>OX465416.1:18332098-19532098 GCA_950005045.1 Agrotis exclamationis
TAAACATAAATACCTATAACTTTTGCACAACAAGGACTTAAGATCTGAGATCGAATGGCAATTCCGTTTAAAAACTAGGTCTCATCACACCCAGTTAATTAATAAATGTTGATGAGCCCCAGAGCTCCAGTGTTACGATTAACACTTATATGTTTAGTTTGGTTTATAATCTCAAATCCGTTCCCATAATTAGGGAGTACTTACTGTTAAGTCATTTTTTTCATAATAATTGTACTTAGGTACTATTAAACGAGAAATACCTACCTATTTGCATATTTCAAATGTATATTTTGTGGTTCTCGAAAGCGGCTCAAAACGATTTCTATGGAAAATGGGTTTACGGGGGTGAAACATCGATATTATAAAGCCCTCTTCCCCATGCGGTCGCCTCCTTCTGCGAAGCAGTCGTGCTAGCGATCGCGAGGAGGCTGAATGGCGCCGTGAGGGAGAGGACAGCCTCCACCTATTATACCTACTATACGATTTTAGTCAGAACAATTCTGACAGCCTCTCCCGTTCAGTCCTGGTTGGGTGGACTCATTTGGTGATTTCTCCTCATGTCTGGGAAAAATCGTTTTCTCCGTATTATGATGCACAAAGATTTACACGCACAAAATGGTTCATGATTTCAGCGCTTAAAACTGGTACTTCTGTGGCCAAGTTGTTATAGCGTTGACATAAAAGCCGGCAACTCAGGGTTGAAACCGCGGTCATTCATCATCATCATCTCAGCCATAGGACGTCCACTGCTGAACATAGGCCTCCCCTTTAGATCTCCACATATACCGGTTGGAAGCGACCTGCATCCAGTCCAGCGGTCATTAGGTATAGACATTTGTTTTCGGGGACAATTCTTAATATAGTATACTTAACTTCATTACAAGTGCGGAAAGGCTGTCATTGCAAAGAGTTCCGACAAATCGTCGCTGATAGTCCAATACCGCGTAACTAACACTGTAAAATACCGCGTAACTACACTTTCACTGATTTTACAGGAGAGACAAAAAACTAATTTTCTAAAAAACTAATCGACCGATCTTTGAACGAACTTGAGTAAAGGATCGTTTTGTTTTCTCTCATATAATGTACTGATTTTGAAGTCACTATTACCAGTATTTTAATTAGAAAGTCACTTACGCTGTATAGTTTCAAACGATTTTGGATTATAGACAGTACTTACGTGAAATTTTAAATCAAAAAAATAATTCTAAACATCGATAATTCATTTATTTAACAAAGTTAAGTATTAAAATGATTATGTTTAATCATAAATAGGTACTCGTAGTATAGAATTTATAAAAGAACAACAAATATATACCAACAAGTATGAACACACCTATTGGAAGTAATAGAGGCAACATTATTACTTTTTAAACTTCCTCAGCTTGTAATTAATGCTGCTAAATTGCAATTATTAACTTTAACGTCAAACAAAAATATACATAGTTATTATAATATATAATAAATCTTTTTAAGAACAGAAACAAGTCAAACAGTATCAAAATTATAACTAACTAAAAATATCTAGAAACAATCTTTTTTCTACAATAATTATCTATATTTTTAACAAATCTCTCCCCTAATTATCTATTTTTTTAATAAGTTAAGTCAATTTATTAAAAATGTAGATATATAATTATTGAGAGAAGATAATAAGAAAGAGATTAAATAAATGGTGAGCCGGTGCATTATCCTGTAAAAAGCCTTACTTTTTACTAAATCCCCACCAATTTTCATGACTTTTTTCAGTCAATTCATCAAACAAATTAGCTTACTGTTATCCTGTTATAGTTTGCTCTTTGGGAAACAAGACAAATACAAAAATTCCTGGGACCCCCAAAACACTGATTCCATTCACATTTCCTAGACATTTTTGTGACATGACTTCTTTCAAGAGAGAAAAATCTCCCTGTTTGCCCTGTTTTGACAAGTGTTTTAGTTCAGGATTGTAGTAGGAAAGTTGATTATCATAAATGTTCATTAAAATTTGCTAGTATCTGATCGTCAGATACCATTTTGCAATTTCAACATGGTTAAGTTTTTGTTCAGCGGTTAAAAATCGCGGCAGTTATTTTGCCAACACGTTATTCATTCCTTTTGCTTTGATAAAGATATGAATCATTTACTCCGTTTACATCCCTATAGTGTCACTTAGTTCATGAGCTTTCAACATTAGGTCTTCTAAAACAATTTTAAAACTTTTTGGATAATTTCTGATACGAAGGACGTCCACGGCCCTCGGTTCCTCGAATCATCTTTGCCGCTCTTTCTACCCTATCTGAATAAAGCTGCCCACTTTTTTACCATGGAATACGAAGGGGCAGATCCTCGGGACTTGTTTTTTGTTCCTTACTTGATTTGATATAGCATTATTTTAGTTATGAAAAAGTATTAGTCACGGAGCCACTTAAAGATTTTTTCCATTACCTGGCAGAGTAGCAGATTGCCTGAAATAAAATATCTTAAATAAAAAAACGCAATTTACAATGAGACGTGATATTAAATAATCAAGCTATCGAATGAGTACAAATTTATTTACATACTACCCTCAAATCTAGGTTAAGCCGAGAATTTTTCAAACCGAGGTAGTTCCTGTCGTCGCTGTTTACACACCAAATTACTCAATTTTAGAATAATAAACATCCCAATTTAAATAACCATAGCGTATAGAATACGTGTGATATACTTGCATTCAATATAATCCAGTGATGCCGTAAAGAAGCAATTTTTAACCGAAGCGTCACATACGCACTGCAAATTCTTATACAAACTGGCGCATATACGCGGTTTTCTGGTCGTTACTTTTTCGTCCAAAGATCCGCGGTATTGTTATTTTTGATTTACTCCTCTGTTTATTGATCAATTCAAAAATTTGTCGCACAGGTCGATGCCAATCACAATCAGTTAGCTACAGCCGCGAAATCTCATTTTTGCTTTTTTTGTAGTTACGCGGTTTTTAACAATGGTAGTTACGCGTTATTGGACTATCAACGACGAAATGTCGGAAAAAGTTGCATTGACGGTTCCGCACGTGTACAAAGACTATTTTTAATACAGTTGCGAAAAAATGAAGCAATGAACTAAACTCGCAAAGAAAATTTCTGGAAAATGACGCCAACCGTAGAAGAATATAAGCAGTTTTTTTTTTCTTCACCCATTTGGTAGGCAAAGGGAACGCCCATACAGCTTAGTCATCAGTAGATTTTTTTTATTGATATGAAATGAAAATGAGATGAAATGAAATGAAACCTAACCTAACTCATTCAATTAAGTCATTAAATCTGACATTGAAATAAATTAGTAGCTTCTTTTTAGAAATATAGGGGAAACTGAGGACACTTGATCCTTACGGGAGACTAGATACACTGGATTTACAGAGCTTCTGTGAAGACTCTTTAAAAGAGAGGCCACATTTGTAGCATATGGTACGTCCTAACTTTCTAAAATTGGTACCCATGTCAAATTCGATAGTTGAGCAGATGGCGGATGATTTTGTGTTTCGTGTTGTACAGCTTGGCCAGAACGTCTTGAAACGGAACTAATATTTTTATTTGCTGACAACGTTTTAAAATATTTGATATTTGATGTAAACAAAGACGCAGGTTTGTAAGATTTATTATTGTGCCATAAAACTAACGTAATAAGTGAAAATAAATAAAATAAAATCATTCAAAGTGCTGGTATAGCGAGAAGACAGTGGCGACTTCCGGTTTTCTACTGTTTTTTGCCAAGCTGTAAGAAAATGTTTTTCGTAAGTTTTTATATAGATTAAATAAGTGGTTAGTAAACTTATTTTGGATAATTTATCAATTTTAAACTAGTCATTATCTATGTGTTTAAGCGTCTGTTTCATAGAAAAGCGTTAATAGTACTCGATTTTTTACAATATTTTTTTAAAACCTCGACATAGCTAGGGTACACATGGTAAACTTCCTTTGGGAGATATAATATATGTTATTATGATGAATTATGATAAAAAGGAAAATGCTACGTTTAAAAAATACACATTCCAAACTTTCGCCAGTCACAAATTTCACAGATTTTGTGACAATAGGAATATCACGTGATGTTTGCTGAAAACATACGTATATGTGTTTTATTATAACAGTGGATATGTTTTTATTGTTTCTAGATTACCTACTTAGCAAATAAATCAATGATAAACAATTTTCACATGTTATTTTCATTTCCTTCTGTATTGTTCCCCCCAGGATCAAGTGTTCCAGATGATCAAGTCAGACATATTTATGGGACACATGATACAATTCCCTATACGAAGTTTTCGTGGGCTGGTTACTTAGTTTATATACCGATATCATTAGCTATTATACTCAGTATAGCCAATAAAATTCCACGTATTTCAATACCAGAATATTTAAAATCGGATTAAAATTCGCGAAATAATAGCCAAAAAACAAAAGGGGGGATCAAGTGTCCTCAGTTTCCCCTACGTTTTTGTATGAATCACAAAAACTTTTTAGTAAAAACTTCATGATTGGTTTTTCTTTTTAATAGACAATGGGTGCGTTTAGCCGATACGAAATCTGGACAGAATATGCTGAACAGTTAGCTATGCTGACTATTATCGGCTGAAACCATGCTGAGGTCAGACGAGAGTGAAGTTAGCAATTAGAGCTTGAATATTCTGTCATTTTACTTTTTGAGTTTGTCAATGTCAAACTACCGGATAGTTGTCAGTGCATTGAAGTGTAAGGGACTTTACTCATGGCGCGATGCGAAGCGACGCGACTCGTGCGATATCGAGTCGATTGCCGATTTAAGTCGCACGTATTTACTAATGGAGCGATGCGATGCAATTCGACCGTAAACTACGATAATCCACCTTACTACTACGACATAAAGGCGCTGTAAACAAAAGACAAAAGATGTCGCCAGTGACGAGTAGTTGCGCAATGGAATTTCGAACACAGAATCATATGCATTGTCATTAGGACGTTCATGCAATTCGATATCGAGCAGATCTGTGAGCGATATCGTCAATCCATGCGACTCCATCAGCAAACACTTTTTTTTTTTTTTTTTTTTTTTTTTTTTAGCGTGGTAAAATCATCAAATGAGTCCTCCCACCCCGGGCAGGGCGGGAGGGACTGTCAGACTTGTACTGACTAAAATCCACGGTGTCCTTCAATAGCCCGTTATGTCCCGGGGTCACGGTAATGAGATAAGTCCCGCGACCCCGGCAGGCTTTGGCCCTCTAGAGGGGGGGCCCCGTCATCATGCTGACACTCCTTGAGGCGCGCGTGGAACACAACGCGCCGTCGACCCGGGCATGGTCCATGGTCGGGTGGCGAGTTGCCCTTTACTCGCCGCCCGCATGCCCGCGCCTACGGTGGCCGGAGATCGTCCCGCGACGTCCGACGCCGTGGGCGTCTACCACTGCGGCTGGGGCGGAGGGAGGACGCTGTCCTCTCTCTCTCGCGGCTCGCCTCCTCCTTCACGAGCATAACTGCTTCGCAGAAGGAGGCGACCGCTTCCCACTCCGTCTCGCCCCGCAGCATGGCCTCGACCAATGCCGGGCGCGAGAGGTCTCCGCCTATCGCCGCCGAGAGGACACGGCGGTGCTCTGCCCAAGCGGGGCAGTCCTGCACCGTATGCTCCACCGTGTCCTCCGGGCGATCTTCGCAGTGGTGACACCCGGGCGTCTCCTCCCTCCTTATCAGACACAGGAACCTCCCGAAACTTCCGTGTCCGGTGAGGACCTGCGTCATGCGGTAAGTCAGGACGCCGTGACGTCTTTCCAGCCACTCCTCAAAGAGGGGTCTTACCGCCGCGATTGCGGCGTGCCCGGACCTCGGTTGCGACAGTCGTCCCCTCCATACTGCCCTGAGATCGCACCGGAGCTCTTCCCGCCGCGCCTCGACTTCTCGGGGCAGCGGGGTTACACCCCGGCGCTGCGCCTCCACGCGCCACTCATAGACGCGCTGGAGGGCAGTCGCCTCCAGATCCCAGGGCAGTAATCCGGCAAGGAGGTTGGCTGATTCGCCGGCGATCGTGCGGTATCCCCGGATCATCCGGATAGCCATGACCCTCTGGCATGCGACCAACTTTAGTGGTCGCGTCCGGATGCTCAGGGCCCACACGGGGGCCCCGTAGAGGGCCATGGACCGCACGATACCGGCGTACAGCCTACGGCAGGAGGCGTTTGGCCCGCCGATCAGCAAACACTAGCGATTGTCCATACATTTTCTTCGGCCGGACGCTTGTGCGATATATGACCGATATCGGCAATCGATGCAATTCAATATCGCGTCGCGCCATGAGTAAAGTCCCTAAACCGGCTATAAGGCTACACACGGCTAAGATACCTACTATAATATTTTATCATAAGATACCATATCGCTCGCCATACAATTCAATGGACCGTCACCCACGACGAAGATACTCGTAGAATATATATTTTTGTATCTTAAGATAGAGAGCGATATAAGAATTTATTATAGTAAGATAACATCTTAAAATAAAAATTTAAATATTAGAGTATAGTATAGCCGTGTGTAGCGGCCTTTATAATACCACGTATCTATCCAATCTGAATATAGCCACATCATTTCTCAGCCTCCTCAGACCTCTCAGACTATGCTGTTAAGCAGTCGCCATTTTTCTTTTAGTGCTGACAAGATTTTGTATCGGCTAAACGCACCCATTATTTTGACAGTTGGGAAAGAGAACGCACTAGTGCGGGAAAGGTAAAAAAAAGCACTAGTGTGTAATAGCCCACTTCCCGAACGCTATACGTCCCTGCAATATGCCACTTTTTGAGCAACTGTATTACTAAAAAAAAAACTTTTTTTTTTAAAAAAGAACCGAGTTCAAATCAAACACAAAAAAGTTTAAAATAACTTTTCTTTCGGAAGTCGGTGGCAATAGTCAATAAAAAACAAAGCCACCGACTTCCGAAAGAAAAGTTATTTTAAACTTTTTTGTGTTTGATTTGAAGTCGGTTCTTTTTTTTCATTTTTTTTTATTTTACCCTTTTTTAACCGACTTCTAAAAAAGGAGGTTACTCAATTCGACCGTATATATGCTTTTTTTTGTTTGTTCGAGCAGAACTTCGTCGTTTATGAACCGATATCGATGATTCTTTTTTTGTTGGAAAGAAGATATTTCAGAGGTGGTCCCATGATAAGGATATCAAGGTCTGATGATGAAAGACCAGAGAAATAGAGGGGAACTTTCAAAAATCGTAGGGGCGACTAGTGCGTTTGTAAGTTTTTGGGCCTATTTGGCGCAGCTGTGAGTCACACAACATTTCTTTGTTTTGTTTTTTTTTTTTAATTTTACTCCTGTATTAGATATAAGTCCTTTCTTTTTTTTGTGTTAATTTTTAGTTTAAATGTTGTGTGTTTCGTGGTCTTATTTTGCGCCAAATAAATGTTTTTTCTTTCTTTCTTTCTTTTCATTAAGAATTATAAAGTACTACAATTTAATAATGGTCTGGAGTTTATCTGATGATGGAGCCGGGAGACAGTCGAGGGAACTCCTCAACGATTCACAGCAGCTATCTTGTGTTTGAGCTTGATTAATTTGTATTGATTAACTGCCAGTGGTCTTCCATCTCATAAAATAACCCTTAAAGTCTTCCCATAATGATTCCAAGAAATCTAACTCCACCGAATTTGTCCAATGGAATGCGAGTAAGAGTACTACTGCATTACAATCATAGAAATTTAAAGGAGACTGAAATTTTCAACGGATGTGGCTCAGGGGAGACTGCATTGATACCGCGAATACCACTCATCCCCAACAATTTCTCTCTCCAGTTCAAACGCACACAATTTCCGGTAACCACCTACTTCGCGATGACCATAAATAAGTCCCAAGGACAGACCCTGAAGGTTTTTTCTTCTCGGCCAACTATATGTCACATGCTCACGTGTCAGTAATGCTGACCATCTTTTTATTTAGCACCAGAAGTAAAAACTACCAATTTCGGTACATAAATTTTTGTGTCTGGAAGTTTTCATTTCGATTTTTTATCAATTTTTAAGTACCTATATATTATTTTTTTTACGAAATATACTTTTTACTGTCTGGCGTGAATCTCATTCAAATATCTCTAAGTTACACCCCTGATATCAAACTTTAAAGTGGGACATCAGGTACCCTCACTTTCTCAAAATTTAAAAAAGAGAATATTGGTACAGGTGCCATAAAACCAAATACTACGCGGACGAAGTCGCGGGCAACAGCTTTTTTTTTTTTAGCGTGGTAAAATCATCAAATGAGTCCTCCCACCGAGGGCAGGGCGGGAGGGAATGTCATACTTGTACTGACTAAAATCCACGGTGTCCTTCGATAGCCCTTTATGTTGCGGGGTCACGGTAATGAGATAAGTCCCGCGACCCCGGCAGGCTTTGGCCCTCTAGAGGGGGCCCCGTCATCTTGCTGACGCTCTTTGAGGCGCGCGTTAACACAACGCGCCGTCGACCCGGGCATGGTCCATGGTCGGGCAGCGAGTTGCCCTTTACTCGCCGCCCGCATACCCGCGCCTACGGTGGCCGGAGATCGTCTTGCGACGTCGGTCGCCGTGGGCGTCCACCACCGCGGGTGGGGCGGAGGGAGGACATTGTCCTCTCCCTCACGCGGCCCGCCTTCTCCTTCGCGAGCATGACTGCTTCGCAGAAGGAGGCGACCGCTTCCCACTCTGTCTCGCCCCGCAGCATGGCCTCGACCAATGCCGGGCGCGAGAGGTCTCTGCCTATCGCCGCCGTGAGGACACGTCGGTGCTCTGCCCAAGCGGGGCAGTCTTGCACCGTATGCTCTACGGTGTCCTCCGGGCGATCCTCGCAGTGGTGACACACGGGCGTTTCCTCCTTTCTCATCAGACACAGGTACCTCCCGAAACTTCCGTGTCCGGTGAGGACCTGCGTCATGTGGTAAGGTCAGGACGCCGTGACTCCTATCCAGCCACTCCTCAAAGAGGGGTCTTACCGCCGCGATTGCGGCGTGGCGGGCAACAGCTAGTAGAGTATATTTGTATGGGGGCGATTGAGCGGTTCGGACGTATACCTACCTCGTGCGATATGTCAGATTATTTGGAAGCTAGTGCCTATATAAAGTGGGACCTTTTTTTTCTAAATCGATATAGACATAGAGAACTTTCATCAGAATCTCCTCTTATAATTTTTATTTTTTCCCATAGTTTTTTAATTACTTGCCGATTCGAATAATTTCTACCATTATTATAATAATTTCTATATTATCACTACAATTCTACAAAGGTGGCCGAGCCAATACAGCACTTATTAAATTTTCAGTCGTCAGCTGCATGTCTGAACAAAATAGAGCAGGAAACGCATACTGACTTGCGTCCACCCGCCTCATTCGCGACACCCGCCTGTACGGCTGCGATTTCCGCTCACCCGCCCCGCCCGCACTTGGTGCACCTTAGTCAAAAACTATGTGTTTGCGTTACCCACCAGCGGATTCCGCTGCCCGCCCGCTGCCACTTTAATTGCACACTTAGGGGATAGTAAGAAATTTCCTCTTACTATTTGGCAAATTTTTGAGATTTTTCAATTTGACCTTAGATTTGGGGGGTCACGACCCCTGTGACAACCCCCCCCCCCTTCGGACCGCACTTGGCTCGGTTCGAGTCTGTCAGTCTCTTTCAGCGGAGTTAAACCAACCCGGACAACGTAAATCAAAATCAGCAAAATAGTGTAACTGTAAAACGACCCTTACCAACGTTAAATACCGCTTTGCAGTAGACAGTTTTTTAGACAAGTGTTCAACCGATGTTTAACTCTTTTGTTGTAAGAGTTTTGTTAATATTGAATTTACTATGTCAAATTTTGAGTTAAACCCTAAACTAAAAAAAACTTTTTCAAAAAAAATGTAACCGCCTTCAAAAACAACCACAAAAAAGGGTAAAATAACCTACAAAATAACTTTTCTTTCAGAAGTCGGTGCCTTTGTTTTTTTTTCATTTCATTGTTTTTTTGCCACCGACTTCTGAAAGAAAAGTTATTTTGTAGGTTATTTTACCCTTTTTTGTGGTTGTTTTTGAAGGCGGTTACATTTTTTTTGAAAAAGTTTTTTATTTTACTCTTTTTAGTTTAAATATTCAACTCAAATTCTTGTCAAATAAATCATTATCTCTCAAGTGCACAATAAGCTAATAAAATTCCCTATCTCAAAAACTACTGAACCGATTTTGATGAAACTTGCAGTATTCCGTAAGTTAAACAATACTTAGTACAACAAAAAAAGAATTACTTAAATCGGACTTGTAGTTCCAGAGATATGCGAACACAAACTAAATCAGTCGATGCCTACTCCAAGCCGTTGAGGAGTTGTACCTTCCATTATCAGCTCATCCACCTGAGATGATGATTATCAGATGCAAATACTTGAACAGCTTTAGAAAATATTTGAAAATGGTACTATGTGCCTATAAAATTTGAAGGTTGCCCTCGATTTCCCTGGGATTCCATCATCAGATCCTGACCTGATGATCATGGGACCAATTGGAAAGTATACCCTTTCAAACAAAAGAAAAATTTTCCAAATCGGTCCAGGCGTCTTCGAGAAATCGGGGAACATACATAAAAAAAAAAAAAAAAAGATTCCGACGAATTGAGAACCTCCTCCTTTTTTTGAAGTCGGTTAAAAAATACAAATCATTTCAGAAACTACCTATCTCAGCTTTCACGCAGGAAACAATCTTACGACCTTGAAGACACTGGAATTTTTGAGAATAGTCACTCGCCATGTTTCCGCTGACTGATGTGTCCCGTATTCCCATTCTTATCTAAACTCTAAACCAAGGTGTTGGCTAAGCAACGGTTCCTTAAGGTAGGTAATGGTTGAGCTACAGCTGCGCACGAATTTTATGCCGCGACAGGTCAAGTTGTCTTGTTTATCTCATAATCTCTTTTGCTCACACCCCTTGAGATTACAAATCTGTTTTTCAGTTTAAGTACCTACTGTACTGAATATACAAATGGGTCTGATACAAAAATATTATATAACTCAAGTAATAATAGGTATTTTTGTAGGATAGATGTCATAAGGTCCAATTAGAGCTCCATCATTTGTTTCTACGACTAACTAACATACCTATGTAACGGCACCTACTAGAAATTTCGAATCAAAACAGTAAAATTACCAGGTAAAGTTTAGGAACAAATCAAACATCGATAAAAAAGAGTGGGTGGTGGCGTTTCATGATGGCGTCGTGATACAGATGCATAGCTTCTAGTACTAGCAATATAATAATTGGCCTTTCTAAATATAGTTATCTATCTCCGCGCTCTAAAGTTGACGCCATGGAGCAGCGCGGAAGCGGGCTGCGAAAAGTATTCAAACGCCGATCTGGCTGGTCCCGAGTAGCTTATGTACAGGTTACAGATTAGGTATGTACTTGTAAATCTTATAGGTACACCTACAAGATTGGAATACCTATGGCGCGTTGCCGCTGGTCTTGTAGTCCTTTGATGAAAAGGGTTTGGCGCAATTTAATTGTGCAGTTCCATGACACATTCCCCGAAATGACACCGAGAGACTCTGGAAGTTTGTGCCAATCAGTGCGTCATTTCCGATTTAAGTCTCTTGGCAAGTTTGTCAATCGATTCAAGTTCACCAAGTTGGTTTTTGGCTGATCCGTTCCAGAGTTGGGAGCAGTACCTACTCCATGCATGACCGAACTTGCGCTTTTATAAGTTGAGCAACTCTTCAGGCGTGAAGTACCGTCTCACCTTTGCAAGAATCCTCAACTTTTTTCTGGCCACCGGACCAAAATTGAGGGTTGATGTCAAAGTAACGCCAGAAAGGTCGGGATGATCCTTTATCGATATTTTTAAACAAGACGACTTGTCAGCATTGAAACCAGAAACTGACTAGATTGGTATCACCCAATCGGAGACTACCTCTAAAGACCGGTTCAAGCGCTCAACCATGGCCTCCCGGAGAGACCGGATCTGAGGCCCAGTAGCCCGTGCACTGGACACGTATCTCCCAGTAACCGTACTTCAACAGAACATTAATATATGCAGCAAAAAAAATGTTGCCGAGAGCACCTCTGACCCCTGAGAGACTGCATACCTAATTGGCCATCAGTTACCATTCGGATGAACCGATCCCTCAGGAAATCTGCGATCCAGTCACACATATCAGGCAGACTGAAGGAAGTTTACTAAGTAGGCTCTCGTGCCAGACGCTGTCGAAAGCCTTCGAGATGTCAAAGGAGACAGCGAGTGCTTCCCTGTGTCTCTTGACGGTCTCACTCCAAATATGAACGGCATACGCTAGAAGATCCCCAGTTGATTGATATCGGTGGAAGCCTTATTGGCGGTTGCTTAGGAAGTAATTATTGTCTTCTAGCTACGTATGCCAGGAGCTTTTTATTCACCACACGTTCCATACTCTTACAGAGGATGGACGTTACTGAGATGATTACTGGTGGATTTGACTGGCCTGTTGGTCTAGTGGTTAGTGACCCTGACTGCTATACCGGAGGTCGTGGGTTCGATTCCCACCCAGGACAAATGTTTGTGTGATGAGCACGATCATTTGTTCTGTGTCTGGGTGTAATTTATCTATAATATGTATGTATTTAGAAATATATAAGTATGTTTATCAGTTGTCTAGTACCCATAACACAAGCTCTGCTTAGCTTGGGACTAGATGGCGTTGTGTGATAGTTGTGGAATATTATTATTATTATATTATTACTGCAGTTGTTGGATTAGCTCGCTCGACTACCCTTCTTGGGCACGGGCTGAACGTTAGCTTGCCTGATTATGATTGAATCGTTTTAAAACATTCATTTTTCTCATATTTATTAATTATAAGCTATCTTTTGACCGCAGCCTGGCTCGCGTTAATGTAGAATAGACAATAAATTCGGAACGTAGCTAAATGATACAGACAACTGGATAATCTCGACTGTACTAGGCAAGAAGCGGTGTTTATCAATAGCCCTTTGCGTTCCGGGATCACGGTTACCTGATAATACAGTCCTGCGACCTCTGCAGCTCTTCGAGGCGCGCGTGATAGACGAAGCGCCGTCGACCCGGGCGTGGTCTATGACGGACGGCAAGTCACCCATTACTCGCTGTCCGCACGTCCGTTCAATAAATCTTGTTTTGATTGGTACCTACCTAGGTCCCCACAAAGCTCCGCAATCGCTCGCCACTAAGCTAGTCACCTTACACCGGACTCTACATACAAGCGTGCTCTATGCACCGGCCGAGGACGCGTAAAAGGGATGAGGGGTTGCGCGCGTCACCCTCCCCGCCCGATGCTGCGCAGCTTTTCAAATATTGATCGCTTTCGAAGCTTCATTCCCCACGTTTTCTCTCCGAAGTAAGACGTATCCCGATTTTTGTGACTATAGTGAAATAATTAACAAGAAAATGGCGAAGAAAATCGGTCCAGAGGAGAACTACTGGACTCCCTTCCAACAGGACATAATGAAGATGGTGCAGCGCCATCCCATCGTGTATATAAGGGACATTATGATGACCCCGACCCAGTACAAGGCGGCCGTGACCACCGCCTGGGACCGGATTGCTCGCGATCTTCGTATGCCGCGTAAGTTAATGCTTTGTTGTTGTTTTCTTATGACAGTATGTATGTATGTATTTGATGTGAAGCGAAATATTTGATTGTATTTTTGGGCTGCATATGCAATAGATTCATCCACTTGGCGAACAATAACAGTTTGATATAAATCTGAGCTTGCGATTAAAGTTATCAAAGACAACGATTGAAATATTATCTGACTACTTATTCTATCTTACATCCGTACTTAATAGAATATGTAGTCAGTTAATATTTAAGTACCTACTTATTCTCATGCCTACCATTTTTTATGCCTTTTTCAGAGAAGGCATGCACACAAGAGTGGATCAGCATTAAGCTCCGCTATGCGAAGATAAACAACATGATTCGCTACGGAAAAGTGACCGAGGAGATTATTACAATGCATCCCAAAACAAGCAAGTACTTAGACGGATCCCTCGATTTTATGGATGCATACATCTATGAAATAGAAGACGATGAGATACCTGTAACCATCCATAAGCGTTTCAACAAGATGTTTGGGATTACCAACAAACAAGGAGTTACCAAGGAGATGGTACAGGCTTTGCTGAAGAAGAGGACGCAGGAGGAAGAACCCAATGATGAAATGGGCAAGATACATGTTCAGAATTTAATGAACATTGTGGAAGATGCTGTGGAACGATCGCTTAGGGAAATGAATGTCAACGACGATCCCGAGCATCGGACAGCTGGCTAAATGCATTCATAATTTAAATAAAACAGTAACAAGTTAGCCTACGGCAGAGTTACTATAATTCATCACTTAATCTATTGTCATATCTAATTATCTATGTGGTCATATCAATACTCAATATTCGATAAACTGACGAGAACGTCTTTTGGAAAGACAGTTCGGGAATATAACAAGCTGAAGGATATTGTAGTAAAGCCATGGACTGGTAGTAGTGTGGACACGATGGTGCAGGCGGCGCGCACAGGGTGGGGCACGAAGAGGTCACCAGCGGAGCGGCGAATCGACAAATAAAGCAGGAAGAAAAGTGGACTGATTATAAGAAAGCCAAATTTAATTTTTTAATCATAATGTGCATTCGATGTATACAATATGGTCAATGTATCTGTACCAATAATATTGTAGTTCTTAGAATTAAATGTAATCTTTTCTCTTATGAATAAAGTGTGAGTTTTAATAACCCTGGCGAGCGACACTGCTGGCGATTCTGAAAAATGGGCATTATAATGCTCTCATTAAAATGTTTTATTTTACACACACTAGTAGGCAATTTACTATACTGTTCTGTAGGCTAAAATCTAAATAATTTTAGTCGCAAAATCATGTAATTTTAGCAAAGCTCGCGCACTGTTGTCATCCTGCTTACCACCTGCTCCGCTCTGAAGCAGCACACCGAAAAACTTCGTGCCTTTGCGAAGTATTAAGTACTGTGTATAAAAATAAAACCTGTACAGCAGCTTCCGGCGATCTGTGGGTTGAGGGGTGATCTGTGGGGTGAGGGGTGATCTGTGGGGTGATCTACTTCCATGCAGGAGTCGTTTCTTGCTTGCCTTTATTGACCGGTTTTTTTACATAGTCAAATCAGCGAAGGCTCCTCCCACCCAGAACAGGGCAGGAGGTCTTGTCAGACTTACTGACTAAATTCCACGGTGTCCTTCAATAATCCTTTACGTTCCGGGGCCACGATTACCCGTTAGTCCCGGGACCCCGGCAGGCTTTGGCCCTCCAAGGGGGGCCCCGTCATTTTACTGACAGCTCTTTGAGGCGCCCCGTGAAACACGACGCGTCGTCCACCCGGGCATAGTGCATGGCCGGACAGCGAGTCGCCCATTACTCGCCGTCCGCATGCCCGTGCCTACGGTGGTCGGAAATCGTCCTGGGACGTCCGGCCGTGGGCATGCCGTGGGCGTCTCCCAATGCGGCTGGGTCGTGTGGTAGACGCTGTCCTCTCCCTCACGCGTCCCGCCTTCTCCTTTACTAGCCTGACTGCTTCGCTGAAGGAGGCGACCGCTTCCCACTCCGCCTCGACCAATGCCGGGTGCGTGGGGTCGCCGATTATCGCCTCTCCGTGAGGACACGGCGGCGCTCTGCCCAAGCGGGACAGTCCAGCACCGTATGCTCCACCGTGTTCTTCGGGCGATTTATTGTCCGGTTGGAGCAAAAATTGATGAGGAACGACGCTTGTGACTCTTTCTTTCCTGCACTGCTTGTCGGGAGCAAAGAAGTAATCGGGGCGTCGTCGTCGGTAGGCATGTCTCCACCCCCGGATTTACTTAGTTGCACCGACCAGTGAAGGATTCAACATTAGGTATTGCAGAGTCGGAGAAGCTAGAACGTTGAAAAAGATAACCGTGACCGTGGAACGCAAGGGGCAACTAAAGGAACACGACTGGGTGAACCGATTCGGATGATTCATTTTTTGTTCGTTGTAGTATATCTGTCATTTTGGTCCCATATTTTATTTCTCAGTTTGGTTCAGTACTTTTTTATATTTTTATGAGAATTTTTTGGTATGTATTTGAACGATGTTATACCGGTACTATGGGTTACGTATTCGACAAGAATTTGGGTTGAATATTGAACTAAAAAAGTAGGTAAATAGTTTTTTTTTATCGAAAAATAAAACTAAACGCCTTTAATAACAAAAAACAGTGTAAAATAACTTATCTTTCGGAAGCTTTTTTTAATACAGTTTTGCCAGCGATTTCCGAAAGATAAGTTATTTTACTTTTGTGGTTGTTTTTTACAGTCAGCAAGAGTCTGACAGTCCTTTCCGCTCAATCCACGGCCGGAATTTTTTCATGTTTCATAAACAGAAAAAAGGCTTGCAGGGTCAACAAAATATACCTAATAGGGTGAGATAAAAACGGGGGAAGATAAAAATACAATAACTCCGAACGTTGATTTTCCGTAATTATCTACTACTACTACTACTACCACTTATCGACTTCTTGAATGATGATAATATGCAACAAGAAGAAAATATGAAGCAGTTTCTCTCTAGTCTGAGTCAAAGCCAACCATGGCAACACTAACATTTGTTTATTGATGAACTGAGCCAATTCTACATGCAATTTTTTTTTCCGAAGATATTAATAATGAGATGTGATGTGTTTGTCGATCATGAGAACAGCAGAGAATCAGCCGGGAAAGTCTTTGTTTAATGGAGGGAGATTTAATGCTAAGACTGCGTCATGATATCTTGGAATTAATAAATTGACTCTTGAATTGGTCTCAGCTTGATTTAGTTTTTTTTAATACATTGTCCTCCACTGGGAATTTCTCATGCGTTTACAAGCATAGAAACACAAACACCAAGACCCGAAAAAAACTACTTTTAGATTAAGCAAATATTTAGTACGTGGGTAACGTTGCTCAGCTATTCTCAAAAATAGTATGGTTGTCTATGGTTTCTCGACATTGTTTATAAAGATGATTAGAAAAACAATTTAAGAAATGTTGTTACATTTTTACGTCGTTCACCTACTAGTTAGGTACTTTTTGCTATAAAGGATGGCCAAGGAGCAGACAGCCCGCTAAATGGCAAGTGACCGTGTGGCCTTTAGACAGCTGCAATAATAATGGCATTGAAAACGCGTTCCCATCCTCAAAACTGGAGAGCGAGCTTTGAATATAAATCTGTTCCTGTAAACATCTCTCACAACTGCAACATAACGACACCAGAAGTATCAATTAACGTAAGGGCCAAATACGACTTTTCAGGAGAGCCAAAAAACGATTTTTTTTATTTGTTTTGTCTATAACTTTTTACTGTCTGGTCCAATTTTTATGGTGTTCAAGGCAAAGTTTCTTAGAATTTCTTCTTTCTTGCTATATACGAAAGATTCAGGAATTCTCAGTAGTTTCAAATATAGCATGTCATTTACATTAAAAAAAAAGTTCAGATGACCCTTACGCCACTAAAATTTTATAGATAATCCGTCGAGCATAAGCAGCAAGAGAAATACAAATTTATACGAAATTTTATTGTAAAGGACTTTATCAGTGTTGCAATTTAATCTAACAATAGATTATCTACTAACATTTTTAGTATTTTTACACTGTGGAAATGAGTGCAAAGAGAAAATGAGTTTAGTTTCAGGTTTTACTGCTAGCTATGGCAGACTTAAGTCCGATTCGAGTCGGACCGCGTCCTACTGTTCCGAGCTAGCTCGGATACGAGTAGGCTCAGGTAGTTCTACATAGAAGCTACATAGTACTTAGTAGTTAGTTACTACTTAGTTTTACATGTTTCTTTATGAAGCAGGATTTACCTGTTCAATTTCTTGGAGAAAACTGCTAGATGTGGGAACATATCCTTCGTAATCGCTGAATCCAAGGACTAGTCCAAATTCTTCTCCTTTTGCTAGATTACTTATATTTTTCCTGTTTTAAGTCTTTAATTAACATGATTGTCTCTGACTATTCAAATACTATTTCAATTCAGATTCTATGTTGACTATAAAATATTTGACAATATTAACCACTAACCGAGTGTACACTAAACTTAGTATGAAACTTACTCGTTTGAGCAAGGTTTGAGCCCACTCGGTCCGAAAATACTCTGACCATGTCAACGCGGCTTTAATCGGCTTTATAATTTTATTATATTTATTAATTTAATAAATAGTAAAGTTTTCTCAGAATTTATTGCTGATGATGTGTAGGTTGAATGAATTATTGGAAACGAAAGACCGATGAAAAAATGGAATATGAATTGTGCAAAACATGGTATTAATGTGATGGCAGTGAAAGTTGAAATAACGAATAGAGAGGACGTAAGGGGAAAAGATAGAATAAAAGGTGCATGGGTTGTGTAAAAGATGAAGGAATAAATATATTAATATCTATTTGACGTTTTTCATCTGCAGTAATTTCAGCTCATTTCAACTTCGAATGGAGATCGTGCGCTGTGGCGCTCCTTGGATGAAGCCTATGTCCAAAAGTGGACTTTAATAATTAGAAATGATGATGATGATGAATTTACTACAGATTAATTTGTGTTGTCTATATTTCATGTATTTTTATGTCTAACAGCTGTTCTTTTCCAAATCCCATCCAAAATTTACTTGTTCTGTCGCATTTGAATTATTTGGAGGTAATTCTTCGGAAAATTTTATGTCGTAAGTGTCCCCGATCCCTAACATTCTGTATATATGTAAGCTTCAGATTTCGTCAAACAATTTTGTAAAGTAAAGGGCCATGTTGTTTAAAGTGAGGGACATTTTATTTACAGTAAGGGACATGTTTTTTAAGTTAGGGACACTTTATTTAATGTAAGGGACAATGTCATTTAAATCCACTAATTTGAGGCTTAAGGTAAGGGTGATAATTATTTAATACGGTGACTTACTTCAATTTTCTGAGAAGAAAAATTATAATTGACTGTTACATCATATTTTTTTTCAAAAATCGTTTCTCGCAGTCAAAATTTTTGTACTGTAAGGGACATTTTTTTGAAGATAGATTTTTTTAATAATACCAATCGATAGAGCGCGAAATTCTGGACCCAATGTTATATAACTCATTTTCGCCAAAATGTCCCCTTACGTTAATTGATACTTCCCGTATCGATAACTCGGAACGCGTAGATGGTTTTATATAAACAGATTTTGTTACAAAAAAGAGCCTAATACTTTTAAGACCTTCTAAAAACCTTCCCAAGTTTTTGTAAAAAAATGTAAAAGTTAATTCCCAAAAACCATAAATTTGTCAAAGCAATGGTTAAAAAGTTATAAGGGTAGCAATGGTTTATATTTCAGGAGCTGTTGAACAAAATCTTCAATGCGACTTGAATATGTCGATTAGGGTGACTAAGGATTATTATTTACAGAGACTTTCCACCTTTTTTTTACTAGAAATGAAATCTCAAGGATGAACTGAAGAAATGAAGGAGAACAATGAGGAGCAATATGGCTATTTCTCTAAAAATCACGTAAATTAGACTTGTTCGCTTACATTAAGGTATACTTATTATATTTCTTTAAAAAGTAATGATAAGTTTTAAAGATCTCCATGGCCGCGCGGTTCGCCGCGTTTCGATGGCGCGGCCACGTTCAAACCCTTATAACTTTTAACCATTGCTTTGACAAATTTATGGATTTTGGGAATTGACTTTTACATTTTTTTACAAAAACTTGGGATGTTGTTTAAAAAAAAACGCCATGGCCGCGCGGTTGAAACGGACGTATTAATGTTTCCACTGCTTGGACACAGGCCCCCATCTGTGCGACAGAGTGGGCCACCAGTCACATTATGTCTTCGATTTTGTTATTCTAGGACATTCCGGTTTCCTCACGATGTTTTTCTTCACCGTTTTGAGAGAGCAGTGGTGATGAAAAAGGCTGACCTGGCCTGGCTGGTTTCGGACCCACGACCTACAACTCGTAAGTCGAGGCCGATGCCTCTGGGCAACCAATGCTCTCCACACGATCAACTTCTAGAGATAAAACGTGTCATTTAGAATTCCTGTCATCACATCGAAAGCCTATGGTACAAATCAGCTGCCACTAAGTCTATTTACGTAGTCCGCAGTTTATTTCGATAAAAAATGCACTTGTTTCTTCTTTAGATTTATACTGCTCACTTAATATATTTTCAGACTTCTATGAATAGTAAACTTTAAAGCAAAAGAGACCAGGAGTTAAAAACTATATACGTTATCATCACCAGACACTAGAAAAAAATACAACAATCCAAATGTTCTACTGGCTGCCATTGTTCTTTAAAACAATTACCTACTTCATCATCATCATCTCAGCCATAGGACGTCCACTGCTGAACATAGGCCTCCCCTTTAGATCTCCACATATACCGGTTGGAATTACATTACCCCCAATGATTACCTACTTACTTAGATACAATTATTGGAATAACATTCGAATATCAAAATATGTCATCGAATATTTAGAAGCCCTAGTTCTGACCTATTTTCAGAATATGAGAAATGTAATCTATATTTCAAAAGCTTATAGCACAAACAGGAATACATGGAATTCCTAGAAGGTTGATTAATATTTCGCATTCATCGGCAGAATGCAATGGAAAATACACGGAATTCAATCATATTTTCATTCTGGTGAAACTGAATTTGATTTAATTAAAACCTTGTATTGAAATACCTATCTTTATTAATGTTTTTTTAATAGGTATCGATTTTCCTACATATAAAATGATGATGAAATTAAAACAAATTTACGTGAAGTTATTTATTAGGATAGGTATACAATTATACACTTAAATTAACTGTTTTAACTATAATAACAATAATAAAACGTTTATTTGCGCTTTAAGGCGTTTACAGACAAATATTTACGAGCAAAGAAGAACATACAATAAAATAAGAAAATAAAAATAAAACATCTCAGAAGCTACAGGTAGTGTCAATCATGCAAATATTTGTATGAACTCTGGTATCCAAGGTAAAGATTTAACTTGTGTTATGGGTACCAGCATTCTCCAATGTAGATACATTCACTGTAACATTAGATACAACGATTAAGGAGTAAGTACCTAGACCTACATATTTAGAATACTATGAACACAAATAATTGTGGTTCGCATTTATTTATCAATCATCTAATAACTACACATATACGTATAGCACATAACAAGGGTTATTATACTTTCCAACGAGGTTCTCAAATACATAGAGAACTAAAAATTAACATGTCTTAATTCAAAAGGAATGCATGTGCTAATTCTAAGTTTACGAAAAGGGTACCTAATTGAATAGAAATAGAAGTCAAAAAGGACACACTAGGATAAAAACAAATTAATTATTTGTCTATGCTTCACTTCACTGTGTCATACAGCGTGTTGAAGTAGATCTACATTCGTTGTTACAAAAGCAGTACGGTTTCCCATGGACATTACTGAACGCAGCAGTTGGTCTGGTGGTATTTTCTTTTCTTCAGCCGAGACTTGGGGCGGTACTCCTTCAAGTATGACAGTTGCCTCACATTTATGGCTCCGCGGCGTTGATCTCTGATAGTTTCGACGGCTTCCTCGTACTTCATGCCGAGCTCCATGAGTGCGACTGCCACCATGACAGGCGCGCGGCCCAGCCCGGCCACGCAGTGCACTGCCACCGTTGCGCCAGGGTTGTTCTGCGCTTTTTCGCGCAGCAACTCAAGCCAACCATCGATGATGCTATGAGGCGGGAAGGTTCCGTCGTGGTAAGCCAGGTCACGTACTTCAATATTTTCGGCCTTCAGTAGCGCCGTGTCATAGCTGCACTCGCACACGCGTACTACCGTGCATACGTTATGCTTCTTCAATTCCTGAAGATATAACAAAATGGAGACGTCAGACGGGCGCTCGGTGATGAGGAACCGCATGTTTTTGTGCTCAATTAGCGCGGGCTCCGGCCTGATGTCCTTCGGCTTCATCAGCTTCATGGTCATAGACTAACCTGGTCACCGGTCACAAAGATGCGCACCCGGATGGGTTCAAGTCATAAGCGTTAGAGAGAGTTGTTCCGGTCCGTCACAGTCTAACAATCAGACCGTTATTCTATTTCTATACATCAAAAATCATCACTTTTCTTCAGAGAAGGTCCAATTAAACACTTAGAAGCATCGAAGTAGTTTTGCAACCACCTGTTAGCATTCCGAGGCGAACAAACAAAAGTTCAGAGACGCACTAATATAATGTATGCGATAAGCATTGCTATAACACTAACTTCGGGAACATTTCACAATTCTATGTGATTTTCGAATTTCGGTGGTACAGCGGAGTGCGAGGAATCGCGCGCTTCTCGCAGCATGAGCCGGGCCCGGCAGCAGCACGATACACCCTGCACTTTATTAATAGTCACTGATACATAATTATTAACTTAGTGCATTAAAAAGTCTAGAAAAGATCCTCAGTGTCGCAGTTAAACATATTGAAAATAAATATAACGATTGCACCCGTGAGCAGAAAAGGAAATTCACTACTCGTATAAACGCGGGAAGCGTGTACGTGACGTGTACACCGTGCAACTACAAAGTTCAACTGGTGGCGGGTGTGGCGACATCTTGTAGTCAATAGCGAAATGTGCAATGTAACACAGTGTGCCCTCACTAACATAGATGGCGCTGTTTATAGGGTTTTATTTTAAACAACAAACACAAGCTACTTCCAAAAACATGATTGTTATTTTAATTATTAACAATTAATTTATAATAAGTATTAATGTCGATTTTAATAAAATCGTACATAGCATGTCGTCTGTTGTTCCAAGACCGCAATTTGTATTTTTATTTAAGTCTACTACAAAATACAGTGAACCTTCGGAATAACTGAGTTAAGAACTAGTAATTCTGTAATTAACTCACGATCATTCAGAATTTTGATGTTTTTTTCGGATGTTTAAAGTATCGCCATCTCTTGGTCAGTAGCTAAAATATACGACTACTGCTTCCGCTATTAACCCCAAGATGGCAATAGTTGGACCAAAAATAAAAGGGAACAGTAAAGTATTGTTAAATATAAAAAAATGTAATCGCCTTCAAAAACAACCACAAAATAACCTACAAAATAAATTTTCTTTCGGAAGCTTAGTCTGTCTTTGTTTTTTTTTTATTTCATTCACTTTTTTGACGACAAGAAAAGTTATTTTGTAGGTAATTTTACCCTTTTTTGTGGTTATTTTTGAAGGCGGTTACATTGTTTATGAAAAAAAAAATACTCTTTTTAGTTTAAATATTCAACCCAAATCCTTGCCGGATACCTAAGTACCTACATCATTTTCTTACATGTGCACTAAAATTTTGTAATCCGTAGCACCGGTAATAACATCGCTCATGTAAGTACACAATAAGCTAATAAAATTACAAATCTCAAAAAAAATGGATGAAATTTTTCAATTTTTCATCGAACAAACAAAGAATCTCACTAATCGGGCTAGAAACTTCGGAGTTATCGGTGTACACCACATACATATAAAAAATACCGACCGAATTGAGAACCTCCTCCTTTTTTGAAGTCGGTTAAAAATACCTTACTATCACTGTATAATTGAAGTGGCAATGGGCAGGCCACATCGCTCGTAGAACTGACAACCGATGGGGAAGAAAAGTTCTCGAGTGGCGACCACGGACCGGAAGACGCAGCGTAGGTAGGCCTCCCACTAGGTGGACCGACGACATCGTGAGGGTCGCGGGCAACCGATGGATGCAAGTGGCGAATTGTCGTTCGGCGTGGCGGTCTAAGGGGGAGGCCTATGTTCAGCAGTGGACGTCTTCCGGCTGATGATGATGATGATGACTGTATAATTAGGGGAAACTGAGGATATTTGATCCTTACGGGAGACTAGATACGCTGGATTTACAGAGTTTCTGTGAACCCTATATAATTTTAAAGTGGCCAGGAAAGTATTTTTTGTTACTTTTTACTTTGATTAAATAATAGGTAAGTAAACTTATTTTGTATACGTATCACTTTTAAAGTAGTCATTACCTATGTGTTTAAACGTCTGTTTCATAGAAGTCGTTTTTTTTTAAACTTCGATATAGCTAGGGTACATTTATGGTACACTTCGTCATGGAAGATATGATCCCGCCGGATCAAGTGTGTCTATATGTTTGTTTTTTTAATAATTTGCAGGATTAGAGTAGAGTCAGAGACTAGAGCATTTAAACAAAAGAAGGTGCAAAAAAGAATAGCAATCGATAAAGAAATCTTGAAGTTAACTATTAATTATAAATTATAGGGCGTAAGAGTATTCATGGTACTGCAGAAGGGTACTGTACCCTGAGCACGAGTTTTCAGTATTTGAGACGTAAAGTAAACTGGAACTTTGACAACTTCAAATTGACAATTTTCAAGGAAAAAATTAGTTCCTACTTCGCACACCAGAGACGCTGTTCCATTTTTTCATACAAGAAACGCTGTAAATACTGGAAAAACGCTGTAAAGTAAAAGAGTGAAAAGTCGTGCTCAGGGTACTGGTTAGCAGTTATGACACTGAAAAGATATGTCAGAAAGAAGAAAAATGCTAGTACTTAAAAATATTGACAACACTTCAAACTTTCGCCAGTCACAAATTTCACAGATTCTGTGACAATAAAAACATCTGAAAACTTAGGTAGGTATACGTGTTTTATTAAAACAGTGAATCGGTTGTTTTTTTAGGGTTCCGTAGCCAAATGGCAAAAACGGAACCCTCATAGATTCGTCATGTCTGTCTGTCTGTCTGTCCGTATGTCACAGCCACTTTTTGTCGAAAGTATAAGAGCTATCCTGTTGAAACTTGGTAGGTAGATGTATTATGTGAACCGCATTAGGATTTTCACACAAAAATAAAAACAAAACAAATTTTTGGGTGCGCCCCATACCACTTAGAATTGAAATTCAAAATTTTTTACACGCTATGCCGAGGATGCCGTCGAAATTGTAACAGAGTGGATACTCCACCTCAGTTCCTTAAATCTTTTTATTTTTTTCTATTTCGATTTTTAAAATTTAAACATTTACATTTAGAATTTCATTCTGTCATTGCATCATCTTCATTTAAACGCCTGTTGAACGCTTGTCTAAAAAAGTGTAACTACAACATGACCTTTAATCATTAACCAGTTTTTTTAGATGGTATCGTGGTACCTACATCAGCGTCGAAAAGTAAGGAATCAGTATTTAAAAGGAAGTTTGAAAATGGCGCCAGTTACAGAAATAAAGAAAGGGAATCGTTTGTCCTGGTATGTACATGCGATGAGGAGGCCTGACAATCTTGTCACAAGATTGTCAGGCCTCTCCCTCTCTATCCATAAAGAAAAAGGCCAAAGAAAAGATGGCTGGATGTGTGAGGAATGATCTGAAATTAAAAGGAGTAAATTACCTATGCTTTGTTGTCGGACAGGGGTCGATGGAACAAGAAAACATGTTGGGCGTACCCCAACTAAAAGGGCAGGAAGATAAGGATAATAATCTACAAATTAATCCTGCCGCCCTTTGTGGAAAGGAAGGGATTAGCGGCCCATTCACTTTCTGACTTTTCTTGTCCCGTTGTGCAAACTGTACAGAATTAAAAAAAACCATTGAAAAGCCACTAATTGAACCACACTTTCCCCTGAATTAATGACAACACGCTAATTCGACAGGAAAAACAATCCTTCAGTGACCAAACATACATTTAGATAGATCGTCCTTCGCGACGGGAGGGGTGGCGGGGTTTTAATACCTTCATTCTTTATCGCTCTTGCAAATCCACTGACGTTCATTCCGTAAGGATTGTAGATTCTGGCAGGAATGAACGTTAGTGGATGGCCCGCTATTATCAGATTCGTATTGACTAAAATCCACCGTGTTTCTTTAATAGCCCTTTACTTTCGAAGGCATGGTTTCCCGTTTGGACAGTTGTGTTCATTTCAGTATTTTTGCTGTCGTGGTAGATACTGTTTCGCCATTATACTCTTAAAAAAGTATGGCACCTGCCCGGGTGGACGGTGCGTCGTGTTCAACGCGCGCCTCAAAGACAGCTGTCTACAATTTCGTCGGTCTGTCTTATCAGGTGACCCTTGAACGTAAAGGGCTATTGAAGGATCACCATGGATTTTAGTTGGTACAAATCTGACAGTGGGGTCGGTACAACCTCACGTAAAAAAAAGTTGGGTCAAAAGTTTGTATGGAAGTTTTTCATTATGCCCGCGGGAAATTCCATACAACTTGTTATGTAACAATTATTTAAGATACAATTTGATCAATAGCGATCTAGAAGTATGAGTAAGACCATTGTTAACACCACTTAGCCTAGGCGTGCTAGGTGTTGAAAAACATCGTATGAGCTAAGCTATGCGTAGGCGCAAAGTACATCTACATACAAAGGGTACCTACATTACTACCTACAATACGTTGAATAATTGAAACTTCCGTCATACTCATGGCAGTATGGTCTGCATTGTATAGTGTAATACCTATAATATCTGTGAAGAATATGGATGAAAAAACTTAAAAAAAAAATGAAACCGACTTCTAACTTTTATTTCGCTTCTTTTCGACTTTTTTGCCACCGACTTCTGAAAGAAAAGTTATTTTACCCTTTTTTGGGTTTTTTTCAGAAGTCGTTTTTTTTTTCAATAATTTTTGTATTTTGCACTTTTTTGTGGGTACAGGCGTTTTATTATGTTGCATGATTGCTTAGACAAGCAACAACAGGCATTCGTTGAACTGGTGTTCCAAAGAAAAAAGCAGCATAGATGAGTATGTATGGAGTGACAAGAATTATTATTGAGAAAGTAAAGAATCTATTTTAGAACTCAAGAACGGGCTCGCACCTATCCAAACCAAATGTTTAGGCTTTGTTCGGACTATTTAGTAGATTATTTATGTGAAGTTTGCACAAAATCTGTCGAGCGGTTCTTCATTTATCATATTTTTTGTAACAAATGAATTCAATAAATGGCGGAATTGTTAGAAATTTGTTTTATAATGTCCACCTGTGTGAAACCGGAACGGGCCGCTAGTGATCATATAAAAGGAAGTTTCAACGTGGAGCCTTTTGCTTTGCATGAAAAAATAAAAGTAGTCGTCGGCTAGGCATGGACAATTGGACATGCGTTGAGGAGGGATGACACGCATGTGTCCTAAACAGTGCTGACGGATGGAGAAGAAGAGGAAGGACCAAGAAAATATGGATGGTTTGTGTGAGCATTGATATTAAAGAAAAGGGAGATGATGGTGCTGTGACGTCTGACAGAATGATAGAGGGGTATTGATAAAGAAAACACAAGTATAATGGAACTACAGGAAGATGACGATTATACTTGAAAATTCATTGTAATTGTATTTGTCGTCAAACGCGAGATAATCGCGGATAAACATACATACGGTAGTACAAACAAACAAACGGGTCGAAATGAGAACCTCCTTTTTTAAGTTTGTTGAAAAGCTAGTATTATACCTACCTACTATCCTTTTGCATAAGTTATTTTACTGCAGTACTTTTTTTGTTTGAAAGAGTAAAGCTGATTTTAGACTACGCTATAATATAATAGCATATAGTACCTATATAGCTCATAGCACAACAATATCGCGCTCCATACATTGTAATGGACACGTTCACATTGTACTGTACATATACATATTATGGCTTGCTATACGCTATAAATTGGTGCGATGCACAGAGTTCATGCTATGCTATATCGCGCGCCGCCCTCTTCCTCCTCCCTCACCCCCTAAATTATCTAAATCTTAAAATATTTTAAAATCACCACGTTCTCTTCTGAACTATAAATGATTTGATATACAGAGTCTGGCATATTTCTTCTTTCGTATCATTAACGACAAGATACTGTCAAATTCCGCATTGTCATCATCGCTTGAGGAGCTTTTAAAACTATCCAGTATTGAATCCATTGAGTCGATCGTGATGTGTGCTGTGCAACTGTGCACACTCTTCAAAGATTGCGGTCGACTGAGCTTGCGATAATATCGCGTATGTGAACGTCATGCTATAATATAGGGTGTTAAAAATCAACTGCAGGAATTTCGTGTGTGTACTCGGTATCAAAAACCAAGAACATTACAAAAAAAAGTGTTTTTTTTTTTAAATTATTAATTATTTTTTCAGCAATTTTCTTTTGGCCGATTAATATGGTAAATAAAATAAGTTATTTGTAAGTATTTCGATAATTAATTGCCAGTCCAAAGTCTGCAAAATGTGATGGGAAAGTTGGAATCAGCTGTGAACGCTACACACTGGTGAACGACCTCAAAGAGCAATCAAACTCATTAACATGGTCAAAAGAAATGCTTGAAAAAAAATTTTTTTTTTTTTAAATATGCTCTAAAAAAAATTTTTTTTTTGTAATGTACTTGGTTTTTGATTCCGAGTACGCACACGAAATTCCTGCAGTTGATTTTTTAACACCTTGTATAGTAAAGCATTAGGTCCTTCTTTGCTATACTTTACAGCACCTGAAATCAGCTACGCACAACATGGTCAGTTGCTCACAAACTTTCACATTTAGAACGGTAGGAAGGTTGTTTACCTACATAGTTAGATTGTTTATAATGTTGGTAAAATCATCAAATTATTCCTCGCAACTTGGGAGACGGGACTAACAGACTTGATCACTTGACTGGCTAAATACCAAGTTGCTCCATTGTGTTCCAAGGCTGCGGTAACGACCCCGACAGACATTTGGCCCTTTCGTTCTCGGTGTTTTTCCAGACAGCTAATAATTGAGGGTTATCATAAATTCGATTTAACAAAAAGTACATTGCACAAAGGAAATTGGGATGCCCCGGGACCTAAATTTTCCAGTCTCTGTTGCAACGTAACAAACTATCAATCATATGATACGGCTGACCTTTGTCTTGTCAAGTAAATAACTTTTATCAACATGTAGGGCACAGACATGTGTAGATGTACCTTCACAAGTCACGACAAAATTAAATACAATAGGCTCAACTTAAAATCTAAGAATGAAGGATGATGGAAGCTTTAAGTCAGTTCAAAACTTTTTTTTTTAAAAAAAAGTACCGACTTCAAAACAAATACAAAATTTCAAGTTAAAAATAACTTTTCTTTCGGAAGTCGGTGGCAATAGTCAATGACACAACAAAACAAAGCCACCGACTTCCGAAAGAAAAGTTATTTTTAACTTTTTTGTATTTGTTTTGAAGTCGGTACTTTTTAAAAAAAAAGTTTTTATTTTACCCCTTTTTATTATTAGTTTATTTATTACATATTCAACCCAAATTCTTGTAAAATACAAAATTTTCTTACATATGCACTAATCTTGTAATCCGTCACAACAAAAAAAGAATTACTTAAATCGAACTTATAGTTCCGGAGATATGCGTGCACAAACATAAAAACATACATACATACATACACTTATGAAATTTGGCACATTTGTTCAGACGCTGATATAGACTAACATATATTATAAAAACTGGGCAGTTCTGATAATATTACATACATACGGGTCGAATTGATAACCTCCTTTTATTTTAAGTCGGTAATGAAGTCGGTAAAAATGATGGCTAGGTTCATCTAACATTATCCCGATTAGACAACTAAACAAAATAACATCCATCAAAGTGGGTTTACGTGTTTTACCCAGGTAGAAGTTTTCTTTAATAATTATCAGATAATTATAATCTTAATTAAAAAAAGTGGTTTGAGTTAAAAATTAATTGATCTAGTTGTGAATCAGCTTGGATATAATTATCACTTTAAATTGTGGCAGAAAAATACTAGGTAGGTACCTACTGAATTTTTTTTTACAAAAAACCTTAAACTTGGCAACAAATTGATTGAAATGAAACTGTCTTTACCCATTGTCTTTGTAAACCGACTTCAAAAAAAAGTAGGTTCTCAGATCGACCTGTATGTATGTTTGTATGTATGTATGTTTGTCCGTGATTATCTCGCGTTTGGCTGAACCGATTTTGATGCGGTTTTCAGAAAAATGTTCATTACATTCTGGAGAAGGTTTTAGTATATAGGTAACACTAATGGATATCTCGTGAAGTTGCCCGCATAGATCCGTTTTTGTTGCTTACTGTGATTGTAGATTTTCAAAAACGGGCATTATATGAAGATTTTTGTTGAATATCTACTAAAAAAACTTTTTGAAAAAAAGGGAACCGACTTCAAAACCAAACACAAAAAAAAGTGTAAAATAACTTTTCTTTCGGAAGTCGGTGGCTTTGTTTTTTATTTCGTTGACTATAGCCACCGACTTCCGAAAGAAAAGTTATTTTACACTTTTTTTTGTGTTTGGTTTTGAAGTCGGTTCCCTTTTTTAACCGACTTCAAAAAAAGGAGGAGGTTCTCAATTCGTCGGAATCTTTTTTTTTTTTTTTTATGTATGTTCCCCGATTTCTCGAAGACGCCTGGACCGATTTGGAAAATTTTTCTTTTGTTTGAAAGGGTATACTTTCCAATTGGTCCCATGATCATCAGGTCAGGATCTGATGATGGAATCCCAGGGAAATCGAGGGCAACCTTCAAATTTTATAGGCACATAGTACCATTTTCATATATTTTCTAAAGCTGTTCAAGTATTTGCATCTGATAATCATCATCTCAGGTGGATGAGCTGATGATGGAAGGTACAACTCCTCAACGGCTTGGAGTAGGCATCGACTGATTTAGTTTGTGTTCGCATATCTCTGGAACTACAAGTCCGATTTAAGTAATTCTTTTTTTGTTGTACTAAGTATTGTTCAACTTCCGGAATACTGCAAGTTTCATCAAAATCGGTTCAGTAGTTTTTGAGATAGGGAATTTTATTAGCTTATTGTGCACTTGAGAGACAATGATTTATTTGACAAGAATTTGAGTTGAATATTTAAACTAAAAAGAGTAAAATAAAAAACTTTTTCAAAAAAAATGTAACCGCCTTCAAAAACAACCACAAAAAAGGGTAAAATAACCTACAAAATAACTTTTCCTTCAGAAGTCGGTGGCAAAAAAACAATGAAATGAAAAAAAACAAAGGCACCGACTTCTGAAGGAAAAGTTATTTTGTAGGTTATTTTACCCTTTTTTGTGGTTGTTTTTGAAGGCGGTTACATTTTTTTTGAAAAAGTTTTTTATTTTGATTCAGGTATCGAGAAATTAACTAGTAGAACATAATTTTGGAAGCAACCAGTTTGACAACTGTAAACTTGGGGCTGATACCTGCATTCGACGGGTACCGTCACATTATGTACAAGAAATCTTTTTAGGGTTCCGTAGCCAAATGGCAAAAACGGAACCCTTATATTTGTTTTGATTCGTCATGTCTGTCTGTCTGTCTGTCCGTCCGTATGTCACAGCCACTTTTCTTCGAAAGTATGAAAGCTATCCTGTTGAAACTTGGTAAGTAGATGTATTATGTGAACCGCATTAGGATTTTCACACGAAAATAAAAACCAAACAAATTTTGGGGGTACCCCCCATACTTAGAATTGAAACTCAAAATTTTTTTTTCACGAAACCCATACGTGTGGAGTATCTATGGATAGGTCTTTAAAAATGATATTGAGGTTACTAATATTATTTTTTTCTAAACCGAACAGTTTGCGCGAAAGACACTTCTTCCAAAGTGGTAAAATGTGTGTTCCCGTAAGTTCTAAAATAAGAGAATGATAAAACTAAAAAAAAATATGTAATGTAGAGCTCAACAAAAACTTCCAAAGAAAATTGGTTTGGATGAGATATAGTTAGCGGTTTTTGAGATATAGTACATTTTCAAAAACCGCAAATATAACTTTGCCATTCATACAAACACTATGAAAAACAAAGTTATTTTTATTGTTTGTGTATATTACTTACTAATCTCAATATAATTATATCCCTAATCTATGCTTGTTACTACGGAACCCTTCATGGGCGAGTCCAACTCGTACTTGGCCGGTTTTTTTACTAACACAATGACATCACCTAACTTGTGGCTTGGTCGGACATAGATTAAGCGACGGTATTATACCTTTACCTGTTATTCATTCCTGATAATTACACATATACTTATTTGCTACATTTTAAAATATTTCTCATAAAATTTAAAAGATAACAAACATTAAAATACATAAATAAAAAAAATCCTCTTTTTTATTTTATTTATTTGTTAGGTGGTAAAATCATCAAATGAGTCCTGGGAGGACTGTCAGACTGCCCAGGGCAGGGTAGGAGGGACTGTCAGACTTGTACTGACTAAAATCCACAGTGTCCTTCAATAGCCCTTTACGTTCCGGGGCCACGGTTACTCGAAAGTCCCGCGACACCAGCAGACTTTGGCCCTCTAAGGGGGGCCCGTCATGTTGCTGACAGATCTTTGAGGCGCGTGTGGAACACGACGCCCCGTCGACCCGGGCATGGTCTATGGACAGCGAGTCGCCCATTACTCGCCGTCCGCATGCTTGCGCCTACGGTAGCCGGAAGTCGTCCCGCGACGTCAGTTGCCGTGTCTCGCACATCTGGCCTCCTTCTTCGAAGCAGGCATGCTAATGCCTGCTTCGAAGAAGGAGGCGACCGTTTCCCGTAATAATATTCACACACATAATAATTATTCACAGAAAACACAACATTATTTTGATGGTTGTAAAGATTTCAACTAACCGGAAAAAGAGAGATGTAGTGATTCCAACGGGTCCATATTGGCTCACCTAAAGTTCTTTACCCGAAATTGTTCTTCCTAACGATTTGTAATCCAAATGATCACTCTTCCTAAAATTTTTCATCCTAAAATTTTTCACAGTGCTACCACTCAATTTGTAATTAATAATATCATTATTGAAAATATATTTAAACTCCTACGGCCTTATTACAAAAACTAAATAAACCTTGGTTTAAACCTGGTCTATCAAGTCCAAGTTTATCTGCAGAACCATGGTTTTTTGTTCGTATTACAAAACTAAGATAATACGTCGACTTTAGTATCGTCATGTGAACGATTGTCTAAAAAATTAAATCCACAATGTGTAATAACAATTAAATCTACCTTGTCCTTCATCCATTTTGGGTGAAAATAACACAAAAACAACAACTCAATAAAAAAGTTGCTGTGAGAAACTTTGACACACCTTTGACAGCTACTACTGTTAGACCATGGTTTATCGCAAAACCACGATTTCTAATAACGTTTGTGTAAACCGTAGTTTCACAAGATTTAAAACTGGGTTTTAGTTAAACCCCTTTTTGTAATAAGGCGGCTACTGTTTTTTATCATAACGCTATTATCCCTAAACTTGCGTCGAGCTGCCTTGGTAGGTGGTAATCAGTAATATACGCTCGCCCTTGCATCCTTAGTAAAATTGCCGACTACCACCTACCAAGGTAGCTCGACGGAGCCCCGCCTCGCGGGTCTCCTATTTCTGTTTGCAAGGTTTAAAGTAACCTAACCTGTCCATGTCGTGGTGCCCCAAGTCCTGAGCTCGCTTCGCTGGCTCTTGCATCCTTTTATATCTAAACAAAAAAGATATTATGACTTTGAATAATAGTGTAAAAGATGGTTATGTTGAGAAAATATTGGAAAACAAATAAAAGTATAATATTTGTAGATGTTCATTGCATAATGAAGTTAAATGCCAAAGCATTTAACTTCATTATGAATATAATTCCAAAGAATTATGAACATTAGAGATACTCGTAGATTAGTTAGTAATTGTGATTGTTATGATGAAAAATGTTAGGAATAACATTTTCGGATTTCCAGTTTATCGGAGTTGTAGGTGAACTTTGGAGCACCCGATTCCAACAATGTTTTTATTTTTGTTTCCCGAGAAAATGCACAGTTACACAAATAGGTACTTCATGATTCAACATTTAACACAGAAAAAGTACAAAACAAAAGCAAAATAACAATATTCCAATACTTATTAAAGGTGATAAAGAAGAATGTGTAGGCAGCATGTTTATCTATTCCTCGAGCAAAAGCGGTTAAAAATACGTCAACAGATCAATTCGGCGAAGCGCGTTGCGGTCATGTTATTCTTTGACCTTTTAGCATCTCGTAAGCGAGCTCGGTAGCCGAGGCTGAACAAGCCTCATTCGCCACATACGCGTCGTGGTGATCAGTCACATAGTATAGTAATTTATTTAGTCATGAATATTTTAATCGTCTTAGCCGGGTTTCTGGCTATAGCGGGTGCCGTTGGCCCCTCCACCAGTAAAGTCGTTTGCTACTACAACAGCAAGAGCTATGTCAGGGAATGTAAGTATGATTTATGTTTCCCGCTATGCGATATTTTTTTCATGCTTTTTGCGATTTTTATTATTGTTACGACGGTTTCGCAACTCTTCTCTTTTTGTTTGTTTGTAATGTTAGATGGCATACAATTTAGTACGGACTATTGATTTCTATCATTCTTAGAGTTATTAAAGTCTAAAGAATCAGATAGATTCTGCAATATCAAGTTATACCTCTACCCACTTTTTTAATTGACCTTATTTTATGTTGTTTTCAGCTAGATAATTTTCTTCTTACATACCAGGTTATGTTGCAATAAACTATTATTTTAATTAATAACACGAATAATTTTTCTTTCACACCGCGTAATAATAAATCTGCCAGACGATTTTAGTCCTTAACTTGAAGACAAATGCGAGCTAACTAGGGCTCATTTGTTTACAACAAAAGTAATCTACGATCAGTACTCAGTAGTTAGCAAAGCCGTAACACAGTAGTTACTGTAACAGTTATATAAACCTTGATAAGAGGAACAATATCGTTAACTGGGCCACATTTCACTCTCGTATATGTTTATAATTAGATCTGAATAAATCCAGTTATAACTGGATTTAAGACCTTTACCCATACGGTATAGCCACACTGGTCATTGCCGAATTAAAGTTATACTTACTTTATTTATTCCTTTTTTAAACATTTGAAAAATATTAAAAAAATAATACAGTAACCAATCGGTATCAGGAATAAAGAGAAAGCTACCGGCTGACAGCGCTCTAGAGAGAGGAACCTCCTTCAAATTCGTGCCTTGTCAAGTAGTTATGGTTTTTGAATCTGGTCCTCCAAGGTGTTGGTCCAGGCTCTTGGGAATTTAACTTACATTTAATTATTAGTCCAAGTTTTACTCGCCGATACCGCCGATAAACTTTATAATTGAGTAATAAATAATAAACCCAATTAATTGAACATACATTTTTTTTTCAAGAGTCTGTTTCATTTAGGTACGGCGGCGGATGCAATTATCTTATTAAAAGGCCGATTCACAATATGCCGAGCACTTTAAGTGTTATTCATGTGTGGGTAGAAGGAAAAATAAGATTAATATAATCTAACTGCGACCTCGACCTCAGTCAGGGTTCTTTAGGCTAGCAATACACGATCCAGTTTACCGTTGGGAGCTGTGTGCAGTGAACATGACGGTGTAAGGCTATTAGTAGTCGGCTTGTTATGCACACTGATAGCTATAGTTCCATCAAAAAATGTTTGTGATTATTAGCTTATATTTAAAAAAAATATGGAAAAACAATTGAACTGTTTTATTGTTTTCTGTTTTATATTTTAAATTTATATTTATAAATAAAGAATCTAAAAAGAAGAAGAACTCATAATATAATATTATACCGTAACAAAAAATATTTCATCTTCTCAAAGTGAACGCAAACTTTTTTTGATGTGTGTACTGACCGCACGCCTCTCCCAGCGCGCTGTCTATTTGACGGTAGACTGGATCGTCTGTAACTGGCATTATTAGCAAAAAAGAAAGTAAATGACACAAAAGTTTAGAAGAAAACGATCCACTCCGGCGACACAGAAGCGTAATTATTGGGTCTAAAACTACCCTAGTTTTCAAGTTGGAACCAACAGTATTTATTCACAAAATTGCATTGTATTTGGTTGAGTGGTTTCCGAGATTAGCGTGTACGCGTGATTTTTATTAGAGTATAAAAAAATATCAGATTAGGGTCCCCGCACATTTATCGACGCGGAATCGGCTTAAGCCGGTCAAGAAAACCTTTATGTCAACGTAATAAGGGTGTTACTAATACCAGTCGCATCGGATCGGCTCGGACGACGCGATCGGATGCGAATGGCATTAGTAACACCCAAACAGACCAGCTTGAGCCGATTCCGCGTCGATAAATGTGGGGGGACCCTTAATCTCCGTAAATTCGTTGAATTTTTATAAATAACATACCGTACACAGTTATTTTGCACAAATTTTTGTTAATAATATTCATTCAAAATTTTTACCTTTCACTTTTTTGTTAGATAACAGAACAATATTATGTCAGAAAGGAAAAATATTTCTGCGTAATTCATTTGCTTCTTGGAAGCAGTTTTGAGATTCGTAAAAAGACCTTGTCCACATCGTATGAGGTCATAACTCACTCAGATGGCCAATTTGATGTAATCTACAGGTCTTACAAAGGCCTTGGCCTTGCTCCAACAGGTTTTGAGGAAAACAAACAGTTTAAAAATAAATAAACCGAAGATTAAATAAAAATGTGTTGTATTGTCTTAGAAAATCGATGTTCTGTGTGATAACGATAAAAAATATAATTATTATGATTTTTTCAAACTATTACTATATTGCAGTAGTGTATATAAAATATAAATATCGTCAGTTTGGTACCAATAAATACATAGCGATGGCTTGTGATTGAAGCCAAGGAGGCTTCTTTTTTTTTTTCGTGGTAAAATCATCGAATGATTCCTCCCAGCCCAGGGCAGGGCGGGAGGGACTGTCAGACTTGTACTGACTAAAAATCCACGGTGTCCTTCGGTAGCCCTTTTGCGTACCGGAGTTACGTATGTCCCGCGACCAAAAGCCAAGGAGGCTTAGGCAAATAATACATGTGGTAGGACACTCCGTCGCGTTCTTCTATAACTTGAAGTACTAAGTTAATCTAATTTTTATCCGTTATTTTCTTATTATTAAATCAGCATGCATGTAGAACTACATATAAAACTACTAACTAATTGTTAAGATAACAAATTGTAAAAGTTTAAGTTACCATCGTCAAAAGAAAAACCACTTTAGAAAACTTAAAAAAATAATTTAACAGGCTTCAAAAACGACCACGGAAAAGGGTAAAATAATCTACCAAATAACTTTTCTTTCGGAAGTCGGTGGCTTTGATTTTTTATTTCATTAAGTTTTTTTGCCACCGACTTTCAAAAGAAAAGTTATTTGGTAGGTTATTTACCCTATTTTGTGGTAGTTTTTGAAGTCGGTTACATTTTTTTTTTAAGTTCTTGCAAATGCACTAGAATGTTATAATCCCTAGCACCGGTTATAACATTGCCCGTGCACACAATAAGCTGAAAATGCTCATAAAATAAAAAACTACTAAACGAAACTAAATGATTTTTTATGGGACGAAATAGCAGGTATACTGCATCGAACAATAACCCATATGGGTGCAAAGTTCTCATCAATTACACTAATGACAGTTACAACCCTTCTTGGTGTAAAGTTCTCATCAATGTAAATGAATTAAGTCAAAACACAAGGTAGCTGCTGTGAATCGTTGAGGAGTTCCCTCGAATTGTAGTGCTTTAAAATTCTTAATGAAAAATCTTACAAACGCACTAGACGCCCCCAAGATTTTTGAAAGTTCCCCTCGATTTCTCTAGTCTCCCATAATCAAACCTTGATTTCCTTATCATGGGACCACCTCTAAAATATCTTCTTTCGAACAAATAAATAATCATCAAAATCGGATCATAAACGATGAAGTTCTGCGCGAACAAACATAGGAAAAAAAGCATATTATACGGTCGAATTGAGTAACCTCCTTTTTTAGAAGTCGGGTAATAAATTCTTAAAAGTTAGCATATCTTTAAAATACTACATAGGAAGCAACTCTTCTTTCAAATCAATTTGATCTGTTTAAGTTATTTAAACTCTTTTGCAAAGTAGGAAATGAGCAGATGATCAAACGCCTAAACAAATTATACCTGTGAACCGTCTCGAACGTATAAAAACCCTCTTCAAAATCGGTTCATTCGCTTAGGAGCTACAGTGCTTCAGACAGACAAACAGATACATGAAACTTACACGTCAAATTAATATGGGTGTATTGACTAGACAAAAGTCTTTCGTCTTACCCTATAGCGAAAGCGTTAAGCCTCCTGCAGACACACGCGATTAATCGCGCGGGGCGACATGTCGCGGTCCATTCGCAGTATTTTTAGAGTGGAAATTAGCTTGGCTCGTTGTCGCAGCGCGATTCATCGCGTGTGTCTGCAGGAGGCTTTACATTAATATTTTGATAAAAGGAAGTCATGCCGTTTTTATACTATCAGAAAGCACCAATTGATATGAACATCATATTTTATGTATCTATGTCTGATAAAATACCTATAGACGTGTTGGTATAAACAAGCCGTTTTGTTATCAACCTTTACCCTCAGTGATAACGGGTTTATTCTAATATAATATTGATAAGTGTATATTAGGTGGTTTAAACATGAAAATAAGTGAGTAAAATATATGCCATTGTTCGAAACCAGTTTTAATTTAACTGTAGTTACAGGAACTTATTTTCTTTAGTTACCAAAATGTTAACTTTTAATTTTCTACTTATCATGGTTGGTTCTAATACCAGATGATGATAAAACGATATTTTATTACATTTTTGTATGGATTGGACAGTTTTCAATGGATTAAACTCTTAGTTTTCATATTCGAGGAAGTTTTGTCAAAAATCTTTTTTCTAGATCAGTTGTTATAATACCATATGCTAGATACAGCCAAAGAGGTTGATATGACATATAAAATCTGTTTAATTTTTGCTGTCTGGATGCATACCTATCTGTTTTGTTGACTGTACATTTCTCCTATAACCTCACAACACCTATGCAGCTTAAAAGTATGTAACTATACAGCGGTTCTTGTGAAAACTAAACTAACTAGCCTAACTTGTGTTGTTGGGTATGTACTTACATAAAGGTATCTATAAACCAAAAACAATGCAAGGTACTTTTTATAAGTACAATTCCTTTGTCCATCTGTATTCAAGGCGACACCATATGACCGTCCATTGACGAACCTATTAATATGGATGTTCTTGTCCAGGTGTATAAATAGAACAAATAACATGTAGTTATGAACCCTGCTTACTATTAAAGGACAATAATGAATCAGAGTTTTACGTGTTACGGGATGTATTTGACTATAAATATACACTTGTAAATGTTATATTGTTGAAGATTGCTGTATGAACAATAATGTGCCTTCATTATTCTTTATGTCGGGGTCTCGGTTAGCTGATAGCCAGTCCCGCAACCGCCTCCTCTTTCGCTACCATGACTGCTTCGCAGAAGGAAGCGACCGCTTCCCATTCCATGTCGCTTCGCAATATGGCCTCGATCGGTCGCGAGAGGTCCCCCGCCTATCGCCTCCGGGAGGACACAGCGGTGCTCTGCCAAAGCGGGGCACATCTGCAACGTATGCTTCACCGTGACCTTCGGGCAATCCTCGCAATGGTGACGCCGAGGCATTTCATCCCGCCCAATCAGACAAAGTTACGTCCCGAAACACCCGTGTGCGGTGAGGACGCCGTGGCGCCTCTCCAACCACACTTCAAAGATGGGTCTTACCGCCACGATTGTGGTGTGCCCGATTATTATCGCCTAACTGTGATATGTGCCCTAGGGTCGTAATCTAGATACTATTTTATATTTATAAGGAATTGCTACGAATTTACGAAACGTAGGTTACACACAAAGCATTATACAACACAATAGTTAAAAGTAAATAAATACCTGTGAAAAGCGTTATAATTGGTCAAATTTCCAACCAGATTTATGTAAAACAAAGATCGGACAATATTAAAGTCCTCGCTCGGTGAAAAAAGGGTTACCGTCGGCATAAGATGTACTAAAAATCAGGGTTTAGTGCCGGAATCACCATTTACATTTGTACAAAAAGGGGGGAAATATGTAATGTAAATAAAAGCTACGCAATAGCAATAAATATTAGGATTCAAGTGATAGTTTAATGTAGTGTTTTCGCAATTTGTATGCGGGACTTTTTTGGCAATAAATACGGCCGCATAGTTCTTGTACGATGTTTTACTTTGACCATTTATTTATTGTGGAAGTCAAGTGACAAGTTCAATGTATTTTTTTGTGTTCTTTTCTGACTTGTCTTTGTTGGCGTGCAATTGATGTTATTTTTTTAAATATAGTTTATTGTGGGAAATAGTAATAGGTGATAGATTTAAACATAGCATCTGAAAATAATTTCTTCGTCTACGAAAGATTAGATTCTTGTAAAATACTTACGTTCTCCTAAAAACTTCCTGGGTAAACAGTCATTATTTTTACAGTAAGATATATCTAGTTATAAAAGCAGCTCCTTTGATCTATTTTATATGACAATAGATGTTTTGAAATTTAAAATTTATACCGAGTTGAAAAGCAGTAATTGTGATATTCATAATGCCTAGGTACACATTATGGCACTTGTTACTTTTAAAATTTTTATTTTCCTGTGTAAATTGTGTGTAAACATTTATTAATAAAATATTTTGATGTAACACGATTCGCTATAATTGATACGCCTTTCCGAGTTCTTAGAATGTATAATGTTTGTTTTATATACTTAGCTTGTTGCGCAAAATTGATTACATAATACGATCATATTCTCCGGGTCATATACAATTTGTGTGTAATAAGTACAATCTAGCATTCTAGAAAAGTAATTCTCTAAACTTATTTGTTATTTCCTTGTAAGCTTTACACAAACGTCAAGATTTATGAGACGCTAAATGGATATGGCAGCTGTTTTTATTTTCAATATTTCATGGTTGGTCACCTAGTAAATGTTTTTAAAAAAACGCTCGCGTTTGATAAAATATATAAATACATAGTAGGTTTTTATGTCAACCATAGATTTGCTTTACACACTAAGATTGAACGTAACTTGGCCAGATAAAAACATCAAGGTTCAGCTATAACAAATTATGTTACATTTAGATAGTTTACCTACAGGGAATTGTTGTCAAAAGTGGTAAAGGAATTATGAAGCACAACAAAAACAGAAAAAGGCCGAATAAACAAGGCCTTTCAAAGAAAATTGTTTTTGTGTTTAGATAACCTTCATTTTCTTAGGTATAAACCGAAACATTCATTTATATGCGAATCAGCCTTTGATTTGTTGATTATTCGATCGTAATTATATACTGGAGGTGTATCGAAACTTGATTAATTAGATAACTAGCGATATAAACGTGGCAGGTTTACAATAAGTGTTTTTGACCCCGAAACGAAAAAGACCTTGGTTAAGAATATCCGTGTCCATAACTAAGATACAAGATATTATTTTATTTTCAGAATGATAACTGTGTAACCTTAATGTCAGTGAAACTTTTGATAAGCCCACGTAGGTAACAGTTAAGTAATGAGTGACGAAGGGTGATAAGAGCTAATAAAGACAATCACATACCACACGACACCGCATGTGACCCCAGTATCGTGGCAACAAGGGGGCACACGATAACGTCCTCGACAAACAATGTTATTCTAGAAATACTAAGAATCGAATAGACAAACAGTTGATTTAACAAAAGATAATAGGCACAAAACTGACCAAGAATAATAATGCCAGTTTCCTTATTATTTTTTTTGCCTGTTTTTCTGCTTGTCTTTATTGTTACCTTGTGAATGTGACGTGATTGGCAAATAAAAACATTCGAGTTACAGTAGGCATCGATCAATTTATGTATCATTTGTGTTGGTTGCTTTGTTGGCTAACTGAGATAGTCTGAATCTTTTTGTGACATCATGCAGGTAGGTAGTAAAACTTTAAATTGGGTACAGGCCTTGTTGTGTGAACGGCAACGACCATTTATATCTAGACTCCTAATCACAGGCGACCGATGTCTGTCAACACATTAGGTAAAAAAGTCTTATAACCGTCGTGACTCGACCACTCCTGTGAGTCCCCTCGTCGCACTGACCTTGAGTTAGCCAATCAGAACGCAGTACCCCGTCCCGTTAGCCAATCAGAAAGCAGTACCCCGTCCCCCTCGCTTACGTCGTACCTCAGCGACTTGGCAGAATAATTTTCGTTAGTCAGATCGTTGATGAGGCGTCTAGATATAAATGGTCGTTGGTGAACGGTCACTTATTTTATTTACTCGCTCTGCGAGTTCTTAACATGGTAGGATTACGAACAGCAAATGTCACTATACCTATAAGCGACTTCAAAAAAAGGAGGTGGTTCTCAATACGTCTGTATTTTTTAACCGACTTCTAAAAACAGGAGGTTACTCAATTCGACCGTATATATACTTTTTTTATGCTTGTCCGCGCAGAACTTCGTCGTTTTTAAAATGTTTATTACCTCATAACTTTCGACTAGGTAAACCGATTTTGATGATTCCTTTTTTGTTAGATGCAGTATACTTACCTGTAACATTTCTTTCACTTTGGTTCAGTACTTTTAATTTTGTGAGCATTATTCGCTTATTGTGTACGTGGACGATGTTACTACAACCGGTATTAATATCGTCCAAGTAGACAAATATTACAAAATTCTAGAGCACGTGTAAGAAAATTAGGCCTTTGATTAGTATTTGGGTTGGATATTTGAACTAAAAATGGTGAAATAAAAGACTTTTTCAAGAAATAACTAACCACCTCCAAAAACCATCACAAAAAAGTGTAAAATGACTCTCTTTCGGAAGTCGGTGGCAGAAAGCAGTCGGTGGCTTTTAAAAAAGAAAGCCACCGACTTCCGAAGGCGGTTAGTTTTTTTTTCATTTCATTAATTTCCATCTAATTTATCTACAGTCCTTGTCTTATTTAATTCTAATAATTTTACTAATTATTTATTAATCTTCTTTTAGTTCTTGTTCGTTAGTCTTCGGTTTTAGCTTAAACACAAGCGAAGTGTCATTGTTTGTTGAGGTCACTGATTCGTCTTCACGTTCACGAGCATGATTTAGTGATTACCCTATTTGTCGTGTCACAAGGAGCAATTGCTCAAACACAATATTGACTTGTTCTAAATTTGCATACCTATCTTCCTCTATCAAATTCATGAACGGGGATTACCTAGATTAGCAATACAAACAACTGATCATGTATTCTATAGGTGCGCACGGCTACTGATCAAGCTCTAAAACCATTTATTGTACGAGAAGATAATGTAAATTGAGGGTAAGTTATACTGGATATTATGTAGTATAGCTTGATGTGTCGCTGTTGCTCATTCAGCTAGCGGTCTTTCCTGCACCGTAAACTTAGCTACAAAGCTTGGATTAACTAGTTTTTTTATTGTTCTGTACCCAAAGAGTAAAACGGGACCATATCACTAAGACTCCGGTGTCCGTCTGTCAGTCACCAGGCTGTATTTCATAAACCGTGACATTTGGTCAGTTGAAAATTTTATAGATGTAGTATTTCTGTTGCCGCTAAAACAACACAAAAATAGAATAAAATAAATATTTAAGGGGGCTTATAGACAGTAACACAATAGTGTCAGTGCTTCACAGTTTTTCATTAGATCTGTGTGTTGTGTGGCATTGACCTCTGTGGATCTAAAATGGCCATAGACGTCTACAGTTATTCTTATTTTATTTTGTGTCTGGGACAGCAGCTTTTTTATTGATCCGAGATTAATTTAGACTATAAATGAAGTCATAAAAATAACGTTACACTTTTGATTTTTTTTTTAATTTTATAAGCTAATTCTACTTTGTTACAAAACAAATCTGTGAGTCTAGAATAAATAAGAGAAAATTCTAAGAAACGCTTTGTTGATCTTCAGCCTCGATACCAAAGTATTTACCTTGTGCCAGGAAAACCCTGTAATACCTACATGTGCATATTGCTCATGTGCTTGCTTATATTACAGTGCAAACGGAGTGATACGTAATTGTGCATACGAGTACTTATATACATATATTTGCCTTATGAGTGGAACATGAGTCAATGAGGAAAGTGTTATTTTATGTAATCAATCTTCAGTCAAGGAAGGTTATCTACTATACTCAGAGTTGGATTTATCGTGCTAGATGTGTATGATATGGCTTCCGAAAGTTTCATAAGATAGTTGGATGTTAGTTACTCTTTTACACAAAACTACTTAACGGATTTGGATGAAATTTGGTACTGAGATAGGTTAAAGTCTAGAATAACACGTAGGATACCTTTTATCCCAATATAGCGTTCACGTGGGATCATTTTTGACAGACGCGATCGAAGCCTCAGGTAACAGCTAGTTTTTAATAAATTGGTTAAATTAAGACTAGTTTGGTGTAGAACAAGCTTTGATGATAAAAAAATACTTGTGGCATTCGGAAACTGCCGCGGTGAAGTTATTGCATAACATTTTATTTTTATTTTAAAAGAATAAAATCGCCTACGGCGTATATTTAACGAGAATATAATAATTTATTGTAAATGTTTGTGGTTCACTACTGTAATAAAGAACTTATTTGTTGTAGGAGAATTTTCTAAGTAGGTTTCATTGTGAAAACTCCTTTTGTAGCTGGCCGTTTAGAAACAGTAATAGCGGCCATACACCATACTGCCTATCGTACAATCGGCATGACGCTGCCGATTTGATCAGTTAGATTTGACCGTGTGTGGGCGTGGATTCCATCAAATTGGCATAACAATAGGCTTGATCATGCCGATTTGATCATGCCGATTTGATCATGCCAATTTGATCAAATCGATTTGATCAAATCGGAATGATCAAACTTCAAAGCAGTGATACCAACTTAGCAACTTTATAGCTAGATCTAGCTAATATTCGGTAGCTACTTTTTAACCGACGTAAAAAAGGAGGAGGTTCTCAATTCGAAACGTATATTTTTTTGGAACGAAGTTCCTTATGGCGCGTTGCGAAAGCTAGGCGGAAAAAATTGTAACGACACTTTTTACAGACTGCGATGGAGTGGAGTGGAGTGGAGTGGAATGGAATGGAGGGTCGAAAATCGCCTGAACCTTTTTTTAACTTGCTATCGTTAAGCAAGTTAAAAAAACAGGTTCAAGCGATTTTCGACCTTATTGACATTCAAAATTTAGTTTGTTTTTTCTCACATTCTCGTTAGCTAACATTGCTCCTTCATTAAAATCCGGTGTTTGCATAAGTGTCAATAAAGTCGAAAATCGATTGAAGGTCGGAAAGCATTTGCTTTACGATAAGCAAAATGTTTTCCGACCTTCACTTGTATTACCAACTGATTCCCACTAGTGGGATAAATCGGTAAAAAAACAAGTCGGTAAAAAAGTAGCTAAAAAGTTAAGCCACAAGTTTTATAAAATTGTAGCTGTCGGTCACCGAATAATAGCTAGATCTAGCTATAAAGTTGCTAAGTTGGCATCACTGCTGCCGATTTGAAGTTTGATCAAATCGATCGTCATGCCGATTGTACGATAGGCAGTATGGTGTATGGTGTATATGGACGAACTGCCAATTTGATCAAATCGATCGTCATGCCGATTGTACGATAGGCAGTATGGTGTATGGCCGCTATAAGAAAAAGTAAATTGTTTTTATGACGGATATTTTTATGATTGCCGCAGTCTCCCGAACTGAAACGATGTTAGACGATGCGTGGTGTCAGGTATTTTCGTTAGGGTTTTGGAAATTTTTTGATTCGGTCGCCGCGCCGCGCCGCGCTCATAGCCCGCGATAAAAGCTATGCAATAGCTTAAAAAAATTACACCAGTATTAAAATCTGATTGGTCATCTAATATAGATCATAATAGTAAACCCACATTTCATAAAAATAAAAATTATGTCGCTACTGCTACTCATGAAAATAACCTCATTAAGGTGAAGTTGCTCATAAGGGTGAAGACCCAACCTAGGAATCGAAATCAGGACCTCTATGAGCACTAGCACTTACGATGAAGCGATAATTTACAGTCGTAAGTAGGAATACCTGTGAGAAAATGAATGAGAATAAAACGAGGCTTGTTTTATGCACCTTTTTTGTTTATAGTCAAGCTTATTTCTTCTTTTCTGCAGAAGCGCCCTTGTTATTTCGTTTATTCATTAACATAATCATATTAGTACATTTTTAAATATTTTTACAAAAAAGAAATAAAAAAAACATTTAAAAATATAAAAATAGTGATCCACCGGTGTGGGAGCAGGGTCCAAGCTACCGGTGGTTAGGGCTCCAGAGACAGGAACCTCCTCACAATGCGAGCCGTATCGAGGAGAACTGCCTTCTGAATCAGGCCCTTGATCCAACCCCCTAATGAGAGCCTCGAAAGATGCTATTATTATTATTAATATATATACAGTGGCATGAATATCCCACTTATAAGATTTTTCCTAGGGTTCCGTAGGTATCCAAAGGGCAAAACCGCTATCCGTTTATATTACCAGGCTGTATCACATGCACCATGGTATTAAGACAGCTTGAATTTTCACAGATGATGTTATTTCTGTAGCCTCTTAACAATAAAAATTAATACATAGTTAAGGCACTCCCGTACAATAGATTATGTATTTTTGTCGTTTTTATAGACCGACTCGCACTTGGTTTTTTAAAGATTCTTTTTACCTCTTCAGATACTTACCATTATTTTTTAGTTTTTCCTTGTGGTTGTGTTAGCGTTAGCCCTCGTGATTTGTGTGTTGTTGACGTCATTTTGTGATGTCGAAGTACGTGCATGTTAAGTGGTTAATGTTCCGGAAACAATGGAATTGAGTGTGCTTAGTTTATATTAGAGATATGGCCATCTATGACTTCACGCCCACCTGTGAACTGCGTGCCTTTATTCTATTAGTGTGATATTAAACAATGCTGTGCAATGTGAGGTTAATGTTTAGATACAGATTTATAAACTTGAGATTTTACTAACATAAGATTTTACCTCTATATCTTATGCAGTCTTGGTCTTCTTCTCTTTCTTCAAGCTTTAATTACCTTATGACGTTTTTTTCTAAATTTTATTTTTCTTGGGCTTTTAAAATCAAATGAGTCCTCTCACCCTAGGTGAAGCGACATTCTACATAGAATATTTGCCTGAAGAAAAGTATGATTGATAGATAAATAAATGGTAATCATTTATTTATCTATCAATCATACTTTTCTTTATGGATTATTCAATTTGTTGTTAGCAGTTTAAAGTAAAGTCAAAGACCAAATCAGGAGTGACCCTGTAGATTGATTGAGGTCTCTCGCAATAGCAGATAATGGTTGATATAATAGATTAATAGCCTGTTGTTTACTGTTTAAAGTCCACAATGTTGTAACGGACACGAATAGAGCTTAGTAGGAGAGTTGCGAAACCGTTTGATTGTTTGTCGCATCGAAAAAAATAGCTGCCGAGCTGCCTATCAACTAAACTCATACATAATAATCCGAGTCGTCAGATCAGTCTATTTCAAAAGACGACGCCCACGGCAGGATACGCAATTATAGTAACAAATGCAAATTATGTTTTTGTACGGACTGATATTTTGTTGACCTTTATAAAACGTTGCGCAAGGTTTTGCCAAATCAAGAATGAAGATTTTGCCTTTAAAGAATACTGGCAATTTTTTCTTGAGAAGTAGGATGACGATTTGACGAAGAAGAAATGGGGTCTAAGTTCCAGAGCTGGTTTTTTTCTAAAATTGACGGCGTTATTTTCTAAAATGATCACGCACTAATGCGTAGCGTTCACATATTATATACCATAGATCCCATTTCTTCGTGAGATACATTGTAAACATGTTAATTCAGTCGAAGGATGCATTTATCCAGCTCAAGCGCGGATGCTGCCTCTGGACCTGGACCCGGCCCTGTCCTTCTGCACCCACCTGGTGTATGGATACGCCGGAGTCCAGCCCGACACCTACAAGATGGTGCCGCTCAACGAGAATCTGGATGTAGACCGCTCACACGCTAACTACAGGGCTATCACTAACTTCAAGACCAAGTACCCTGGCTTGAAGGTTCTGCTTTCTGTCGGAGGAGACGTCGACACTGAGTCACCAGAGAAGTACAACCTTTTGGTAAGTCCATCAATATGGGTACTTCAACTTGGACATTTCTGTCATGAATCATAGCTTAACCTTTTTTATGGCATGCTTCTTAGATCCCGTCTACTTGTTCATTTTTTATCATTTTGATTGAAAATAGAGCTTGCAACAACTAACCAATGTTCATAATGATTTAGTAACAGCAACATTATTGCTCGATGTCCTCACTTTATTAAGGACACTCATAATTTTGAATATAATGGTTGTCATTAGTGGCAAAACCAGATGTTTGTATATTTTTTGGCCGCCTGGTCAGTCTTGACACTTGAATGACTTTCACGTTTTTGTGACGTAAAGTAAAAGGGGACTTTTAATTGAAAAAATAGTTCCACTTTCGTACACTAGAGGCGCTTTTTCATTTTCCATACAATAAACGCCGTAGGTAAATACTTTATTAGTGTATGAAATGCAGGATTTGGTGATAAGGCTTCAGATGATAATTTTATTAACATAACATACTAGAGTACCTAATCGATTTTGTTGTCAACGCACACACATGATTGAGCTAATAGGAGGCAATGATTCGGCTACAGATTACACAAATTAACGTAACTAATTAGTTGAGTAGTCTCCAGAAATTGAGTTAACATACTTCGCTGAATAGATATGAAGCCGAATTAGTATTAAAACAGAAATCAATTTATCTTAATTTAATAGGCGTACTAATTTGAAGAACATTGTGTTCATATCAGCTTATACTCGTAGTACAAATTAAATCATCGATCTTCATTCCGACATTTTCCTCATAGGTACGTACAATGTACATAATAAAGAAGATTATTAGGGAAGGACTAATAACTCTTATTATAAGAAAGTATTATGATGCATAGTTTCGGATTATAATTAGCAAGTAAAGGCCCATTTGCGCGTTAATAAAATTGAATTCAAGTTGCATGTAAGTTTGAGTACATTGCCGACTATTGATGGAAAAGCTCGTGTCGATGAACTCAAATTGCATCCGACCAATACGTAGCTACCCCCACAGCTCTGTCGTTTGCCTCGTTCAAATCCTGGAAGATGCAGGTGGTTGGGCAGGATGCACGCAAGGAGGTGGGGCAAATTCTGTAGAGAGGCTCCGCACTGGCCTTGTATCTGAGATGAGTCTAGTATACCCCATTTGACCAGATTATTTTTACAGCGGCCAACCTGGGCTCGCAATTGATTGAGAGAGTTAAAGATCAGCCAGATTTGCAGTTCAGAACCATGAGAGAGGTACTTTGCTGGATTGAGGAAGAGAGGAGGGAAATGAATTCAGTTGATCAAACAAATACCGCAATGTAGTCAAACTTGCTTGCATGCGAGATGCAAGATGCATGCAACACACTGGAATATTTAATGCTTTATTATTACCAATAAAATGTTTTTGAAGCCTGATACTGACCGGTATAATAGAAGAATTTCCTGCATTCAAACTTATATATTTTACCGACTATTTTTCTTCTAACACGATTTGTATTTATTATTTTTCATTGTACTTATTATTTTTCATTACTTATACTTACTAATTTGTTCTTTCCTCCTGTATAGTTGGAGACCCCACAAGCCCGTACGGCGTTTGTCAACTCTGGAGTCTTATTGGCTGAGCAGCACGGCTTTGATGGCATTGACCTAGCTTGGCAATTCGCCAAGTACAAGCCCAAGAAGATCCGCTCCACCTGGGGTAAGAACCGTTTTTATAATAAACTAAGCTGCGACTTCGTTCGCAAGGATTTTGTATTTTCCTCTATGATTTTATTTCCCCCTTAAGACTAGAAAAATAAAGAAAAAAACGTGAAGCACGTGTTTTTTCAATTTGGTTGATGAGTCTACATAAGAAGTTTAAATTCAATGGGATGAAAAATGTAATTTTTATATATTTTAAAATTTTTGAAATCTTTTCTTAGTGCAAACCTACATTCAGTTTGAGAACTTTTGTGCAAAATGTCATGTTTCTAGACCCATTGGTTTCAGCTATGTATTGAGCGATCAATCAGTCAGTCAGTCAGTTTCTTCTTTTATATTACGTAAAAAGAAGATTCGACTGTCAGCTGGCCTGGCTTCGCACAATTGACTAGATTTAAATTGAATTTAAATTTAATTCTTATTAAATTCCTGAACTAATGAATGTACAATACTTATGTTATAATCTAAAGCCAGAAATATTATCTGTTCTAACACTCTTATCTTAGTTACAGAAGCAAAATATCATTTGAATTCAATTTTACCAACGCTTTCTTTGTTCAGGATCCATCTGGCACGGCATCAAGAAGACCTTCGGCACCACCCCCGTCGATGAAAAGGAGGCTGAGCACCGTGAAGGTTTCACCGCCTTAGTCCGTGAGATGAAGCAGGCTTTGAACGTCAAGCCTAACATGCAACTGGCTCTCACTGTCCTTCCCAACGTCAACTCTTCCAGTAAGTTTTCAACTCCTGATTTATTAATAAGGTTATAATCTTATTTTGGTAGTAGTATACATATAGAAATTGTTGTGAAGGTAGAATAAAAAATACAAAGGTTACATCTACTACCTGGCACTCTGTCCACATTATGGATTGTAGCTTACTCTCTCTTCCAAACCGGAGATCTTTGTGCTAGCTGTAGCGATAGTAACACCGAAGGTTGATCTTTGTAAAATATTTATTAAAAACAGTCATAGTCATCATCACCTTTAGTGCAGAATTCAAACAATTTTTCATGTTTTATTACCTTGGTTTTATAGTGCTTTAATTCTTTGCTAACGATCAAATATTTGTCATAATTCTTCCTTATAGGTACGTTAGGTATAATACGAAGACTAAGCGTAAATAAGTCAGAATTAGAATAGGTATGGATAAAGTAATGAGTTTATAAGGATATCAATACGACCTCGTCCTCTTGGTACCTCAGTGGTGATCATACGGCCTTTATCGTGATTATTCTATTATGTGCACCCACGGCATTATCCGTTTGTGAATCACATGACCTGAAAGTATCCTTTGTACATTTAAGTGTAGTAGTTGTGTGAGTAACCATTACACCGGATCGGTATCACCTCACCTTTTTAAGCTACTGATGCATTTGGGCCGCGAAGTCATTTACGATGCAGTTTATTGTCAGAACCTTTGAGCTGAGATCATGATACTACAGGTACAGTAGTGGTCAAGCTACTAACTATTGTGTTGCGTGTCGCAAGCTCGATCCCCACACGGATCCAGGTAGTTTTTCCTGGCCTGGCCATTTTATTGTCTGAGTTTTGATCTTTGTAAACGCTCCCACGATGCAGGATAAATACCTAGAGGGAGGCAAAGTTGTAAAAAAATATTCACTAACTTCATTATTTTCTTTCTAGTTTACTACGACGTCCCTGCCATCATCAACTTGGTTGACATCGTGAACATTGGTGCCTATGACTTCGAGACCCCCGAGCGTAACCCTAAGGAGGCCGACTACGCCACCCCCTTGTACGCCCCCCAGAACCGCAACCCCCTGCTCAACGCTGACGCTGTCGTCTCTTACTGGTCAGTCACCTTTTGAATACCTCTTGTAAATGAAATTGATAAGAAAATAGGTAAAAAAGCAAGAGGGCCTTGGTTTTGGTTACATGTAATTAGGTTTTTCAATAAGTTTATCAGTACCACTCACTCAGTACCATTCCCTCGGTACCATTAACCTGGTACTACTCATTCGATTTCACTCACAGGCATCGAATTACACGAAACTGAAGCACAGTTGGCGATATGTGGGTGTAATATTAGGTTCACTTCTGATGATAATAAATATTATTTGTGAACAGGCTCCAAGCCGGTGCTCCTGCCCAGAAGCTGATCCTGGCTATTCCTACTGCTGCCCGCACCTGGAAGCTGGATGCTGACAGCGAGATTGCTGGAGTTCCTCCCCTACACGCCGATGGCCCTGGAGAAGCTGGTAAGTCAGACAATACAATTTTTGTCACCAGATGTAACGCTACATTATTACAAAATTCAATTCACATTGTTGCCAAGACTGCATTTGGTCAAGTTGTTTAAAACGTGTCCGAGGCCGACGCTTATGTTCCAAAAGGAGAGATTGTTTTACTTTCGTTTTCGTTAAATTTTTATTTTATTTTAAGAGCATATATCTTTTATGCTGTTCTAAAAACTTTCACTCGGTTCGTAACATGGCTGTCACGCATTGTTTACGATTCAAATTATTATAAATATGCTCAAGCTTCTTGGTATTAATGCAAAATTGCAAACAAATAAATATATTTTAAAAGCAGTGCGACTTTAAAACGCATCTAGCAATACTGTAGCGTTTTTGCGTAGTTTTTGCCGCCGTCATAACCAACCATGCATGACAAAAATGAATGCCTCGTTGCCATTTTTTTGGAGAAATGATTGTTACTTGCAAACAATTGTGAACTTGTAAAAATTCCACATCATGATGAATATTAATTATGTCTAGATTGCGATAAGCTTTTTATTGATCGTGGTAAAATCATAAAATGAGTCCTAACACCCAGTGACCCAGGCCGGTGAGATTGGCGGACTTGTACTGACTAAAATCCACGGTGATCCTTCAATAGCCTTTTAAGTTACAGGGTCACGGTTACCTGATGAGACAGTCCTGCGATAATGACAGTCTTTGGCCCTCTAAGGGGGGCCCAAATTGCAATAAGCTTAGTATTCAGGCATTAGCATCTCAATTTGTTGCTCAATCTTATGCCTCATTATGGGTTTTGCCGACAAACAACTAGATGAATAAATTAATTGATCCTTTTATAATTTAATAAAATAATGCAGTTAAGAAAATACTTCTACCCACAAAAATAAAGCAATAATATTCGGTACTATGACTGTAACTGCTATGAATACGAATGATGTTTCTCGGATCTCTATGAAAGAAGGAGTATGAAATGCACAGTTACCTACTTATTCAAAACGGCTTTTTATGAATAAGTAATATAAATAATAGTCGAATTTCGAACACAGGGTGACCAATAGACATAGTTTTCATAGAGTTACAGAAAGAACAGTGAAAGTATTGGCGGGAAGCTGACATTGGGCGACGACGCCACGAAGAGAGAACATATCAATGGCTCGTAGAAAATTTGGGAGCTTATTCTTTTATATTTATTTCTAGGTCCTTACACCAAAATCGAGGGTATCCTGAGCTACCCTGAGGTCTGCGCCAAGCTGATCAACCCCAACCACCAGAAGGGAATGCGTCCTCATCTTAGGAAGGTCACCGACCCCAGCAAGCGCTTCGGTAAGTGAATAATTATGAAAGCAAGTCTGTATTTAAATACATAATATTTTTAAGTGTAATTAGTTGAATACGAATGACTAACTCAATGTGTGTAGGTTAGATATTCACCACTGGCGGCAAATGGGAAAAAATCCAAATTGTTACCACGGTCGACAAATGGGAAAAGAATCCCGATTGTGCCCAGTGGGGCAATGAACTATCGGCACTAGAAACTCTGACTTCAGTGAGGCTAATCTTTATAATCACGTTTCTGAGAGAGAAAAACTCAGGTTATATTTACTTAGCGTATAACTTGGCATTGGCATTGGAATATGCAGCCAATTAGTGTATTTAACTAATATCCCCAAAAGTACAGACGCCAGCACACCAAGCCCTAATCTAATAGATTTTCAACTTTATCGCAAATATCTATGGGTTTTATTCGATTGTCAAAATTTCATAGATTTGGGTAGAATTATTGCTGGCGTTTGCACTAGAATAATCCACAGTGATGACGATGTCCTGATCAGTCCATTGCCTATAGTTGCAATGCTGTACAAAATGCTTTGGGTCCCCTAGCTTATAGTCGGTCTTTAATTGACGATTCTCACAAGACACCATTAATCCACACGGTAGTGCGGGAGCGGAGCGTGGCTGTGGAGCGTAGAAACGGAGAAATATTAACCAATAGGATTGCACTCAGCCTCTGCTCCTCTTCAGTGGTGCAATTTTCATTTTCTCCATTTCTCCGCTCCGCAGCCTATCTCCGCTCCTTTGGACAGCCTAGTGTGTAATTTTGAATTTACACGGACATTTAACGATTAGCCGTGCGAACTGCTATGCCACCTGTCGTGCGTGAATTCGACGTTTAAATGACAATTCGACTAGTTTCTTTCTGCTCATTTTTGCAAGCGATGCGACTTGTGGCTAGCACGGCTAGTCACTAGGCAAATCGACCAGTGTGAATGCACCATTAGGCATTGCCAGATTTTACATAAGTCAACGTGAAATCTGCGTCAACGTCAGACCATGCAGACGTGTGTTATCGTTTGAGATTCGCCTCGCTTGACGGCTGCAGTTTTTATTATAATAAGATAAAACATTGTGTCTTTTTAATAAAAAACACACACACAGAAGATATTACATCTACCAATTCGTACTAGGCCAGCAGGTGGATTCAGTCTGGTTCCTTCACCAAAAAGAAGGCCCTCGTCCTAGCGGTGGGACATGAACTGCCGTCTGTGGCCTTTGATTGAAGAATTCATGTAACTTTAACCCGCGTTGCTTTGTGTACAAAGAAGCTTACTATTAGCTAGACAATTTGACTTTTCAGAGAAGGGCTTAACCAAGGAGCAAGACCTAACTCCGCTTTTTGGTTGGTACACATTATTGTAGGCTTTTGGCTTCATATAACACACACCACTAAATGCTATATGGTAATGACTGTTAAAAGAAAAGTGTTGATAACATGCCTCTTTCACGAATGCAAAAATAATACTTTTATGTCGTTTGCTTTTTATTTACGCAATACGATTTTCGACTTCATCTTTTTGTAGATGCGCTTATGGGTTTTATTGAAGCTTATGGGTACATTTTGGGAAATAGCAACTTGTTTTCAAACTACAAGTGTAAAATTAGCCTTTAAACGCCCCTAGATATCATAATTCGGTCACAAACAATATATACATATACCTACACGTAATACGCATAAAATTATATTTATGTACACGCAACTATATGTAGTACATATATTATGGTGAGAATGTGGTAGATGAGTTGTAGATATTAATTATATTATTATGTATCTTGCAGGAACATACGCCTTCCGTCTACCCGACGATAACGGTGATCCAGGTTTGTGGGTGTCCTACGAGGACCCTGATACAGCTGGACAAAGGGCCGGTTACGTCAAGTAAGTTAAAATTTTTATTGATTACGAAAAAACTCTGTTTCGAGTGGCGACCAGGGACCGGAAGACGCAGCGTAGATAGGCCTCCCACTAGGTGGATCGACGACATCGTAAGGGTCGCAGGCAACCGATGGATGCAAGTGGCGAATTGTCGTTCGTCGTGGCGGTATAAGGGGGAGGCCTATGTTCAGCAGGGGACGTCTTCCGGCTGATGATAATGATGACGAAAAAACTGTAATTGTGGGGAGAGGCCTTTGCTTAGCAGTGAGATAACCTGGAGTATAGAAGGATTCTGTGTATCATACGTCATTATACGGAGTAGTAGAAGCACCACTTACCCTTTAGTAAAAGTCCAATCGAGCGTAGGTACATTTTAAAGGTGGCCTACCATGCCTTCTATTTCAGTGTGGGAACGAGATGGCACTAGACGACTTGTATAGCTCTGTCTCTTTCCCACAGTAGAATTACTTTCATTTTAAGACGTCATGGTAGGCCACCAGGCTTGTAAAGAGAATCTCCTGAGTAGCAGCCAGTAGTTTCATCAAAAGAAAGTTTGTCTTGTGTAAAAAGAGGTCCTCATAATATCAGCTGTTGATGAAAACTGGCTGTATGAGATGTTTAGTAGCCATGACATTGAATATTTGAGAAAGGGACTTTTGCTAAGTTCCGTCAGATATGAATGTACTTAACGTAAGTGTTGCATTGCCCGCGTGTTACTTGAAATAGATACCTACCGGGATAAAAAGTATCGGGATAATCCGGGTTATAAACTATCTGTGAACCAAATTCTTTCAGTAGTTTTGAGTAAAAGAGTAACAAAACAAACATCCATTCATTGAAAGCATCCATCATCAGCATTTGTAAAATTAATTTGATTCAGATATTTGATGATTTAATTTTGTTTCAGGGCCAAGAACCTTGGTGGAGTATCCATCATTGACCTGTCCATGGATGACTTCCGCGGGCTCTGCACTGGGGACAAGTACCCCATCCTCAGGGCTGCCAAATACCGTCTTTAAATACATTAAAATATATTTTCTCCAGTAACTTACACCTGTAATCTTTCAATCAATGGCGACACAATTTTTGAATACATTTTAATATTAATAGTTATCACGTTTTATATAATTATTTTGTAATCAGTCTTTTATAAGCACCTTCTATAAACAAATTTTGAATAAGTTACTGGTTATAATTTTCTATTCATAATTAAAATAAGTCACAGTAAAGTAAGATATTTTTTGTATTAAAAGAACAATGTCATTTTCTGTGCTATATGAAATTGTTTTATTTACTCTCGTCACAGTTTTCTGTTTCACAATATGTTGGCGTCTCTTATAGGTATTTTATCCTTGGCTACAGATGAAAACTTACGCTAAAAGATTTTTTTACTTTTTGGTTACCAAACAAACAATGCCCAAGTGTGCTTCACTCGCTAATCGCATGGCCACTTGCGGTCGCGCAATAAGTTCCCTTCCCACTACTCCTTATTTGGGTGAATAGTTTCAGAGATATTTGGATTGCCCAACTTGCCCCTATGCTCAACTAGCCCCGCTCTACCTATAGAAGGCGACTCGCAATGGGCGACTCGCTGTGTGATCATGGACCATGCCCGGGTCGACGACGCGTCGTGTTCCAGGCGCGCCTCAAATAGCTGTCAGCAATATGACGGCCTGCCCCGTAGAGGGCCAAAGACTGGGTCGCAGGACTATAGTCATATTGTGGCCCCGGAACGTAAAGGGCTATTGAAGGACACCGTGTATTTTAGTCAGCACAAGTCTGACAGTCCCTCCTGCCCGGCCCAGGGCGGCGGCGGCGGTGAGTTCGAGCTATCTGATTAGCTTAGTGGCTTATTGCGCCGGTGACCGCGGGTTCGAATCCCGCGTTATAGGTTTTTTAGGGCTTTTCTCTATTTTCTAAGAACTGGTCGACCACGCCTTTTCACTACATAGTATAAAGCAAAGTCGCTTCCCGATTCCTGTCCCCCTGTATGCTTAGATCTTTAAAACTAAGCAACGGATTTTGCTGCGGTTTTCTTTGAAAGATAGAGTGGCTCAAGAGGAAGGTTTTTATGTATAATACATGCATAATATAGTAGAGAAACTCTGATAATTTTAGAGGTTTTGTAAGGTCGTAAATAAACTCATTTTTTGCGCTTACATTGCAAACGTTAGCTGAACCCTACGAGATAGATCAAAATGATGTACTACAGTATTATACACCTTAAAAAGTTGTACAATAAAGTCCGCGATGGTATATGTCTATCTCTTAGGGATAACCCACAATAACCATTTTTTATCCTTTACTTTACTAAAATAATGGCTTATTTACGAAAAAGCGATTTTAAGTAATACATTATTAATCCTTATCCAATTGAGTACATTAAATAAATTGTGCATGTAATATAGATCAATTTGGCCCTTTACAACATGTAATTTAAATGAATATTTTCGAAGATATAACAGATTTAAAATGCAGGGACATAGCGGTTGCGGCGGTACACTATAACATTATACAGGAATTCGTCTATTAGCAAGAGTTGTTCAGCTTGATGAGCACTGTTGATGTATAAAAATTGTAGACCTGGAACACCTGTTGTGGAATTCCAAGCGCCCAGCGACACTATAGCAAATATAGGAATGACGTCTTTTTTTTAACGTGGTAAATTCATCAAATGAGTCCTCCCACATACGGCAGGGCGGGAGGGACTGTCAGACTCGTACTGATTAAAATCCACGATGTCCTTCAAAGCCCTTCACGTTCCAGGGTCACGGTAATGGGATAAGTCTCGCGACCCCGGCAGGCTTTGGCCGTCTAGACGGCCCCGTCAGAATGCTGACACTCTTTGAGGCGCGCGTGGAACACAATGGGCCGTCGACCCGGGCATGGTCCATAGTCAGACAGCGAGTCGCCCATTACTTGCCGCTCGCATGCCCACGCCTACGGTGGCCACAGATCGTCTTGCGACGTCCGTAGCCGTGGCCGTCTACCACTGCGGCTAGGTTGGAGGGAGGAGCTGTCCTCTCCCTCACGCAGCCCACCTCTTCCTTAGCGAGCATGATTGCTTCGCAGAAGGAGGCGACCGCTTCCCACTCCATCTCGCCGCGCAACATGGCCTCTACCAATGCCGGGCGCAAGAGGTTTCCGCCTATCGCCGCTGTAAGGACACGGCTGTTCTCTGCCCAAGGGGGGCAGTCTTGCTCCATATGTTCCACCGTGTCCTCCGGGCGATCCTCGCAGTGGTGACACCCAGGCGTTTCTTCCAAGGAGGTTGACCGATTCGCTGGCGATCGTGCGGTATCCTCGGATCATCCGAATAGCCATATGACCCTCTGGCATGTGACCAGCTTTATTGGTCGCGTCCGGATGCTCAGGACTCACACGGGGCCCCGTAGAGGCCGTGGAAACACTGGCGTACAGCCTCCGGCAGGAGGCGTTTGACCCGCTGAGATTGGGTAGGAGTCGTCTGAGGGCGGCTGTTGCCCGGTTCAGCTTTGGAGCCAAACTCAAATAAAAAATAATGCTCCCTGAAGTTCCACCGGCTGTCGAGGACGAGTCCCAGGTACTTCATCGTCCTCCCGGCGACGCCGATGCGAACCCTTCCCACCGTTATGTGGGACTCTGAACGTGCCCCTTTCAGACGGCCTCTGGCCAAAAATCATGGCCTCTGTTTTGTGCAGCGCTACGTCGAGTCCCAACTGCCGTATATCCTATTAACGACCGTCGCAACCACTTGCGTCGCCAGGTCGGCCGCCGCCTGGTGCGACTCTCCCTCCGCCAGGACGAGCGCGTCGTCGGCGTAACATATTACGCCAACGCCGTCATAGGTCGCCGAGTAAAAGTTGTTTAGTCTGATGGGCATTTCCTGTTGACTTACAAAAATGAAAGATCTGGAACGTCTCGAATCGTCTCGCGCATTCCGTTGCTTTCCCGTCCCCGGGCTCTTAGAATTCGATATCAGACGTTTCAGATCTTCGATTTTGTCTACCCCGTTGTCGCTGGCATAAGAAACAGGATCCGCGTACGAAGTCGCGGGCAGAAGCTAGTATAATATAAATTGACAACGCAGAGTTTAAACTCCATCGTGCGTCTTTGGGTCACACATTCACACATTTTTATTTTGGATACGAAAGTAACTCAAACTTTATAAGTGAACTCTACTTATTCCCTATTAGTTTTGAATTCGTAATTGTTGACAACACACCGGGAGTCGGAACAAATATCCAATCATGTTGTCATCAGTTTTTAGTTCGTACCACTTAGCTACTAATCTTATCTTCCGAAACATCGACCCAAGTGACGGGTTTTGTGCTTAAATAGTAGTAGGTACTACTGCTTCAGATCAAAAGATGCGGTACAGCCTTTAATTTTTCAGCTCAATATTAAGTTCAGCTTACTTTAAATTCGTCTATTCTTGGACTAAAAATTTAAAATGCAATACTGATTAGATTGGATAACTTATCATTTTATCAATTCTAGTAGGTACCTACCTACTTTGTTATTAAATTTTCACGCACAGCTCACCGTATCAACTTTGATATTGCTGGAAAATTAATTAAGTTTTGTAAAATTCCGACTATAGCGCAATTATGTATTTAAAAATCTTTTTGATTTGTATACTTTTAAAATTTGTTTCTTTTAATTCGGCGTTTTTATTTGATTCAGAGTCGCTGGCTATAGAAGAAGATGTAGTACATGTAGATGAAATACCAGGTAACTTTAGTTTCTATATCATTAGGGTATTTGACTGGAAAAACCTGACTCTAGTCTTCACGCGTCGTAAGCGCGGCTCAATCGTCACCCTGGGAAACACCCCACAGGATGTGGCACGCCCCGCCAAGCTAGGCGCGACGTCGGCGCCCGCCCGCAGGGTGTGTTTTGTATGACGATAATAGTACACAAGCAAGCCAAGCACACGCCACGCTACCGTCGTCGCTCGCGCCGCGCCAAGCTCCCTATTTGACAAAGCTTTTACTGTCCAGTTGCATAAAATATAACAATGTTTTGTTTTAGCACATTTGAAACTGTATAATTACAATCTTCTTTGCAAACTTCAACCAAATGGTTACGATTGTAACAAAAGGCGTGGAATGAGTTCAAGGTACGTACTGGTAAAACATACATAGATTAGAACACTAGCTAACCTGTGCATCATTTTTTTAATGTCCTTTCGGGTAGGATAATGCAAAATAAGCTGTCCCGGAGGAGTACCTACAACCGCAAAACCCACCACACTATTCACAAACCACTGCAACTCTTGAAAGCCATAATCAACAGTGGCAACCACCAGTAAGCTCCGAGACAATGAAGCTCGACGTGTCCCGGAGAATGAATTTACCTGTTTTGGATCCTGCAACGAAATTAATCAGAAAAGAATAGAGGAGGAGTAGGAAAAATATGTTTCCATTTCCCTCCGTGCAAGCAGGAGAACAAAACAAGGCCAATAGCATATAAAACCGCAAGCAATCTGGAACGAGATTAAAAAAAAAACCATTAATGTAATAACCATGTTTTAAAAACAGAGGGTTGTAAGTTGTAATACGCCCTAGCTGCTTTTACTTTGCCTTTAGTATCTAAGATTGGAGGCCCTAGCACAGAATAGTTGTTCAGGGCCTGCACCTTTACAGAGTTTCAATTTTTGTAAACGGACCCACGATGCAGGAGAAATTCAGTGTTTATCCCCCTCTTGGAATTTCTACCGTAAATGTTTTTTTTTTAAAAAACGACCTCCTCATTAAAGTTAAACAAACTACTAGGACTATGATTGTTACAGATTTTATTTTGACACTAAAATGGGAACGTGTATGACATTCTCGTATGGGGAGTGCAACTTCAGCCAAAACAAGTTTAATACTTTGCAAGAATGTAACAACAAGTGCTTTGGTAAGCTTAACTTATTATTAGCTTATTACTAGCTTTTGCCCGCGACTTCGTCCGCGTGGAATAGTTAATTTGGGCTAACGTTAAATTTAACTCCGATTTTGAACCATTCTTAATTGGCGGTCCGCTCCTATTGGCCTTAGCGTGATGATATATCCAGTCGCAAGTTATGAGGTAACAAACATAAAAAAAATATACAGTCGAATTGATAACCTCCTCCTTTTTTTGAAGTCGATTAAAAATGTTGGTGCAGGATAGTCCATTTTAAGTGTTGCTTTTCTCGGAACAGTATTTTTTTTGGGATGAGGGACGTACCCTATCTCCGTTTCTGTATACCTGATAAAGTATTTTTAGGATAGCAGGTTCGATGGACGTGAAGGTAAAAAACAAACTTGGTTTCGCATTTATAATATTAGTTAGGATAGTAGGTACGTGCTCGGGCCACGAACAACCTAAGCAAGTGTTCCGGGGATCTGAGTGGAAAATGCAGACACTACCTTTTGGCAACGGCTTCGCCTCTCTACATATATAAAAACAAGATAAAAAGTATGTGTTAATCCTGGTTATAAATTGTGTAGGTTACTTTCATCTAAATTCGTTCATTAGTTTTTGCGAGAAAGAGAAAACATTCAAAACATACATCCTCACCAACTTTCACGTTTATAATATTAGTAGATTAATTGATTAAGTACTTGTTTTACAGATTCCATGCAACAAGAAACCGGCTTAATAAAAAACATGACAGACAACGTAATATGTCGTTTGCAACCAGAATTTGGAAATTGCAACAAATACCACCCAATGTGAGTTAACATTTATTGTTAAACTAGCTGGGGGCAAACGAAAGCGTCTAATAGACTTTCAACTTATGTTCCAAATCTTTAATCTAGACTCGTGGGGTCCGAGTGCTCACAGCCTCTATTGAGAGATCTAAAAGACATGTTGACGCTTCTCGTGACACTAGCTCGGCCACTTTTGAAGCAGTAACCCACAAATTCTTGGATTTGGCGACAATGACTTGTGAGAGCAATGGTGGCCCAGTGATATCGGCCCCGACTTATGAGTAGGTCGTGGGTTGGAACCCAGCCAGGAGCAGTACTTTGTATAATTTGTTTCACACTGATCTCAGAACGGTGAAGGAAAACATTGTGAGGAAAGTCATGTCCTAGAACCAAAAATTCGAAGTCATGTGACATCCACCTACCCGCACCGGGCCCGCGTAGTGGATTATGGCGCACTTCTTCTCACAGACAGGAGACCTCTCTCCCGGAAGTAGGAACATTTATAGGCTGATGATGATGATGATGACGACTGATTAGTTACTAAAATGCCTGATGCGGGCTAAGCCTGTGTCAGTATCACGGCGGAGGGCTAGTAAACATATTTTTGTTTTCTGCAGGTATTATTTCGATGTAACAAGTCGCACCTGCAAAGGGTTCTCGTTTAGTGGCTGCGGAGGCAACTACAATAGATTTGTGACTCCAGAACAGTGCAAAAAAATCTGCCTTGAAGTCGTCTCAATTCCCAAAAAGGCTGGAAAGGATGATCGAGCTTACGATAAGATTTGGGGCATCTAAAGTATTATTTTGATTCTCAGCTTTTGTGGACAATAAATGTACCTAAATATACAATCACAATGGCTACCAAACCGTGGGCACTATTAAAAGAAAGAAATAACAGTTTTTGGTACAGACACAGGGCACACACAATAATATGCAAAAGAAAAATGAACAACTGATTTAAAAAGAATAACTTAGAGATGTTTGGTACAAAATTGTGTACCCCACTGTTGGGCCAAATAGGCCCTATTCTGCAAAAAGTTTAAAAAACCGGCCAAGTGCGAGTTGGACTCGCCCATGAAGGGTTCCGTAGCAGCAAGCATAGATTAGAGATATAATTAAATTGAGATTAGTAAGTAATATACACAAACAATAAAAATAACTTTGTTTTTCATAGTATTTGTATGAATGGCAAAGTTATATTTGCGGTTTTTGAAAATGTACTATATCTCAAAAACTGCTAACTGTATCTCATCCAAACCAATTTTCGTTGGTAGTTTTGGTTGAGGTCTACATTATATATTTTTTTTAGTTTTATCATTCTCTTATTTTAGAAGTTACGGGGGGGGGGGACACACTTTTTACCACTTTGGAAGTGTCTCTCGCGCAAACTGTTCAGTTTAGAAAAAAATGATGTTAGTAACCTCAATATCATTTTTAAAGACCTATTCATAGATACCCCACACGTATGGGTTTGGTGAAAAATTTTTTTTTGAGTTTCAATTCTAAGTATGGGGGGCACCCCCAAAATTTGTTTTGTTTTGATTTTTGTGTGAAAATCCTAATGCGGTTCACATAATACATCTTTCTACCAAGTTTCAACAGGATAGCTCTTATACTTTCGACAAAAAGTGGCTGTGACATACACGGACAGACAGACAGACAGACAGACAGACAGACAGACAGACACATGACGAATCTATAAGGGTTCCGTTTTTGCCATTTGGCTACGGAACCCTAAAAATGAATTTGGTTTCTGATTTGCAATCTGATTTGCAATGACTTTTGTGCTATGGGCTACGTATTCTATACCCTGTGAGATTTTTTTTTTTTTTTTTATGTGTAATGGGTTTGCTCTTGACCTTAGTCTAGGGCAAGATTTGTGAGGCAGTCGAGTACCAAACTGCCTAATTTCTACTAAGGAAAAAATTAAATTAAAAATTCTCTTTATTCTTGTCTCGCTCGTGTCTATAAATGTTTATAAATCGTATGCATAAATCTGTGTCATTTGATGTGCGAATTGTCTTGCTAGCTTTAAAGTTTGTTATTATAATAAGTATACGAGTACTAACATTTTCCAATTATTATTTTTATGTCTCATATGTGAGATGCGCCTATTGCCGTGAAGCGGGCACGAATCCAGTGGCTAGGGCTGCTACTTGAGGTGTTTCTGATGGATAGACCCAATAACATTTTATCGGACTCGGTAATATAACCCAGGTCTAGTATTTTTAAGTCCGTGAACGAAGACATGAGTACGGGGATGTACGAACGTAACTAACGTCAAAATCTTTGTGGACGGATAAGACCTGGCAGGGCTGGAGACCTGTTTGACGCGGTGCTAGTGTTTATGTCATTACATCAAATTGCATTGCATTGTAGTAGGTACTTCGAATTTTCCGCAGTTCATGTGTGGTGGTGCTGACTGTAAAGAGTCTGTCTATCGTAAAATCGTAATATTATCATTCATTCTTAGTTCGAGCTCGTTGTCACGAGGCTTAGAAAATGTCCGTAAGTTAGGCCGAAAACACAGGCTTCGTGCTTAGAAATTAGTGCCATTGAATGAAGGCATTGGGATCTGTATCAAATCTGCTTCACAAAGGAATAACAGGAAGAATAACTGCGTGTACGCAGTTATTCTATACACATCACATGATCACATGATCTTGATGAGTATCAAAAGATGTATCTTTTGATACTCATCAAGATCATGTGACTAGAGTTGTTGGTGAACCTTCAAATCTCTTAAAATATGTTTTGCAATAATATCATTATAACAACTTCGTGAAATAAAACTACATTTATGTTGCATTATGTTCATTTTCATGTGCAATAAAATATATGAAATCAATTTATTTGAATATTTAATATTTTATTGCGTTTTTCGTAACAGAGAAGAAAGTGATATTTTTTCGACAGAGGATGTATTTTTTCTGTAAACACGTCCTTTTCACTTTAATTGCATTAATTTTGATGAAAACACAATGCAAAAAGGCAGATGAAAAAGAAGAAGGCGAATTCATTGCGAAAAATGTGAAATTACCGAAGAATAGTCGACCAATGGGTACGTAATTTTTTTTTAGCATTGTGAAAGAATTTTGTTACAATACAAAGATCTGTCCCTGATCCACGTATTGAATAATTCTTTGTCATCTGAGATACAGAAGGCGAAAGAAGATACTTTCAGGTGTCATCATTGTATGACCTACAAGTTGTTGTTCCGGGTCTGGGAGTTTTTTTATGCGTGTTTCTATGTTTTTAAACGCACCCACGACTCAGGAAAATTTCCTAGTTTGGAGAAAAGTAAAAAAAAAATCAAAATAAGGTTTCATAAGCAATATAGCACATTTCTGATGAAGAAGCACCTTTGCCCAAACTGGGAATAGAAAAAGAGAACTGGAGTTCAACAACAGGTAGCGATGTTGCGGCAGTACTTAAGTCTTCTAAAAATAAACTTAAACGAATGCTTACTATCTACCCGTAAAGATTGACAGAACCGAAACGTGGACCATAGGCCTGGTCCACAAATTCAAGGTCGCTCAGCGTGCAATGGAGAGAGCAATGCTCGGTGTTTCTCTGGTGGAAAGAATTTGTAACGAAGTCATTCGCCAGAGAACCAAAGTAACCAACATTGCGCGTAGAATCAGCATGATGAAGTGGAAGTGGGCTGGCCATCTCTGTAGACAGACTGACGGTAGATGGATCAGACATGTCGATGCTTAAATACTAAAGGGCCACAAGTCGAAAAAACATTTTTTTTAATCAAAAATTTTATCAGTTCTGCTTGAATTGGTACGTTTTTGCTTAACGACTTATGGCCCTTTTGTATTTAAACAGCAATGTACGGTCAGCCAAGAAAGTGGTGTACCAGTTTTGATTTAGTTTCCCGGTCATCGAAAATTACAACAAGGTTCGTTATAAAAAGATATTACTGAAAGAGACAACATTATCATGACGTAAACCTATGTATTTAGTATTCATACGTCATATGTCACATATAAGTACATGACATTTTAACCTTTAGTATAAATGAAAAGGACATTAGTTTCTACAAAGCAATTGAAATGTTTCCAAACAAAAGTAATAAAAACTATTTAAGTAGACAACCGAATTCCATTTGAAAAAGAAAACTGACAATTGACATTTTGTCAAATATATGCAAAAAATCGATATATTTTCCGTGTTATTTTTCAATCAACTGCATATAAAATCATCTCAATGCCTGCCAACTTGACCATTGCCGAAAGAGCACAAATAATTGCCCAATTTAATGAGGGAAGCAGTATCAGTGCGATATCCCGGAATTTGAATATATCGAGGCGTTCTGTCCGCTTTTGGATTCGTCGTGAAGGAGAGGAGGGAAGTTTGTTGGATCACAGAAGAAGTGGTCGCCTGCACTCTCTAATAACGATAGAGAATTCATGAGACGGGAATATGAAATCAATGGTTTTAAGCCCACAAAACATTTTGCGGAGATGTTCGATGTGAGTGCCCAAACAATAAGGAATCATCTACATTACATGGGGTTGCACCACAGGCATTACGCCAAGAAAATATATTTGACGGATGCTCACAGACTTGCTCGTCTGAACTTCGCCAGAGAGCACTTAGAGTTTGATTGGTCTAATACAGTGTTTTGTGATGAAAAAACGTTTAAATCCAGTCAGCATGGACGTCTTCACCTTTGGCGATATAATTCAACACGGTATAAAGATGATCATGTAATCCCAAATAGAGAATCAGGTCGAATTTCCGTAAATATTTGGGGCTGGATGAGTGCGGATGGTGTAGGAGAATTGTGTTCTCTACCTCCTCGAGCGACGGCTGTAAATTATATCGACGTGCTTCAGAATGCAATGCTACCCACAGTCCGTAATGTTTACCCGGAGAACGAAGTGCCACAATTTGATTTTGTTCAAGATAATTGTTCAATTCATAATGCGAGGATCGTAAGAGCCTGGTTTCGTTCACACACTGACGTAAGGGTAATTCAGTGGCCCTCAAGATCGCAGGACCTCAACCCGATAGAAAATCTTTGGGGCCTTATGGTCCAACGATGGTCGCATCAAAATGAAAGAACCAAACAAGCTCTTATTAGTCACTGTAATTATATTTGGGAGGAAATGCGGGGAACCGATATTTGCTCACGGCTTGTTGGTTCAATGAGGTCTCGTCTTTTAGAGGTTATAGAGGCCAACGGCGGTTACACCCGTTTCTAATTTTTAAAAATTTTCAATATCTTCTAAATATTACTATATATGCTATGTTTTTGTTTGTTATAAGTATTTTAAAATTGATTGTAGAAATTTAATAAAAGGATAAATCTATTTTTAGCTTGTTTTTTTATTGATATTGTAATTACAAGTTTACAGAAATTGTAGGTTTGTGGATTCGCCTTGTGCCTTTACAATTTTATGTAACTTGTTGATTACAATTCTGAATTTGTAGATACAATTTTGTCATCAAAATCTACAGCCCCCCCCCTTGGATTTTACGACGTCATTAGTTCCATCAAGTTCAAACTAAGAACAGCTGTCACGTTACAAACAGTAATAGTCGTTATCAATAATCAGATAAAGACAGCAATAGAAGTTGTCAGATCGATCTGCAAGCGAAACTAATCTTTATCACCTATGAATCTGCAAGCGATATTCAACCTTAGGGTGGTACACCACTTTTTTGGCCGACTGTACTAGAGTTAAAACCACGATTAGGCAAACGTAGTGTAGGACGCCCTGCGACAAGATGGGTCGATGATTTGAAGAATGTGGCTGGCAGCGGATGGATGCGGACTACCCAGGACCAGGAGGGTTGGCGCTCTTTGGGGGAGGCGTACGTTCAGCAGTAGACGGCAATAGGCTGATGATACAATGCTTTCTTACAGATGATCTCACAACATTCAACATGACTTTCTATTGCAAGTTTCAACCCAATGACCGCCCATGTTCGGAACGCAGGAAAACACGCAAGTGCGTACTAAACACGTCTTGTACCAGAACGGAGGTCCTAGCACAAATTCTACGTACTTGACCGTACTTCGTAAAAGTATATACGATGTCAATTGTGTGTAGTATATGAGAATTTTAAACTTAACGTTTAGTTTAGGCACAAAAACGTAAACGTACTTGTGCTAGGGCCTTGGTGTGGTCGTATTCGCAATGTCGCCATAAAAATTTAGAAACAAAACAACTGTTCTTTGTACTATTATATATATGTGTCGAGCAGGTATTGAAGTTATTATCGATGTCACGGCTGCAAGACGTAATCGTGAAAAAGGCGATTTTGTTGATAAAAAAAATACAAGTATGGACATTATTTTTTATTTCCTTTACGGGTTAATTCACACTGAGACGCGACCCTGCGCATTTCAATAGAGCGACTCAAATTCTAACTTTATTTACTGCACATCGGACATCATTGTATCGTCGACAGAATCGTATCGTCGCGTTTCCTTGTGAAATGACCCTACGCCGGCGCCGGGCACTTTACGATTATGGTGTTTTCCCTGTGAAACTTATTAGTTTGATAGAGTCTAGTTTGAAAAAAAAGCCTCTCGTTTCCTTAAATAACTAACCTTTTTTTGATAGGTAAGTGTTAAAAACTTTAACTAATAAATAAAAAAAAAAGTAAGTTGGAACCTAAATCTTTCAGATATTACTTCGACATAAAGCTTCAGAAATGCCTACAGTTCAATTATGGATATTGTGACCACAGCTACAATATGTTTGAAGGGAGACATGCATGCCTGTCGACATGTCGAGGTAATGTCAATAATACTCTTACGTAGCACTGTCAATATGTCCAAGAGACTGGTGGCGTTGCATCATTGTACTAGCGTAGCGAAGTCGAGCTCTCAAATGTGGCAAAGCCTGTATCTGGCCAAGATACAAGCCCTTCGTCCCTTGGACGTTCAGAGATTTGTAAGAGATTGGAGCACGGTCCTAGACTTTCAACCATAAACGAGTTGGAAATATAGTTACCAATAAGGTATTTACGCCGCTTCCGATAACATCTCCAATTACAAACCTACTAACTTCTGCTGTTGACAATTTGTTACAGATGATGCTTACGCAAGTGTTACACATAATGTTACAGCAAACGTTTTCTGTATGTACCAGCCGGACTTCGGGGAATGTCACTCGTACCAGCCTTCGTAAGTTATTTATTTATACAAGGTGTTAAAAAATCAACTGCAGGAATTTCGTGTGCGTACTCGGTATCAAAAACCAAGTACATTCCAAAGAAAAAAAAATTTTTTCGAGCATTTTTTTTCAAAAATAAAAAAAAAATTTTTTCAAGCCTTTTTTTTTGGTCATGTTAATGAATTTGATTGCTCTTTGAGGTCGTTCACCCGTGTGTAGCGTTCACAGCTGATTCCAACTTTCCCATCACATTTTGCAGACTTTGGACTGGCAATTTATCGAAATACACACATCAAAAGTGTCTAGGGATCAACATATATTTTTGCAATAACTTTTCTCCTGATTGATATTAATTAAAATTTTCTTTAAGGATTCATCAAATAAAGTGTTTTCGTTTGTCACAGTAACGATAAACCAAGTCACCTTTGCATTAATAAAGAAATTTGCCATTTTCCTAATAAAGGGATTTTTGACATTTGAACCACTAACACAAAAGTTCGAAAAAAAGACTGAAATAACAGTTTTCTTTAAAATTTTATTGGGTAACTTAAACAATTAATAATCCGTGTTTCTACCGCGAACACTAACAACACAAGAACATCGGTTTGGCATACTCAAAATGAGTTCATCCAAATCACGCTGTGGAATGGCCGCCCATGTTCGTTGCAACAACAAAAAAAGGTCTTCTTGCGACTGGATACCCTCCATATTCGGCAGAGCTCTTCTCTGTAGCATATCCCATGCATGCTCAATCGGATTCAAGTCTGGCGACTGAGCAGGCCAGGGCAGGACATTGATGTTAGCTGCGGCGAGAGTCTGTCTTACAACTCTTGCGGTGTGCGGTCGTGCATTATCATGCATTAACTGAAATAAGGGACCGATTTGCACTTGTAGAGGAACGATGACGTCTGATACAATCGTCTCAGCATAAATTTGAGCGTTGAGGTTGCCTCTGATCCAAATCAACTCAGTTCTTCCGCCGATCCAAATACCCGCCCATACCATGATGGTTCCACCACTATAAGGATGGACTTCCTGGCAGGATTTTAATCGCTGTTGGCGTCCAGGGGTTCTCCAGTGTCGTATACGTCTTGTATCCGGTCTCATACCGAAACGAGACTCATCAGAAAAGCACACGAAACGCCATTGTTCTTCTGCCCAATTTCTGTGTTCAAGAGCCCATTGATATCGAATCCTACGATTGTGCATTGCTATAGGTGGTACCCGTAGCGGTCTTCGGGAATGAAGGTTCACTTCATGCAAGCGGTTTCTGACTGTTTGGTCGCTAATTAAGTTCCCTGAAGAGTGATGAAGCCTCACTGCTAACATCATGGCGGTTATTGTTGGAGCTCTTCGAGTTAAGATTTGAATGTATCGGTCTTGTCTCCGTGTGGTGCAGCGATACCGTCCTCCATGGCGCTCAGCCACGGTACCAGTGCTTCGGTAACGTGTCCAAAGTCGACTGATAACACTCTGACTTGTATTCAGAGCTAAAGCCACAGTACGTTGCCGGGAACCAGCTTCTATCATTCCCACGGCTCTGAGCATTTCTTCCCTGCTTAAATGACGTCGCCGCTCCATAATAACGTTGGTTTTAATCAGTAGTAGGGAAACAGTAGCACTAATAATGTCTTCAATGCGTTGTATGTTTTTATAGGGAAAATATTGACAGCTGATTTTCATCTTTTACTCGAATTTGATTCACAGTTCCTGATTCAAATTATGAAATGCACCAAAAAGGATCCATATAAATTTATAAAATCATAAATTTATTACAAAGCCACATCTCAATCTCAAGAAATCCGCATAAAAATGCTTGATCCCTAGACACTTTTGATGTGTGTACTTACAAATAACTAATTTTATTGGCCATATTAATAGGCCAATAGAAATATGCTTGAAAAAAAATTTAATATTTTGTAAAAAAAAATTGAAAAAAAAAATTTTATTTTTGAAAAAAAATGCTCGAAAGCAAAAAAAAAATTTGGAATGTATTTGGTTTTTGATACCGAGTACGCACACGAAATTCCTGCAGTTGATTTTTTAACACCCTATATACACCGTGTTCCGGACGATATACATAAACTTCGACCAGATGTTCAAACCACGGAAGTAAGCATTTTTCATTATAGACACATTAATAAATTCTTATTTTTTATTTTTTGTTAAATTTCATACAAACTAAATACCTAGACGTAAATAACCCGATATGCATGCCTCTTTATCCGAATTGGCAACGTCATTCATAACATTTGGCGGGCTGAAACAAATGAAATGCAAATAGTATTTGATAGATTTCAAATTAAGATACTTTCTCACTGCATAGCTCAATTAAATTTCATTAAATTAAATTACAAATATCTTTGTAACGAAGCCTTTTTAAGTACTACTTCCTTTGTTGGATTTGATTTGTAAAAGCCATAGAAGTATTTGCTAAAGTTTATGGATAACGTGAAGAACACGGTGTATACAGTAGATTAAAAACGTTATCTCCCTAAAGGTGGTTTCAGAGGCCTTATTACAAGATTTCAGTAGGTATTTTAATTACAACTTGAAGTATTTACTGCGTTTATTGAATGGAAAATTGAAAAAAACCCTCTAGTGAAACGAGGAAAATTTTTCAAGCAAATTAACGTTAAAGTTCAAAAACTGAAGCCTTAGCATGACTATTGACTATCTATACATATAATAAATCTGTAGAAGGGTCAATTCTGTACATTGAAAATATTGAAAAAATAAATAGCGGGGGGTGTTGCTGGATCGATACCAAACCCAAATATGTGATTAAAAAAATTTTTGTCTGTCTGTCTGTCTGTCTGTCTGTCTGTCTGTCTGTCTGTATGTGCAGGCATCACGTGAAAACTAACGGTTCGATTTCGATGAAACTTGGTATAATTATACCTTATTATCCTGGGCATAAAATAGGATACTTTTTATCCTGGAAAAATACGTAGAAAAAAAAAATCTTATTTTTCAGTTTTATTCATAGACGTTGTTCTGTAGAACCGCGAACACGCGTTGCATTACCCGCAGTGGATTCAGCGCCGTAACTTGTAGCGCCGAAAGTCGGATTTGGCTTGAACCGTTTGCTGCACACGCGGGCCACGCCTCCCCGACTCCTATATAAGGAGCCGCGTTCCGCGCCGCGCGATGCATATAAATTCTGAATTTTGATGCGAGCGGACGTGTCCAGTGTGGCGAGCGGTCGTCCGTGAAATTAATATTGTATGCGTGTCATTTTAAACCGTGCTTTTCAGCGCGACCTTTTTGATTACTGTTCCGATCAGTTATTTGTAAATACAAGGTCGGAATTACTATGAAAAAAATACTTACTACAGAACGCGAGCTCAACAGCAGTAGCTCAATAGAGGGATCTCCTTAATTATTATAGGCTTAGCCGTATTTGGGTCCAATAGATATTTATAAGATGTCATTGTCAGAGTTACTCAAAATGGAGAAATAAACCATCCACGCGAAGACCGACATCCGCGCGGACGGAGTCGCGGGCGGAAGCTAGTACGTACTAAAATCAAAAATTTAAGAATAGTCAGTACAGTGCAAAGAAATTAAAATATATAGAGCAGTACAGTGGTTTAGGCGTGAACGTTGAACTTTATCTTATCAAGATAAATTCTTTTTTGTCTGTTTTCTTTGGTTAAAAAATACCCTGTTATTATAATCTAAAAAAGAAGAAGATATTATAATACCGTACCGCAGCTACCGTAGCGCAAAAGAATTCGATTTTTCAAAGTAGCTAATCGCAATTTTTTACAATATTTTTTGGTAATCTAATTGTCGGATTAATTGAAAAGAATTCATGGAATTGGGATGGCCATTGCCCAGCTGGGGGGCCATAGAAAAAACCATAAATCGAGCGTCTAATTAGATTTTTCAGTTATTCTGCCTTTTATCTTATCTTTGTTTTGCAGGTTTTATTTCGACATTTCGGAACGGAGGTGCAAAGGTTTCGCGTACAGCGGTTGTGGAGGAAATAAAAATCGGTTCCCTACTGCAAGCATGTGTGGGGATGTCTGTGGAAGTGCGGTCAGACTAAAAGAAATTAAATTGTAATCATTATTACGTATGTTGTCAATTTGATTTAGTATTTTATTATCTTTTTCACCGGCACCAGTGGGATAAACCAAAATACTAAACACTGCTCGCAACTTCTTTCGCGCTGTGAATTTCTTCTCTTTACCACCGACATCATGGGATACTTTGGGAAAATGTAAATAAAAATATCAGACAAAAATTTGAGATTCCTCCGGTCATGAAGTTTCATACAAAGTATCAAGCCGAAAAACAGGAGTTAACTTTTGCAAAATCCTGCCTTAGTGAGCACCTGTGCCTTATTAGATTTTTTTTTCTCAGCCTATACTGTCCCGCTGCTGGGAAAAGGCCTCCCCCAAGTCCTTCCATGTGCTTTTGTCCAGCGTCACTTCGAACCAGCCCTCACGGTACGAGTCCAACTCGTCTCGCCACCTCTTTCTGGGCCGGCCTCGGCGGCGCCGTCCATCTCCAGGCACCCACTGTGTGGCAGCCTTCGCCCAGCGGTCAATGTTCATGCGGCTGACGTCACCCCCCCAGTCCAACTTCAGGCTGGCAGCCTTCTTTCCGACGTCCAGAATGCCCGTTTTGGAACGCGTACATGAGCGATGTTGTTACCGGTGCTATGGATTACAAAATTCTAGTGTACATGTAAGAGAATGATTTATTGGACAAGAATTCGGGTTGAATATACCTTAAATATAAACTAAAAAGAGTTAAATAAAAAACTTAAAAAAAAATGTAATCGCCTTCAAAAACAACCACAAAAACGGGTAAGGTTATTTTGCAGGTTATTTGACCCTTTTTTGTGGTTGTTTTTAAAGGCGGTTATTTTTTTAATTTTTTTTTTAATTTATGAACACCACATTGTTAATTTCCACTAACGAAGGCAAGTAATTAAGCTTATTGCATCCTCCAAACTGCTGGAAGCCACGAGAGCAATTACAGCGCTGGGAAGCTTATACGGACACTTGAACCAGTTGTGAATACCAGGGTACTACTTACATACGGTGCTCCAAACCACTCATCTGAGCTAATATGTTTATTAACCCTCTTTAACAGAATTACACTTGAACTCGGCTTTATTTTCTACTAGCTTTTTCCCTCGGTTTCGACCGTCTTGTGCTCTGTACCCCTAGCACGAATATTTGAAGGTTTCGTCTCGCCACCGTATCGTACCGTCGATACAATAACAGCATACAACGAAAGTCGGAAGCACGAAGCACTTTCGAATTAGTACCGAGGGCGCGATACGAAAACGTTGGTGACGTCATACTAACGTAAATAAGGATGAATGTTTCGTTCAGAAACTGGATTTTTGTTAGAAAATTAGTGATTTTAGGGCATTTAAAATTGTAATACTGTTCAATTTATGACGCAATAAAAAGGAACTGCAGAAACAGTTAATATTCCGTTAGATAATAATTAAAATAATTACTAAAACGTTGTGTTTGATTTGACTGCGTTCCTAAACGAACGTCTGTCATACTGGCACAAATAAAAAGCCATGAAAAAAATTTGATTTAGAAAAAAAGCTTGTGTCATACCTAATGTCTATATTGTCAAATCTGTCCGCTGTCAAGAGGTTTCAAATCAATATTCAATGATTTTGTTGTTATAGTTCGTTATTTTTCTGTAAGCTATTCCAGTAAACTGAGATAACTAAACGGAAGTATTCTAACTGGAGTAAATAAGTAATTGACACCCTGATCAAGAAGGTCTATTAACCGGTTGAACAGAAGGATCCCCCACGATATTCAATGATGAGACGAGGCTCTCGTTTGGAAATTCGGCGAAGAGCTTGAATGAGAAGACCGTACTTCTCCATAAGGCTTGCATTATGAAGAAATTCCTATCTTTGAGGTCCTAAATAACTAACTAATACATTGAACTGTGGTCCATAATAAAATGTTTATTTTGTATTTTTAAGTGTGAATGTTTTAAATCCATAGTAGTCAATTCAAATATGAGTTTGTTTGTTCTTTCACGTTATATTGCTAGACCGATATTGAATAACACAGAGTACCTTAGTGCGGCCATGAGACGATAATAGGCTAAGGAGCATATTTTGTCATGGTATTTAATGAAAAATGTATTGTAAAAATAAAGAAAAACTTTATGAATGTTCTGTGTTTGATGATTTTATTTATTTTATTAATAATGACAATAATATCAATCAATGAATCGAGCAATGATTGAGAAGCAACATGATAGGTACGGTTGCTAAAAGATCTATGTAATCCTGTCATGTCAAGTGCTTATTTTTTGTGAATTATGGCAGCATAAATAGAAAAATATCATATTATTATAATAAATATTGGAGCACACATTCTTCTTCTTCTTCTTCTTCAACCTTTAGTCACCCAATGCTGAGTGTAGGTCTCTTCCAAATCTTTCCACTGCTGGCGGTTTTGTGTTATGGCTATCCAGTTTCTTCCGGCCACTTTAACAAGATCGTCTGTCAACCTAGTCGGTTGTCTCCCTACATTCCTCTTTCCCGTTCGTGGTCTCCACTCCAACACTTTCCTTCCCCATCTTCCATCCGGTCTACGGCATATATGGCCCGCCCACTTCCACTTTCTTTTTGCTATCACCCATACTATGTCTAAAAGTCTCGTTCTTCTACGAATTTCTGTGTTTCTCACCCGGTCGTAGAGAGAGATGCCCAACATGGCTCTTTCCATAGCTCTCTGAGTAACTTGCATGCGGTGGATTATAATATGCTTGGTGAGCGTCCAAGTTTCAGCACACATTCATATTATAATAAATATTGGAGCACACATTCATTTTCTAACAAAATACTACAACACAATCACTTTAATTATAATTTTATCCATACAATAAACCCCGACGAATGTTTTCTCACTGTCAAATTTGAAGTGAATAAATATTCGTAAAACTCGTAAGCCAGCCTTCGACAGTTACGAAACTATCCGTCATATTTTGTGTTCGTGCTTGCTATCTTCATACAAATGGCTCAAATTACATTTCGAATGAGGTACTGTACCTCGAGCACGAATCACTTTCGAAAAAATATTCGTATCGTCTCCGAAAGCATTTTGTATGGGAACTTGAACAGCGCCTCTGGTGAGCGTAAATTGAACTAATTTTGAGAGCACGAACAAATACGTGTAAGTTTCGTATCGTCTTCATACTTCATTCGAAACGTAATTTGAGCCATTTGTATGAAGATAGCAAGCACGAACACAAAATATGACGGATAGTTTCGTAACTGTCGAAGGCTGGCTTACGAGTTTTACGGATATTAATTCACTTCAAATTTGACAGTGAGAAAACATTCGTCGGGGTTTATTGTATGGATAAAATTATAATTAAAGTGATTGTGTTGTAGTATTTTGTTAGAAAATGAATGTGTGCTCCAATATTTATTATAATATGAATGTGTGCTGAAACTTGGACGCTCACCAAGCATATTATAATCCACCGCATGCAAGTTACTCAGAGAGCTATGGAAAGAGCCATGTTGGGCATCTCTCTCTACGACCGGGTGAGAAACACAGAAATTCGTAGAAGAACGAGACTTTTAGACATAGCATGGGTGATAGCAAAAAGAAAGTGGAAGTGGGCGGGCCATATATGCCGTAGACCGGATGGAAGATGGGGAAGGAACGTGTTGGAGTGGAGACCACGAACGGGAAAGAGGAATGTAGGGAGACAACCGACTAGGTTGACAGACGATCTTGTTAAAGTGGCCGGAAGAAACTGGATAGCCATAACACAAAACCGCCAGCAGTGGAAAGATTTGGAAGAGACCTACACTCAGCATTGGGTGACTAAAGGTTGAAGAAGAAGAAGAAGAAGAATGTGTGCTCCAATATTTATTATAATAATATGATATTTTTCTATTTATGCTGCCATAATTCACAAAAAATAAGCACTTGACATGACAGGATTACATAGATCTTTTAGCAACCGTACCTATCATGTTGCTTCTCAATCATTGCTCGATTCATTGATTGATATTATTGTCATTATTAATAAAATAAATAAAATCATCAAACACAGAACATTCATAAAGTTTTTCTTTATTTTTACAATACATTTTTCATTAAATACCATGACAAAATATGCTCCTTAGCCTATTATCGTCTCATGGCCGCACTAAGGTACTCTGTGTTATTCAATATCGGTCTAGCAATATAACGTGAAAGAACAAACAAACTCATATTTGAATTGACTACTATGGATTTAAAACATTCACACTTAAAAATACAAAATAAACATTTTATTATGGACCACAGTTCAATGTATTAGTTAGTTATTTAGGACCTCAAAGATAGGAATTTCTTCATAATGCAAGCCTTATGGAGAAGTACTGTCTTCTCATTCAAGCTCTTCGCCGAATTTCCAAACGAGAGCCTCGTCTCATCATTGAATATCGTGGGGGATCCTTCTGTTCAACCGGTTAACAGACCTTCTTGATCAGGGTGTCAATTACTTATTTACTCCAGTAAGAATACTTCCGTTTAGTTATCTCAGTTTACTGGAATAGCTTACAGAAAAATAACGAACTATAACAACAAAATCATTGAATATTGATTTGAAACCTCTTGACAGCGGACAGATTTGACAATATAGACATTAGGTATGACACAAGCTTTTTTTCTAAATCAAATTTTTTTCATGGTTTTATTTGTGCCAGTATGACAGACGTTCGTTTAGGAACGCAGTCAAATCAAACACAACGTTTTAGTAATTATTTTAATTATTATCTAACGGAATATTAACTGTTTCTGCAGTTCCTTTGTATTGCGTCATAAATTGAACAGTATTACAATTTTAAATGCCCTAAAATCACTAATTTTCTAACAAAAATCCAGTTTCTGAACGAAACATTCATCCTTATTTACGTTAGTATGACGTCACCAACGTTTTCGTATCGCGCCCTCGGTACTAAGTCGAAAGTGCTTCGTGCTTCCGACTTTCGTTGTATGCCGTTATTGTATCGACGGTACGATACGGTGGCGAGACGAAACCTTCAAATATTCGTGCTAGGGGTACTGATCATAACTCAAGGGAATTTGGTTTAAATATTACACAGGGTGATTTGAAAAACACCAACAACCTCTTAAGAGGTCATTCCACTCATTATAATGAACAACTTTTATTATGGGACCAAACCTGAAATCGCGTCAAAATGTAGGAAACACCTGATTCATTAATCAGGTGTTTCCTACATTTTGACGAGTTTTGTGAACAGTTGATTTTTTTTTCGTTATTTCAGGTTTGGTCCCATATAGTAAAAGTTGTTCATTACAATGAGTGGAATGACCTCTTAAGAGGTTGTTGGTGTTTTTCAAATAACCCTGTATAGTCTGGTCTTACCTTCGATATTCGGAAGAATTGTCGAAGTCAAAAGTTTTAAATATTGATGACATGATTTCATTATGAACATAATAAATAATAAACTAGCTGTTCCCCGTAGTTTCACCACCGCTGCTCGGCTTCGATTGGTTGCAACGTGTTTTCAACACAAAAATATTTTTCAATTAGAACCAGTAGTTTCTGAGATTAGCGGGTTCAATAAAAAAACAAACTCTTCGGTTTTATAATATAAGTGTAGTGTTCTTTTCACATGAATAGGCACTTACGGTACGTATAGTCCAACATCTCGCGAATGTATACATCACACAATCGCGAGTAGCAAAAGTATGGAATCACTTACTCCAATTTAGCGCGATCTTGAGTACTTATTAACTAGTTAAAAATTATAAAAAGGGTACCACTGAAAAGTTTAATTGTTAACTTTAAATTGATACCAAATTCATTCAAATCACGCCATTGTTTATGGAGATATCCCCGATCAATTCCATGTCAGTGATTCCATATTTTTGCTCGCTAGTGTAGTAACTAGACTAATCCAGTAACCCTTTAAACTGTACTGCACTAACAGTTCTGTTTATTGCCCATGATCCGATCAAGAAGTTACACTAGTATTTTTCTTTCAGTGGTGCTATCTATGGGACCATCTTTATGGTTTCTATAATGTTTCACGAGTTGCGCTAACAGCGGTATGGCCGCGTCGTGCAACCTCGTAGCTTAGCGCAGCATCCGCGTAGGACCTATACATGTAGACACGGCGCGCGGCGTAGCTTTCGTAAAGCTGCGTAGCTGCCATGTAGCGCCCGCATAAACGCGGCGTAGCACGTAAAAGTATCCGCGTAGATGCCCTTCATACTGAAGATATAATTATAAAAAAGGCTTTCAGTTACACAATGCAAAACATAACAGCATTTTAATTACTCATGTAATTAATTTAATAATTAACAATGTGAAAGTGAAACTTACAAAGGTTGCTATTGTAAATTCGGTAATGGAAGCAATTTATACTCACGTTTCAGGAGGTCTCGTACTTTAGAAACCGGTATCCGAATAGTTCTCCTTTGTTTTCATTCACAGGAGTTAATTTGCAATGAACATAAAATGTAAGTGCCTATTACCATAAGGTTTACATTGGTTTGCCACTTTGAATTAATTTAAACCAGTCAGTTTTTGCTACAATCCTGCTCTACAGTTAACAGTTGCATTTGAAGTTTAAAACTAGGGAGGTTCTGGATTAGATTCGATAATGTAACACTCAGGAAAAATGGCATGGAAATAATTTTAGACGGTATAAAGTATCAGTTATATTTCGTTGATGTTACAAATTATGAAGAGCCTCATGCACAACTCGCATTTTATATGGCTGACGGCTAACTGGCTCATGCAACCATAAAATTACGTGTTCTGTAGCAACATCTAACACATCATTCTCTGTAAATAAGGCTCTTTGGTCATATTATCAGATCTCGTCGAAGCTGTGACGGCATGGCGATGGCGGTTCAGCTGTCTAGCTGAAACGCTTTGGCTTTGGCTTCGGCTATAGCTTTGGCAAACAGGCTTTCGATTAAGGGCTGGCGGGCTTAGGCTGGTTGGCTATGGCTGCAACTACAGTAGCGATATCTCTGCTAGGCGTTAGAATATTATTTTGATGGGGATTCACGCCCTGATATGAACATCGTCAGCCTATCAATCAATCGATTTAGCCTATCGCAAACCACACTGTATAAGAAGAAGACCAGGCCTCCCACTAGGTGGACCGACGACATCGTGAGGGTCGCGGGCAACCGATGGATGCAAGTGGCGAATTTGTCGTTCGGCGTGGCGGTCTAAGGGGGAGGCCTATGTTCAGCAGTTGACGTCTTCCGGCTGATGATGATGATGATGAATCCATAGCCACTTTTTTAAGGTCATCAGCTTTAGGCAAACAAATATTCGCCTAGAATATGTCTTGTATTGTACACATAAATCTAAAACTACATATTTTTTTCCAGTCTGTGACATGGGTTCGGGCTAGTTTACCTACCTCAAATTGTTTTACCAAACATATAAATTATATTTCGCCGCCACAATAATTGGTACATATAAACAAGTGGAATATTATACAGACTGTTGTGAGAGGATTCTACTATGTTTTCCATAGTCCAATATAATTAGTTTTTCATTACTCATACTCTGAAAGTAGGTCTGAACATGCCTGAGTAGAGGGTTGAAAGTTATACTTTGCAGCCCCGCTGCGAAATAAAAATAAACTGGTTCTACTTTGACATTTTTATTGAACCGTGTCCTAACTTTTGTACAGTCACTAAGTTACAGCGCGATGTATTTTTTTTTAAACAACCTTGCCCCACACCAGGAATTGCTCTTGTATCGTAGGTGCGTTAAAAAATATAGAAACTCACATACAAAAACACCCTAACCCGGAACATCTACGTGCAGATCGTATTTTTTCCGTGCAGGGATCGAACCCGCGACACGCTGCGCATCAGTTGATCACTCAGCTACTAAATATTATTATTATTCTTTATTGTACAGAGCCTTGGCCTTTCCTGTAGCAGGAGTGCAGGTCGGTTGGCACGACACGCTAGCTTAAACGACATAATCCGTCGTGCTCTTGTCACCGCCCGGGTGCCAGCCGTCTTAGAACCCAGTGGCTTGGCACGCGACGATGGGAAGAGACCAGATGGTATGACCATAATGCCATGGAAGCTGGGTAGGCCTTTGGTGTGGGATGCAACGTGTGTCGACACCCTTGCGCCATCCCATCTTCCAAGTACAGCGTATTGTGCTGGCGCTGCCGCTGCAGGTACTGAAAACTCCAAGCGGCGCAAATACATTGGCTTAAATAGTAGCTGTGTGTTTGAGCCGGTTGGGCCATGGGGTCCGAGCCATGGGGTCCGAGTCACAAAGTTTTTAAAGATATTGCCAAGCGATTAGTCGACTCTTCAGGTGACCAAAGGGCTGGCCTATTTCTAGGCCAACGAATCAGCATTCCCATACAACGTGGCATTGCTGCCAGCGTTCTGGGCACTGTTCCCGTTGACAGCGATGTGGACGAATTCTTTGACGCCCTTTAAATGTTTTTCTTTTCGTTTTACTTTTTGTACATATTACTAGTTAGTTTTTATTTATAGTTTAGATAATTATGTATTTATCAATAAATTTATTGTACATGACTGTGTCATAACATAGATTTGTGAAAAATCTTTGCAATTTTTTTAATGATGAAAATGTAAAATAATGGCTGTATAACTGCGGACGACCAAAGGACAAAAAAATAAGCGGGAAAGTGGTAATTCGATCTGCACTCAGTTTTCTTTAGTTAATAATTTATGTTCTTATTTAACTTTCCTAGTGACTTATTTAGACCCTCTAACTATTAGCACCCTTACTCCGTTCGGCGCCAAACCCTGTCTCGGGTCTAAAAAAGTTACTTTCATCCCTTGCATAGAAATTGTAAGTACTATTATAATTGCAGACACAGAAGAAGGAAATAATAAAATGATGGTAGAAAAACTAAAATGGCTTCCATTTGGGGGGGATTGGGTTCCGACCCCACATGTAGAATAATCTTATTGACAAAATTGAGCAAGCTACGAGTATACCCTCCCCTTTTAAGTTTGTACAAACCGAAACCAGACACATTGTATGGGTTTATGAAGTGTGACTAAATGATAGAGATCAAAGGACTCTTCTTGTCTTTATCAAAGTTTTGGCTAAATGTTTACATTTAGCCAAAACGTTTACATAAATGTTTACATTTATTATACACATACATTTGGAAACCCGAAGTAAGCTAATATCGTGTATCTGAATACCAGATTAGTGAGCCCAAACAGGTACGCAGTCATAATCTTAACGATCTCTTAGCAAAGCCATTTTCCCCGCCCCATTGTTATGAGGTGAAATTAATTAGTTTAATAGCCTCACCTCTCAAGCCCTCGCGGCTAGAACAATGAGTTGTAAATGAGAAATGTTCGTTTGCCAATCTAAAATAGATAGGGCTTGATGACACTCGTTATAACTAAAATTTAGGGCAGGGACCACGGGGCTCGCGGGACTGTCCTATCAGGTAAAAGCGAGCGTGGTACGTAAAGGGCTATTGAAGGATCACCGTGGATTTTGGTCAGTACAAGTCTGACAGTCCCGCAAGTTCAGCCCTGGGTGGGAGGACTCATTTGATGACTTTTCAGCGATAAAAAAGGGGGTAGAGGGACAGTCTGTAAAGGTAACCATCACCCTGGAACGCAAAGAGATACGGAAGGAACTGGGTGGATTTTAAGTCAGTAAGAATTTGACCTAGGGCGAGAGGACTCATTTGAAAACATTACCTAGGTCATGGGACTTATATGTGCAAAGTTTCATTGAAATCGGTTAGCTGTGCGGCTGTAAAAGGTTAGCAGACAGAGTAACTTTTAATTCAAGTCAAAATATACTATAATACCATTGTATGAAATAACATTTTAGATTTATTTCCGCCGTCCCAATATTTTTCTTCCAAATGATCCTTACATGAAACAAAATAGAACGACATTAAAAAAGAATTGGCCATTTCACTCATTTTTATTAGAAACTCACACTTGACTAAAAAATCTTTTGCTAGTCAGAACCCCCTGTCCTTGAATATAAAATAGGGGGTCGGATATTTCTAGATTCCTTCCTTAAACATAATATACCTATTTTTAAGCTATTGCATAACTTTTATCGAAGGCTCTGAGCTGAGCGCGCGCGAAAAACGTAACGAAAAAACCTAAGGAAATTTCCTGACCACATCTGACAGCACGCATCGTCTCGTCGTTTCAGTTCGGGAGAATTCGGCAATCATAAAGGTACGGACAGAAGTGCTCATTACTAGCACGAAAGCATGCTTTTATTGAACAAGGGGCAATTTTATTGAGGGAGAGGGAGAGGGAGAAGGAGGAGGAGGAGGAGAGGGAGAGGGAGAGGGAGGAGGAGGAGCAGGAGAACGTTTCTTGACGTTTCACTTGATTGACGTGGCCGACCATAGCCTAATTAGTACAGTAATAAATAGGTATAATAAATAATTATAATTGCATAAGTTGATAAAAAAAAACCGGCCAAGTGCGAGTTGGACTCGCCCATGAAGGGTTCCGTAGCAGCAAGCATAGATTAGAGATATAATTACATTGAGATTAGTAAGTAATATACACAAACAATAAAAATAACTTTGTTTTTCATAGTATTTGTATGAATGGCAAAGTTATATTTGCGGTTTTTGAAAATGTACTATATCTCAAAAACTGCTAACTGTATCTCATCCAAACCAATTTTCGTTGGTAGTTTTGGTTGAGGTCTACATCATATATTTTTTTTAGTTTTATCATTCTCTTATTTTAGAAGTTACGCGGGGGGGACACACTTTTTACCACTTTGGAAGTGTCTCTCGCGCAAACTGTTCAGTTTAGAAAAAAATGATGTTAGTAACCTCAATATCATTTTTAAAGACCTATTCAGAGATACCCCACACGTATGGGTTTGGTGAAAAAATTTTTTTTGAGTTTCAATTCTAAGTATGGGGGGCACCCCCAAAATTTGTTTTGTTTTGATTTTTGTGTGAAAATCCTAATGCGGTTCACATAATACATCTTTCTACCAAGTTTCAACAGGATAGCTCTTATACTTTCGACAAAAAGTGGCTGTGACATACACGGACAGACAGACAGACAGACAGACAGACATGACGAATCTATAAGGGTTCCGTTTTTGCCATTTGGCTACGGAACCCTAAAAATGCTATGCAATAGCCTTACCGCGGCAGTCACCGAATGCCACACGTTTTTTTATTTGAAACCGTATACTGCAGACCTTTTAACTCACCTTTCAGGTGCTTGTGCTTACAATAACCGCGTAGCAATTTTTATCCTAACTTTATGGTCGATAAACTACATCAGGAATTTCTCTTATATCGTGGGTGCGTTTACAAATATAGAAACTCACATACACAGACACCCAGAACAGAAACAACGATTTGTAGGTCATACGAATATTAATAATTGTTCCGTGCGGGATTCGAACCCACGACACGCTGCGCATCAGTCCAATCGCTCAGCCACTTCGCTAACCGTTCTTTCTGCGTTTTAAATACAATAGTAATAAAGCTGTTATCTATACATAATATATAATAAATCTGTAGAAGGGTCAATTCTGTACATTGAAAATATTGAAAAAATAAATAGCGGGGGGTGTTGCTGGATCGATACCAAACCCAAATATGTGATTAAAAAAAATTTTGTCTGTCTGTCTGTCTGTATGTGCAGGCATCACGTGAAAACTAACGGTTCGATTTCGATGAAACTTGGTATAATTATACCTTATTATCCTGGGCATAAAATAGGATACTTTTTATCCTGGAAAAATACGTAGAAAAAAAATCTTATTTTTCAGCTTTATTCATAGACGTTGTTCTGTAGAACCGCGAACACACGTTGCATTACCCGCAGTGGATTCAGCGCCGTAACCTGTAGCGCCGAAAGTCGGATTTGGCTTGAACCGTTTGCGGCACACGCGGGCCGCGCCTCCCCGACTCCTATATAAGGAGCCGCGTTCCGCACCGCGCGATGCATATAAATTCTGAATTTTGATGCGAGCGGACGTGTCCAGTGTGGCGAGCGGTCGTCCGTGGAATTAATATTGTATGCGTGTCATTTTAAACCGTGCTTTTCAGCGCGACCTTTTTGATTACTGTTCCGATCAGTTATTTGTAAATACAAGGTCGGAATTACTATGAAAAAAAATACTTACTACAGAACGCGAGCTCAACAGCAGTAGCTCAATAGAGGGATCTCCTTAATTATTATAGGCTTAGCCGTATTTGGGTCCAATAGATATTTATAAGATGTCATTGTCAGAGTTACTCAAAATGGAGAAATAAACCATCCACGCGAAGACCGACATCCGCGCGGACGGAGTCGCGGGCGGAAGCTAGTCCTTTATAAAATTATACGAGCAACATTTAATATAGTCAACACGGTTGGCGTAGTATAGTGGCTGGATCGCTGACGATCAATAGAGCGACCGATCGGCTGCTGTGCTGCGTGTCACGGGTTTGATTCCCGCACGGAACAAAAATTGTGATCTGCAAGTAATTGTTTCGGGTCTGGGTGTTTGTGTATGTGAATTTCAATGATTGTAAATGCACCCATGATAAAGTGTGAGGCAACGTTAAAAAATATACATGTATTAAGAGCGCATATTCTGAAAGTTGGCAACGTCGCACATAGTTGTCAAATATTAACAAGTTTTTATTAATTTAGCAATGTTACTGTATGGAAATAAGAAATATGGTTCTGTAGTGCACTAGAAAATTGATAAGGGAATGCAATAATTAATATCGTAACACCGAATATATAGTTTTAGATGTAAAAAAAGTATTTGGAAACTTGTCAAATGCATTTTTTACACCTGAAACTGTTACAACATCCAATTTAGTGTTTTAATTGCATTCATATGTCTGTTTTTAGTGCACTACAGAGCAATATTTATAATTTACATACAGTAAATTTCCCAAATTAATTAAAACTTGTAAATATTTGACAGCCATTTGCGACGTTGCCAGCTTTCTGTTTATGCGGCCTTAAGTTTATAAAATCAAATAATATTAGGAAAAACTTTTTTTAAAAAAAGTACCGACTTCAAAACAAATACAAAAAAGTTTAAAATAACTTTTCTTTCGGAAGTCGGTGGCAATAGTCAATGACACAACAAAACAAAGCCACCGACTTCCGAAAGAAAAGTTATTTTAAACTTTTTTGTATTTGTTTTGAAGTCGGTAGTTTTTTTAAAAAAAGTTTTTATTTTACCCTTTTTAGTTTATTTATTACATATTCAACCCAAATTCTTGTAAAATACAAAATTTTCTTACATATACACTAATCTTGTAATCCGTCACAACATAAAAAAATCCATATCTCTAAAACTACTGAACCGATTTTGATGAAACTTGCAGTGTACCCTAAGTTGAACAATACCTAGTACAACAAAAAAAGAATTACTTAAATCGAACTTATAGTTCCGGAGATATGCGTGCACAAACATAAAAACATACATACATACATACATACATACATACATACATACATACATACACTTATGAAATTTGGCACATTTGTTCAGACGCTGATATAGACTAACATACATGAAAACTGGGCAGTTCTGATAATATTACATACATACGGGTCGAATTGATAACCTCCTTTTTTTTGAAGTCGGTAAAAATATTTAAAAATTAGAGGTGGGGTGTCTGCGGTCAACAGTTACTATTAAATAAAACTGGAGAAAATATAATTTTTCATTAAAGAAAATGTCGAAACGCACCAAAAAAAGAGGCGCCACAAAAAATTTGCACACAGGCGCTGCCAGGGCTCGGCGCGGCCCTGCCGGTGGGGACCTGCGTCAGGCGGGAGGTGAGGACACCGTGGTGCCTCTAGCCTCTCCTTAAAGAGGGGTCTCACCGCCGCGATTGCGGCGTGCCTGATGGTTACTATACTTAGGGCTGATTTTTCAATAGTCAGATAACTTTTATCGGAAGAATAAAAATAGCGATTTGACATTTTCTATAAATAAGCTGTCAAACCGCCATTTTTATTCCTCAGATAAAAGTTATCTGGCGATTGAAAAATCAGCCCTTAGTATACTATAAATCATTACTAACCGAATATTCTAACCTTACAGGACAACGATTACCTGGAGGGTTCACGAACTCTCAGTATAACTGTATCTTTTTAATCTTAATGTTACAAGGATATGGAATCATAATATACCAATTTTATTAAATGACGTTATAAAACGACTGAGGTTTTATGACAAGATGATAATACCTACATATTACAGTGGTGAAGTCGCATCCTTATTTCTTGTAATAACAACAGTTTGCTGGGCTGTGTCCAGTCTATCTCATCTGTTGCTAAGAACAGCCATTATTTCAATCTGTAAGTTTATTAGTGTAGTGTATCTATGTATTTTTTTAGCGTTAGCTGATGATAGCGGCTTCAGGCTCGTGTAACGTGGAAATTATCCCACGGGAACGATATATAGGGATAAAAAATATCCTATGTGTCAATCCAGGTTATGAACGATCTGTCCACCAAATTTCATCCAAATACTTTCAGTCTTTATGCGTGAAAGAGCCACAACACAAACATACTTATAATAAAACTGATCCCCTAGGGGATCAGTTTTTGGGGATCAGAGTGGAATAACTCATCATTTATCGATCCTCACTAACTTTCACATTTATAATGTAGTAAGATTAGATTATTATTATAATTATCTCTGAGATTTAGCCGTTCTGAGGTGAGTGAGTAACAAACATCGATCCAAACTTCCGCAATCATAATATTTTGTTAGATTAATAATTATACTTAAAGATGTTGGTAGATACCACATAATATATATTTTATCATTGGGTATAACCTCTCAAGGTGATTCGAGTTATGCAATAATGGAGAAGTATGTACTTCAATAACAGCAGAAACATTTCAATTAAATAAAAAATCAACCCTAAACAATTGAAGTTTAAATATCACTTTTCATTTGAGTTTAAGGCAGTTGTCCCACCGAGTAGCTAGTAGAGCGAGCAACTGAAAAAGAGTTGGCGAGAAGCGAGTGTGTAGTTATTATAGTTTTGTCTCTGCTATAACCGAGTGTCCAGTGATTACTCGCACCACTGGGCGGAGAACCGCGTGCAAACAGGCTCGATGCGATTTGTCCAACAACCGTTCATCGCAGAGCTAGTAAAATTTTTGATAGTACATACTCGTACTTGGTGTCCATAAATAACTGAAGCGTGTATTCGCCGGCGGATTAGGGTCCCCCCACATTTATCGACGCGGAATCGACTTAAGCCGGTCAAGAAAACGTTTTTGTCAACGTAATAAGGGTGTTACTAATGCCATTCGCATCGGCTCGGCTCGATAAATGTGGGGGGACCCTTATGCGCCTCTTTTGTTAAGGTGCCGGTTCGCGCCGGAGACCGCGACAGGAGACAGCGACAGGGGACCGCGACAGGAGACCGCGACAGTACTTAACATTAGGCAATGTATGAGCGGCAGTTCGCGAGCGAGACATCTGTGTCTCGGAGACAAATACGGTAAAAAATTTCCGGTCGCGGGCCGTGTCGCGGTCTCGGTCTCCTGTCGCGGTCTTGCGTGCGAACCGGCACCTTTACAGTGTTAACACAAACAGCCGATAGTTAGTCGCCTCTCGCTGGCAATGGAACAACTGCTTTAGATGATAATTTGGACGTGGGCAGGTTTCAGAGTTAAATTTATAGCATAATTATTATGATAGCTTTTATGAAATTGTAATATTTTACTCCAATTGCCTGGTACTTTGAAATGCAATCAAATAAATTTATTTATTAGTTGTGAATCGATACTCGAAATATATTGATGATGCTTGTTTGAGCAATGCAATTTTATTAGTGATAAAATATCGTATTTAATTGAAATTCTCTGATTTCAAGTTTATAGGTATGTACTTATGTTTCGCTAATAAGCTATTTCGTTCGTATTTTATACTCAATTCACTAACAATATTTCTCTATCCTAACAAGTACTATAGTCTTCGCCTCCTTCTGCGAAGCAGTCATGCTCGCGAAGGAGGAGGCGGGCCGCGTGAGGGAGAGGATAGCGTCCTCCCTCCACCCCAGCCGCAGTGGTAGACGCTCACGGCGTCGGACGTCATCAGACGATCTCCGGCCACCGAAGGCGCGGGCATGCGGACGGCGAGTAAAGGGCCACTCGTTGTCCGACCATGGACCATGCCCGGGCCGACGAGCATTATGACGGCCCCCCCCTCTAGCGGGACTTATCTCATACCGTGACCCCGGAACATAAAGGGCTAATGAAGGACACTGTGGATTTTAGTCGGTACGAGTCTGATAGTCCTTCCCGCCCTACCCGGGGTGGGAGGACTCATTTGATGATTTTACCATGCTAAAAAAAATGCTAACAAATACTAATGTAAAAAAACTATGAGTATACATAACCTGAGGGCCTACCTGTGAAAGTAACTTGAAACTTTTGAGTGAAAGTTTGAACTTAGGAAGTCAGAACAAATAAATAATAGTAAGTTTTTACTATAACAGTTCTCATTATATTAGTTTCTACTACATTAGTTCTGGCCCTTTAGCCAAACAGCACACGACAGCAGACGACAATCGTTGTCGCTCAGCAGTCACTAATAGATACATTTTCAACTTTATACACTAGGACATAAAGTTAAAAATCACACATACCCCATTCAATGTCTTGATATATTTGGTAAATTATCATATTGTCGTTAGAAACAATATTACCTACTTATTATCTATAACATTTTTTTCGAAGTCAACTTTTATTAAAATAAATTCTGCCGTAGAAGGAAAATGATTTTCTTCTTCTTAATTATTTTTCCTAACTGAGAAAGTAATTATAAATGAAAGGACTTTTTTAATTACAAAGCTTCTAATTCATTCAAAAGATGCCGGAAATATTTCTCGCAAGTTAACGTTAATTTAGATATCAAAAGTTAATAAATTTTTCGGGATTTTCCGAAATAATAAGACACAGTTCCTTTAGAAATTAGGAAAACATCGGAATCGTTTGTACAAAATAAAAATTAAGTTTCCTCTATGAAATATACAGTGGTGACAAAATAACCATAACGACCATAACGTATCAATTGCTTGTATATGTATAATGTTGATTTAATACTGTAGACAAAACATTTCATATCAAATTTATTGCAGAGGGTTTATATTCTTTATTTAAAGTAAAATATAACCCAAAATACATTTTATTTTTGTTGTCAAAGATCACGCATTTGTGAGAAACTGCAATTTGTGATGTGTTACGTGTTGTATTTTATTCTTATCTATAGGATCGATCAAAAGTAGATAGGCATTATCTTTGATCGATCCTGTAGATAAAATTTATTGTAATATAAACTTATTACATTAGAGTTTGGACAGCACTTTTCAATGCCCCGTATATAATGCATTTTAATCAAGAATATAATGATCCCGATGCCATTTCACGTCATGCACGCATTTCTTATACCTACTAATGTAAGTCTTATGACTTACATGTTGAAAAATAGATCCTCCACACGCGTCTTTCCCCGGTGTCCCTCTTGGTCTGGTTTCCCCCTTTGGGCTATGAGTGCACGAGTGCCTTTACTGGTGGGGACAGATATCATTGAAACACGACGACGACGTGCAGACACTGTTTTTTTTTTTTGTTTTTATCCCACTCAGGGCGGGACTGGAGGGGCTGTTAGACTTGTAGCCCTTTGCGTTCCAGAGTCACGGTTATCTGATAAGACAGCCTCGCGGCCCCGGCAGGCTTTGGCCCTCTAATGGCTCTTGGGGCGCGCGTGAAACACGATGCTCCGTCAACAAGGGCATGGTCCACGATCAGACGGCGAGGCATCCCGGGACACAGTTGGTAGAGCTGGGAATGGCCTTAAAATGTTTTATCAATACTTACGTTGTAAAGCAATGATTACAAAATGGTATCGAATCCTGCGACCGATTCTTCGCTAACCCAACTTTTATTGTTTTACCCTGTCCCGGCTCCGGACAAGGGGTGGAACAATAAAACGAATGGCTTTTTGATATTGCTAATTTTCTTGACTTTTATCTAGTCCTTTCCTTTCGGCGAAAATGGGATCGTTCGTCGTCAAGACATTTTTATTTCTTGTCGTACTTTCCTTCGCTTTGTATTTGATTTTATTTTTACTGTTATTGTAAGTAACTTTTCAAGTTATTTTAGAAAACTAGTTTCGATAGTCCTTTACGTACGTCTCCTTTGCATTAGAATTGGATTCTTTTTATCTATTTTTTTACCGCCCTCTGATTTATTTTCAAAAATTCAGCAGATAATTTTCTTGTAATTCAATTCAAACATTTATTTTATAAATCATCCATATTGAGTCTAATACCACTACAACTTACAATCTATGTTAGTAGCACGAAAACTAAAGTAAATAAAATACGCAAACACTTGACTACTGCATAAACACCGATACCTTCCTTCCATCAACATTAGGCCCACAAGGCAACTGTGTCTACCAGGGTGGATCTCCAAAACGGGCGTATTCGTGTGATCGCTCTGGTGCTTTTCAGATATTGATATTTAATGGTAATCGTGTATCTCATAAAAAAGTATGATATTCAAATAGTATATTTTTACTATCGGCCTTCAATTTACACTAACAGTTATGGAAATATTTAAGTTCAAAAAATTTCGCTACCAGAGCAATCATAATTGGCGCCAGAGCGATCATAAATGGTCAAATCAAATTAACCAAAAAAATTAATATTGATAAAAATATTATTTGTTTTGCCGTTTTTATTCATAGGTATTCAGTATGTAGGTACATGTAACAAGATTATATATGTAACAGAAATGTATTATTTTATATTATCATACATAAATAGGTATCAAAAATACGTTATAATTTCAAACTACTGCATTATAATTTAAAAGTAACAAATTAACATAATTTATTTAATTACTTATTTAGATAATTAAACTAAATCTAGAAATTTAAAAATAAATAAAACTAAATATTTACAACAAAATACTAAATTTAAACTAAAACTAAAATAAAATACCTAATTACACAAAAAAAAAACACAAAAAGGGCATAGACACTCAGGCGTCAAAGTACTCCTCCGCATCGCTGTCATCTGGAAACGTGCCCAGAAGACTGGCAGCATTGCCACGTTGGATGGCAATGCTTATTCTTTGACCAAAGAAAGAACCAGCCCTCTGGTCACGCGAAGTGTCGATTAGTCGGCGAGAAATCTCCTTAAAAAGGGAACGCGCACTCGGACCCCATGACCCGAGTGTTTCGACCCCAAACGACTCAAAACTGTAGCAACCATTAAGGTTACAGTATTTGCGCCGCTTGAGGTTCTCAGCAGCCGCAGCAGCGGCGCCAGCACAGCCCGCCGTGCTTGCAAATTAACATAATTATAAAAATCAACTTTTGGCTTAGTTTCATTTATTTAGATTTAAAGACTATATTATCCATCTTAGCCTACTTTTCTTCCTACGAACCTTTTGCTGGGTTGCTCGTAAGATGTTTTTCTTCTTGAACTGAATGAAACTAAATTCAAAACATGCATTAAACGCACACTTTGTAAGCGCCGCATATTACAAACTGAGCGACTATATCGCTGATAATATGCTATAATATATATGCTTGGCTCCATGCTGGTCCTGCTCCATGAGACAGTGAATGTATAAATAAATTGATAGTGGAAGTATACTTAATACCATTGTTGGAGCTGCTGAAGATTGTACAAATGTATTTGCATTGTATAGATTCAATCTTCCTTGTATTATATAGTTTCATAGTCGACATTGTGTGAGTACTATGTACTTCAGAGCTGTCATTCACTGGGTATCTACTTTTCTTGTTGACTTGAATGACCCTGGCAGTTGACAGTGTGTCATGCTCACTCAAATGTCTCGCTGATGGTGGCGCGTGTGTTGGATCATTTAGTTCCTTTCAAAACGGTTGAGCTGTATGTTGCTGATGCATGTGTCATGTTCGTGAACGGGCGCTGTCAGTTGGGACTGGCCATCTCTTAGCTGCCACGGTTTATTTTAAAAATTATTGATCATTTTGTTTTTTGAATTGTCTTTGTTTTAATTGTTACTATGGACACTTTTAATTAAAAAACTTGCTATATCGTTCTCACATAATGTACCACCTCAAAGTGAATGATGTAACAAAGGTTCTGTAATAATTCTGGCGATCTAAAAAGAGTGTCCATGGCGTTTCTTGCTCGTTCTTCTCCATAGAGATCTACTTCTTGGAACGGGCATCTACGGTACTTTCACAGTTTTTATGTCTTGTGACTGGGACTGTAGCACCATAACTTTTTAAGTGTTTAATTATATTCTTTTATGTGTCTATGACAATTCAAAAGTACCTGTAACTGGCCTACTTGAAATAAAGGCTTTGATTTTTGATTTTGATAATTTATTTCGAGGCATGATTTCAATCTCCAAAGATAGTTGACATTAAATTTTAGAGAAAAAGTGGTTATGGTTAGCTTTAAATGCCAATTTAATAATATCATCAAGGTAAAATACGTCAAAATCTGTTTATGGGTTTTTGGTTACCCAAAAAAACCCAGGAAAGGTTATAAATTAAAGGTTATATAGATAGTTCATCGTTTGTCATTGTTACAGTCTGGTACTACTACTTAAAATAGATTTATAACGTACAATTAATGCAAAATATCATTGCTCTGGTCTTTTTGGACAGAGCAATGACAGGCATATCGATCAGAAAAAGTCACAAAATCATGAATATAGCAGAATTTAAAAGTAGTAGAAAATTGTCATTACGTCTCATAAAAACTATCATAAAGATCACTTAATTCACATAACAAACACATTCACAAGCTTAATATTTAATTTTGATAAACGTGCCATATCAATCAAAAAATTAGAGAACCAAATCCAGAGCAATCATAAACTTGCCTTCGTAAACTTACCTTCGCTGATAAGTGGCACATAGGTATCCTCCTCAACGGTTAGACCACAGAACAGATAAAGTACCTCCTTTATATGTTCTGTGGGTTAGACCACTGCTGGTGTTGCCCAGCGGGAGTGGAATAGAGTGTCTATAACGCGTAACTCTAGGGATGAGTGCGATGTTTTACCTCAGCGCAGCGCGATGAGATAAAATGCCCGGACACGATTTTAAATTCAAATTGTGGCAAAAGTATTCTTAATATAACTAAAAGTATTTTATAACAATGAAGATTAACTATTTGTTATGTAATCTAAATAAATTGTATCATATGTAGCTTCTCATTAAAAAATTAAAGAATATATTTTTCATCCAATCGGGAGTTGGGACAACCCAGAGCGATCAGGATTTTAGGGTTTAAGATTTTTTTTTTTAATATTTACAGTGGTGGTCACATAATTAAAGACACCCTTGAAGTTGACTACATACACCAAAATAAATGATAGGTATTTAGAGACCCAAGATAGGTATCAATACCATTTTAATTGTCATTTTGTGTACACTGAAGTCGTATTTTTTAAAATGAAAACAGTATTAAACATATAATAACAAGAGTTTAGTCATAGTTCCTGTTTCAAATGTAATACAAACTTTTTTGTACATTTTCCGCTGGTCATCTAATTAAAGACAGTGCGTATTTCAATATTTTTTAAAAAAAAGGAGCCCTTATTTTTACCATTATGCCACGAATTTTCGTCACAGCAAAAAATAAATCAGTTTTAACCTTCCTTTAAGTTTGATTGTGAAATTTAAATTGAATTAGTATGTGGGAAGAAGCAGAAGTTGCGATCCTTCTGCAAGGAAGACGAATCTCAATTTTTATGACAAAAGTTGGTCATAAAATAAAATTGCAGATCACTTACAATGCTCTAAAGAAATAGTTATGAACACCAGCCGGCATTTTAAGAAGTTTAATACTACTGAAAATGTGCCTAGGAAACCTAGACCCCGAAAAACGACCCAGCGAGAAGAGTCAAGAATAACATTGCTGGCTAAAAAGGACACTTTCAAAGAATCATAAGTGATTCGTTTAGAAGTATTTGGTGCAGAGGGGTCTAGGGAAGTGTCTGCAAGAACGATTAGAAGGCGATTATCTGAGCTAAACTTGTATGGAAGAATTTCTCATAGGGTGCCACTTTTTAAGAAAGAAAATATCAGAACAAGATTTCAATTTGCCAAAAAATATGCACAGCACTGGACAGAACGACAGTGGAAAAATATGCTTTTTTGCGACGAAACTTAAATTAAAATAGATAACTCAGATGGAAAAGATTAAGTGAGGTGTCCTCCAAAAAAAAATGATCCAAAATACACAAAGAAAACAGTCAAACATGGAGGAGTACTCGTAATATTCAGTTTAGGTATATTTTTCTGGTCATGGTGTGGGACCTACTAAAAAAATAGAAAGTAACATGGATACATTTCAATATAAGAATATTTTAGAAGAAAGCATGGTACCTTATGCCGAGGATCATTTGCCGGTGATATGAACTTTACAACATAATAACGATCCCAAGCACACTTCAGCAGTGGTCAAAGAATATCTTAGAAGCCAATCAGTAACAGTTTTAGATTAGCCACCGTACAGTCCCTACACTAACCTGATCGAAAACTTGTGGTCCCGTGTGAAGAAAATAGTTGCAAAAAACGTATAAGTATTGTGCATCAACATAACACGGCATTTAAAAAGGCATGGAAGCAGATTCCAATTGAAACCTGCCATAATTTGATCGCTTCAGTGCCAAAACGGTGTCGGGCTGTCGTTGCTGCTAAAGGACATGCGACAAAATATTAATAACGTGGTTTTATGTTTTCATTATACATCTAAAAGTAATTATAGTTAAGCTCGTTCCAAGATTTGAAATATTTATTTTTTTATAGTCACATAATTTGTGTGTCTTTAATTAGTTGGCCAAGTTTTTCTATTACTTTGAACTGCTTGCATTAAAGTAAACTTGATAAAAATTTAAAATACGACACATTGATCTATTTACTTAATTTCAAACATTTCACAGTAACCGTTAGAATAATTTAAATAATATCGCAAGGTCCTATTGCATTATAATAAAAAAATATAGGGTAGGTAAACTTTGAAAAAATAATTATCCTCTAAGTGTCTTTAATTATGTGTCCACCACTGTATATTAGCCTTGTACCATGTAGATTAGACACCGAACTGTATATAAAAAATATTTTGAAAACTCTTTGCGATTTGAAAATGGGTTTATCCAGCCCGACACGAAAAAAAATGCCTCTGGAGATCGACCCACCACAGTTGCCTTGATTACAATCTACCGAATAAAAGTACGTTAAATTGTAAGCAGTACACAGAGGTTCAAAATCTTTCGACAGTTTACAATCTCGCGAGATAGTATTATAATCTAACGGTATTTGCAATTTCACGCTGACATAAACAAACATTTAAACTTACAATACCAACAGGCAGACCCGGAACAACTACATACTTGTAGATATTGGATAGTAGATATTAGTTAGGAACTTCTAATTATACGTAGTATAGTACCAGTATTGATGTCACTGAACTGCCATCTGCAGTTGTGCTAATTACGCGTTCTAGTTGACGACAGTTCCGTTCAACCATTGAGTTCAGAAGATCGCCGATAGAGCTATTTTAATTGGTTCATAATAGGGAATTTATACGGGTCGGTTTTTCGCCTAAATGAAAATTCGGCTTAGAATATAATCTATTCGTGTAGTAAATAAAGTTAGATTTTGGGTCGCTCTATTGAAAACTGTGCGCAGCCCACTCAAACGCCAAAAGTGACTTTTACCCCCAACGTCAATATCTGTCATATCTGTCAAAAAAGTTCTTAAGCGCCACTAGGAACTTTTGCCCTCAGGGCCAATGGGAATCGCCCGGAGGACACAGTGGAGCATACGTTGCAGGACTGCCCCGCTTGGGCAGAGCACCGGCGTGTCCTCACGACGGCTATAGGCGGAGACCTCTCACACCCCGCATTGGTGGAGGCTATGCTGCGGTGCGAGACGGAGTGGGAAGCGGTCGCCTCCTTCTACGAAGCAGTCATGCTAGCGAAGAAGGAGGCGGGACACGTGAGGGAGAGGATGCTATTCTCTATAAGAAATCTCATCGTTGGGATTTGAGATCGTCGGATAGTGCAGCGTAAAGGTGCCGGTTCGCGCGCGAAACCGCGACAGGAGACAGCGACCGGATACCGCGACAGGAGGCCACAACCGGAGATTGCTACCGCATCTGTCTCCTGTCGCTGTCTCGCTCGCAAACTGCCGCTCATACATTGCCGAATGTCGTGTCGCAGTCTCCTGTCGCGGTCTCGCGCGCGAACTGGCACCTTAAGCGATAAGCACTATAGTATCGATGTGAATAGCAAACTTCAGTCCCAGACGTGGCGTGAGCGCTTCGGCCGCGCTGTCATAAGGCTGTGTTTAAAGAGAATCGTACTTCTGCTATGATGAGAGACCGTCTATACCTGCACTAAAATGTAATAAAAGAGACAAATAAGTTAAAATCAAACTAATTTTCATATTAATGATATTTTTCAGGGCATTTATTACTACTCAATGTACACTTTCAGTGTTGAAAGTAACGATTGCAATTTGCACAATGTTTTATTGCTTGTCCGCAGACGTCCAAACATTCGGTCTTGCTGTCAAACCTGTTCGAATTACCTCCACAGCCGCTGAATGAAAAACCTCGGCACCTCATTTCCGTAATGTCAAAATACCACCTGTAATGTTGCAGAAAAGGACAGCATTAGTTTCACTAGGTTTTATTCACGCTGACACATAAAACAGCCAGATTCGGAACAAGTACGGGGTATTACATCGTCTTAAAACCAGGCTTATTTCTGTGAGTGAACGAGATGGCGCTAGACGACTTGTATAGCTCTGTCACTTTCACTCGCCGGAACAAGCCTGGTTTTAAGACGTTGTAATACCCGCCCTGGGGCCTTACCACGAGCTTTTAACGCGATCCAGTTTAGGCTGTGGGAAAGAGACAGAGCTATATAAGTCGTCTGGCGCCATCTCTTTCCCACAGCCTTAACTGGACCGCGTTAAGAGTTCATGGTAGGCCACCTGTAAACATACAAATATTTGTATCATGCAACTGTCAAAACGGGTAACCGTAACCCTAGAACGTAAAGAGCTTGTAAGGGATCACCGTGGATTTTAGACAGTACGAGTTTGACAGTCCCTTCAGCTCCGACCAAATCCGTGCCATCTGTGTAATATTTTAATAAGGGTATGTGCTCAAACACACTGCGAGCCTAGCGCGGTAGCGGCGGCGGGCGCGGAAATATTGAATGTATGAAATCGCCGCTCGTGGCCACACTGAAGTGACTAAGGCGGGGGCCTAGCGCGATGGCTACAAGCGATTTTGCGAGCCTAGGCGTTGCTAGGCAACAACCGATAGGTGTATCAAACCTTTTCGGTCTTTTAGTAGCGCCATCTTGTTACCAGAACATGCACTAAAGTACTACCGTTGGATGTTTTTGTACATATTTAAATTATTTTTACCGTACTTGAGTAGAAAAATGTAGAATGATTGATAATTTACTTGTATGCAATCCTAAACATCCTATAAAACATTTTAAAATGAATTTCATTAAACAAGATTTATAGAAACTACTTTGTACCACCGGTTTGGAACACCTGAATTCGCCGCTACAAAAACAAACGCTTGTCGGCAGTGTGGACACAGATCGCGCCCGCCGCCGCGCCCGCTACAGCGCCCGCCGCCGCCGTCGCGCTAGTCTTCCGGTGTGGACACACACTTTGGTTTATGTTCTTCCGGGATATTTTGTTTAGCTAATATTAGATATGAACGATTACATAAACGAAGATTATATTAATTAACAAAGGAATAATAAATTTTATAACTTCAATAACATTATGATGATTTTTATTAATATCTTGAAATATGGCAGCTGCATACAAAATTACGACAAATTGTTACAAGTTAAACTCTTTGTGAAACTTACCTCTTTTTATTTATGTTAATAATTCGGTACTTACTTAGGGTAATACGAGTTACAGTCTCCAAATTGAGGCTGGAATCGGCAAAAAATGTTCTTTGTTACATCTTTTTGCACCGGGTTGCGATTTGTATCTGGAACATAAAGTAACATTGCATACAAATCGAAGAGGAAAAATGTGGGGAACGGTTAATTATGTCGTTCGATTGACAGATTGAACATTGGCTGATACTTAATAATGGTAGAAATAACCAGAGCAATAACTGGGCAAAACCACTAAATGGTAAACATAAATTGTACGACATTTATTAGCGGACTATATTAATCGCTCCAACGTATATTTTTAACCGACTTCAGAAACAAGGAGGTTCTCAATACGGTCGGTTTATTTATGTACACACATCAACAAAAAGTTTGGGGCCAGAATTTTTTTAATTTTTTGGAAAAACAATTGAACTGCTTTATTGTTTTACATTCTAAACCTATATTATTATATAAAAAAAAGAAGAAGAAATCATAATACTTTTCAAAGTGATCTCAAACTTTTTTTAATGTGATGTGATTTTTTGTGACAATATTGTGATATTGTACGCGGCTTTTTCAAACCTACCTTGACATTCCGATTTGCATGAGTTTATGGAACCGAAAACATTGTAGGGATGAAAGCAGTTACCAAAATTAAAAGGTTCACAAGTATTTTTTTCCACGTCGTAGTAATAACTGGAAATAAGTTTCAACATTGTAATTCTCTTTAGTCATTTTATAACATAACAACTTAATTTTTTTTAAACATATAAAAAAAAATGGCCCGCATCGGAAAAAGGGTCTAAGCTGCCGATGGTTAGGGATCCAGAGAAAGGAACATCCACACTATGCGCGCCGTGTCCAAGAGAACTGTCTTCTCAACAAGTCCTTTAGCCAGCCGCAGAACTGATTTTGATAGAATTATTTAAAAATTAATAGATTTAAAAAATCTAAAAACCCACGTTTTTAAATGTCCTAAAAAGAAGAAAATAACCCTACGGGGCTGAGAGAGGGGCCACTCAAAACGTGGGGGCGTATATTATATAAGGGATTATTTATGGGATATATTTACATGACGTGAGATCGTAGGTATAACTTGCAAAGATACGCCCCCACGTTTTGAGTGGCCCCTCTCTCAGCCCCGTAGGGTTATTTTCTTCTTTTTAGGACATTTAAAAACGTGGGTTTTTAGATTTTTTAAATCTATTAATTATTTTATTATTTTTATCATTGTTCATCGGGTTTGAAGCTACCCTGAAAATTTCAGCCTGCTAGCTTATCGGGAAGTGCCTCAAAGCCTGTCCGCCATCTTGGACGTCCGCCATATTGGATTAATAGCCTAGCCTAACATAAGCCACATGCCTTTTTTTTCGTATTCCTGACAGCAAACCCTTTCATTTGATACCCATATCACGGGGGTGGATTTCAAACAGCCAGTCTACCATCTTGGACGTCCGCCATATTGGATTTAAGTCACGTGACTATTTTTTTCGTACTCCTGATAGCAAACCCTTTCATTTGATATCCATATCACAGGGGTGCATTTCAAATAGCCTGTCTGCCATCTTGGACGTCCGCCATATTGGATTTAAGTTCCGTGACTATTTTTTTCGTATTCCTGACAGCAAACCCTTTCATTTGATACCCATATCATGGGGGTGGGTTTCAAACAGCCAGTCCGCCATCTTGGGGAGGCCGCCATATTGGATTTGTTATGACGTTTCTTAGCTAGTCATGTATTGTCATCAGAACTCAAAGCGTGTACAAAATTTCAGCCTGCTAGCTTATCGGAAAGTGCCTCAAAATTGAGTTGCAAAAGTCCAACCGGAACGACAAACAAACAAATAAACAAACAAACAAACAAACATACAAGAAAAGTGAGTGTATAAAAACGTGGGAAAAAAGAGGGCAAGGGCGTTTCAGAATGCACAAAGTGAAGGGTTCCGTAGTCTGGGTTGGATTACAAAATTATGTAGGTAAATATATAATCCAAGTAAATAACTAAAGTTTACAATAGTACTTTTCGATAAAGTAAATAGATAGAATATATAGAAAGGATAAATGTCCGTTATTGCCTTCGCGGCGGGATTTTCAACCCAGCCGGAGGCGAGGAAAAGGAGGCGAGAACAGCAATAATAAATGGTCACGGTGTACGTTATTCAATACAGTTTTGAAATAACAATAGAAAAAAAAATTGTCTCATTTTTTTATTAGCAAACTACGACTTAATTTTCCTTTTTCCGCGTTTGCTTTTTCCTGGTTCAAGTAGAAACAGCGTTATCAGCCTAATACGAAAAAAAAAATTGAATTAAGCCTCCTGCAGACACACGCGATTAATCGCGCTGCGACAACGAGCCAAGCTAATTTCCACTCTAAAAATACTGCGAATGGACCGCGACATGTCGCCCCGCGCGATTAATCGCGTTTGTCTGCAGGAGGCTTTAGCCGTAAAGACGGATAATTTAAATTAAAAAAAATACAATCATCGCCGACTTTAGCCATTGTACCAATTTGGACATGTTTATCTGTGGACATTTTTGCTGCACATGTGCAGATAAAAAAAACAAACATGGGTGTAAAATGCACTGCATGTTGCGCCTAATTGTAGTGCATTATAAGACAGTTTTCGAGAAAGTGTGTTGAAAAAGAAAATACCGTGTTTATACAAGGTGATAATCTTGAATGCAAAGTTCACTCACCTGAATTTAGTATATCTCTTAGTACATCTGTAGCTATTTGCTTGAAATTTACAGTAAGTATCCGAATCGAGTGAATCTATGTCATCTGAAACATGCAGTGAAGACTTAGGGTCCCCCCACATTTATCGACGCGGAATCGGCTTAAGCCGGTCAAGAAAACCTTTATGTCAACGTAATAAGGGTGTTACTAATGCCATTCGCATCGGCTCGGCTCGGACGACGCGATCCGTCCGCGTCGATAAATGTGGGGGGACCCTTATACTCATCAACAGATTCAAGTACATCGACGGAGAAACGTAAACACGAACCATCGTCTGCCTAACCCAGTAACGGGGTAATATTATACCCCTTATTATAATATTACCCAGGTTGTCAGACTTTAGAGCTTCTGATTAACAGTAACGACAGTCAAAGATCTAAAAATACAGCCGGGACCAACGGCTTCACGTGTTTTGCGACTTGCGAGGCATGGAGAAAACTCGCTATGACCTATCCATCCACAGACCAATCTCAGCAAGTGAGGCTTAACCCGGAAGATCGCCTGTGTGAAAAATTAATTTAAACTAAATTCGAATGAATGTTTTATCGAGTGATGCCTCTAGTTTCGGCACTTACGACATAGTAATTTTACACTCATCAGCAAAGTTTAGTGTATGAATTAGCGTGGTTTTCGACTTCGCAGACAAAATTGCTGAGGTTCTCTGTAAATATGCCAGTTCTGTAAATACTACAGGCCTACTTCTTTTCGCGATTATTGTAAAGGTGATGGACGGATTAATTGATCAGAAATTGGATAAGCATCTTATAGTTAGATGGTAACATGCTGGCTGAAGTAAAAGTTACACTCTTTAGGGCGTATTGCCAATCTATGAACAAATGCGCCCTATGGGTCGGTTATACTGACATCTCGTATAATGCTTAGCGAGTCCAATACAACAACGCTTCATTCACGCGAACATTTCCTATGCACACGCGATCCATTTTAGGTTGTGGGAAAGAGACAGAGCTATACAAGTCGTTTAGCGCCATCACTTTCCCACAGCCTAAACTGGATCTCGTTAACAGTTTGGTAGGCCACCAGTGCATAGGAATGTTCGCGAAGTCAGCAGTTGCTGAAATAAAACTTCACTAAGACAACTGTCGAAAAAACATACCCATTGTTTTATTCGGATCTAAACTTCCAACAGAATTATCAAACATTTTAATCACTCGAACAAAATTAAGAACAATAATTAATATGAAGAGCGGATTAAAAAAAATGCCGCTATACATTTTTGACTGTTTTATCACTTCTCCACTACGATTGAAATGAATATGACGATTTTTATTGCAAATTGAAATTACCTCCGTTGCAATCAGTAATACCTAAGTACTTAGATATGATAATTCGATTTTTTAAGATGTGCATACGCAATATTCCATGACTACTTCAGTTCTTCTGACTTTGAATGCTTCAAAAACGGGCCGACTCACACGCTTCTAAGGGTCCCCACATACATCAGTTTTTTTTTCCGAACGGAATTCGAAATGATGAATGAAATACGATGAAATGTGAACAACACACACAAAACATGCACACACACTTGTAAGAATTCACTGCGTTCGTATAGAAAACGGATCAGGATTCCTGATCAGGAAAACTGATGTACCCCGAGGGACCCTAAAGGTGGCGTTTCGCGCTGCGACAGAGGCAGGAGACCGCGACCGGAGACCGCGACTGTTACTTAACATTAGGCAATATATGTAGGCAGTTATGGCAGTTCGCGAGCGCGACACAGCCAGGAGGCAGATACGGTGATCTCCGGTCGCGGTCTTCTATCGCGGTCTCCGGCGCAAACCGCCATCTTAGGCGCAACGCAAACAGGAGGCGGCGCAGATACAGCGCAGACGCGACGCAGCGCACATGAATGATATTATAGTAAACTGCGCCTCTTTTTATTGTCTCTTTTTATTTCATGTGCGCCACGTCGCGTCTGCGCTGTATCTGCGCCGCCTCTTGTTTGCGTTACGCCTTAAACCGGTATTTTTTGGAAAATCTACCAGGAATTGCAGTTTGTATCTTTACGAAATCTGGGCGGGTTGTTAGTGAAATAATTATGTTCTCCTATATTGGTACCGACCCTGGGGGTAATTACCCCTCATCACCGGCCCAGCGTTTTCCCTAGATACTTTATTGGGGTCGGCTTCCAGTCGAACTAGATGCAGCTGAATATCAGTATTTTACATGAAGCGACTGTCTATCGGTCCTCCACAAACCAGTAACTAGGTAAATACGCTACCCCATGGTAAGACATTTGTCAGACTTTAGAGCTTCTGACTAACAGTAACGACTATCAAAGATTTATAAATGACAGCCGGGACCAACGGATTTACGTGCTTTCCAAGACACGGAGGAAACTCGCTATGACAGGTGGTCACTCATCCACAGACCAACTACGGCAAGCGTGGCTTAACCCGGCAGATCGGCATGTGCGGCTTTTATTATTTAGTCACTAGCGCCTCTAATTACCTGGGGGTAATTACCCCCGCACGGGTAAATCAGTTACTTTATGGGGGTAACAGAGTTGGTATCTAGCACCGAGTAAAAGGTATAGAGAATAACATCGAGTTTAAGGTCATTTTTTGATAGTGATTAGGTTTTTAAATTCCATTTTTATTGGCAGATCAATTTGAAATAGGGAATTTATTTAAAACTTAACGTCACAAACCATTAGATGAGAATCAAAACATTGCGACTTCCTATGAGAGGCATCTAAGAACAGAGAAAATCAACAGCGAAAAATCATTCGCTGGAATTCCCTGCCGGGTTCTATGTTTCCTGATAGCCATATACCCTTGTGGTCTTCCAGTCAAGCGTGAATAGGTTACTTAAAAGCGAGAGTCCTTTACCGTCGGCCACATGATCGTGGCAATGGGCAGGCCACATCGCTCGTAGAACTGACAAGTGAACTGAGAAGAAAAGTTCTCGAGTGGCGACCACGGACCGGAAGACGCAGCGTAGGCAGGTCTCCCACTAGGTGGACCGACGACATCGTGAGGGTCGCGGGCAACCTATGGATGCAAGTGGCGAATTGTTGTTCGGCGTGGCGGACAAGGGGGAGGCCTATGTTCAGCAGTGGACGACTTCCGGCTGATGATGATGATGATGATGACATCATCGCTTACCATCAGAGATAGTGGGCAAACGCAAACTTATCGTTACTATATAAAAAATATTATAACGGAGAAAAACAACAGCGAAAACTTAGAACAGAGATAAGAAAATATAAAAAATTTAGGAAGAACAAAAAACTTTAAATTTCAGTTTTTCTACGCCAACAGCAGCCGAATCTACCTATCGTAAAGGGATACAGTAGTACTGTTCCTAGCTTACGCCAAACTTCTGGTGTATACACTGAAGCCAGATTTTCTCCAACTTTCCATTGAGATACATTTGAATGCTGCGATAACGTCGCCACTCAGACTTTGCAACAAAGAGCAGTCAGCACCCAGAATGCAGCGTATGGACACAATGCACTGGCTGTGTACAATGAACATACAAAGTTACACCATTATCAAGTAACTAACGTTCTAGAAGTTGGCTTGTTTGTAGATAAGTCAAGATTTTATTGGATTATTTGTATCTTTCAAGGGCTGAAAGTACTTATGGTTATAAACAACTTTACTATGTAAGCAAACCTGAAAAATAAAAAAAACAGGTGCAACAAAATGGAATATTTTTCCGTTGACAATGTTTTGAAACACCTGTTTTTGATTGATCTTTCTGGGTTGGATATAATGGCGTATTTACCCTTGGGCCAACAGGGGACATGGCCCGGGGCGGAAGGCACACCTCGCTTGGAGCGGATGAAGAGATATTAAAAAGTCTACTTAGATAATTTAAAAAACTCAAATACCTAGGTAACTTACCAAAACTAAACTTATTATTTTTTTAGACTATCAAGACGCGGGACTATAGTATTAGAACATGGACGGCGGCGCACTGGGGCGGGGCAGCGTGCCCTCGGATATCTTCGTCACGACTCGGGATGGAACTAATCCGGGTATTTTGACGTGGCTCGTATCGACACGTCCAGTACCCTGAGCACGAGTTTTCAGTATTTGAGACGTAAAGTAAACTGGAACTTTGACAACTTCAAATTGACAATTTTCAAGGAAAAAATTAGTTCCTTCTTCGTACACCAGCGGCGCTGTTCCATTTTTCCATACAAGAAACGCTGTAAATACTGGAAAAACGCTGTAAAGTAAAAGAGTGAAAACTCGTGCTAAGGGTACAGGATGGCGGCAAATTGAACGGGTTGTTTACATTTTGTTTTTTTTCCAATTCAAGCAATTTTGTATACAAATGTGATGTCATACTTGCATACAAAACTTGCACACTGGAAAATTGATCAACACTGCTTCAATTTTAAATTATCCCTAAAAACTGGTATTGAACGAAGCCAGACGTATTAAAGATGCATTTTTTTTGGTCCCTAAAAATTCCCAATTTCCTACCATTATTGTCATGGCAACTACTGGCGCCCGTGCGCTAGACTGGTAAACAATAGGTACATTATGATTGTATTTCACTCAGGCGCCGTAGCGCCAAAAGTGCATGATAAGGCGTACCTTAACATGCACTTTTTAAATATTAAAATTTAAAGGTATAAAGGTTTAATTTAATTTCCTCAAACACTTTTTTGAGACCAAAAAACAAAGTAAGTCGCTAACTTCCACGTGTTACTCGATACATACTCATTTATTCTTCCATGTAGGTAAACGTAAATCTCCTGTGCGGTTCCCTCATTAAATGTAATGCATTCTTCTTTCTTTGTCCATACGTTTTATAAAGGTTTCGAACGTAGGTAGGTAACGTCTTTTTTATTCAAATTAAATATCTTCAGCTCTGAATAATTTTGCTTATTGTTTTTGGTAGAGTTTCTGTTTTTTGGAGAAATATGAAGTAATAAAAGATTTAAAGTTGGTATTTTCTTATTATAAAGTAAATACCTAGTAGTCTGGTTTGAATCATCATCATCATCATCATCAGCCGGAAGACGTCCACTGTTGAACATAGGCCTCCCCCTTAGACCGCCACGCCGAACGACATTTCGCCACTTGCATATTGATTTTATCGCAGCGAGCGATAGTATTGCGATGGCCATCGTCGTAATTTTGTCGCACTTGGCGGTGACTCAAATCTTCCAATTAGACTGCACTTACAGCGATCGATTGATTGCTTTTAAAAATAGATACTCCAACCGTTTCACGAAAAATGGGACGACAGAAATCCAGCTTATCCGTTGTACGTACTGTGAAACCTAATGGATACAACGATTTGACGGATTAAAATATGTACCTAGGTACGTGTGTGTTTTGATGTTGTCAGACAAAACTACGAACGTATTTGATTCTGTTTTGGTATGGTCACAGTCACAGTTATATCAGTTATATTTTATAGTAAAAAGATAAGTAGGTACGTAGTTTTTCACGGAGTCTTAACTTTGTGTCGTCAATCCATTTCATCTCTATTTATTCGGCGGCGTTGCATCTTAATGAATATGTTCAGACTTCAGACTAGTGTCGGTATGCAAAAATGTCAGCTCATAGCTTTAACTAAATATAATTGTTCCGTGTTCTATAGTCCGAAAGGAAAGTAGTAGTAGCTAGTAGTAATGAGGTATGAAGAATGTAAATAAGTCCGGCTAATGTACTAATGTTCCAAATTATACCGAACCTACCAACATTCGGAACAGCATTTTTTTCTCGTTAGCATGATTATTAGGTACTATGGTAGGTACACTGTAAAAGAAGCTCTATATTATAGCCGTGGGCATAGTGTACATTTTTTGGTTTATTTTCCTACTTTCTGGATCAATGACTAATCCTAAAATATGTGACCCAAGACAGCTATAATTGTTCTCTCAAAGGCTAACTAACGTTATTCTAATCGAAAATAAATCGTAGGTCCCGTGTTTGTAGAATCCCATCTTTATTTATAATTTTGAGGAAAGAAAAATTCAGCTGCGGTGGGACTCGAACCCGCGTCTTCTGGATAAGTAGTCCAGATGTCTTACCAATTAGGCCATTACAACACAGTGGTTGAAGCTTGAATCTTTTTTTCCTTTGTTTAAACGTTTTACGGTAACGTTGCGCCATTAGAGTCTCAAACTACTTCTAATCGCACTCGTAGCTGAATTTTCTTTACGTAGGTATTGCATAAAAATATTTAAAACCCATCTTTAATTTATTTATATTGAATATTAAATAATTCCAGATCAAATAAATATACTTAATTTAATCTGCTGTAACATGAGAGAAACTTGATTGAAAGAAACACTCATTCATTATGGACTTATAGGTCAAGAAAACAGAATAAAAACGTGAGACCGACTGCCAATTATAAGTTTTCACTTACAGTGAAGAAGTTTGAAAAACACAGTATTGCTCACAAAAAATGTAAAAGGACAACATCCAGGGGCATACTTCTGCTCTTTTCCCGGGAGGGCTAATGACATTCCCAGAGAGGATTCGTGTTTATCGTACACAAGTCTATGGTTGTTGTAGTTGACTTTTGGCAAAAAATAATCCAGCAGTGGAACGTTATAAAATCTCCCGTTAAATCTTCAGTTCTCACAATAAAAATAATTATCTCTCAGTATAGAAAAGTGGTAGAACTAAAATTGGCACCAAAAGTAATATTGATAGTCTCTATTGCCAGAACGATATCACAACCTATGTACTTTCATTTCCCATAGGTGTCACCAGTGGAGGATTTTGGACCAAGTTCCATACATTTTTGCCCATTGTCTTTTATTTTTGTATGATTTTAATTTGACATTTTGTTTAGGCTTCTCTTGTGTCGTGGGTGCGAATACCATAACATAATATAAACTCACGAACACCCAAGTAATGTTACGTTATATACAATTCGTTGAAATAACCGTAACTTAATTTGAGTATACACAATAGTTTTATTGTGTACATTCATTTCTTAGTTACATTTTATTAAATAAAAATTAGTTGAATTTAGATATGTTATATGTATTTTTGTATGATCTGAAATTTAAATTGAAATAAATGACATTGAATTGAATTGTATTGAAGTAAAGTCAGTACCTATCTTATAGAAACAAGTTAGATATTGCACTAGAAGGAAAATTCTAGTTCAGGACTTGGATATATAATAACATTTAAATTGGTTTTTTATTTATTTATTTCATACTAGCTGACCGGGCAAACTTCGTACCGCCTCACCTTTTAAACCTTCCCTGGACTTCCAGAAGTAATTCAAGACCAAAATCAGCCAAATCGGTCCAGCCGTTCTCGAGTTTTAGCGAGACTAACGAACAGCAATTGATTTTTATATAATAGACTAGCTGACCGGGCAAACTTCGTACCACCCCACCTTTTAAACCTTCCCTGGACTTCCAGAAGTAATTCAAGACTGAAATTAGCCAAATCGGTCCAGCCGTTCTTGAGTTTTAGCGAGACTAACGAACAGCAATTGATTTTTATATATAAAGAGAAGAGATGAGATAACAAAGATCCATTGGGTTAGTAACAATATTCTTAACCTATGTTAGTACCTAATTTCTAACATCGACAGAGTACAGGAGACTAGTGACCTCACCAACGGGCTGTCATGTCTCCCGATTAAAGCGCGTAGAATGCTATTGGGGCTGCCACGGAGTCTGCTTAGCAGCGAGGCCGTTTTCTTACGCCGTATGGCATTAAAACCGTCTGTACGTGCCTCAGCGAACATAGATGACGCGCTACAGAACCGAGGCAGTCGCAACAACACTCTAAATGCGTTGTTATATTGAATTCGCAGAGCATTGTAGGCCTTTTGTTTATGTGTTAAATTTATTTATGTATTTTTTGTGTTTTGAGATCAAGCGAGAGTAGTATCCACTGTGGGAACGAGATGGCGCTAGACGACTTGTATAGCTGTCTCTTTCTAACTAATCTCGGTTTAAGACGTCATGGTAAGCCCCCAGGTCAGATTCGTCGCTCCATTTTCTATCACAAGCTTTCAGAATCGAGCCTGCAATACTTCATCTTTTCCTGACTTAATTAGCAATAAGCTCTTAAAAGGCGATCGGGAAACTGATCAAGTATTTAATAAGTTTACGGCACTATACCCCTCGCGCATTATGTTTCAGCTTGTTAGCAACTTAAGTGTGCTCCGAGTTAAAGTGTTTTTTATTTCGTTTCCTTTGAAATTCAAGACTAAGTAAATGTTATCTGTTCTAAGATCCAATATTCCAGTGACAAGATGTAGTGGAAATCCTATGAAAAAGAAAATCTAACCCAGAGGTGAGTGTAGGAGATAATAGTTTAAAAATAGTCAAACGGGGCATTGTTTGAAGTAAACAATGCCCGCATACAAGTTTTCTCTCCAGACTAGACAAGAAAAAAAAAATCAAAGATTTGAACATTTCTATCCCCATCTTAGCCTTGTCGCAAAGTCTAACCATTCTCACCGGATGCAGCTGACAAGAGATTCAAATAGAACAAATGCCTAATTGACCTTCACTACCCAGTAACTGGAAAAAGCGATGACCTTTGGCCAGCCTGGCTGTTTTCTTTGTCTTACAGTTCATCATATTAATTTTACTACTGTGACTGTCAGTACTAACTTGATAAATAAAAAAACTTTTTCAAAAAAAATGTAACCGCCTTCAAAAACAACCACAAAAAAGGGTAAAATAACTTACAAAATAACTTTTCTTTCAGAAGTCGGTGCCTTTGTTTTTTTTCATTTCATTGTTTTTTTGCCACCGACTTCTGAAAGAAAAGTTATTTTGTAAGTTATTTTACCCTTTTTTGTGGTTGTTTTTGAAGGCGGTTACATTTTTTTTGAAAAAGTTTTTTATTTTACTCTTTTTAGTTTAAATATTCAACTCAAATTCTTGTCAAATAAATCATTCTCTCTCAAGTGCACAATAAGCTAATAAAATTCCCTATCTCAAAAACTACTGAACCGATTTTGATGAAACTTACAGTATTCCGTAAGTTGAACAATACTTAGTACAACAAAAAAAGAATTACTTAAATCGGACTTGTAGTTCCAGAGATGTGCGAACACAAACTAAATCAGTCGATGCCTAGTCCAAGCCGTTGAGGAGTTGTACCTTCCATCATCAGCTCATCCACCTGAGATGATGATTATCAGATGCAAATACTTAAACAGCTTTAGAAAATATATGAAAATGGTACTATGTGCCTATAAAATTTGAAGGTTGCCCTCGATTTCCCTGGGATTCCATCATCAGATCCTGACCTGATGATCATGGGACCAATTGGAAAGTATACCCTTTCAAACAAAAGAAAAAATTTCCAAATCGGTCCAGGCGTCTACGAGAAATCGGGGAACATACATAAAAAAAAAAAAAAAAAAAAAAAAAAAAAAAAAAAAAAAAAAAAGATTCCGACGAATTGAGAACCTCCTCCTTTTTTTGAAGTCGGTTAATAATCAAGAAGTCTATGATAAAGATATGAATGAAAAAGGAGTAAATGATACTGTGAAATCTGATAGGGGAGAATGGAAAATGGGATAAGGGCAGGAAGACGATGAAATAAGCAAGAAGTACCTGTTGATGATTTAATTTATCTGTGTTAATGATTTTACACCCAACATTCAAGGATAACATCCAAAGTTAAGAAGTTGTAAAGTGTGAGCCAAGGGACATGCTCTTCCTGACTCGGTCGATCTTCATTAAAAACTTTTTAAACGGTTCGTTCTACAAATCTAAGGCTGAGCGCAAACTAGAGTCACGACAGTTTTGAAACAGACTATTTTTACCAAATAGAAAGAGAGGTGCACACTTCAAACGTATGTTAAGCACTGCAGGCATACCGTATGGTAAAATATTGCAAATATTTTATGTGCTATCCATGTTTGCGAGATAAAAATCTATTCTATTCTATTCTATCGGGTTTTCTTTGAAGTGTGTGGGACCGACCACACAAACGTCAAGACTGCCTACTAGGGTCTTTTCTAGTGTTTCTTGTCGGTGCAGTCCATTTAGATACTAACAATAACAAAGAAAAACGCAAACAAATGCATGTATTGCATCGAGTTGTGAACAAAACAAATTCGTTTCCAGTTGTGTGCGCCGCGTGGTTGACACAACCGTTTCTATTTAATTTTATAGAAGACTCTATACAAGTGATTTTGCGCCGACCCCAAATAGAATGGGATAAGGGCAGGAAGAAGAAGAAGAAGAAGACTCTATACAAGTCTGTTTCAAAACAGTTTTGACTCTAGTATGCGCTTAGCCTAAGGGAGATTAATTCGGTGGGAAATCTGTTAGATTTTTAACAAGTGCTTGTATTTAAAGTGACAAGATGATTTTTAACATTATGACTATCTTTTGCCCGTGGCCTCGCTCGTCTCCCTTATTTCTCCCCCTTCTAGTCTTGTTGAAAAAGGAGTAGCTTATATAATTTTCTCCAGTCTTCTCACCTGCCTCTTCATCTACTACTATTAATTTATTAAAATTGTTTCAGCGGTTTAAGTAAACAAGCGTAACAGACGAACTCACTTTCACTTTCAACCCCAAATGCGTTAAAATTCATAGATAGAGTAGGGTTGAGTGCTAGTTTTGATCAAAAAAGAGTTTAACAGAACCATTGAAATTAAAGTTTACAAGATATCTTTGATTTGAATTGGATGTTACTGTGTCTTTAGCCTTACAAGTTCCCTCTACAACAGATCAAAGCCAGCATCTCGTTAGTTTTCTTTACACAAGCAATATTTTCTCTTTGTTGCTAAGATACGCTTGTTGCTTCTCTGTTTTCCTGTAAACATTTTTAGAATTTATTATAATTGTAAGTTTATTCGGTCGGAACTAATTTTCTTATTATTCTGCTTGTTTGAGCGTTCAAAGTAATGCAGAAGCGACATGATTTACGAAGTGAGTGTGCATCATGAACAGTCAGCTTCAAAGAAAGTAATCCAAATCAAAGGGGGTATTTTTTTCTTTGAACTCCCAAATGTGAAGTGGGAGGTTTTATAATTTACTCCTCTCAAGTGATTTACGATTTAAGTAAAGAATAATAGTCCATTGAAATGGTTCATATTTAGGGTTCAGATTTCAGGTCCTCACAATCCCTTTTTTTTAGTTTTTAATCATCTTCAAGCCTCAACTCGGAAAAAAGGTCTGAAAAATCTTGCATATGAACAAACTTTTCGTCGACAATAACTGAAAAACTATACCTGATATTATTATCTACAGAATAACAACATACATAAAATTCGTCCACAAATCTGTCAGTAAGATACTATAAGAAGAAAAATCACCAAAGCACCTGTAAACATTGAGATGAAACTGTTTTACTGCTAAATTTCCTATTAAAATTATAACAAATATCTAATGATCTGCAATGCCAAGAAAAATAACTTGGTTTACATAAAACATACGAACAAAAGCACAGGACTCAAGTAAGTTAAATAATCGTTAATATGATTTAAAATCACATTTTTGACAACATCTTTACATGAAAGATTTCATGTCATTGTTCTAACAATTTCATCAAGTTAAAATAGAATTGCGTGACATAAGTAGTAACGTATATAATAATGTTTCTAATGGAGGACGATATACATATAAGATGTAGCTCTACATTAATTGTGCAATCCACCATCTATCTACTCCAATTTCGGGTTGTGTTCAGTGGGGATTTGAAACTATCGATACTAAATGTATCGATAATATATTTTTTCGGTATTTGCTACACAGATACTTGAAATTAATTAATTACTACACATACATACAGCTCATATTTTTAAATCAATCCTACATTAGTTTTTAAGTGATTTTTTTTACAAGTTTTTGTGAATAAATGGATACTACGAGTATACTGGTATCCAACTTAGTTGAAGAAGGAACTTTCATAGATATATTTTATTAATAATATCGGCAAGATAAAAATTCGCACATTAAAAATTTTGAAAGCGTTTTGACAGAACGTAGTTTTCTTTTTGATATTTTAAAGTGTAAATTTTATTTACTCATGTGATAGAAATTCCTGATTTTTTAATGAATTTTTAGGTGTGTACACAAGCTGGTAGAAAACCTTCTGGGCTTCAACTGCTTTTGACGTCACAAACATTAAAATTACTGAATATCGTTATCTTATTAATTTACACCAGTTACTTCTTAATCGCTTCTAGAGATTGCATAATATATCTACAGTATTCTATCGATATGGTATTAATGTTACTGACGATAACATCCCTAGACTTCGGCAGTATCGCTTTTATTGTAGCGAACAGCCTTGTCAGCCGTACTCTATTGTTCTTACGAGATCATTGTGATTTCTGCTTGAAAAATGATATTTTTTTACAGCTATTTTTATTACAACCCGATATCGACTTTTGTGCTAAAGTCTTTTACACAAAAATCGGTATCGGATCTTTGAAGACTGTCTTGTCTGAATGAATACATAACAAAACTACGTAGATCGTACGGTACCCGTACGTACTACATGGTATTGTTATGGGTTTCCTATCCTGTTATCAGCAGTTTTAGTCAGAAATAAAAATATAAAAGCCGGCTAACGAGGATTTATGTCGAGGGGCTAATGTTAATTTCTTTCACCATTAGGCGGCTAAATTTAAGTCTAGGCGCAACCCTTTTTTTACGGTGGTAAAATCATCAAATCTGTCCTCCCACCCAAGGCAGAACGGGAGGGACTGTCAGACTCGTACTGACTAAAATTCACGGTGTCCTTCAATAGCCCTTTAAGTTCCGGGGTCACGGTAATTCATCAGTCCCGCGACCCCGGCAGGCTTTGGCCCTCTTAAGGCCCCGTCATTATGCTGACACTCTTTGAGGCGCGCGTGGAACATAACGCGCCTTTGACCCAGGCATGGTCCATGACACGGCGGTGATCTGCCCAAGCAGGGCAGTCCTGCACCGTATGCTCCACCGTGTCCTCCGACCGATCCTCGCAGTGGTGACACCCAGGCGTTTCTTCCTTCCTTATCCGACACAGGTACCTCCCGAAACTTCCGTGGCCGGTGAAGACCTGCGTCAGGCGGCAGGTCAGGACGCCGCGCCGTGACGCCTATCCAGCCACTCCTCAAAGAGGGGTCCTACCGCCGCGATTGCGGCGCGCCCGAAGCCGCAAACCTTTGGCTTAAAATGAAGAAATATATTTAAAAAAAAAAACTATATTGTACTTGCACAGGGTAGGTAAATGAAGCCAGCGGGGCTTCTATTTCTGTGATTAAAGTTTAAAGGAATCCACAGGAGTGTAGGGGATTACAGGAAATGAGTGAAATGAGCTGACGATGCGAATCTATCGATGCCGGGGTGGAAGAGGTTTCCGAGCTCATTATGGTCGCTTTTGGACCACAATCAATTTGAGGCAAACCAGCATAATGTCATGAATACGTATTTGATGTCGCGTTTAGGCTATTGTGTAGTTTAGCTGGCTAAAGATAAAATCAAATTTCGCAAATGAATTATGTCGAACATTAGGCTCTCCTCGACAACTATAGCCGGCTAAACTTAAGTTTCTTTTTTCACATATACATATTATACACGAGATCAAGATAACTGATATCTTTCGTCAAGGTATATGTGGAAAAAGCCATACATGCACGCTGGAATAGTTCCATGTTTTTCACATTATTTGATCTTTTAATTAAGTTCCACTATTTTTTATAATTGTGCCTCTGGGATCAAAAGCACCAAAGAATTTAAATATGATAAAAATCGTACATAACCTTAAGAGCATGATCTTTCCAACAAATTATGAAAATCAATTCACAGCGACTCTGAAAAGAACTTAGCCTTAAAATATATTTCTATTTCGGTAACACGGGGTAAGTCCATTTAAAATTAACGCGTACATACCTTCGTGATTTGAGTATGACGTTCTCATACGTCGAAATACGAATTTAAATAAAAGAAACGTAACTGCGATTTACAACGTAATGCTTACTTTTTTTTTTTTTTTTTTTTTTTATCGTGGTAAAATCATCAAATGAGTCCTCCCACCCCGGGCAGGGCGGGAGGGACTGTCAGACTTGTACTGACTAAAATCCACGGTGTCCTTCGATAGCCCTTTATGTTCCGGGGTCACGGTAATGAGATAAGTCCCGCGACCCCGGCAGGCTTTGGCCCTCTAGAGAGGGGGCCCCGTCATTATGCTGACGCTCTTTGAGGCGCGCGTGGAACACAACGCGCCGTCGACCCGGGCATGGTCCATGGTCGGGCAGCGAGTTGCCCTTTACTCGCCGCCCGCATGCCCGCGCCTACGGTGGCCGGAGATCGTCTTGCGACGTCCGTCGCCGTGGGCGTCCACCACTGCGGTTGGGGCGGAGGGAGGACACTGTCCTCTCTCTCACGCGGCCCGCCTCCTCCTTCGCGAGCATTACTGCTTCGCAGAAGGAGGCGACCGCTTCCCACTCCGTCTCGCCCCGCAGCATGGCCGCAACCAATGCCGGGCGCGAGAGGTCTCCGCCTATCGCTATCGCCGCCGTGAGGACACGTCGGTGCTCTGCCCAAGCGGGGCAGTCTTGCACCGTATGCTCTACTGTGTCCTCCGGACGTAATGCTTACTTGGAATAAAATTCTATTTCGATTAGCTTCATTTAATATTAATGCTAACGTGCCCGGGTGATGAGAGTCTGGCTTTTTTGTCGAAATGTAGGCTTTAAAAAAGAAAACATAGAAACAATTAAGCTTTCTCAATTTCGTTTCTGTGATATCTGATAAAATTTTAAAACTTAATTTTTCATTTTCCCTTTTGAAAAATTAAACTTTATACATTTTTAAATTAAGTTGTGGTTTTAATTTCAGAGCCGTAACCTATGGTATTACCTATGGTGTAACACCTTGTAACATAATATATGGCACGGTTAGCGCTGTGGCTAAGCGATTGGATTGCCGTGCTGCGTGTCGCGGGTTCGATTCCCGCACGGAACAAATATTTGTATGACATACAAGTAGTTGTTCCGGGTCTGGGTGTTTGTGTATGTGAGTTTCTATGTTTGTAAACTTACCCACGATACAGGCGAAATTCCTAGAGTGGGACAATGTTTTATTTAAAAATAAATGTTACCGTTCGTTGGTTTGGTTCTGATAGTTGCAAAAACAAAAAATAATCATAGGCTCGAGAAAAAATACCGAATATTATGGCACTAAATCACAATTTTAAACGTGTACTTTTAAGAGATTTCATAATGGATTTTTATGTAAGTTATATCAATAAATAAAGATTTTTATTTTAAAGTAAATGGTAAAAAAACATTTTTTTCTTTTTGTTTTTCTCAAAGAAAAAAAACATTTACAATGTGGGTTATTTCGCTCGCATTTTGACGGGGATGAGGTCGTGCGCTCACACATTTACTTACTTCCACACTGTACTGCAACCTCGCCTTTAGTTCGGATTGAAACTGATCATCTAGTAGTATACTAATGGATATTATCTGCTTCAATTACATGCATAGTTGTCTGATACTCTGATGATATGGTATTAGATTGCACATAAACCTTTGAATGATTTGTTACAAAGAGAATAATAGGTCTGATAGGGGAGAATGGAAGATAAAAACGTGTTGCGCCGACCCCAAGTAAAAAGGGATAAGGGCAGGAAGATGATCATGATATTTTATCAACAAGGCATTTTTACCATCAGGTCATTAAACAAAGTCGGAAATTTCTAGATCGGTTTCTGCCAGTTTCGCTGCGGAATCCTAAGAAGTAGCTACAAAAACTATCTCGGCAAACGCTAGCGTACAGGTGGGATTTCAGCCGGTCGAACATTTCAGGTGGTTTGTCATTTTTCAATACCCGATCACAGTAACAGAACATTCTTCGCTCAGGTTACAAGCTATAAGGAAAATATTAACCAGAAAACACCTTAATGTTACCTACATAAACAAGTAATGAAGAAAAAACACATAAACAGTAAACGATCCTGCTAAGTCAGAAGCCATAAAACAAAATTCGACCTGAATCCACTTAACATCGTACCACAAAGGTTGAAGGAACTTTCGTTCCTAATTCTTTATAACGAACAAATTACTTGTCTCTGGTCGACTGTTACATTGGGCAGGAGATTTGACAGGTCAGTGAGCACCTGGTATGCTCCCAGGCACCGTGTACGCCCTAAGGCTCAACCCTTGTCATTCACGTTTATCCCCTGAACGCCTGGACGGTACAACTGTAATGTAACGCTCACTGCTGTAGTGGGATTATCAGAGGTTATGAAGATGTAGGTAAAAGGCAGATGTATTTGAAGATTCGTGATTTGTTTTTGATTGCCATTTTGAAAATTAGTTCAGACTAGTCGGTTTCACAAGGGTACACTAATCATCGAGATTTTTATGTAATATCTAAAAAACTTCATATCTTAAATTATTTGTTGTTGAAAACTTTCGAAATAAATTGGCGTATTTATATTTAAGTTATTACATAAACAACGCAACGATCATCTAAAAAATTATTCACAAAAGACATTTAAACATTGGTTACTTAATAAACAATGGCCTTACTACAAAAACTTAAACATCTGTTGAACACTTGTCTAAAAAAAGTGTGACTGCAAAACGGACCTTATTTCATCGTCATAATCTGACATTTTTTTTAGACAAGTGTTCAACAGACGTTTAAAAGTTTTTGTGGTAAGACAGTTGATGTTAGGAATTAGATGAAAATAATGAAATAGGGGTTTGATTAAACTTACGGGTGACGATTTCAACGCGGCGAAACTGTAGATCCAAGACATTTAAAATAAAATGAAATACATTATTGAAACAGAGACAATAGGACACATAAGCGTCAAAATACTCGTTGTCACTATCATCAGGGAACGTGCCCAGAAGACTGTGGCAGCATTGCCACGACGAAGATAATCTTAATTATTTAGCCAAAAAAGAGACGGCGAGATTTCCTAAAGATGATCCGAGGGTTATGACCCCAAATGGCTGAATGCTGAAACAACCATAACGGTGACAGTATTTGCGCTTGAGGCGGTCTCAGCAGTCGCAGCAGCAGCGCCGTCATAGCCCGCCGTGCTTGCAACATAAGATTGCGTAAAGGGTGCGGACATACGTATACCGCGACTCCGGTACGCAAAAGGGCCACCGAAGGACACCGTGGATTTTAGTCAGTACAAGTCTGATAGTCCCTCCCGCCCTGCCCGGGGCTGGGAGGACTCATTTGATGATTTTACCACGAAAAAAAAAAAGGGTGCCGACAAAGGTACTCTCTTTTTGTTAATATATAGATTGACAAAGAGAACATTGTAGATGAACTAATTATCTAGATACATCAACAAGTGCTTTAGATGCACTATTACAATATAATCGACCACAGAAAGAAATACATATCTATAGAATCGACGAAGATATTAAGAGAGTAAGTTGGTATACTTAAATATAATTACAGTATGGTACATTAGCCACTGAAATCTCTCTTGAAAGCCTGTTTCAGAACAAAGATGTTTTGTCCTGTATGAATATTCAAAGAAGTGTATTTGTAAACGAATCATTACCTTCTCAGAGTCCTTTGTTCTTCAGATAGCTGTAAGAACTTATTTTTTATTTAATGGGAGTGCTTATCTTTGTTTCGTATTAAAATGCTTGAATTGATAACATTCAAACGAAGACAAAATTCTAATACATTAGTAGAGCAATGAAATACTGGTATATCTTTTTTTTTAAGAGTGTCATTAGAAATACGCGCAAACGCACAAAACGAACATGAAAGAGGGTAGACCGTTATTATTCTAATGATGAACCATTTCGTCTGCTCGTAACTACTCAGTCGCAATAAACTTCAGTTCAACCATGACAGCAAGTATACTCTATTTCCCTTTAGTGTTGCCCTAGTGTAATAAAGAAACGACATTATATAATCAAAAAAGAAACCAAAAAAATATTTTACCAGGGATTTCAACCCAGAACCTCATACTGAGAAGTTTACTGTTGTGTTTGCCGTCACTACACCAACGAGGAAGATAATTGTTGTTAAAATTTTCTTTATTTGAAGACTGAATAGGATGTCCGGGGAACTACGGATCAAATCGAGCAACTTCCCCAAGGCACAGATATTTAGAGATATTATTCACTGCGATATTCTTATTCGTTTTAAAGTAGAATTTAATTTAACTTAAATCCCTAGGCGTGTTACCTATATCTGACAAAGAAAAATGGTTATAAATTCTCAACCGTAAAAAATAGCACCGTATAACAGAGGTAAAAGATTCGAAATGATCTCTCCCTTGCCCCTGTTCGATTTGTCCATACTTTCAGGGACACCCTGTATATTCTATCTTTCTTGGAAGAAAATACCCATTAATGTCTTTTAATCAACTGTTACTAGCACATAATGTATTTTGTCAATACATCCGAAACCAACAGCAAATCGGCGAAGCCTAATTAATGAGGTGCCAATCAACGTAGGATATCTTGGCACTCAATCGCTCTCTGTGCTCCCATCTAATCGGTTGGCAGTGCCAAACATTGCGATAACCTCTAATTTCAGGAGGATGTTACATGTTTCTTATGCTGACGATACCTTGTTGACAGAACAAAATAAATAAGTTTCATCATCATCATCATCTGGGTCACCATTGAGAGCAGTGGTAGCCCAGTGGTATCGGCTTCGACTTACGAATTGTAGGTCGTGGGTTCGAACCCCGTCAGGCGCATTACTTTGTGTAATTTATTTCAACACCACTGCTCTCAAAACGGTGAAGGAAAACATCGTGAGGAAACCGGCATGTCCTAGAACCAAAAATTCGAAGACATGTGACATCTACCAATCCGCACTGGGCCCGCGTGCTAGATTACGGCCCACTCCCTCACACAGAGAGGAGGCCTGTGTCCCAGCAGTGGGAACATTTATCCACTGCTGAACATAGGCCTCACACTTAGACCGCCACGCCGAACGACAATTCGCCACTTGCATCCATCGGTTGCCCGCGACTCTCACGATGTCGTCGGTCCACCTAGTGAGAGGCCTGCCTACGCTGCGTCTTCCGGTCCGTGGTCGCCACTCGAGAACTTTTTTCTTCCCCATCGGTTATCAGTTCTACGAGCGATGTGGACTGCTTATTGCCACTTAAAATTGCAAATTTTACGAGCTATGTCTGTGTATGTGTGACTTTGGTTCGTCGTCGAATATCCTTGTTCCGGATTTTATCCCGCAAAGAAACTCCGAGCATAGCTCTTTCCAACAACGTAACAATTTTAGTTTTAGTTTGATACAACGTAACAATTTAATATGATCCTAGCTGTTCCCCGTGGTTTCACCCCTGCTCAGCTCCTATTGTTCGTACGATGATGTTATATAGCTAATAGTCTTTTTCGATAAACTATCCAACACAAAAATATTTTATCAATACGAATTTGTAGTGCCTGAGATTAGCACGTTCTACAAAACAACCAAACTCTTCAGCTTTAAAATGAAAGTATTGTCTCTACACAAAGTCGCTTTTTCTGTCTGTCCCTATATATGCTTAGATCTTTAAAACTACGCAACGGATTTTGATGCGGTTTTTTAATAGATAGTGTGATTCAAGAGGAAGGTTTATAAGTATATAATAACACTAGTGGCCCGTCCCAGCTTCGGACGGGTACCTATATTAAGAACCGCTCGTAAAATTTTGTGCAAACTTCACATAAAGCATCTACTAAATAGTTCGAACAAAGCCTAAACATTTAATTTGGATAGGTGAGCCCGTTCTTGAGTTATAACATTACAACGAAAAGTGGCATTGATTTTTATATATTAGATGCATAATATAGTAGAGATTACACCCGTGCGGAGCCGGGGCGGGTCGCTAGTTATTTAATAAAAGTATAGGAACATTTATATATCAAAAATTATAATTTTTAATGGGATTGAAAATCATCATCAACCTGCTGGGGCGCGCACCGCTGACTCGTGCGCTGCGCACTCTCAACACGGTTGCGGAGGTCATAGATATATTTAACTGTACACTGAGTGAGTTCACAAGGGCCACATACTATGTAGTATGTAAGGCATAGTTATTAATATAATATTTTAAGTTACTTTGTCGCATTAGTTTTAACAACTGTAATGGCAAACGTGACGTGTTGTGAAATAAATAAATAAATAAATAAATAAATCATAATTATAAGTTGTCTTGGAACGAAAGGGTCTAACTAGAAACCACCATGTCCCTTCGTAATCCCTTTGCATACCGGAGCTGCGGCACCTTATTCAGGCAACCTGCGACTTCACATTTGTAATATCAAAAACCTGTACCAATAAAAGCTATAGGTACATAGTTTACATGGATAGAAATGCATTTTATTAAAAAGTTTGAAAAAAATTAAATAAAAAAAGTTTCAAATTCAAAAATGCTCATGGCGATACGGGCGCACGATTTTAGAACATCCCCAACAGCTATTTTTACTGCGAACTATTGCAACGAAGTTTTTTTTTAGATTTTGTTCATACAGCGTTGGTCTTGTTTAATTAAAAGGGTTTGAATTATTCGGCAGTTCTTTTTTCCAAACATGTTGGGACCAGGCTTCCACCACAGGCAGGCATCTAACCAAAAGTAGCTTTTTTTATCGTGGTAATGTCATCAATTGAGTCCCCTCCACAAAGGGCGGGACGGGAGGGATTATCAGTCTTCTACTCACTAAAATCCTCGGTGATCCTTTACTAGCCCTTTACGTTCCAGGGTCACGGTTAATGTTAATTGTTAAATTTACTAGAAAATGTTAAAATAAATAGTGGAAAAGACGATTAATTTACCCCTAGATACCTAAGTAAATAAATATATCTTTTGTTGAACTTAGTTGGCCGATTACGGGAAGTTTTAAGTAAACCAAACTTAATTTAATCCTTTTACAGAGAAGTTACAAAACTAAGTTAAATCGTACTGAAGTATCTACCATTATTTAATTCAAAATTAAGTTACTTAAAAATTTTACAGCTTCACTTATTTCCGTGCTGTTGAAACTTGTTTTAAGTTATATAATAAAGGTAAGTTTTAAATTGTATTTTTAAATTGTTTTCAGATACGAACGTTTTTTGAAATAGCCTAAACTGTGTCCCACTAAAAAGGCCAAAAGGGCAAAGGCCTCCCCTTTCTATATCAAAACTCATCATGATCATGTTTGCCCTGTGAATATGATCAGATCGCACACCACCTTCGCCGCGGTCGATTTTTTTATTTTACTTTTTATTTAAAGATAGTTTCACGTTTGACCACTATCTCGCCTGATGGTAAGCTAAGATGTGGTCGACGGTGAAGCATGCTTGCCTAGAAGTAAACTGTTCACTCTTGACTTGAAGATCTCAAGGTTATAGCTGTCGCGAAATACAGATGCCGGCAGGGAATCCACTCCTTAGCTGTGCGTACAATAAAGGTATTGTACGCACGCAAAACGCTTTTTACGCACCGGAGGGATGTCCACCATATGCCGATGGCGCATTGCTATACGTCTTGTAGTCCTCGTAGAACTCGTAGTGATGTCCTCCCTAAAACGTCCAGATACCATTCAACACCTCAATTTTTCAAATACAATTTAAATCATACTATAAGCTAAACAAATTACGGTGTATATTAAACTAGTTGTTGCCCGTGATTTCACACCCACTCCTCGGCTCCGAAATTATGGTGTATTTTGATAAAGCCAAATTGTCAGACTCATGCACTAATATTTACAAAAGTAATTGGCCCATCGACGATTGCAACTTACCCAGTATATTAACATCATCAACTTCTGCTTATCCCTTTCCCAACTATGTCGGGATAGATTTCGAGTCTAAACCGTTGTAGCAGAATATCAATACAACCTTTTACATGAAGTCATTTGTTTTGGGGTGGTAAAATCATCAAATGAGTCCTAACGCTCTGGGTGGAGCAGCAGGCACTGTCAAACTGTTCCCTGACAAAAAATCCAACATGTTCCTTCAACTGCCTACGTTCCAGGATCACGGTAAATTGCTTTGATAGTCCAGCAACCTGCCTATTTCGCCTTTGTAACATTTCTTGTCTAACTTGCCTAGCCTCTGAGTTTCAGGTATCAAAGATCTGCAAATGACCGGCTGAACGGGGACTAACGGTTTAACACGCTTTCCGAGACATGCGAGCAATTTTATTATCGAACGGCCTAAAATCCATCGGACCTCGACAAGCTTTGCTTAACTTTGAAATACGCCTGTTTTTATTTTGCTGTATCAATAATGCTCTTAATATTATTTCGAAGGTATTTGAAATGATCTACCTACATGCAACAGGTACAGTAGTCCAGTGGAAATTACTTTAAATAGTTGCTTAGGCTTATTTAAATTAGTTCGGGAACTTTAATCGCAAATCGCGATATTCATACTTTCACCAGAAAAGATTATGTCATTTGATTAGAATTGCCACTGCTCCAGAAACATCAGAATTGAATGATATACAGCAGTAATAATGTTTGCTTAAACTAATTACAATTAAGATCAAACTAACATGATATGAAGTTGTAACTATGATGGCGCTATTTCGTAGCATTATGTATCTTGTATTTACGGTATATGAGAAATTAGTTTTGAAACGGGACCCAGTCATATACATTAACCGCTTAGTTTTCCACGCAATTTTGCCAGTGATTTCGGAAAGTAATTGCCGTTAATTTTCTTTTTTCGTAATACATAAAAGTTTTTGAATCGAAAAATTCTACTTACTAAATTGTTGGTTTCTAAAATTGAGCAAATACTGTTTTTTTTTACAAAAGGCTAATTACAGCCTTCGTTATCTTGTGTGTCAAAGTTATAGATAGACATAATATATTTTATCGCACACATAAATTACTACACAGCTATAATTATGTATGAATTAATACTCTAGCATTTAATGGAAAGACAGACGGGATGAGTGAAGCACACTAAATATGTATAAAACTGTAAAGAAATCCATTAAGCCAGAGTCCAGCTAGTATTAAAAGCTTTTTCTCGTAAAGCCCTCTTTAATTTGTGACTATAATAGCACTTTCAACTAAAATAATTCTAAAAATGTACGCATTATCTCTTGGTTGGTCAATGGTCACCACATAACTCCCACTAATAAATTTTCGGGATACCCTGAAAATCTGTGCAATCCTTTTATACCCCGTACGTGTGTATATTTGGTATTTTCAACGCTCGAATGCGGGCGAGAGCATGATATTTTATTCGCATAGCTCTGTGAAATGTGGTCGAATAACAATTTTAAAATGCTTATTGCATTTTACGAACGTCGCGACGTGTCGTACAAAGTATTACTTTTTTATTTTCAACCAATGCTCCAAAGTTCGTTTATTAAAATACTTTTCATTTTGCGAAAAAACAAGTCTGAGAAATGAAAGATCCCGAAACGAACATTTACTTGCGTAGCCATGTTTCCAAACATTATTTACCGAAACATACCTATGTAAACATACCTAATATTGTTGAACTTTTTCATTTCCCTTAATGGGGCACGGCGTAGACATGGCTTCATTAAATACGAGCTTTTTCTCGCCAATTTGCCAGTGATTTCGGCGCTTCACAAAGAGGATCAAAAATCCGTTCAGGAGAATTCAGATTTTAGGCAATTACACTTGTATTTTGATGAAGTATGTTCTTATAACAGTTAATTGTTAGTATACAACAGTGGTCACCAAGTTTGTTTTTGTTGTTGTCGTCTACGTAGTCCTGAAGTGGGAGAGTTGCCAGATACAGGCTTTTTATTTCCGGAAAATTTCGAGGGTTACGAATTGGCTTGTAGGAAAATATACTGATATATGTAAATCACTTTACTATTTTTTTAGCGTGGTAAATAAATCGCTTTACTTATAATATTTTGCAAAAAATCGAGTAATGCAGTTCTGCATAAGGTATTTTCGTAGTTATATAGGTACTATTACAAGGTAGTTATTGATTTTTTATTGAAATTAATATGTATTATCTTAAAATTAGTTAAGATAATACATATTAATTTCAATAAAAAATCAATAAATTAAAACTTTGGTACAAAATCAACTTAGGCTACGTGAAGCGTAAATACTTAGTGAACCGTACGCACGTCGCGTCTTACCTAAGCGTAACTTGATGAAAGAAATAAACTAGTGGTACCTAGGTATTCGAAATCCGGGAAAATAAACTGTTATTCCTAGACACGGGACAAGCCACGTAATTCCGGGACAATCTCGGATATCCCGGCGATCTGTACACTGAGCGAGAGGGGTCCCAACAATGGAATTTCTACGCCTCGTGTGTTCTAGGTGCTGACTTCCGATTGTATTCACGGGCACCGCATTACGACTTTTGAATTTCCACCTTTCATTGTACATGCCTTTTTATAACTGAAAAGAAAGGACAAGATGTCGTTCGCATTCCACTTTGTGAGACGACGTTGTCCCGTGAGATATGGAGCTATATCTAAAGGACATATCTGCGTGCTTTATTTACCAACATAGTTCTTTTTCAAGATACTTTTTCAACCTTATAAATAGCGCGCTACATTAGAACCATTCTAGCTTTGATTTAAAATACCAATACTCCGAAAAAGATCATTTGATTCTGGATATACAATTCTCAGGTACTTCGACAGATAAATATTCATGCTTGAAACTTCTTCAAGTATAAGATGAACTTTTTCAAAGCGTATATTTTGTTCGTAAGCAAGAAGGGTCGAGGGAATAAGAGCGAAAGCGTGTACTCTTCAGTCGATTTCACTTCAGCTGAAATTAAAGCTTGGTTGGGATCAGCGGTTTTTGAGATTGCGGTCGTTCTTTGTTGCGGGCGTATAATATAAAATAGGTAGGAAAAAGGACCGGCAAAAGTTGTGTGTCATTCTCTGGGACGAATGGCGTGTCGTCTGCACAATACAACCTCATGAGAGTAAGTACGTGATTTGTTCCAGACAAGGAATCGAACGCCTACTGCAGCTCGGACCTCACAATTGATTTGAATTTTTGTATTCTTCGCCGATTTACCATTAGGTATCTAGATTTTACTTTTTTGAGTTTTAGATTTCAGAGCTGACGATACCTAGACATTCTTTATAACTTTTGTTTATTTCACACCTACTTAAAGGCGTTCTACTTTTTGTTGCCGAAGTTAGTTTTAGCAAACATCCACATCAAAATATTTTAAATAGACCGTGTTTATAATGATATCTAATAACTGGAAGTTGGTGCGCTTTTCTCAACAAAACAAAACAACAAAAGCTGTTACTGAAAACCACCAGAAGTGGCAAGATTTGGAAGAGACGCCTCGCTCAGCATTGACTGGCTGAAGATAGAAGGAGATAAATAGAGAAGGTCAAATACAGCTGTTATTTTTATTAACACTATCATGAGTTTCTCGTTTTTGTGACGTAAACTGGATCTTTGACCATAATTTGATGAAAAAATTTTTTTCCTTATTCTTACACGTAGAGGCGCTTTTTTTCTATACAGTAAACGCAGTAAATATTCTAGTAAGTTCGCTGTAAATAAAATACAGAAATCTTGTGATAAGGCCTCTGGGGTTTTCCTGTATTTCTGTTTACTTTTTATGTGAATGTTTTCCTATTATTATTTATTATACTATATAAAGCTCGATTACCACTCACTCACTGACATAATTGTTCTCCCAGATGGTGAAGGGGAAGGTGGGTATATTTTGACAGTTTCGTAAACAAGCAACTCTCGTGAGTATGGGAAAAATCCCAAACCTCCCCTTTTCGCCCCCCCTCTCCCCCCTCCACGGCGTATCTCGGAAACTAAGAGACCAGTGTTTTGTTTTTTTACGGATTCGTATAGAGGAGGCTCGGAAAAGTAAAAAGCATTTTTCAAAGTTCCCCCCTCCCTTGCCCCCTTCTCCCCCCCTTAGGCGGATCTCGGAAGTTAACAGACTTGCAACATTTTTTTTTTCAGATTCATATCAAGGGGCCCAGAGTTGGTCAAAATAATTTTTCCAAACTCCCCCATCTCCCCCTCTTCACCCCTCCCCCCATCGTATCTCGGAAACTAAGAGACGCGTGTTTTGTTTTTTTACGGATTCGTATAGAGGAGGCTCGGAAAAGTAAAAACCATTTCTCAAAGTTCCCCCCCTTGCCCCCCTTCTCCCCCCTTTAGGCGGATCTCGGAAGTTAACAGACTTGCAAAGTTTTTTTTTTCAGATTCATATCAAGGGGCCCAGAGTTGGTCAAAATCATTTTTCAAAACTCATCCCTCCCCCCCCCCTCGCATCTCGGAAAAACTAGGTAGCGGTAAAGCGAAGCGTAGCGTAGCGTAGGGATAAGGTCACGATAGCTTTCCGGTGGTAGGAAGGTCCTGAGTGGAGCGAGCCTGCGAGACCGAGTGGAGCGAAGGGGGGAGGTGGCGAGCGAAGCGAGCCGGCGACCTCCGTAGCGTAACGAAGGTTGAGTGGGTGAAGCGTAACTCAGGGGTGACGACAAGCAAACTTACAAGTAACGAGTGGGGGAAACGTGCCAAACCCCCCTTTTTGTACCCCACCCCCCTCCCTATAGTATCTCGGAAACTAAGAGACCCGTGTTTTGTTTGTTTTTATGGATTTGTATAGAGGAGGCTCGGAAAAGTCCAAAGTCCCCCCTTGCCCCCCTTCTCCCCCCTTTAGGCGGATCTCGGAAGTTAACAGACTTGCAACATTTTTTTTTTCAGATTCATATCAAGGGGCACAGAGTTGGTCAAAATCATTTTTCAAAACTCCCCCCTCTCCCCCTCTTCACGCATCCCCCCATCGTATCTCGGAAACTAGGTCGCAGTAAAATGAAGCGTAGCGTAGCGTAGCGTAGCGTAGGGATAAGGTCACGATAGCTTTCCGGTGGTAGGTAGATTCTGAGTGGAGCGAACCTGCGAGACCGAGTGGAGCGAAGGGGGGAGGTGGCGAGCGAAGCGAGCCGGCGACCTCCATAGCTTAACGAAGGTTGAGTGGGTGAAGCGTAACTTAGGGGTGACGGACAGCAAACTTACAAGTAACTTTCACGAGTGGGGGAAACGTGCCAAACCCCCCGTTTTGGCCTCCCCATTTTAGCCCCCCCTCCCTCCCAATCGTATCTCAGAAACTAAGAGACCCGTGTTTTGTCATAAGGATAAGGATAAGGATAAGGATAAGGATAAGGATAAGGATAAAGATAAGGATAAAGATAAGGATAAAGATAAGGATAAAGATAAGGATAAAGGTAAGGATAAAGGTAAGGATAAAGATAAGGATAAAGATAAGGATAAAGATAAGGATAAAGATAAGGATAAAGATAAGGATAAAGATAAGGATAAAGATAAGGATAAAGATAAGGATAAAGATAAGGATAAAGATAAGGATAAAGATAAGGATAAAGATAAGGATAAAGATAAGGATAAAGATAAGGATAAAGATAAGGATAAAGATAAGGATAAAGATATGGATAAGGATAAAGATAAGGATAAAGATAAGGATAAAGATAAGGATAAAGATAAAGATAAAGATAAGGATAAAGATAAAGATAAAGATAAGGATAAGGATAAAGATAAGGATAAAGATAAAGATAAGGATAAAGATAAGGATAAAGATAAGGATAAAGATAAGGATAAAGATAAAGATAAAGATAAAGATAAAGATAAAGATAAAGATAAAGATAAAGATAAAGATAAAGATAAAGATAAAGATAAAGATAAAGATAAAGATAAAGATAAAGATAAAGATAAAGATAAAGATAAAGATAAAGATAAAGATAAAGATAAAGATAAAGATAAAGATAAAGATAAAGATAAAGATAAAGATAAAGATAAAGATAAAGATAAAGATAAAGATAAAGATAAAGATAAAGATAAAGATAAAGATAAAGATAAAGATAAAGATAAAGATAAAGATAAAGATAAAGATAAAGATAAAGATAAAGATAAAGATAAAGATAAAGATAAAGATAAAGATAAAGATAAAGATAAAGATAAAGATAAAGATAAAGATAAAGATAAAGATAAAGATAAAGATAAAGATAAAGATAAAGATAAAGATAAAGATAAAGATAAAGATAAAGATAAAGATAAAGATAAAGATAAAGATAAAGATAAAGATAAAGATAAAGATAAAGATAAAGATAAAGATAAAGATAAAGATAAAGATAAAGATAAAGATAAAGATAAAGATAAAGATAAAGATAAAGATAAAGATAAAGATAAAGATAAAGATAAAGATAAAGATAAAGATAAAGATAAAGATAAAGATAAAGATAAAGATAAAGATAAAGATAAAGATAAAGATAAAGATAAAGATAAAGATAAAGATAAAGATAAAGATAAAGATAAAGATAAAGATAAAGATAAAGATAAAGATAAAGATAAAGATAAAGATAAAGATAAAGATAAAGATAAAGATAAAGATAAAGATAAAGATAAAGATAAAGATAAAGATAAAGATAAAGATAAAGATAAAGATAAAGATAAAGATAAAGATAAAGATAAAGATAAAGATAAAGATAAAGATAAAGATAAAGATAAAGATAAAGATAAAGATAAAGATAAAGATAAAGATAAAGATAAAGATAAAGATAAAGATAAAGATAAAGATAAAGATAAAGATAAAGATAAAGATAAAGATAAAGATAAAGATAAAGATAAAGATAAAGATAAAGATAAAGATAAAGATAAAGATAAAGATAAAGATAATAGAACAATGTCAGAAAGTATGATTTAAAAATTCATTTACCGAATAAAAACACATGTCTAAGAGTCAAGCAAACATTTTAAATTTTAATTTGTTAATTGGTAATGTTGTCAGGGTAGGTGGTAATTTATTATACATTTTAACTGTCATACAACTGGCATTTCTACTATAAAGTTGCAATCTCTGAGCAGGTAATAATAATTTCCCGGCATTTTTTTTTATTTAATCTTTCAGAGACTTGTTCATTTAATTTGAATAAAATTGAGGATAATTTTTTACAAATAAACAAACTTCAAAAATATACAGACACGGAAGTGGGAGAATTTTTAATTCTTTAAATAACGGCCTTCAATGGTCTAAATATTCTGCGCCGCTCATGGCTCTGATACATTTCTTTTGTACTTTGAACGCCCTGTCTACAGGGTGTTTGGCAGAACGTTGAACATACGAAAATGGTGGATAGGTGGGGTCAACTGCTACTTACTCAGCCCTAATGTATTTGGCCCTGGCCAATATTGCCTGTTTTACCCATTTTTAATAACAAATACACTTTAAAGTTAAGAAAATGGTGAAACAAGAAGAAAGAAAAAAATATTTTTAAATATCCAGTGGGCCAGGGCCAAATAAATTAGGGCTCAATAAGTAGCAGATGATCCCACCTATCCACCATTTTCGTATGTTCAACGTTCTGCCAAACACCCTGTTTATCCACTGAATTACCCCATATCACTAGATCGTAACGCATACGCAATACCGATGAAACATAGGTACCCATGATAGCATTTAGAACTGTTTACTAGACACTAATCGTAACTTGCGAAGAGCACTTACAAACTTATCAAGCTTGCTGCATACTCTTTCTACATGCTCCTTCCAGTTCAGTTTGCTGTCAATTATTATACCTAAAAATAAAGCATCTGGTTCTGGTTGCAAAATTATATGGGTATTATCATGTCGAGTTGTTACTGCAATGGTGTTAATGACGAGTTGCATGTTTGAAATTGAACTATTTTGGATTTATTAATAATAACATGAAGATTATTGTCTTCCAGCCATTTTATTACATTTATTAATTCAGTGTTAGTATTATTTTCTATGTCAGTTTTATTGAAGCATTTAATCGTCAAAGTAGTGTCGTCTGCAAATTGTATACATTCATATTTTAAACATTTTCTGAGGTCATTTATATATAATGTGAATAGTGGCGAGCCCAGTATGCTTCCCTGTGGAACGCCAGAACTATTAGTTTTTAATTTTGAGCAATATGTCGTCCTTTTATTTTTTACTATCTTAGAGATAACAGTTCTCTGTTGGCGATCAGACAGGTAGTTTTTAAGCCATTCATGCTCCTTGCCTCTTATGCCGTACCTCTCTCACTTGTATAGTAGTCGTTAATGTGAGACGAAGTCAAATGCTTTGCTCATATCCAAAAAACAGACAGAACAGACATTTTATTGTTAAGAGCTTCGGTAATAAGTTTTACTAGGGAAAAACAGGCTAGACTTGGTGAACAATTTTTCCTGAAACCAAACGGTGATGATGAACTCTCCACAATGATGTTATTAAAAAAAAACATAAAAAATAGGAAATAACCGATGAAAAGGTCCCGAATCATGTCTCAATCTTTATTTTGTCATACAATGCTTTTTCAAAAAAAAATGCAAAGATTGGGATCAGCGTAATGGGCATAGTTGTTTAATAATAGACTCTTTTCGTTTAGATGGGATAACACCTTGTTCAAATGAGAGGTTTATAAGGTAGCTAAGGGGGGGTGTAATTTTCGCGCTTAATTTAATAATTTTAGTGGTTACTTCATCATATGCGGTCGAGTTCGTGTTATTTAGTGAATTAATTAATTTAAAGACATCAACTTAATTTACAGGAGTCAAAAATAATGTATTTATGTTATTGTCAATGTCAATGTTGCTTAGGTCATGATGATTATTATTAGACTTTTGTGTCAGCTCAATGAAATAATTATTAAATTGATCACATATGTCATTCGGATTATCATTTTTTTTATCATGGATTAATAATTAATTTAAGTAGTTTTTGTTATTAGCGTTGTTCAAGTTATTTTTTTAGATTGACCATGTCGCTTTGTATTTATTCTTAGAATTATTTAAAAAAAATGTTGTTGTTTATCTGTTGTGATTTTGATATGCATTTTTAGGGTTCCGTAGCCAAATGGCAAAAACGGGACCCTTATAGATTCGTCATGTCTGTCTGTCTGTCTGTCCGTCCGTATGTCACAGCCACTTTTTGTCGAAAGTATAACAGCTATCCTGTTGAGACTTGGTAGGTACTCGTAGATGTATTACGTGTACCGCATTAGGATTTTCATACAAAAATAAAAACAAAACAAATTTTGGGGGTGCCCCCCATACTTAGAATTGAAACCCAAAAATTTTTTTTCACCTAACCCATACGTGTGGGGTATCTATGGATAGGTCTTTAAAAATGATATTGAGGTTACTGATTTTATTTTTAACCGAATTCCAAAAGGAGGAGGTTCTCAATTCGGATGTTTATATTTTTTTTATAAACATCCGAATTGAGAACTCCGTCGTTTACCAACCGATTGGAAAAATTCTTTTTTTGTTGGAAAGGGTATTATCCCATTAAAATTTTATCGAAATCGGACTAGCACTTTTTGAAAAATCAATAAATATCTAAAAAGTTTTCAACATTGTCTACACCGATTACTCCGAGGTTTCTGGTCCGATTTCGATGATTCTTTTTTTGTTCGATACAGTATATCTGCCATTTGGTCCCATAAAATTTTCATTTAGTTTGGTGCAGTAGTTTTTTATTTTTAGCTCATTGTGTAAGAGTACATGCATGGACGATGTTATTACCGGTGCTACTGATTACAATATTTTAGTGTACAAGTAAGAAGGTTGAATATTGAAACTAAAAAGGACAAAATAAAAAACTTTTTCAAAAAAAAATGTAACCGACTTCCCACAAAAAAGTTCAAAATAACCTACAAAAAACTTTTTTTGTAGGTTATTTTGTTTATGGCATGGCATGGCATATTGATTATGGCAAAACCCCCCCCCCCCCCCATTATGATTGACAACAATATTATAGCACACGGCCCCCAGTCCCCGGCAGCTCCGTTATTCCTGGTCTGGGAAGCGGATCGGGTAACGGCGGAGCAGGGGGTGCTAAGAATCCCCGGCAGATGCCCCGCTACCACCCCCAACGGATTTGGCCCTGGCAACACACAACATCCGCACACTGAGGACCGATGCGAAGATTATCGAGCTGGAGGAAGAATTGAGCAAAATGCGTTGGGATATCTTGGGATTATCTGAAGTCCGAAGAGAGGGTCAGGACACGATAGTTCTAGATTCCGGCAACATGCTTTTCTACCGGGAAGGAGACCGTAAATCCCAGGGTGGTGTTGGATTTCTCGTCCGCAGGTCCCTCATCAACAACGTTGTGAAAGTCGACAGTGTGTCGAGTAGGGTAGCATACCTTATACTCAGAATAACCAACCGGTATTCGTTGAAGGTCGAGGTCGGCGCATACAGGTATATGCGCCGACCTCGACACATTCTGATGATGAAGTAGAGGCATTGTATGAGGAGATATCCGAGGCCATACATACCTCCGAAACATACTTCACCGTTGTTATGGGGGACTTCAACGCGACGGTGGGCGCACGGAATGGCGATGAGTTGAGAGTGGGGCCATTTGGGTACGGGCAGCGAAACCATAGGGGCCAGCGACTCGACTTCATGGAAAAGGAAGAACTTCATTTAATGAAATGAATCAGTGATAGATCGACTTCCGCTAAGAACAGTCGCGTCGCACGCGCTCTTGTGCTAGTTTATGTTCAGGTATAGCGCTGACGCAGCAGCATACCGTTCGTTACCTCTAGCCGTGCGCGATCGCCGCGATGACCCAGTTACCGAATTTATTGCGCAACTATTTGTATAAACAAAGTGTTAAGGCGAAGTTATAATTCTAATAATCATGGCTTCGTCATCCTCAATTAAAATTAAAACTGAAACGGAACATCTGTTGTACAAATATTATACTGAAGAAAAATTGGAACGCGAAAAGTTACAATGTTTGGTAAATGACCTCAAAAGTCAATTAGAACAACTTCAGCACCAGCTAAAAAACATCCAGGAGCAAAAAACTGCAGACCTGGACAAGAAAAATGTCACTACCGAGAAGCCAATGCCAATCGAGTATGAGACGGACGAAGAGGAACTAGCAAAGGAAACAGAGTGGGTACGACAGAAGAGCAGAAAAAAAAGGAAATTGAACTCATCATCACTGTCCTCACCACCTCAACAAGGACCCGATTCCAGCCAAAAACCTAAGGAAACTGTTAAAATAAAGAAGCAGCCCATACCACCACCTATAGTTGTAGAAAATGTTAAGAACTACCAAGAGTTCTACGATCTTCTTTCAACTAATCTAACGAAAGACTCGTTTATTACAAAAATGATGAATGGAGAAAAAGTTAAAATTAACTCCTTTAATGATGACTCATACAGATCCATCACCAAGCTATTGTTACAGAATAACTGCTTTTGGTACTCGTATGAGAATAAACAAGACAGACCGATCAGGGTGATGGCAAAAAACCTTCATTCTTCCTGCCTGCCAAATAGAATAGTTGAAGACCTGACAACCCAAGGTTATAAAATAGAAGATGCGGTCAACAAACTGAGTTGGAAGAGCAAAGAGCCCCTCAGTATGTTTATGCTCTCATTCCAAAAGGATGAAGACATTAAGAAAATCTACGGAATTAAATCCATACTGGGCTGTAAAGTAGACATACAGCCATTAAAAACATCAAAGTTAATTCCACAATGCAAAAGGTGTCAAGCATATGGCCACACACAGAAATACTGTTCCAAAGAACCCCGGTGTGTGAAATGTACAGGTAAGCACCTAACCAGAGACTGCAATAAACCAGCAGAAGCAAAACCAAAATGTGTTCACTGTGGTGAGCCCCACCCGGCTAACTATAGGGGATGCATAGTAGCTAAAGAGCTACAAAACATTAAAGATAAAAATACTAGAAAGAATGTGCCGATACCAAACTCTCAGGGTCCAAGCACAAACAAAGAAAAAATACCTAGTGTCACCAAGCTTGCTACCAAAAGTGTTTCGTATGCACAAATGACAAAAGGAGTCCAATCTTTGCCACAGTCACAAATGAAAGCATTGAGCCCTAACATGGATGAAAAGATTAATACAATTATAAATCTTTTAACTACGTTCGACGAAAGGCTGAAAAAACTTGAAAGTAGCACTAAAGCAGCTACCAAACAAAAAAGCATTATACATGGCTAATCTACTTAGAATTATGGCATGGAATGCCAATGGACTGCTTAAACATCAGAATGAACTTACGGCAGTCCTAAATATGGAAAGTATTGATGTGTGCCTTATATCGGAGTCACACTTCACTAAAGAATCTCATATTAAAATTAAAGGGTATAAAGTATACCATGCGTTGCACCCAAATAACACACCAAGAGGTGGTAGTGCTGTCATTATAAAAGAGAATATTTTTCACTATGAAGAACTCAAATATGAAAAAGAAGAAATACAAGCTGTGGCTGTCTGTGTCAAAACGAAATATTGTCTTGTCACTATTTCAGCCATATACTGTCCACCTAGGTATACACTAAAAACAGATCAGTACACGAATTTTTTGAATCGTCTTGGAAACAGATTTATATTGGGAGGCGACTTCAATGCTAAGAATACATTTTGGGGATCTAGACTGACAACAACCAAAGGAAGAGAGCTACTTTGCGCGATTGAAGAAACACAATGCAAAACATTGTCAACAGGTAAGCCCACTTATTGGCCTACTGACACAAAAAAGATTCCTGATCTCATAGACTTTTTTATTTACAAAAACTTATCACCTAATCTCCTCCGCATTAGAGAAGGATATGATATGAGCTCAGATCACTCGCCTATATTACTTACTCTAAGTGAGACTTTCGTGCTAAAAGAAACCTACCCCACATTGGTAAATAAGAACACTGATTGGGCAAGCTTTAAAATAGACTTGGACTCTGTAATAGATTTAAAAGTTCCACTAAAGAAACCAGAAGATCTTGATCGGGATATCAGTCAGTTTATAACACAAATACAACAATGCGCCTGGAAAAACACGCCTACCTTTAAGATAAAAAACAGAGTTACCTATTATCCAGCAGAAATCACAAAACTCATTGCTGAAAAGAGGCGACAGAGACGAAGATGGCAACAAACAAGATTTCCACAAGATAAAAGAATTCTGAACCACCTTACAAAACAACTAAGTAGTGCAATTCAGAAATTCAAAAATGAATCAATGAGCAGTTATCTAAAACAACTAACTAGCAATCGCACGACAGATTACTCTCTGTGGAAATCTACAAAAAGCTTAAAAAAGCCAATTATGCATATTCCTCCTATCAAAGATACTAACGGACGGTGGGCAATAAGCAACGAACAAAAAGCTATTAGGTTTGCACAACATCTGGAACTCATTTTCAGGCCAAATAATGAACTTGAAGAAAGCGTCTTGTTAGATGAAACATCAAATAATGATGAGCAAGAAATAAAATTCGTAACACCTAGAGAAGTGTACAACGAAATCAAGCGTCTTAGACCAAAGAAATCACCTGGCTACGATCTTATTACAGGAGAAGTTCTTAAAAACCTCCCACGTAAGGCCATCGTAAAACTTACAACTCTTATCAATGCAGCGTTCAGGCTTAAGTATGTACCAGGCTTGTGGAAAGTTGCCGAAGTTATAATGATACCAAAGCCTGGTAAACCACCTCACGAAACGACATCATATAGACCGATCTCACTGCTACCGATCATATCAAAATTATTTGAAAAACTTCTCTTGAAACGGCTAAAACCCATTATAGAAGAAAGAAACTTGATCCCTGACTACCAATTTGGATTTAGGGAAAAACATTCTACAATAGACCAAGTACACAGGATTACCAACATTATAGAAAAGGCTTTAGAAGAAAACAAAGTTTGCTCAACGGTCTTCCTCGACGTAGCGCAAGCATTCGATAAGGTATGGCACAAAGGCCTTAATAACAAACTAAAAAATATGCTCCCTAAACAGTTTGCTGATATCTTAGAGTCTTACCTATCACATCGTATGTTTAGAGTAAGACAAGATGATGCACATTCGGAACTTAAACCGATAAATGCTGGAGTACCGCAAGGAAGTGTCCTAGGTCCGATATTGTACTTACTGTACACTTGCGATATTCCTGAGTTAGAAAACAATACCATTGCCACATTTGCAGACGACACAGCTATAATGGCCACAGGTGTCACTCAAGAAGAAGCAGTGGAAAAAGTTCAAACAGCCGTCAATATCATCTTTGACTGGACAAAAAAATGGCGTGTGAAACTTAACGAATCAAAATCTGTTCACATAGACTTCACAAACAAAAAGCCAAATTATCATCCGATAAATATAAACGGTCATGTCATACCGTACGAAAATACAGCCAAATACTTAGGCATGACATTAGACGCAAAGCTTCGCTGGAAAGCTCATGTTAAAAAGAAACGCGACGAGCTAGAGCTTCGCTACAAGTCGATGTACTGGCTGATAGGAAGACATTCTTCGCTGTCAGTACATAACAAGATACTTTTGTACAAACAAGTCCTGATGCCTGTATGGACTTATGGTATCCAGCTTTGGGGCTGTACCAAACAAAGTAACATCAAAATTATACAGCGTTTTCAAAACAAAGTACTCAGAGGAATCGTCAATGCGCCCTGGTACATTCGAAATGACGACCTTCATCGGGACCTCAAAGTAGACCTCGTCACAGACATAATTAAAAAGAACGCTGAAGCTCATGAACGAAGGCTTCACCATCATGTGAACATCGAGGCTATCCAGCTCCTCGACAACACGGACATAGTGAGAAGACTAAAAAGGACAAAACCTTTTGAGTTAATTTAGTGAAGTGTTAGTGTAATGTAGTGAAGTGAATGCTACCCACAAAGAACACAAGAACAAAGTGTCTTCCCCTTAATAGAGACAATAAGAAAAGTGTTAATGGACACATTCTTAGGCTTAGTCTCCCTAGCAAATTAAGTTAAAATAGAATTACTCATTAGCTTTAGTACTAAGCTAGATTGTATTTTTTATGATGTAACCGTATTGGGACACATCATATAACAAAAAAAAAAAAAAAAAAAAAAAAAAAAAAATTTAATGAACTCCTACTTCCAGAAGCGGCCATCCAGGAGGTGGACGTGGATGAGCCCCGATGGCACTACCAGAAATGAGATCGACTTCATCATGACGACCAAGAAGCGAATATTCAGTGATGTCTCTGTAATCGCCAAGCTGAAAACCGGTAGCGATCACCGAATCGTCAGAGGCACATTGAATATCAATATGAAGCTTGAAAGGTCTCGTCTGGTGAAGTCCACGCTCCGACATGCCTACATCCAGAACCCCGAAGACTTTCAACTCGAACTGCACAATCGCTTCCAGTGCCTAACCGAATGCGAAACTGTGGACGAGATTAACAATGGGTTGGTGGAGACTGTCCAAGCTGTGGGGTCCAAGTTCTTTAAGACCCCGCGCCGCAATAAGCCTCAAAAGCTCTCGAACGGAACCATCAAGTTGATGCAAGACCGGGCCGAGATGAGGCTGCAATCTTCAGCTGACATGTCGGAATATGGCAAACTCAATATACGAATCTCTAAATCAATGCGACGTGACCTGCGTGCCTATAGTGCGGCACGGATCAAAGAGGCAATCGAGCGGAACCAGGGCTCAAAAGTCTTCGCAAAGAATTCGTCTATTGGGCAAAGCCAAATGACAAAGCTGAAGATTAACGACGGCAGCATCATTTTGACGAAGCCGGAGATCCTGAGAGAGCTTGAGAGGTTTTACGGACAGTTATACACATCAACACGACAACTCAGTGTCGGTACAGCTCGAGACGCAAGAGCTAAACTGACTCGACACTACACTGAGGATATCCCGGACATCAGCCTAGACGAGAGCTAGAGAACGAGATTAGAATGGCTCTTAAACAGCTAAAGAATAACAAGGCGCCGGGCGAAGACGGAATCACAACAGAACTTCTGAGAGCGGGTGAAAAACCGGTACTTCTGGTCCTCCAGAAGTTATTTAATTCCGTCATACTCGAAGGTACTACGCCAGAAGCATGGCACAGGAGTGTGGTTGTTTTTTTCTTCAAAAAGGGTGACAACACCTTGTTGAAGAACTACAAGCCAATCTCACTTCTGAGCCATGTATACAAGATGTTCTCAAGAGTCATTAGCTGGGTACTCACTTAGCAGCGTAGCACGTAACGTATCAGATACGGTATCAACTTGCAAGTGGGTACGGCTCGTCCGAGCACACTACGAGCCGCCTTTGTATTTGTATGTCCCGCCGAGTGATGGTATCACTGCTCGGCACTGGTAGGCTCGTGCCTACGTACTCACTTGATACCGTATCTGATACGTTACGTGCTACGCTGCTAAGTGAGTACCCAGTCATTACGAACCGTCTCGAACGCAGGTTTGATGACTTAAAGCCTCCCGAATAAGCCGGTTTCCGAAAAGGTTTTAGTACTATAGACCACATACACACGCTCCGCCAGATTGTACAGAAGACAGAGGAGTATAATCGGCCATTATGTTTAGCGTTTGTGGACTATGAAAAGGCCTTCGATTCAATCGAAACCTGGGCAGTATTGCAGTCCCTCCAATGATGTCATATCGACTATAGGTATATCGAAGTGATGAAGTGTTTGTATAGAAACGCCACCATGTCCATCCGACTTCAGGAAGAGAGCACGAAACCAATCCAATTGCAGAAAGGCGTGAGACAGGGAGACGTTATTTCTCCGAAATTGTTCACGAACGCGTTGGAGGACGTTTTCAAGCTCTTGGAATGGAACGGATTCGGCATCAACATCAATGGCGAATACATCACTCACCTTCGTTTTGCCGATGATATAGTCATCATGGCAGAATCGTTGGAGCACCTCAATGCTATGCTCAGCGACCTCAGTATCGTTTCCCAACGGGTCGGCCTTAAAATGAACATGGACAAGACGAAAGTCATGTCGAATGTCCATGTGGTACCCGTACCGGTTGTTGTTGAGAATGATACTCTCGAAGTTGTAGACCATTACACTTACCTTGGACAGATTGTTCAGTTAAGTAGGTCCAACTTCGAGAAAGAGGTCGCCCGAAGAATCCAACTCGGATAGGCAGCGTTTGGGAAGCTACGTGATATCTTCTCATCGAGAATCCCACAGTGTCTCAAGACAAGGGTGTTTAACCAGTGTGTGTTGCCAGTGATGACATATGGCTCTGAAACGTGGTCTCTGACTGCTGGCCTTTTAGAGAGACCAAGAGTCACTCAACGAGCGATGGAAAGAGCTATGCTCGGAGTTTCTTTGCGGGATAAAATCCGGGACATAGATATTCGGCGAAGAACCAAAATCACCGACATAGCTCATAAAATTTGCAAGTTGAAGTGGCAATGGGCAGGCCACATCGCTCGTAGAACTGACAACCGATGGGGAAGAAAAGTTCTCGAGTGGCGACCACGGACCGGAAGACGCAGCGTAGGTGAATTGTCGTTCGGCGTGGCGGTCTAAGGGGGAGGCCTATGTTCAGCAGTGGACGTTTTCCGGCTGATGATGATGATGATGACTACGGAACCCTTCATGGGCAAGTCCAACTCGCACTTGGCCGGTTTTTTAACATGTTACTGTAATTGCGGTATATTTTCTTGTGGTGACTTTTACTTATAGCATCGTGTTGATATTATGCATTGTACAAAGCTCTCTTCTTATAGCATGATATTTTTAAACCCCTACTAAGCCATTAGTTTTTTTTATTGGTTTATTGGTCTTTTTGACGAGTATTTCGGGAAAACACGATTTATAGAAGAGCGTAAATATGTCGTGGAATACATTAAATACGTTATTACAGTCTGTCTCTTCGTAAACTTCACCAAAACTTTTTTTTTTTTTTTTAGGTGGTAAAATCATCAAATGAGGCCTCCCGCCCTGGGTGGGGCGGAAGGGACTGTCAGACTCTTACTGACTAAAATCCACCCGTGTTCCTTCGGATGCCCTTTACGTTCCGGGGCCACGGTATCCTGGGTTAAGAAAAACCCGCGACCCCAGCAGGCATTTGGCCCCATAAGGGGCCCCGTCAGTTTGCTGACTACTCCCCGAAGGCACGCGCGAAACACGACACGACGCGCCACCGACCCGGGCTTGGTCCTTGGTCGGACGGCGAGCTATCCATTACTCACCGTCCGCAAGCCCGCTCCGCCGCTGTGCCCTCTGCTAATCAGAGGGACACGCGTTGGAGCGTCCACCCGACAGGCTATTCGCATACGGGCAAAGAGACCCCTTAGGCACACAGTGCCTAAGGAAGAGTTTTTGCCCGCATCCCAGGGTGCACCGGCCCGAAAAACTGGTCTTCCCCACAGACGTATCCGAGAGGGAACTCCAGTCCACGGGCGCACGTGGAGGTTACCTGTCTTAGCACCCCAAACTTCACCAAAACTTAAGGCTGCTAAGCAGTTCAAATTTTTTTTTTATGTTGCTCTTATTGTATTCTCTCTTCGTATCATACCAGAACTGTACAGTTTTTGACTTACTATTATGCATCTCATCAGGGTGAAAAGTTAATTTTATGCCTCCCTTCTGAGTTATTAATAAGGTTTTAGATTGGATTAGGGGGTTCTAAAGGGGTTTTAAAATCTTTTAAGTGCTCTAATGGATTTTAAAATTCTTTTAACTATTCTAAGGTATTCTCAATATTTTTGTTTTTTTTTTTAAAAATTTTGTTTCTTTTTTTATTGAATTAGTTTTATAATGTTTTAGGGGGTCCTGTTTTTTTATTCTATTCTCGACAACTTCTCAGACTTGATTTTATTCAAAAATATTGATATGGGTATTGTTTTCGAGTGATTTGGAGGTGCTGATTTAGAAAATGATCCAAAAAAGAAAGGAGGGCACATAAACAAATTGTAACAACGTGATCCAGCTTTGAATTTAGATTTTGAAAATTTTGAAAACAAGAATCTAAAAACCTTTGATCTAAAAACGTGTTCAAGGCGTCGCTTTCTGCAGAATATCCACTAAACCTGACCACTATATTACTTCACAAACTAACATATTTTTAGTTGCGTCATCAGCTTTGATTTTTGTATAGCATAGAATATGAGATCTGGATGGAACTCCATTGATGCCGTAATAGTCTACTTACTTATTCTGCAAATTTACACGGTGACATTCATGTCTTTACAATCTAGCATTCAAGATCACTCATAGAACGTACTCCAAATTCACGTTGCATGGATCACAGAACAGAATCCGCAGAACATTCTTTCGAATCATACACATAAACTATGGATACGCTTTTACTATTTCGACGACGATGCTCAATTCGTATCATCCTCTGACCATGAACAGAAGACACAAGATTGTGGAAAAAATATAATGCAAAAAAAAATGCCAAACAAACAAAAACATGCAAAAAAAATGGAAAACAAACAAAAAAAAGGAAACTTTCCAAACCGAGTCAAAGCCTTTTGAATTGAGACGGGTCAGATTTTTTATATTTACCTATATGTATATTTGAATGGAACCTACAAAACTTATATTATTAAGGAACTAACTTAAAAAGAAAAAGGATTGCATATTGAAGCACTTGTTCTTGCGTGGCACTGAAAATAGTTACATTTTGATTCATACATTTTTTGGTCTGCTTAATTTACTTCTCTATAATATACTAAAAAGTAATACTAAAAGGAATATCATGCAAGATTAATATTCTATTTAGTTTACACTAGAGGTGTATTTAATAATAATAAACAATTTATTTCAGGTAACAAAGACCCATAGATAAAATACCTTAACCTAAATATACATAAATAAAAATATACACAAAAAAAACTAAAACTTTCGGTATCTGCCATTGCCATTTACACACTCGCGTACTACAGCAGTAACCGGCTCTTTATTTTTTACTTTACAGTTAAAAGTAACTGAGACATCCCATACCTTCGTGCAACACAGCAGTCCACGCCTTATTATTATTTTATTTTTTGCTATAAAATAACTAAAACATTCGGTATCTGCCCTTCCCATTTACACTTTCGCGTACTACAGCAGTCCCTGGGTCTTTAATTTTTACTTTACAGTTAAAAGTAACTGAGACATTTAGGATCTGCCGTTTAAACCCACACCTTCGTGGAACACAGCAGTCCAAGGCTTATTATTTTTTTAATAAAAAGTAACTAAGACTTTTGGTATCTGCCTTATAACTCATAACTCTATGCCATATAACTCATTCAACCAATACAATTACTCTACCCACACCTTTGCACACTACGACTCATTACTGATAAGACAACAACTTTTACCCATTTTAACGGACATATCTTTCGTCTTAATCGATCCACCACAAGCTAGATATCATCCACAACTTGACATCGACTCCCATCCTGATTTTCGCGCCACAGACAACGCAAGACATCCCAGCAATCAACCAACACCGACCACACTTTACTGACCTCTCATCACCGGTACGACAACTCACCTCAACGACGAATTCACAATCACTCGGTTCTATTGACTTCATCAGCAGCCAGAGCATGTTCTCGGCAGTAAGCAGACTCTGATCAGAATCCAAAGCCTAACTACTTACAGATCATTCGGTTGACCGGGCAACCAATCGTTCCCGATCAACAGTCGTAGTCGGTCAGATTTTCTACTGACCAGTAACATGGTTCAATAACGATCTCGCATTGGGTACGTATTCATCTCGAACTACCTTACGTTCCGTTTTATTTATTTATAATTGACGATTTTTTTTTTTTTTATGTGTAATGGGTTTGCTCTTGACCTTAGTCTAGGACAAGAGTGACTAAGACAAGGTCGACGATGGAGCGAGCTTACCCAGAAGAAGCCTGTTTACTCTAACTTTGAAGAGATTAGGGTTGTATGCGTTTGGAAACACAGACGCAGGCAGAGAGTTCCACTCCTTCGCTGTCCGCATTATAAAAGACGTTTGGAAACGCTTAGTTTGGGTTGGAGTGTTTGTTTGCCATGATTATCAATGACAATTTGTTATAATCATAGTTTTATATTTATTTATTTTTCATGTACATATACGAGTACACTTTGCACGCACATAGTCCGTATTATGTCCATTGCTAGCAATTAGTATGTAAAATGTTGATTAAAAGGGTTATGAATGAAGTCAATGGGAAGTATGTGTGTGTATATGTGAAATTGCTAGCAAGCAGTATGTGAAATGTTGATTAAAAGGGTTATGAATGAAGTCAAGGGAAAGTATGTGTGTGTGTGTGTATGTGTGAAATTGCTAGCAATTAGTAGGTATGTAGGTAAAATGTTGATTAAAAGGGTTATGAATGAAGTCAAGGGAAAATATGTATGTGTGATGTGTGTATATGTGAAAAGAAGGATAATAAAAGAATGTTGTAGAAGTATTAACCTTTAACATCACGCGTGGGGTCTCGCCAGACCCCACGCGCTATTTTTTAACCATAACTTTTTAAATTAACTTGTAATGATCGCGCCTTCTCAGTTAATCTCAATGCTTTGCAGAGGCTATCGATGGGTGGAAGTATGTCACGCTCCCACTAAGGTACAAGGTATACTACTCACTTGGGGATACCTGTGGACCCCACCCGTGATTTTACGTAGCATAAATTTTTAATTTATATATTTGTGTTTATTCGTCTTTCTTAGAGTTAGCGTTGTATAACAGCAAATATTAGGCGCCAACTCTCAAGAAACGCCATTTTATAAATTTCACACGATTTTAGTGACTCCAATAGCAAAAATTTATATGACTAGACACAATCTCAGTACTGAAAAATAGTAATTTTGAGGCGTTGTCATTTTTTATGTTTTTCAAATGATTTTTTGTTGTACTTTTAATTAGAAGTTTTTAGTTCCTATTTTTCAAGGAAAAAATAATAATTTACTCAGATGCAAATTATTTTATTAAATTTTAGGCCATTAGTTTAGGGCTTCAAAAAATCTCTGTGTGTGAGCTGTTATTATTGTAAAAAAATTCTCACTATCAAAATATTGACTTTTTAAGGAATAATAAATTATTTTATTAAACTTTAATAATATGTCTTCCCTTATAATCTTAATTGTTTTAGTTTTATTCAGACATTTTAAAAATACGGGTCAAATATTTATGGGGTACTGCTGGACCCCACGCGTGACGGAACGTTACCAAAAAGAACGCGTGTACTTAAAGGTTAAAGATGTAAGCATACAGGTGGACAGGAAACGGGAAGCGACTTTGCTTTATACTATGTAGTGAAGATATAGGCGTCTTTAGAGGGCCGTGCTGAATGAACTAACAATGGTTTATTTTTCAAATTTAGCAAGTTGTATGAGAAACCAATGCGGTACATATGTTACTTGCCAAACATCAATTATTATTTAATCGTTTTCGGCTAAGAATGATAAATAATAATAATACTAAGGTTGTGTTGTCTTTTTTAGATATTTTGTTAATTTTTTTTTCAGCACGACCCCCTTCACCTATATTTTGTTATTACGAATTCACATTATCAGTTGCAGTACATATAAAGTGTTAATAGAGTACACACCTTGAGTCTAAGAAACTTTTTAATACGCTATACATTTTTCAAGTTACACGAAAAAAAGGGGGCCGTGCCAGCCAAACGTTTTCAGCATGGCTCCCTTTTTTTGTATATTTCTTCAAAAGTACGGGTTAGAGTAGTTTTGAAAAGCATAAAAGTAGAAACTTATTTCATTATTTTCTTAGTCGCTTACAAGGAATATTATTTTATAGTTTATTCGTACCGACTTTTTAGTAAATCAACTGTAGGAACAAAAAAAAAACATTCAGTTGATTCACTTAGAAGTCCATACATAAATCCGTACAAAAGGGTTTTCAAAATATTAAAAATATTTAATATAATTTACAAAATCTTTTAAGGACTATGGATTTACCAATTCATTTAAAGATTCTTATGGATTATCAAAATTTTATAAAGGTTATATAATACTTCTACAAAACACGACCCCGCGAGCTGCTTGCAGCTCGCGCAACGCGCAAATACTAGTCTTAATTATAAATGTGATAGTCTGTGAGGAGATAGATAGATGTTTATTAATGACTCTTCACGCTAAAATATCTAAATGGATTAGAATGGTATTTATAGCAGGGATAGTTTGTACCTAGATTAATATATTATACGATGCCTTTTATCCCGTTGTTACATTTCAGTGGGATAATTATGGAACTAAACGCGACTAACGCGCGTGTTCTCTATAGAATAGAATCTCCTTTGTAACACTTCAAAGTAAACAGGAATAAATAGACGAGAGGAAGTTTCTCTTTATCTTTATGATGTTTGGTTGCTCTCCCGACTTTCAATATACAATCTGCTAGCATTTGTCATCTCCGGGACCTCCTCCCAGTAGTTAGGAAACTGATGTGACTCAGGAAATAGATTTTGTGAACTGTTTCAAATTATACTTGGCTGCTCAATAAAATGATTTGTTTTCAAATATATGTATTTTCAGGATGTTTGTTGACTTTTAAAATGACATTGTTTCTTTCTTTTCTAGATACCAATTTACTTTTCTTGCTTTTATTTTATTTAGGCTACTTTTCAATCTTTGTGTTCCATTTTAGATTTTTCTGGTATTTAGGCGCTGGGCGACGGTAGTGTTAATTATGTTAAATAACATCAAACTAAACGGCAGACTCACGAATAATGAACTTGGTAACCTTCTTATTACCTCCTACCTAGTTTAAAAAGATCCAAAGTACTTTCCAATTTTTATTTTTATGGATCTTGGGTGCGTTTACAAACATTAGCCAGACCCGGAACAATTACTTGTAGGTCACTTAAATATTTATCCATTTTGGAATCGAAATCGCGAGAAGCACTTCAATAACCGTGCCGTCAATCTACCTTTCAATTATATTCTGTTATATTATATTATACCTCTATTATTATACAAGCCGAGGGAGGGCCCTGGTGACCTGTGATACAGGTTCTAATGAAACCTACTTCAGGCACCAGTCTCTCACAACGTTAGTTCCTTGTTTGTATTGTACCAACTGTTTAAGCCTAGCATAAATTAATAACTTGTGTAGAGAAATAAATAAATGATTATTATTATTTATTATTACCTATTATTATTTTTTGCTTCGGTTTAAAATAATCATCATCATCAGCTTATAAATGTTCCCACTGTTGGGACTTGGGATATGGGCCTCGTACTGTTGGGACACAGGCCTCCGCTCTGGAAAAAGGAGTGGGCCATAATCGACAACGCGGGCCCAGTACGGGTTCGGTTCGTAGATGTCACATGTCTTAAAATTTTTGGTTCTAGGACTTGCCGGTTTCCTCACGATGTTTTTCTTCATCGTTTTGAGTGCAGTGGTGAAGAAATAAATTACACAAATGTAATGCGGTTGGCTGGGTTCGAACCCACGACCTATAACCAAGTAATACAAGTCGGGGCCACCACTGCTCTTGCGGTTTAAAAATACATACCAATATTTTCAAGACTTGTTAATTTAAGTTGACAACAAAGCAGCTGTGTGGCGAGCCAAATAATCCAGCTGGATTAGTCTCCAGCATCGACAACGTCGGCTGTAATAAAACTTCGATCGAAGTCCTATTTATATCTCCAGTCTGTGAGAAAGATCACATGTTATTGGTAAGTTTAATAGAGCAATTGGGACCGCGTGAAAGATTAGTTTGCGACACTCAATGACTTTTCTTTTACATCTTCTTTTTAGAGGGTAGGGTAATAGTTATTTATGATACTAGTGCGGTAAGTTGGTTTTTACAAACGAGTAGACGAATGTAAGCCCGAGATGAAATCGAGGGCTTACCATAGTCACGAGTTTGTAAATACCAATTTCCGCACGTGTGTCATACAATGTTTTTCAACACATTTGCGAGAAAACAGTACAATAATGTAATTAAACAAACTTTTTTTAGAAGTTTCTAATATGAAAATGGCGCGCATTTGCAAATGGCGCCACATGCACGTGGTGAAAAATAGAACTACATTTTTCGTCTCATTTACTCTTTAGTATTAAAATGAAACAACGTATTGAGCAAAAGCGCTTCTAAGGAGGTTCGATCAGTCAGGCTGTTTATTCTCATAATGTGAAACTCTTTGGTGGAGTTCTTATTTTTTTTAATGGAAATTAAAAAAAAAAACCGTAAAGAAAACGCACGGTGCTACGGGGCGTGCAGTAAAATAGGTACTTAGGTGAGAGTACCTATTTTACCGCACGTTCCGTTGTATGGTGCGTAATTTTAAACTTTCGAACAATGTATACAGGCTTCGTAAACGCATTTTTCGAGCAAATGTGTTGAAAAAATATAAACAATCTAGTAAAACGTTCTAGTAAAGTTCACTGTACTGCAAAATCGGAGGTAAAATAAAAATGAATTTACAATTTACACTACTGAATTCTGGTTTTATGTAAATGACAGTTGATATTCAACAGTTGTTACTTGTTGATATTCAGTAGTATCGTCGGAGGCCAATTTTTGGTCGAAGCTGGAAGTTTAATAACAATAAAAAATACTGTTGATAACGAATGTGCTGGTGTTCACATGTTTTTCTGTTGCCAAAATTGTGTATTGGAGTAATGATGATGTGATCCGACCGATTTCGGGCAAGGCTTCAGCTTCAGCTCCGCTGTAGTTGCCGTTCATTTGGCAGCATAATAATGTTGGTTATCTTCTTTGCATTAATGAAGGAAATTCAATCACTAAAAAGGTTTATAGAGGCTGAAAGCTTAAATTTAAAAGAAGTCCGTTCACTTTGAACTGATGGAAAATCCCATCAAGTGCAAGCAGGGTTTCTAGTTAATTATCCTGATGACCTTTCGGTATAAGCTCATAGCCCGTGCACCATCTTTTAGATTCCATTCGCTGCACACAATTTTTTTTCTTTATTTACTTTTGAAACGAAAAAATAACTTCAAAGGATATAGTAGCCCACCGGTGACGGTATCGGGAACTGGGTCCAAGCTACCAGGGCTTCAGAGAAAGGAACCTCCCAATAATGCGCGCGGTGTCAAGAAGAACTGCTTTGATATTTTTATATTAGTTATAATTAATTAATTACTTTAACGTCACGATGGGCGGTTCTCGTACGAAAAAATATGTGTAGGTATGTAGTAAGTATAAAAAAATACATTATGCAGGCTTGAAGAGGGTTACAGTAATACTTTATTCATTTTTTAACTAATTGGTTACATTTTTATATATTTTTCCAAAAAAAAAAACATTTACAAAATATATCAAAAATAGCAGTCCACCAGCATCGGGAACAGAGTCTGGCTGCCGGTGGTCACAGGGCTCCTGAGAGAGGAACAACCTAACAATACGCGCCGTGTCCAGAAGTACTGCTTTCTGAATCAGGCGCTTGATCCAGCTGCCAAGCGAGACTGCGAGAGCCTCCTCAGATGTTATTCGAGGCTCTTGGCAATTAAGCCATTGGCAGACACGACTATCGGCACAATGACTGCTGTATTCACGTCCCACATGTCAACAACCTCACGAGCCAGATCAAGATACAGTAATACTTATAATTAAATGTGTTAATATTTCGGTTTTGTATAAATATCTACGAGTAATAAAATATAACCATCAAAAAAGGAACTATTTTATTAAAATAAAAAACCATTGTCTGTAAATTGACTAAAAGTTTCTCAGTGTGAATGTTTAGTAGGTATCAGGGACAATCAATAAATTCTAAATTGGCAGAGTCTGTGACGCTCGAAACTGAATGCACTTTTAGATATTTTCTGCATACTTCGAGAATATTCAGGGACACTCTGATATATTTAGCCTTGAATAGCAAAGTTCTGCAGGCATTTATTTTTCCTAGTTATATCGCTAGCTTTCTGTTCTAACTTTGGTATGGATTCAGTAAGAACATTATTCCAATCGAAAGATAAATCCAAAAAACAAAATAGTCGGGATTTTTCAATGTTTTGGACAATGTGTAATTACACACATATGTACCTATAGTGTGTAATTACATAGAATTCGTGCTTTTTATGGTTTAGTGGAGCGGAGACTTTTTTTTCACTTTGGGGCAAACCCGCCACACTATTCCCAAACCACTGCAACTCCTTAAAGCCAGAATCAACAGTGGCAACCACCAGAAAAGCGCCGAGACAATGAAGTTCCGGAGTTGTCCCGGAGAATGAATTTACCTGTCTTGGATCCTGCAACGAAATTAATCAGAAAAGAATAGTCGAGGAGTAGGAAAAATGGAGCGGAGACTATCAGTCTTGACTGATTTAAAATATTCTCTATTCTCTTAAATCGTCCTATAATGTTCAAGTGGCCTGGTGAACTATTGTTATTATATACAATAGCTATTGGTAAATATTGATATTTAAATAAACAAGTAAGAACAGAGAAAAAGAAATGATCCGTAAAAATATGATTTATTTTATTATTTATTTACCGAAGTATTGAACAAATATAAAATTATTTCGGTTTATAGTCGACGATAAAAGAATCGAACTGCTGGCAACTGGCAATCATCATTAGTAGTAGTTTTAGTGATATAATAGTCACGTACGCGATACAACGATGTGTGCCAACAATATAATGTACGTACTAACCTCTTTATTAGAAAATGTTACTTGATGTGCTCCAATTCAGCCAAGAAATCTTTTTCCTGAAAGAGAATTTGGAGTCATTATCACTTTGGGTGGGCCCTATTAGAATACCAACTGAAACTTTTTTTTTTATATAGCACTACCATGCTGAGATAAGGTTTGACCTTGTATAATGCGATAATTTATCAATAATAATAAATTATAAATTAGTGAAATAAGTCAAAAATAAAGGTTTATATTTACAAGCGAACCGGTACAATTATTCTTTGTAATTAGGTGCGTCCACACAGAGGGCGCAACCTCGCGAGGCATTTTCCGCGCGAGGAAACTGACAAGCGAGGCTGCTCACTCTGTGTGGACCGTCTATTGTTTTTCGACCGAGACACGAAACAATATACGCGAGCTAAACAAAAACCGACACTGGATGGTTCGGGCGCTCGGTCGCTCGACCGCAGCAGCGCTGTCACTTGCTTCGCCCGAGACACGTCCACACCAACCTAGCTGCTTCGCGCGGAAAATGCTTCGCGAGGCTGCGCGCTCTGTGGGGACGCACCTTTTGAATAATATTATCTGTAGTATAATAGCGATCTGTCTGATCTAAGTTTATTAAAACCTGTGTTTCAGGTCATTATCACTTCAGTGTGTAGTTAATGCCTCTTGTAATCCACGGACTTTAGTAAGCACGGCTTAACCTTGAAGATCGTTTCATGCGGTGTTATTACTAAGCTACAAGTTCCTCGGTGGGTTTCCATCGGCTAACAAATATTTGCTTTCGGCTTTCAAACGCCAATCAAGTTTTTCCCTTCACTATTTTCTTTGTAACACGGGTGATATTAGACGAACCATTCCTTTTCAGCCTCGAGTGCCACCTAAGCCCTTTTATACACAACGCGACGCAAGTCTACGATACCTTTCGCGGGACTGTCTCATCAGTACCCATACCATGAGTTGATGACCCATACAATGAAAGCGCCAAACGCGGTCGATGCGTGTGATCGAGTATCGTAATGACAACTCATGGTAGAAACCGTGACCCTAGAACGGGCTATTGAAGGATCAACGTGGATTTTAGTCAGTACAAGTCTGACAGCCGGTATGGTTGGCGCTCTTTGGGGGAGGCTTACGTTCAGCAGTGGACGGCAATAGGCTGACAATATGGAAGTCTGACAGTAAGAGTAGGAGGACTCATTTGATGATTACACCACGATAAAAAAAAGTCTACGATACCTTACGACTTTGGGATCCATTGATCCTGTGTGCCTGTGTACGAACCTCTATGGATTTGCATTGCGATAGTCGCCTAAATACTAAAGTCGTAAGGTATCGGAGACTTGTGTCGCAGTGTGTACAAAGGGGCTTAATGTCATCATCATCATCATCAGCCTATAAATGTTCCCACTGCTGGGACACAGGCCTCCTCTCTCTGTGAGAGGGAGTGGGCCGTAGTCTACCACGCGGGCCCAGTGCGGATTGGTAGATGTCACATGTCTTCGAATTTTTGGTTCTAGGACATGCCGGTTTCCTCACGATGTTTTCCTTCACCGTTTTGAGAACAGTGGTGTTGAAATAAATTACACAAAGTAATGCGCCTGACGGGGTTCGAACCCACGACCTACAACTCGTAAGTCGAGGCCGATACCACTGGGCCACCACTGCTCTCTGGGCTTAATGTGACAGTCTTAAAATCCGGTATCTGTACTTTTTTAATATAAAACTGAAAAATTTGTTTGTTTAGTTGAAAGCGCTAATCTCAGAAACTAGTAGTCCAAATTGAAAAAATATACTGAAAAAAAATCAGTAATACCAACCGATTTTTCGGTAATATTTACTGTTTTGGACAGTAAAAATAGAGCTTATTGTCCAAAGCAGTAAAACTAACTGAAAAAAAAACAGTTGAGTTATAACAGTAGATTTTACTGTCGGTTACTTACAAGGAACTGTTTGTTTCAGTAGACTTTAATGTTCATACAGTTGAAATAACTGTTTAGCTCTTTACCTTTCAGTAGACTTTAATGTTCATACAGTTGAAATAAGTGTTTAGCTCTTTACTGTTTTTGCCCATTTCAGTGCACTGTCCGTAATCAATTATTTTAACGTATAAATAAGTTCCCGGAACCGTTTTTTTACCCTGTTCAAGAACAGTAGAAAGTCTCGTTTCATTTTTTTCAGTGTATATTTGTGTTGGATAGTATCATGGTCAGCGGATGATCCCGCCTACATCGGTTTCTGTTCAGTGCACCCTTTATCACCAAGTTGAATTTAGAGGATGATGATTTCTTCACCTGATCGGCTCATCGAGCTGGTGAATGACCGCGTCTCCCTTCGATGTTACAGTATAAAATAAGTAATGATAAATCAGTAATAACTTTAAACTGTCAATACAATAAATACAAATAGTTACAACTCAACGTAAAGAAACCGTATTTTTTAGGAAAAAATATGTTCCTCCTGAAAATAGCGATCACAGTTTTTGAGTTAAGTTGCCTCTAAGCAAAGCGATTTACCTACAAAAAAGGAAAAGAGACAAAAAGTTAAAGAGGACTTTTACTTATACGACGAAGAAAAAACTTTGAAGTAACTTGGATACGATATCGATACAAAGTAGACCTTGTAATATGCAAAGCATGAGACAACGTAATGTACCAGGTCGATTACAAAACCGGTCAAGTGCGAATCAGACTCACGTAACAAGGATTCCGTACCATCTTTAAAAAAATCACCAAAACCTCGCGTTTGTTGTACGAGTAGCAGCTGCTCTTATACCTATGTTTGTTTTATTTTAAGTATTTTTTTTTTCTAATAGTGATTACTTAACTGATTATTCAAAGCGCCTACCTGTTGCCGTTATCAATATTGAGTTAAAATGAGTAAAAAAATCACGTTTCAAAATTACATTCTGTTTTTAGTTAGTATCTGTTGTGAGAGAAAAATTCCACTGTAAAACACGGTTCATGAGATTCAGCCTGGTAACAGACGGACGGACATACAAACAGACGGACAGCGAAGTCTTAGTAAAAGGGTCCCATTTTAGCCTTTGTGTACGGAACCCTAAAAATGTTTTTTGATTCGGCGCAAATAGTACCTAATTTTTTTTAGCTGATCTAGCAAAATACGTATAGATTTTAAATTATATATATTTTTGTAAGTTCAGGTTACTGAGTAGAGAAAATTTACTTTTTAGCGAAGATTTTTTAAGCGTGTCAGCACATTTTCGAAAGTGGCAACTGTACCAATCACCATTTTGATGGCAAACATTTTATTTTATAGGAGCTTGGCATCTTTGCTCTTTCAGCTCTTAAAATAATATGTTCATTAATACATACAAAGAAAGAAATCTATTGGGAAGATTTATCATTTTTTTGTAAAGAATAAACAAAAATATCTGAAAAATTACTGATTTTCTATGACTGATTTTCAAAATTCATTCACCGATAGAAAACTACAGTATCAACGAGGAACTTATACTATATTTTGTATTAAATTTTTATTATTTTCGCCCAACAAATGTGTTAACCCTCTGCGACTCGGCACAGGACTCGGTGAGGACAAGCTCAGCGCAATTTCTTATTGTTAGTTTTAGAATGTTTTTTTTTTATTATGATCTAAATTTTTATTCTTCTTTTTACTTTGTAATTGTGGTGTCTGTATTCGAATAATAATTTTTCTATTACCTATTAAGCCTCCTGCAGACACACGCGATTAATCGCGCTGCGACAACGAGCCAAGCTAATTTCCACTCTAAAATACTGCGAATGGACCGCGACATGTCGCCCCGCGCGATTAATCGCGTGTGTCTGCAGGAGGCTTTAGTTTTTAACCGTGGGTCGCTAGTTTACCTAAATAAACAGACTCCTCAGGTTAGATATTATCATCATCATCTTCCCACCTGGTCTTCGTTACAATCAGCCTATAATGTTCCCACTGCTGGGACACAGCTCCCTTCTCTGTGAGAGAGGTGGGGCTGTCGATCCAAGACCCGGGCCCAGTGCGGTTGGGTGTGTTACTTACTCGTACGTTTTCGTTTTTTGGTTCTAGGACATGGCGGTTTCCTCACAATGTTTTCCTGCTTCAAGAGCAGTGGAGATGAAATAAATTACACAAAGTAATCCGTCTCACAGGATCACGTTGGATGCAAGCTGCTTCCAGCCAGTTCTATTGGAAGTCTATAACAGGGGAGACCCATGTTCAGCTGTGGACGTCTTACGGCTGATATGATGATGATGATGTGTCCGGTTGGGTTCAAATCCACGACCTACAACTGGGAATTGGCTGTTACTACTTGGGCACCACTGATTTTCGTTAATTCATAGGAATGTGACCATTCTAACCTCGGCATTGGCGTCGTTTCCTTCGTCTGTATAAAGTGGCGGCGTAGCGAGTCCGAACCCAGGAGGGGGCAAAACGCATCTGCGAGGCCGTTTTCTTTCAGGACGAAAAATATGACTTGCCTTCGCTGCTCGCGCGAGGCTCCCTTATTTTAAGATTACTTGGTTCACCCAAGTCATCTATACAAAAAGTAATCTATACGACATCACCATTGCGAGGCCTCTTAGGTTCTTTCAGTTCCCACTCATCATACACCTCAAGTATGTATACTTAAAATTGTAGGTCACGTTAATTTCTTAGTAGAAGTTAAGTTTCACCGCTTTAGTAACTGGTTACAAACTTGAGATCGCCATTGTCAAGATTTTTTGAGCGCGAAGCCCCTTCAGAAGCAAGGCCGGCCTAGGGTACGCTTCGCTCCTGACTAGCTACGCCACTGTCTATGATGTTTTATACAATTCATCCTTATTTTCTTTATTGTGAGTTTTTGCATGAGAATTTGGACTTATAAGGCAGGTCAGATAAAATTATTTTTTAAATTTACGAGTCGATTCAGGATTCGTAATTTAATTTTTTGTTTTCAGAGCTACCAAGGACTAAGCTTTGTTATTTAAATAATTTTACCTAGTGCATCCGCCTGTTTGTTAAGGCAATTAACCTATTTCCCATATTACGATGACGGCATTCAAACAAATCCATGGTATGTTGGAATGGGATAGAAGTAGTGATTTTAGATTTGTCACCTGTCACCTGCTGACTCCATTTATTGGCTGACCAACATGCGTACATTATCTGCGCGTGAGTCACCGGAACTTTAGTGAATAGTGAATGCATTCGTGAATATTATAGCGTTGTCCTTCCCAGTTTATTGACCACTTAACTATACGTTTTGAAGCTTTTGTTTCCGTACATACTAAACTGCACCATAGTCACCATAGTTCTGCTTTAATTGCATATTTGAAGCGTTTTCCCTCTAAACTAAGTTAATGATGTAGGTAAGTTGGATTTTTTTACAATTTTTATGCATAAGATATAATTGTAAAATTCAATTTTGAAGTTCAAATCTTAGATTGTTGGTTAAGTTCGTTTTAAGTTATTGAAATAAATGTCTGCTTGCCAGCATCAAAACTGATTTAGGAAAGATCGGCTCTCGAAAGTTTGCAAGTCTCGTTAAGTTTTGTCGTAAGTCCAGCACCTGTTTGAATTACGGCGGAGCCTGCTACACAGAAAATTCTTATGCCTTCGGGAGCTGTGAGATAACAAATGATGAAACAATGACGCCATCATGTTAGGTGGGCCATGGAGGCATTAAACCCCCCGCGCGGGGTAGGTCTGCGCGACGTTGCCGCTCCGCTCCGCGCGGCCTGCAGCGCTGCCTCGCTCGCGGCGGCTGTCATACCGCGTGGTACCTCCGACCGAGCGTCCGTGTCCGAGCCGCGCTCGCTCCGCGTCGCCTTCTCAAACAAACTTACAAACTCACTTTCCGCCGCCGGAAACCTGTTTCGTCTACAAAAACCTCTTGTTACAGCATAACCACCACACTATATTCACTCCCGACTCCATTAATAAATTCCTTCATACTGTGAACTTTTAAGCATTTACGTGCGGCAACTTTGAAAAACTTTATGAAGTTTGTTTTGAAGCCGGCGATTGGCTGCGGTGTGCATGTGTAAGCTGTAAAGTCATGGCTGGACGTAGTTCTCACTAAACCGGTAAGTAAAACGAACTTTACTGGAAACATGTATTTGAATTTGAACGCACCGAGCAAAGTATGATATCGCGCGTATGCAATGCGTTTGTACAAAGCATGTTTGGGTTTGTCTGTTTGGAGTGCGTGGTAAATGTTAATCAGTGTCCGGTGCTCGGCTGTACGCTGGGGAACTACCACAATGTGGGCGTCGGGCCGTCATGTCAGCCAGTCAAGCTGCATTCCCGCTGGCTGCACAAAGACTCGGTGCATGCCATCCACAAAGGTTTTGTTTACAACTCACCGTTTCCACGAAGTGTTTCACTGTTTGATAACCAGCAGTACTTATTGTCCGTCGCTGTTTTCTTAGTATTGAGTTGCTGACAATTGTCTTGTAAGACGAGCCAAATAGAATGGAATTAAAGGCAGTCATATAGTTTCGTCACTTCTTGTTGGATTTTGTAATATTACCATGAGACATCCAGCAGATAATGTCAATGAGATTAGTCATCAATTACAAGTAACAACAAGTTCGATCCGCCTGCTTAAACAAAGAGTCAGCTTTTCTGTTAGTGCAATCAAGATTATAGAGAGCAAACAATGATTAATAAATGTGGTTTCTGATTCGCTATTTAAATACTCATTGGATACGTAGCTGATCATTAAAATTTAGAATCCATTTCATACATTTATCTGACACTCAAAAAAAAAACTTGAGGATAGCGATAATATTCCAAAAGTTATGTTTACAATACGGGCATGCATCATGTAACTACAAGGTTCTATTAAGCTTACAGAGATAATCAAAATCTCAGTCAAGATAAAACATCGTTAAGAATTTACTAATCCCCTAGCACTTGAGGTGCACTGAGTTAGAAACTATTTATAGGAACTTCTAACAAACTAAATTAAACATTAAAATGATCCTTAAGCTTGGAAGGATTAACAATAACTTAAAACAATTCTTTCCCGTTTCATAAAATGGTAATTGTTAATTTGATGGAAGCGAGTGGATGAATAAATTTAGCAATTAACGCCACCTGGTCATTTCGTCTTCAAAATTCCATTTGCTCAGAAGACTCGAAGGCCTAAATTCAAGAATAAGTAATATAGGTGCCCAGAATTAACGTTGGAAATCCGATTTTCGTGACAATACTCAAAAGCTTTTGAGCCTTACGCCTTGTAGTCCGCTAAAATAGGCACGGTGACGTTTTAAAAGGCTCTGATTTAGAACAATGATGAACAATGGTTGGGCCACCATCCACTTGTACGCTTTCATTTTCATCCCACAAAGACTCTATATCACTGGTCTAAATTCAATTTAGCCAGTAGAGCTTATGGATTCTGTCTGGGTTACGGAAATTCGAATAAACTGGACCACATACTTAGAGGGATAAATTATTTTCTGCCGACACTACTTTACTCATATTTCTATCGACACTAATCCACTTGTAGAAATTCCTGGCATTCCGACTTCAAGTGTTACTTCACCTTCGGCCAAATCGTTTTCTAGCATTGAACTGAGTCCGTCAGACCACAATGTTCCATTTTGACTAATTGACACTTTGCTCAACACCGCAGATGAAATTCCTACAAAGCGGCATTTGATAATCAAAAACAGGAACCCAATTAGAGACATGGCTACTGGTCAGATTCGTTAGCAATGCAGCGTCGTAGATAATGCTGGTCCCACGTAACAAACAAACCTTCAAAATGAGTCGCACCAACACGAGCAGATAACTTAGTTTATTTGCCTTCCTTCAATATTTTGATGGATCGCTATCGGTACCATATTACATCCGATAAGACAATAAATAATATTTTCGCTATCTTCTTCCACTCACATCTACGTATAAGCCCACCGATATTTGGCTGTACGGATATTTTTTCAAGGGAATCAATATTGGAAGTATTACGCCTATATTTTGATCCGTCTCAACGGTAGCCTTCAACAAACTTCGGTTAAATGTTAATTTCTTTCACACCGATTTATTTTCTCGTAATATTCCCCTGTCACTTATTTTTACCAGACAAATTGGCAGACGATAAAATAAACTATTATTATGTAAAATCCTAAATGTTTTTCCCTAGAGCCCTATGGAGAGAAGTAAGAAAGTTTGTCAGGAATCAGTAAGCTCACCTGTGGGCCATAATTATTTTGGAAAGCGAAAATAAAAAGTCAGGAAACACAACATGGAGAATCTTTTTGTGGGGACAAAGACTGGATATCGTCTTGCGTTTTTGCTTGCTTCAGAATTAAACTAGTAAAAACGACGCCAAAAAAGTGCAAACAGCTTTTGATATGTAACTGCAACTTATCTACAAAACACAAAAATCTGTCAGTGAATCCGTCTAAATGATAAGAAGTTTAAAACTGCATCCATTTTTTGTGAAAACTCTTTTCCGTCGCTTTGAACAGTCCTTTTGACTGTAGCCTCATTTTGCTGGCTATTTAGCCTGTCGCTCGACACGGCATTTCCCGTTTGCATGTGGCCGGAAAACAATCTTGCTCTTTCCGCATGTAAGACTTTAGATGTGTAATAATGGATGAAATGCCTGGATATACGGGATTAACGTCAGCGCTAGCTTTAACTCTAGTAACTTGTTAAACCTGGTTCAAACTACGCCAACTTATGACAGGCAGTCTAAACTAGTAGAGAAGCTGCGGCATGCAATTTGTAGATTATATCTTTCCTTTCCTAGTAGATTGCTGTCTTACATAACTTTTATAAACTTTTCGTTTCATTCTGTTGACCTTAAACTTGCGCCGTGTGTACTGGGAGCACAATGTAATGGAATGCTTTTATTTTCGTTGGCTTTGTTAGAGGTCAGTAGTAGTAAGCGTTCTATTTAAAAAAAAATTGCTTGAATCGGTGGCAGGTAAAACAGGCCAGGTAAGTACCTATTATGTCACGCCGTTCTTTCTATAGTTCTTCCTATTAGAAATGTTTTACATTTTTATTAGTATATATACTCGTAGGTAATAAACTATGTGACGGACAGGACCGTAAAAGGATCGCGAACAAATGGATAAAGGTTTTAAGATTATTATATTTATTTATGTTTTAGTTTTTATTGAGTAGATCTGTTATAATCAGAATAGGCATTCACATTAAACTTCATAATTTTAAATCTCAGTTTTAGAATATTAACATAAACGAAGTTACTTTGATGGTTCAGAATTTTCGGTTGGCTGTCATCCCCTCGTCATAAGCTCACCCCAAGTTCATTTTGATATACCGCAGCTACTTTTGCTTCGGGTTAAGCAATTAATGGGAGTATAAACTATAGAAGTTTTAATAGTGTACTGATTGCTAACACACCCTTTATTCGGTCATGAATATTATAAATAATCACAATAATATCATGCTCGTCGAGTGACACTACAAAAGAAAAATGTCAGCCACATGTGCTGCAGACATCTTGAGTGAGGACAGCAAGGAAAGAATAGTAAGCAGTATCGTTCTTACAAATAGCAATATATTTGCTACTTCTAAGATCCTATTCACACGGTGTATTTTACTCGAGTTTAAAAAAAGATCCAGACGCGGAGGTTAAACTTAAGCACACGTTCAGATATTCTGTGGCACTGGTGCCGTAAACACACCATCATCTCATGAACGGGGTTTCTATGGATCAAATCAAATTGTAAATAATGTAATGTTATAATGTAATATCGTTGGGCAGCGATAGTCTTAACATTTTGATTTGTAGCTATATTTTAGCGAATAGGTTCATTTATACCATAAAATAGCAGCGACATACTAGGGGATAAAGTTTGGAAATGACCTTGCCCATAGCCTTATTAATTTCATTTCGTCCACACTTCCAGCGACACCTCATTTAATAACAATACACCCTATGTAATGCGTTGTTAATTCACTTATAGACACTTTAAAGAAAAAATGCTTTAAAAAGGCGCCGTGAAACGTGTGTCGTTTTCGCGTCTGACATACGCCGTGTGTATAAGCCCTAAAGGCTCTTGATCATGGTGATAGGAGTGTAGTTTGTCACAAGATAGCTAGGTATTTACACCCCTTTTCCCGACTGCTCAACTATACTGCACACAGTAATATACTACAGTTTACTTTGTTGATCACCTATTTATCTCGTGACACAAAAACTCAGTCCAAAAGTCTTTATGTTTGCGTGAAATTACTGTAAAATGTTCATGTAAATATGACGTGATATTATCTGGGCCGACGTTTTCCCTTGGACCTTCCCGCTGAGTGCCCAAGTCTGGAGTTATTTGAACAAACAACTCTGAAAAGTTTTACTTAAAGAAATTGCATATTCAATCGTAAAGCAATCCAATTGACAGGCCTGTTGGTCTAGTGGTTAGTGACCCTGACTGCTATGCCGGAGGTCGTGGGTTCGATTCCCACCCAGGACAAATGTTTGTGTGATGAGCACGATCATTTGTTCTGTGTCTGTCTGGGTGTAATTTATCTATAATATGTATGTATTTAGAAATATATAAGTATGTTTATCAGTTGTCTAGTACCCATAACACAAGCTCTGCTTAGCTTGGGACTAGATGGCGTTGTGTGATAGTTGTGGAATATTATTATTATATTATTATTATTAATTACATTTTTAATTTTAGGTAATAATATTGCTGAATCTTTTAATTATTTCCGTAGATGGTAGTTCTAAGTTAAATTAACTTTGTATCTTAGGGCCAGCTCTTTGACCTGTAGTTAAGTAAATAACATAAATAGTTTTTAACTATTAGTTAAAAACTTTTTTTGATTTTTTGATGTGTGTAACTGTGTACGCTCTACGATTAGCTTGCGAAATCTATTAAATTGCCGTTTATTCTAATCTAAGTATGGAGGGCTTTCTCTAAGTAAATGTATGGAGTGGAAATAAATTTTGTATCGGTAACTTAGATAGTGGAATAGCCGTAGGAAACCGTTTCCTTCTAACGCTTATGCACGATACAAGATATTGGCCTTCGGTTAGGTGTGCAATTGTATCGGTTCCACAAGATAACTGGTATAAATCGCAAATCGTTGATTACGCTAAGATTACGCTCGAAACAAAGATAGCTTAACCGTTGCTGTACCAATGTCGATAGCTAAACATAACTTAGGTTAGTAACTAGGTAGGTACATAAAAATTGATACACTGTTATTTTACAGTATTGGTATTTCAGTGAGTGTATCGTGGTAAAAAAGGCATAAACGGTATAGATCTGTAGAAAAAAATGAAAGTTTATAGGTATACTTATACAGCAAAAACTTAAACCTTTCAGTTTTGCAGAAAATTCGTGGTACTACATTTTTAAATTCAATTTGATGTAATGACCATGTGCCACGGACTCTATAGACTTAAAAAGATGGACTGCGCCTTCCCTAGCCAACTGACAGATAAAATTGGCCATACTCTAGACGGAGAGCCCACTACCTATCTCTTTCTTGTAACAGAAATATAGGACCCGCTCTTCAATTCATCTCTTTCTAGTTGACTGGGGTCAATTTTAGGCAGTTGTTTTGCAGTCCTTACTTTAAGTCTAAGGACTCTACCGAGAGTTTGTATGTTCAAACGTTGGTTGTTTGGGGTCAAAGATGGACTATATAAGCAAATAACCTTCGAAATAAACACAAATGTAAAAGGTATTCATAATAAAGTAAAACACACTTGTAATTTGTTCGGAAATTCTGGCACACATTGCAAACAAACTTGCGTTCTCTTAAGAACTTTCTCGACACACTTCATAAATGACCTAAAGACTTACATGTTAAAAGTGTCATTTAACATGCAAGTCTTTAAAAAAATGGATTTTAAAAGTTTTTCTCCACGAGGTAGTAACATTATCAGCGTATTCCATTAAAACGTAGCGTAGCAGTTTGAATTGAACTGCTACACGTGAAACCGGCTGTTCATCTATAACGCTTCAAAATTGGCAAATAATAAGGGTACTCTTGGATCACGTTAGCATTTGATCAAAAACGTACATAATATCAAATTCAGCCGCAAAACCTTATTATATCAATAATAATGTATGGCTTCACATTTCTGAACGAAAAAGAATAGAAAGAAACGGGCCACGTTGACTTCCAGAAAACGTACAAAGTCGCGTGCCCTTTTTAAATGCGAAATCTGATACAATCCTGTTCTTTCGAAATGGACCGTAACTTTACATGGATAAAAATCTGACGATCCTCTAGCCACAAGTATCGATTCACAGAATTGATTCTACGTTTTTTTTATTAAGCTTTGATAGACTTTTGTTTATCTTGAGTCAGGATCATAGCTTGTAAGTTGTAACATTGAATTATAATGAAGAAACCATACCTGAGATTCGTTTGTATAGTTAACAAAGAGCGTCTTTGTGTAAGCTAAAATTCAATTGGTTAAACAAACCTGGTTTCAACTTTGTATTGAGTAAAGTTTTCAATCGTTATTCGACTGTTTTATATCATTTTAATATCTCCTTTCCTTTCTTCATTTGTTTTATATCATTTAAATGTCTCCTTTCTTTGCTTCACTATTAATGTTAGTCTTTGACCTGCAGTTCCGTCGTATGCATTTTTACGTGTGGGCTGTGAATACGTAATGAGCGGATGGATACCGTTACCACAACGAAAAGGCAAATGAACTTTGGTTCACTTCTTTTTTCCTTTCCTTTTCCTTTGACGGATTATATTGGGCGCGTTCCTTTGCCGGGGTACAAAAGTTCCTTATACTTATTGACGTAATTATTAAGCGTGACTAGTGAAATAGTGATCAAATATCTATCTACTAATATAATATTGCTGAATAATTTATTTTTTGTTTGAACGCGTATATGGAACTACCCATCAGAATTGATAAAATATTTTTGCATTTGATAGCTTCAGAGGAATGTAGGCAAATTCATCATCATGTTAAAACCCTTAGGAGTGAAGCAGTGGGCAAGACCGCGGGGAACACGAGTTAAGAATATTGAGATGTTGTGATAAACAAGATTATATTGTGGTTATCGAGACTAATGAGGAAGAGCAAAATTCAATTTCGTCCTGATTAAATTACTATTCAATCAAGTATACAGGTGATGTTGTGTTCAGGATCGCTCACTGCAGCGGTTTAATAGGGAACTATTGAATAGCGTACTTCCGGTCTGACGTAGAATCGATTGTCGTCATTATTTGTGGTATTTAGCTATGACTGCGCTCCGCTCGCGGCAATGATGACACCAAACCTCACGTTACTCATTTCACCAACGTCAATTGTTCAAAGGAATTCCTGCAAATGACTCCGAACATTATTTTCTACCTTTTGCTACCGGTTATCAGTTCAAAATATCGAGTTCTGTTTTTTGATAAACGTATCTACGTTCTGTTTTTTGATAAACGTATCTACGCTTCGGTATTCTGTTTCCTTGAGATAAAAAGAAAAGAAATTCGTTTATTACAAATTGTTGTGCTTCATCTTACAAATTATATCGATCGTGACTTCCAAAGGAGTACTGTTTCTTTGATGTGCTTTCGTAATTGTGAGTAAATGAGCAATTTCTTTAGTTTTTTCCTATTCTCTTCCTTTTGCTTTTGGCTAAAGTATGTGCTTGAAGATAATAGAGTAAACAAAGTATTTCGGAAGATAAGAGAGTAGTGACGATTTCTTTTACAAACACATTCATAAAGCCTCCTGCAGACACACGCGATTAATCGCGCTGCGACAACGAGCCAAGCTAATTTCCACTCTAAAAATACTGCGAATGGACCGCGACATGTCGCCCCGCGCGATTAATCGTGTGTGTCTGCAGGAGGCTTAACATTCATATTCTTTAACTATCTAAAAATAGATTTTAGTAAACCTGTGTTCCTAAGTAGGCATGTGGAACAGCGTATCGAATACTAGGTATACTTTTTCTAGAACCGGTTTTAATGTGTGAACAATACTTTAGTCTCGAGCATGATCTTTTTCTAGTCAGAATCTCTATAAAAAACAGTGTTATTTTTATTAGCAGCATTAACTAGCTTCTTTATCTACAAACTTTGGATGAGCAATAGATTATTTGATTATTTTTTGAGAAGTTTAATAATGTAAGGAATCAATTATACTCTCTTACTCCGTTAGTTTACAAAGGGTACGGGCCCCGCAAAGGAGGAGGCGGGCCGCGTGAGAGAGAGGACAGTGTCCTCCCTCCGCCCCACCCGCAGTGGTAGACGCCCACGGCGACGGACGTCGCAAGACGATCTCCGGCCACCGTAGGCGCGGGCATGCGGGCGGGGAGTAAAGGGCAACTCGCTGCCCGACCATGGACCATGCCCGGGTCGACGGCGCGTTGTGTTCCACGCGCGCCTCAAAGAGCGTCAGCATAATGACGGGGCCCCCTCTCTAGAGGGCCAAAGCCTGCCGGGGTCGCGGGACTTATCTCATTACCGTGACCCCGGAACATAAAGGGCTATTGAAGGACACCGTGGATTTTAGTCAGTACAAGTCTGACAGTCCCTCCCGCCCTGCCCGGGGTGGGAGGACTCATTTGATGATTTTACCACGCTAAAAAAAAAAAAAAAGGGTACGGGCCCGACCGAAAGTAAAGCCTCCTGCAGACACACGCGATTAATCGCGCTGCGACAACGAGCCAAGCTAATTTCCACTCTAAAAATACTGCGAATGGACCGCGACATGTCGCCCCGCGCGATTAATCGCGTGTGTCTGCAGGAGGCTTAAGTCGAAACTCCTAAATGACCCAGTACCTATAATTTTCGGAAACACATTGGCGTTAAGTAAGTCTCAAATAGTGTTGTCATTCCTACTAAATGTAAACCCGTAATTTTCCCATAACTTCGAACAAAACCACGGATTTCGATAGCTTTACGAAAATATCTTGCAGTTTTACAGTTTAGAATCTATTGAAATCAAATCTTTACCGAATAGGTGCGTTCACACAGAGCGCGCAGCCTCGCGAGGCATTTGCTGCGCGAGGAAACTGACAAGCGAGGCTGCTCACTCTGTGTGGACGGGTCTACTATTTTTCGACTGAGGCACGAAACACGCGAGCAAAACAAAAGCCGACACTGGATGGCTCGGGCGCTCGGTCGCTCGACCGCAGCAGCGCTGTCACTTGCCTCGCCCAAGACACGTGCACACCGACCGAGCTGCTTCGCGCGGAAAATGCCTCGCGAGGCTGCGCTCTCCCCACAGAGAGCGCAGCCTCGCCTGTACCTAATGATGTTTAACAATGAAATGAAAGATTCTGTCTCGCCGAGTAGTACTGCGATTTCCGTTGGTAAAGCGTGTGGAGTACTTTTCCAGATGCAGGTTTGAGTCCTGCACACAGTCGAATTTTTCGTTCCGTAAAAAGATTTAAAATCTATGTTAATATAGTATAGTAGGTATAATATATATAAGATAAAACTTAAGCACTTAGCTTAAGCTTTATCTTAATATCTCTTGCGTAGAGACCTTGTGAGTTTAGTAAAGTGGAACAAAATTCCCATTGATATGAGACAAGTTTTCAGTTGCTAAACTTTACTCGTTCAAATCTAAACCAAAGCTCTCTAATCAAAGTGAAAATAAAAGATCCGATTAACAGTCGTGAATTTTCCTAACGGTTAAATAAAAATCAATTTCGTCCGAAGTGTGATCGAGATCAGTTTTTTCAACGAGCACTTTCGTTGGAAATAAATTAGGTGCCTTTGCCAATAAACTGGCTAACGTCGACAAGAGATCAGGTTGCCAATATTGTGATTGTCAATCCAACTGTTTGATTTGGTAATCGTTGAAAGAACCTCCATCGGGTTTGCTCTCAGTTTTCGGAATTCAGTATTCGGAATTTCAGCAGTCCATTCCTATCTAACAAGCGATTTGGAAAGCATGGTTTTTGAGTGCAACGTTCAACAGAAATACATGAATAGTAATTGTTTTGCTGGATTTATCAATAGCCAACTTTTGGCCGCAGTTTTGCCCCTGCGTATTTTAGAGATAATAATTGTATCCCAGTGGGGATCGATTTTTTATTTTCAAAAGGTTTCCTTTTAATTTCAGTAACGCAGAGTAAGGAACAGGGTGGGTTCCGTATCAAAATAACTACATTCATTTTAACTACTTTCGATATAACTACGGTCAAAAGATCTCCCGGTTGGTATAAGTATAACTAGTAGTCGTTTCACATAAGTTTCTTATAACTAATGTACGAAATACCTAATGGATAATTCACCTACGTTTAACTCACCTACGGTTAATTCAATTACGGTATATTTAGCTAAAATTAATATCCCTGTGCTTCTACTTCTGGGTGGTTTAAAAAAAGCCATCCCCTTCTTACCTAACTTGTTCTTGTCGGGGTGCCCCAAGTCGTTTTTACGACATTTTTTTTCTCAGTGCCCCTTTACGTACACTCCTATCTAAATACCAGCTGAAAAACTTTGTGCTTTTGGACGACAACGAGACAGTCGACTTCAAGGGCACCCCGAGGTTCGATTTGGTTAGGTTCCTTTAAACCTTGTAGACAGAAAAAGCAGCCCCGCGAAGCTGGGTTCTGTCGACCGTACTTCGAAAGCCTTCTTCCTCCGCTTTAGAAATGAAACGAGCGCTTTTTATTTATTAAAAAAAATACTGCAGGCGAGTCGTTCTTTAGGTATTTCAAACGTAGTTAAAACAACCAATATTTTAAAAGAACATTAGATGAATTGTTCGTTAGTGCAATCAATTTTAGATCAATCAAAATTATGTCAGCTGAACAGTGGTTGAGTCGTCCAATATGTGTCTTGAACTTATATACGAGTCAACCGTAGTTATATCGAAAGTAGTTAAAATGAACTTAGTTATTTTGATACGGAACCAACAGGATGTTTGTTAGTCAGTACGAGTTTGATAGTCCTTTCTGCTCCCCACAGGGCGGGAGGACTTATTTAATAATTTTCCATGGCAAAAAAACGTCATACACATGTATATGACTAAGATCTTCTTCTTCTTCCTGCCCTTATCCCATTCTACTTGGGGTCGGCGCAACAGGTTTTCTTCTTCCATTCTCCCCTATCAGACGTCACAGTATCATTTACTCCTTTTTCATTCATATTATTCCTTAGACAATCCATCCATCTTTTCTTTGGCCTTCCTCTTCCTCTCCATCCATCAACATTCATACTCATCACTTTCTTAGTCACATGGGTGTCATCCCTCCTCATCACATGTCCATACCAAGGTAGATGATTCCCTTTCATTTTTTCTGTAATAGGCGCCGTATATGACTAAGATCTTCGGTACAGAATTGAAAATGTAATATTATTCGCAATTTATAGTAATCTAAAAGATACTAATCTCCAGGAATATGCGGTTAGTAGTTAGTTCATTGCATCCTTCCCGAATTCTTTGACTGAATTATTACGTTTACCTATACGTACTATCATAATTATCCATGTGCCCTGAAGATACATAATAGAAGTAAATAGAATTGATACTCGTATTTCTGTTAATTTGTGATCTCACTTCATTTAAAACTCGTAATTTGTATTTTACTATTGGATTTTTTAAGCTTGTTTGATGAATTATCAACTATCCTCATTTTAATGTGTTAAATGCTTCTTGAATTGGCGTCAACAGAGACAGTAAACTATTAATGCGCACATTTAGATTAGAGTTCCATGATTTTATCCCTGCAAGTACTGTAACTTTTTTTAAATTCCATCACTCCTTGTTATAGAGTTTAGCATATTATTTTTACCGACTTACAATAAATAGGAGGTAATTTTATACGTGAGTATTTGTCTTTCTAGGTGAAATATTTTAAAATTTACTGTAGTCAACTTCTAAGAAACTATCCCAGCTTAACTAAAGTTTTCTAAGTCTACAACTGCCAAGAATTTCTCTATCGTGATCATATGCCTCTGCGATCCCGCATCATAGTTTTCAGACATATCTTCTGAACATAGTTGTTGTTAAGTGTTTGTAGTATGAGACATACCTCTATAGACACATGTAGCGAGGCTATCATCATCCTGTCATCATCTGGTGATGATACCCAGTTGATTGTAATGGCTTGAGAAAAAGGTTCTCAGACTATGTTGAGAAATACTTCCAGTCAAACCAGATCCTCCTGAATACCAATAATTATATTTTTTCTCGGCACAGACGATTGTTTTTTTTTTACATTAAATCGGCAAGATTGGTAGTTCCATACGTTTCTAGGAAAAATGAGCGAGAGAGGACAATATACCGGTGTCCTGTCGTTACTGTTATTTTCCAATGTGAACGCTCCCATTGAGTGCTGCGGTTCGTGTCCCATTCCCCATCGGAACAAAATAAGTATTTGTATGATCTACAAGTAGTTGTAGGGGAACAGTGTATAAGACGGGGACGTTAATAATCGCGAGGTATAATGGGGACATACACTCTTTATGCATACTTATCACAACACTAACGTAGAGCAAGCGCCATCAGGACGTAATTTGCAAGCGGCCAGACGGAAATAGGGTCCTGTTGGCGCTTGTGCTACGTTAGTTTTGTGTTAAGTTTGCCTTAGGTGTGTGATTTCCCATCATACCTCGTGTCCCCGTCTTATACACTGTTCCCCTACCGGGTCTGGTCGTTTATGTATGTGAGTTTATATGTTTGTAAACGCACCCACGATTCAGGAGAAATTCCAAGTGTGCATTAGAACATACAAGAAGCGAGTAACTATTTGACTTAAAAAACTGATTTTAGATCGAAAACCCTGTTGATTTTTGTTTTAAACAGGGCACAAACGAAGAACTTTACTTTAAGCAACAGAAGGTCTCAACACAAACATCTCACCGTCCGATCAAGGACCAGGCCCAAGTTGACGGCGCGTTGTGTTCCACGCGTGCTTCTAGGAGCTGTCAGCAAACTGCCGGGGACTGATAGGCTCAAATGCCAGAGCCCTGCGGCCCTGTGGAACGCAAAGGGCTATTGAGAGAACAGTGACTGACATCTCTTCTGCTCCACCCACAGCTAAATTACTCATTTGTAAATTTTCCTCCTATAAAAGATCATAACGAAGTTTCTAAATTCAATTTCATCTGTATTAAATCCAACATCAAAAACGTTACGATTACAGACAAAATAAAAGCAGATGATAACCATTTAAATATGAACAAGGAACAATTAGGAGTCGTAACAGTAAATTGAGGATATAAACGCAGTCAACCGCTTTCGGGTACTACACAATATATACCAATAAGAAACCGTTCCGGATAGGAATCCATTCAATTAAGGAATGGAGGGCAAGGAAGGGACCCGCTAAAAATAAATGATTAGAATAGAAATGTTCACGTGAACTTATGCTGGTTTTGATGAAAATACAGCTTTAGAATGAATTTTATTTGATTTCATCTTGCACTTGTGTGGGATTATTGCTTTTATTTTTCAAATGGAACAACAATACAAACTACACCACAAACATCTAACATAGAAACAGTAAATACACAATAAAAAATTAATACATTGCAGCCCACACCTCACGGATTACCTACGGGATACAATAAACCGGTATTAATTGCGGGTTATATCGGGTTATACGCAGATACTTTTGTTTTTCTTAACTGTTTTATTTGAATTTGTAGTTGTCTCTCTAATAATAAAGTTTTTATACGCAAACTAGCAACCCGCTTGGGCTCTAATTTTCCGAAATTCTGAGATATTGTCCTTGTCCTGACGAGAACAAACGCAATAAAAAATGTGATTTATCGCAATCGTGCGGAAGCGACTTTTTCATACTACACTCGGTGTAAGGGACAGCCAGACAGCCCTCCGCAAACTTTCAGGGCTTGCTCAGTAGACGAAACTGAACAATCATCCACAATTTTTTTTTCAGGAAATGAAAAAAACAATCATCTCTCCATACAAACTGTCCAATCAAGTTTTTAATTGTCTATGGAGAGGCAGATTTTTTTTCATTTCCTGAAAAAAAATTGTGGAAGATTGTTCAGTTTCGTCTATATAGGTGTAGGTAAGACAAAATACCTTTGAGGATGTTTACATCATTGTTATTTACGAAAGGAATAAAATGCTTAGATAAGTAACCTCTTCTAAGTTAATAAATTCTCTTTTTTATTAATAGTTTTCGGATGTCACAAGTTACATTAAGAAGTCTCTTTTACAGAAAGCAATGGAAATTCTTTCTTGAAAATAAATTCAAGTTCTGCTTCTGTAGTGGCTTTTTAATAAAGCTACAATTTAGAAAACCGGCTGCAGTCCTATAAATAAAGTTTATTTAATTTTATTATTTTTTGTTGTTTATAAAAATAAGAAGTTATATTTGTTCAGCAAGGTTACTTTCGATATTAATAAATGCAGCTTCGGCTATGTTTGATGTCAGTTGTTTGTTAAACATATTATTGGTTATTATAGGAAATACATACATTAGGGAATAATTCTAACAGAGTGAGAGTATTATCTGGGGGTCACTTAAGCCATAGTTTCATGTAAAATACTGGTATTCAGATTCAGAACCTTAGGCCGGTTTCAGTGCTCGACCGACCGTCGGTGCGTACATCGGTCGCGCTTCTCATTTGTATGAAAATTCACAAGTCGTCACAGTGCTCGACCGACCGTACGCACGCGTATATTGCTACGCACTGCGTACGAGGACCGTCGGTCGAGCGCGTCCGCATGCGTGCCGTCGGTCGACCGACGCGCTATGGAAACATATGAACGCGTTCAGTGCTACACCGATCGGTGGACCGACCGTATGGATGCGTGTATCATCGTAAAAATAATCGAACCTACTATTTCAAAACTTCAATAATATTGTTTGATTTTATCTTTACTTTTTAGTGATTTAAGTACCTAATTATGATCAGACATGGCATATATTGTCGAATTTCGGTAAGTTCGACTTCGTGAACTTCTGTGGGACAAAGGCCAATTGTTATACAAATAGTTTGTACATCTTTGTGTCCGAATTTAGATGAACAGTCGCAGAGTGAACGAAAAAATATAGGTAGCAGCAATTAAAACATTTGTAAACGCGTCCATTTTTGTGACTGTACCAGTCGGGCCTGTTTGCTTGGTCAGGACAGCACTGAACGTTACAAACTGACGATCGGTTATGCGTATCGTCAGGACCGATGGTACGCACCGACGGTCGGTCAAGCACTGAAACCGGCCTTAATGCCATGTTAATCTGCAAGAAGGGTTAAGTTAGTTGATGATCATGAAACAATTCTCGTCCACCGTCGTCCACATCATCTCTTTCATCAGATGAAATAGGGTTCAAAGTGAGTCAATTGCTAAAAAAAAATGTTACCCATTTCGAATGTAAAAACGAGGCCCAAAGCTTTTTGGCGCTCTGTTTGTGAAACAGCTAATCCAGCTTCATTTTTAATGGATTTTCTCAACGTTTGTTTTTAAATATCGCTGAATGATCTTCACACTAAATAAGTCATAATTTCTATCTGACTTTGAATACTTACCTACTTACATATAAAAACTTTCAAGTTATCATTTAAGCCTCCTGAGTTTGATTGAATGAAATGAATGATTGATTTTGATTTTTAGAGTGGAAATTAGCTTGGCTCGTTGTCGCAGCGCGATTAATCGCGTGTGTCTGCAGGAGGCTTAAGTCAGATTTTTATGAAACTTCAGACACATAAGCAGAATACATAAGTTTTAAAATATTTCAGAACATTATCAAAATGTTTCATTTAATAAAAAGATAACTGAAAATCTTTATATAGGTATGTTGATATTTTAAAATCGGTCTCAACTGTAACTCGACTATTTTCGAAAACATTCACTGATAACTTTTCAGCCCTATGTATGATAAAATATTTGTGTGAATGGAAGTTTAATTAAAAACTTTTTGAAAAATAAGACGTATATACGCTCCTAAAAGCTGTTTCTGATAATTTTGCAAAGAACAAATTAACTCTACCTAACCTACTGACATTCCGTGTTTTTATCATCTCAGCTATTTATTCGATTATGAACTGATGCAGAAATACCCAAATGGCTTCTTAAACTTTGACGAGGTCACGTTCATCCAATAGGTCTGACCTAAATGCGGTTGTGAGCTTTATCTTCATCTCAAATGGAGCTATTGTCAATTGAACTAACTCGTCAAGTTTTGATCGAACTGCGTGCTACGAGGCTTCGAGTGTTGTGACGTTCCTACCCAGCTGCTGTAATAACTACATTAGTATAAAGTATGTCGGCGCAACCTCATTGCTATAACCTTTTTAACGAACTCCGGGCACTGGTTAGGTAGCCGTAGTGTAGAACGTCTGTTTTAACAGTGAATTAAGAGGAACAACGCAACGTACTCGGCGGACGTTATTTCCAAAAGAAATCGCAGTGATAGTTGCAAGTGAATTTATATTACAATACGAGTACCTATGGCTATGATGACCATCCCTCGCCCACGCCTACTCACATATGAAGAGTTCCTCATAGATTACCTGATAATTGTCGAAAGACTTTAAGGGTCAGTTCAGATCGAGACGCGAAGCGACGCGACGACGTGACGCAACGATACTGCAAATGTGTATCTTATCTCGTAGTGAATAAAGTTAGATTTTGAGTTGCCAATAAAATACAGCGCGGCGCCGCGCTGAGTTGTGACAGGTGCATCTTTTCGTGTAGGAAATAGAATAGAGTTAGATTTTGAATAGCTCTATTGATATGTGCGCGCAGCGTCACGTCTGAGCTGACCGTTTAGTACTTTTCCTAAGGAAAATAACAATAACGTTGCTATAATAATAGATGGCGCAACGTGTCTCTAATCATGATAGTTTCCAGCAGAATAATTTGCAAATCTTATAAGGCCGTCAGTTACATATCATAATGGACACGGTCGTAGTCTTTTCTTAAATCAGGTCAAATCAGTAAATATTCACAAAGATAAAAAGCAACAAAATACAGGAGTGTGACATCAGGACGCACTAAATAACACCACAGCATGAGGTATTGTCAATTTAAAAAAAAGTATATATATTTGTCAATTTTACAATTTTTATTTTAATTGGTCACGTAACATAGGAAAAAGAAAATGAATCAAATATTTTTTGAAATCTAACTGACGACTTAGATTTTTGGTAGGTACACAAGCCAATTGAGCAAAATAGAATCAAAATTATTGATTGCCAAATTCTAAATTAACGCGAGCTAGGAGCCAAGAGCCGCGGGTAAAAATTAGTACTCTAAATCTACACCTGGCTTTGTGTAGAGTTGTCACTCCGCAGCTCCGCTCTACAAAGCGGAACTTTTCTAAGCAACGCTTATCTACGGCTGTGTACATACCATGGGTAGTCTATGAACGGTTATCGGTCATTCAACGTTACGCCAGCTGATCAGTACTACGCAACTAGGTTGACCTCGTGGTGGGTGTGTGATGTTTTGGCTTGTGTTAATACTTATATGAAATGTTATTGGTCGTGGTTTTACAATATTTTTCTTAACTTGCAAGTTTGTTTTCTTCTTTTTAGAATGCTTTCAATTTCTCCACCACAATGCGATTATTTGAGGACTTTAGCTAGGTTACATAATTGCCGCGATTTTAATCAAAATAAATCCGTATGATAAATCATCGGTTTCTGCAACAAATACGAGTAGGTACCTACTTCAAATTTTGTCTGAGCAGTGCCTCAATGGTAACGGCCCAGACTTATGAGGTGTAGGTACTTAGTGGGTTCGAACCCAGTCAGAACTTTCTTTTTCCTCTTTCCTTGTCTGTCCCACTCCTGCGCAAAGGCCTCCCTCCAATCCATCCACCTTTAATAACACTGTGCGTAAGGGCCCCCACATTTATCGACGCGGAATCGGCTTAAGCCGGTCAAGAAAACCTTTATGTCAACGTAATAAGTGTGTTACTAATGCCATTCGCATCGGCTCGGCTCGGACGACGCGATCCGATGCGAATGCGGCTTAAGCCGATTCCGCGTCGTTAAATGTGGGGGGACCCTAAGCCTACTTGTTCGCACTGAATCTCTCCACTTCGTCCCGCTATCTGACATGTGGCTTCATCATCAGCCTATAAATGTTCCCACTGTTGGGACACAGGCCTCCTCTCTCCTAAAAATATCTTAGTTTAGTTTGACAATTAGCAGTTGAAGTAGACACTTGATAAATGTATACTAGGTTTATATTTCTGGATGCTCTAGGGTCTTGTTCAACGCCAAAAGTTTATTTGTACCAAGTTCGTTGTCAAGAAGGCTTGGACTCTTTGAGTACTAAAACTTTGTGAACAACGTAACCTTTTTTTAACCGACTTCAAAAAAAGGAGGAAAGGAGTCTTTTTTTTTATGTCTGACACGATGTTGATAACAATAAGTGAATAGGAGACATTGTTTGGAGATTCCTGTCTCAGAAGCCCTGACTGCCGGTAGCTTGGATTCTAGTTCCGATACTGGTGCACAGTTTTTTTAATCATGTAAGTTAATATGTAATAAAAATATAAGTAAATGGAATTTATAAAATTAAAGTTCAAGGCCGGGGCGTTGACTGGTGATTTTTTTGTCGCGGTGATAATTATGTTTTGTGACTTATTTTATTCCGGTCAAAGACATTAAAAAGTGATCAAATAACAAAATCTTTTTGTCTTTTTTGGCTATTCAGCCATTTGTAAAATAAATATTCAATTGGCAATATACTAAGCAATAATAATCAATTAATGATGACGGCATTTGTAATCGCACCCATAACATAATGAGAGAAATTCCTATTGTAAGGCACATTGCCTAAACCCAAATTAAAAAACATAAAAAAACCTTAATTTACCGAACGTACCTAAGGCGAAGTTCAACAAGAGAAAATAACAACTTTCTTCAATTAATTAATAAGCATTATGGTTAGTTCAAGAATATCAGCTGGTGGTTTCTTGTTGGTTATAATTGGTTCCTCGGCTTCGCAGGTAGTTTTCTCAAGGGCCCGGAATGCGCCAAATTGATTACCTAACGGTGTACCAATGCGGTTTAACACACCTGTCGTCGTCTTTTATTATTAATTCGTTTTTTTAACAATATTGGCTAGAAGAATCGATAAAAAATTACATATTTAAAATATGGAAAAGAATTGTTTCTATTTTAAGTCGACCACTATTCGTGTCATATTCTGGCAAAAAAAAAAAACAATTGCATAGAAATAACTTTGTCTATTCTTGGTAGACTAAAGATGATAGAATTGGTCATCCTTCGCGTCCTAAGGATGGCTAAGTATATTCCGACACGAAAAAGAAAAAAACCAGCCAAGTGCGAAGTGGACTCGCACATGAAGGGTTCCTTAGTAGCAAGCATAGATTAGGGATATAATTATTTTGAGATTAGAAAGTAATATACACAAACAATAAAATAACTTTGTTTTTCATAGTGTTTGTATGAATGGCAAAGTTATATTTGCGGTTTTTGATAATGTACTACAGAGTGGTCCAGGCCACATGGATATAAAAATTTTTTTAGATAGTCCGTTTAGGGATCTATTTGTACACGCCAGGAAAATTTAAAAAAAAAAGTTTTTTTTTATTTTTTTTTATTGGAGTTTACGAAACATCAGTCGATTTCAAGGACAGTAACTATTCTTGCATTGATATGAAATTAAATGCACTTTTTTTCTTTCTGACACTTTCATACATTTTTTTCTTTCTGAGAGAGTGCAATGTCTAAGTAAGCACTTAAAATAAAAATATAATATAACTTTTCATTTAAAAAGTAAATAAAAATCATGAAAACATTAAAAGTGGTGATATTTTTAAAATTACAAAAAAAAATCTTATCTTGTAAACGGGTGACACGGGCGATTTTTTTCCTGGCGGGTACAAATAGGTCCCTTAGTCGGCTACCTAAAAAAAATTTATATCCATTTGGCCTGGACCACCCTGTATCTATCGGGGGGACCCATTTTACCACTTTGGAAGTGTCTCTGGATAGGTCTTTAAAAACGACATTAGTAACCTCAATATCATTTTTAAAGACCTATCCATAGATACCCCATATGTATGGGTTTGGTGGAAAAAATATTTTTGACTTTCAATTCTAAGTATGCGTTTCACATAATAAATACATCTACTTACCAAGTTCCAACAGGATAGCTTTTATACTTTCGAAGAAAAGTGGCTGTGACATACGGACGGACAGACAGACAGACATGACGAATCTATAAGGGTTCCGTTTTTGCAATTTGGCTACGGAACCCTAAAAAATGTTGTCTTGGTGACAAACAGAAAGGGGCCACATTAATTTAATTTATTTGAGGGGTCGCTATCTCAGGCTATTTTTCTCACCCCCAGATTAGAACTAACCCGATTACTCAGTACTCCTGACTTATGAAAACGTGTGTAATTACGGTCAACTTGTCTTCCATTACATTAGCATTACCATACAAAGATCTTTGTTCCCAAGCAAAGTAATGACAACTAGGTAATTAGATGAAAGAGAGAGTCCTCCTTGATAATAGACCTATTTATTCTTCTACAAATCTGTTTTTTTTTTAAATCCGATTTAGAAGTTCTAGTTTTATTTAATATCGAGAGAATAGTTACTCTCTTACGAAACAACAATAAAGTTTAATTTTAAAGTAAATATTTTTCTGAATATTTCTTGTAATTCAGCTTTAAACCGAGTCAATTATTTCGTCTAAACTCATCAAACTGAAGAAGAATTCAATTTTTAAACTCTAAAATACAACTGTTAAATCTTTTGCAATCATTACATATTACCACAAACTCCACAAAGTCTAATGTTTGTAGATTCATCAAGTTTCTGCCTGTTAAATTCAACATACTAAAACGCATAGAATTTTCGTTGCGAGCTTTTAAGTAACTTTTATTTAACTGGCCTTTGCGTGTTTCCTTCCACTATCTTAAAACAGAGATCAGCCATGCGCACGGGCGTAAATCCAACTACTTTTTATATTTTCTTCAATGAGAAATGCCGAGACTGGGTTCTGTGGCTGCATTACATCGGATATAACAGCATGCTTAGTCATCAAAGGCAAGTCCACATACTTATTAGGTCCGAGTGCGCCTCTTCGTCGGCTGCAACCGGCTCGCCAGAACCGGTTCCGTGACTACACGTGTACCTATATCAGTAGTGTTAAGTTCGAGCGAACTCAGTTGCTTCGCTGGAACGCTCGGAGCTAGTCATTTGAACGTAAGCGTCTCTAATTGAGGGCGATGGCCCAATGTAATTATTGTAGGAAGCCGGCGAGCGGCAGCAGCTGAGCGTTTCGACGCCGCCGCTTGCGCCCGCGCAACGCGTTCGTACGACCTTGCGCACGATCCGTTCCCGTGGTCTCGCGTTCTCGCGTTCAGGCTACCCTTCAGTTGGTTTGACCTTAACGGGATTATTTAATGACAGCTCAGTAAAACGAGAACGATAAGAATTTAATGTAAGTTGAAAGTGTGGCTGGGGCGCGGTTATTTGTTATTTTTATGAGGAGGAAATAATTTTGAATGTAAAATTACTTTTGAACTTAAACAGGAAAGTATTGAGCTTTTAGTATTTTAAGTCCAGAAACCATGTAAGTATGGTGTGGTATGTGGTGTTCCTAGACGCGGCTTAATTAACGATGACCTCAAAAAAAGGAAGTTATCGCTGAAGCAGGACAGTTAAAACATTAGAAAAAAGATCTTCTTAAAGTTTCTTCATGGTTAAAATGTGAAATACGTAAGTCTAATAGTGCTTAAAAAAAGTTGGGAGCAAGGCATCACCTGTCGTCTATTGATAGAGATAGTCGGCTCAAGTAAAACTTTCCTCGGATCGTGACTCGGTGTGGTGAAGACCGGCCAAGCAACTCGTTCAGGTCAATCATTTGTTGACCGCAATTGATCATTCACTTGCTTTTCATAGCAATTGCTTTCCATTTCCATAAACAGATTTTTCTTTGTAACTCTCTCACTTAGTATCGGTTTTCATCAAAAAATGAGTCCTGAGTTCTGGGTAGAGGGGATTGTCCGACACTGACTGACTAAAGTTGCACCCTCTTCCTTAGCTTGCCTGGTAAACAACGCGGTGGGAACGTAATTAATAAATAGGTGTAATTCATAAAACCAGATATTTTATTTAAAAATTCTTAATAATCATTCCTTAATTATAATGGGAATACCTTAGGTGCTCTTATCATAGGTGCTCAAACGGGAATACTTCTTATTTAGCCAACGTAGTACGAGTATGTTCTTCTACAGCCGATTCACATACATCCATGCACTCGTACTGGTTAAAGAATCGGTTGCCATTGCCGCCGCAGCCGCTGTACGAGAAACCCTTGCAAGTTCTAGTTGAAATGTCGTAGTAAAACCTGCAGATTAATACATTCATGTTAAGTGTGCCTTTGCCCAGCAGTGGGATGAAATAGGCTAACAGTAACAGTAAGAGTGTCCGTCGATTAGATTATCAAAAAATACATGACACGTATTTTTCTTTTGTTACGTAGGTAAACCAAGATTGAAGAAGATATTATTATCAGCTTATTGCCGTCCACTGCTGAACGTCCCGGTCCTGGGCAGGCCGCATTCATCCGCTGCCAGCCACAATCTTCAAATCTGAAGAAGATACTTCACTTTTAAAACGTTTTGCCAAACGTCACAAGCAAGTACAGTTTTTTTGCTTCTGACGTCACGAGCGGGACTCGAATTTTAATGCGTTATATCTTTGTAAATATGCATTGGTTTGACGAAAGAAAAAATATGTGTACATTATTTTTAAAAAATCTAGCTGACGGACTGTTTTGCAATTTATTGCTGCTCTTGGTCAAAATTGCCTATTCCGTAAGATTTGTCACAGCCCGGCGGCAAAATCGGGAATTTGTTCATGAATATAAAAACTTGACGTTGGAATTAAACTCAAGATTCCATGCTCTGGAGACCACAAGGTCAACAGTATATGTTGTGAAGATATGTGTTCGGGGACCACTCTGTTTATGCTGGAATCGACCATAAGTTTATAACTCATTGGACTGAGATGCCGAACGGAACCATAATGTGAATAATTTACTTGTTCACAAAATATACACACATTTCAGTAATAATTATGTTGATAAACTATAATGCAATTTATTTTATGATAAGATATCGAACATCTGTGATCATCATGATAATATATTTTAGTTTGGGAGAGGGAGAGGGAGAGGGAAATTGAAAGGGATTTATAATTAGTACAGTAATAAATATAATAAATAAATAATTATAAAATTGCATAAGTTGATAAAAAATGCTATGCAATAGCTTTACCGCGGCAGTCCCCGAGTGCCACACGTATTTTTTTAAATTAATGGAACGTTGCCCCACACTAGGAATTCCTTCTGTATTGTGGGCGCGTTTACAAACATAGAAACTCACATACACAAACACCCAGACCCGGAACAACTACTTGTAGACAATACAAATGTTTGTTCCGCGCAGGGATCGCACCCGAGACACGCTGCGCAGCTATGAATCGGTCAACCATTACGCCAACCGTGCCGTGCCAAGAACCTACTTAAATATTCGAGTGCGATAGAGTGCATTTTACGGTGTACTCATTGCGAGTAAGCTGTGTATGAAACGCAAGGGACATTGTCGGTGGCTACCGAACTCCTCCGACAACAGAGATCGCGTTAGCCGACTTGTCGGTCTTTAAAAACCTGATTAGTCGGCCAAAATACATCTCTAAATAATATTACACTAGTTGAACTCGTACGTGTTTAACTAAAAAAATATCCCACTGCTACATAATACCGGGATAAAAATTATCCTATGTAATCCAGGTACAACACAACTGCCGTTGTACCAATTTTCATCCAAATCCATGCATCCTCAAAAATGTTGGCATTTATAATATTAGTTACATAGAAATAAGATTTAACTAAACTTACAATGGTTGGTAACTGAAGCATGATCCAAAATCAGGTTGTAAACGACAAGTAACATCCATTTTATAGCTGTCCATTTCTTTATTTGATAAATTTTGATTCCCAATACCTAGAAAAAAAAAGATTACTGTTAGCCTGTATTATTTATGACCGTTACTTTTTTTAAACAAATGTTTGATTGTTACACTACCTTTAACTATTTTAAGAAAATTTTCGAAGTATTGTAGTACAACGTGATGGCAAGTATACTGTGTTAAACTTTTTCAATAACATTAACATTACTGTTAAACCCAAGACAAAGAAGCAAATCAAAATTACATGGTATCAAAAAGACCCTGTTAATTGTAAAGTCTTTGAAAATTGTTTCACATCACGACCACTGATAATTAGACCAATAATCAGGCAACCAGAGGGTTGTGAAGGTAGACAGTCATTCCATATAAAAGCTATACTAATATTATAAAGATGAAGAGTTTGTCTGGTTGAACTCGCTGATCTCAGGAAATCCAGTTCAAATTGAAATCTTTTGTCTCGGATAGTTTATCTATAGGCTATAGGCTATACAACATTATGTTTGTTTATGCGAAACCCGATACACCTGTCTAGTATTTTTGAGTAAAGAATCTATGTACAAAATTTTAAAACCGTATCATAAAAAATCACAAAGTTATTTAAGCTTGTATAATACCTGGTTGTCCCTTTAAAAACATGCTTATTTCGCGATACACCCGCGTAAACCGCGTCTCCTATGTTATACACTCGTGATAATAGTTTGGCAATAGGTACCTAACCGTACGGTGATTGTATTGTAATAAACTAGTAATAAAAATTTATTAAAATATTTTTGAAAACAAATTTAACATGGTGTAAAAATTATTGGAATGGAATGGAATCAGTTACTGATTCTGAACAAACTATATTCAGGTTTCGCATAATACTAAAAATAATGTTGTATAGTAGGAGAAACTACTATATTTTGCGTAAAGCGGAACGCAGCCTTAACTAAAGCCCGCTCTGGGGGTCTACCGCGAAATATTACACAAGCAATCGCGACAACAGCAGCCAAAATAAATGTGGCAAAAAATATTCATTTAAAAAATAAAGTACATATTTTAACCACATACTTACTACTATTTTCTTTTTAATTTTTTGCCATCTACTTTATTTTTAAGTTAATTACTTCAAAAATACATTTGATAGAAAAAAAAGTTGGTAACCCTAGGAACAACGGCATAAAAACAGATTTAAGTCCACTTACCTTCACATGCAGCACTACACTCTGAAAGCATACTAAATGTGTTATATGATAAGGAGCAGCCACCGTACTGAAATGTTTTGCAGGCTTGCATTTTAATGTCGTAATAAAATCTGCGACAAAAAGTTTTCTTTAAAATCTTAAAAATAATGAACTGTAAAGTAATCGTATCGATAAAGACGAGTTCCTATTAAGCTAACACACTATTACACTAAAATTACACTGGTAGTTAATAATTAATTATAAAAATTATAAAAGAGTTAAAGTTTGTATTAAGGAAGTAATCTCCAAAATTAACGAAACAAATCTAATTTGTTTTCTGGCAGAAAGCTACATTATTCCTGATTGCCATAGGCTATAAATTATATCGACGGGTTCCGGGCTATTTGTATTAACCGACATTTTTGAAACTTTACACCAGAGCAGTTTAAAGTTTCGATTTTTAGAAAAAAAATAATAACTTTAGCAAATCGCATTATTTCTTTAAAAAGAAGGATATTACTGTTTTTATAACATATTCCCCATAATCAGATTATTATTTTTTTCTAATATTCCTATTTTTAACGAAGATAAATGTCGCTTAATACAAAATGACCCATATTTTACTTTTTTTTGTTCCAGGCTAAATGACTTAACCGCCTATGATTATTGTTTCTTATTCCAGGCTAAATGACTAAACCGCCTAGGTTTATTATTTCTTGTTCCAAGCTAAATGACTTAACCGCCTAGGCATGCAAATAATGGCTCTAAGCTAAGTGCTTTAATCAAAGAGTTGGTCATATTTCAAACCCAAGCTAATTGATTTAACTACCATATCTTAAACTTATTAATGTACGGCTAATTAGTTTATGCGACTGATTTTTTTAAAATAAATTGTTTGTAATCATACTTGAATAATAAAGTTTGCAGAAATTGGCGGGTAAAACATTGATAAATTAAAAGGTACATGAAATGAGAAATAAAACACATTATAAATTGTTTAAAGATAAGTTTTTTATTTAAAATGACAATCACCTAGGAACAGCAGTAACTTCTTACCTTACCAAGGTAACAACTAAAGTTTTATCACAATTTTATAGGAATCAGAAGATAAACAGTCTTTTTATTACGTAGCCTACAATCTTATTACCTGAAATAATTATTCTCATTCTTCTTCATTCCTAAACTTTAACATTTGAGTATATAAAAACTTCTTTTTTGAGATCTCTTCAATTACAAAAAAAGGTTTATCTATAAGATAACTTCTTTTTAAAATAATCACATAAAAAATAAAATACTTACATATACCGGTTGGAAGCAACCTGCATCCAGCGTCTTCCGGCGATGTTTATATGGTCGTCTGTCCATCTCGTTGGTGGACGTTTTACGCTGCGCTTGTTAGTCCGCGGTCTCCACTCTAGCACTTTTCGACCCCATCGGCCATCTGCTCTGCGAGCAATATGGCCTGCCCATTGCCACTTCAGCTTGCTAATCCAGTGGGCTATATCGGTGACTTGACAACCGAGTTGGATTCGGCGGTTGACCTCTTTCTCGAAGTTGCACCTACCTAATTGGACTACTTGTCCGAAATGGATATATGAGTCAACAATTTCGTGTACCGAGTTTCCAACAGAGACTGGGGTGGGCACAACATTGGCATTTGACATAATTTTCGTCTTGTCCGTGTTCATTATCAAGCCCACCCGTTGTGAAACTCGGTCGAGGCCATCGAGCATCATGCTGAGTTCCTCCATCGACTTTGCCATGACTACGATGTCGTCGGCAAACCGAAGGTGAGTGATGTATTCGCCGTTGATGTTGATGCCAAGTCCTTGCTATTCCACGAGTTTGAAGGCGTCTTCCATTGCGGCAGTAGGTAAACAGTTTCGGGGAGATAACGTCCCCCTGTCTTACGCCTCTTCTCAATGGAATCGCCTTTGTGCTCTGCTCCTGTACTCGGACCGACATGGTGGCGTTATTATACAAACACTTCAACACCTCGATGAACCGATAGTCAATACCGTATCGCTGGAGTGACTCAAGTACCGCCCATGTTTCCACCGAATCGAAGGCTTTCTCATAGTCCACAAACGCTAAGCACAATAGCAAGTTATACTCTTCCGTCTTCTGTATAACTTGCCGCAACGTATGGATGTGGTCTATAATACTATAGCGTCTTCGAAAACCGGCTTGTTCGGGAGGCTGGAAGTCATAAAGTCAGTGTTCGAGACGGTTCGTGATAACCCTTGAAAACAGCTTATAAACATGACTCAGAAGCGTGATGGGTCTGTTGTTCTTCAATAGGCTGTTATCACCTTTTTTGAAGAACAACACCACCTCACCCCTGCTCCACATTTGAGGCGTTTTGCCCTCGGACAGGACGGAATTAAAGAGTTTCTGGAGGACTTTAAATACCGGTGTTCCACCCGCTCTCAGAAGCTCTGAAGTGATTCCGTCCTCGCCCGGCGCCTTATTGTTATTAAGCTGCTTCAGGGCCATCTTAATCTCGTACAGACTGATGTCCGGGATATCTTCGGTATAATGTCGGGACAGCTTGGCTCTTGGATCTCCTACCAAGCTGTCAACGGGCTTTGCGACCGAAGTGTATAACTGTCCATAGAACCTCTCGATCTCGCCTAAAACCTCTACTTTGGTCGACACTATGCTACCATCCTCCCGTTTCAGCTTTGTGATCCGACTTTTCCCAATAGACTTGTCCTTTGCGAACATTTTGGAGCCTTGGTTTCGCTGTATGGTCTCTGTAACACGATTCATATTAAAAAGACGCAGATCATGTCGCAAGGACTTAGATATAAGTCTATTGAGCTGCCTATATGACAACATCGGAAGACCGCAACTGTAGCAAGCGTCGTTCAGCCATGAGGTTTAAGGTTTGCTCGGTCAATTTCTGAGGTCTTTCTTTACGGCAGGGTCTAAAAAACTTAGACCCTACCGTGCGGACAGTTTCCACTAGCCCGTCGTTGATCTCGTCCACTGAAACTAAGTTCTCAAGGCAAGCAAAGCGATTAGAGAGCTCGAGTTGAAAGCTTTCGGGGTTTTGAATATGGAACCGAGTAGGTCGGAGCGTAGACTTCATCAGGCTGGACTTTTCACATTTAGCATTGATATTCAGCGAGCCTCTTACGATTCGGTGATCGCTACCGGTTTTTACCCTGGTGATCACAGAGACATCACTGAATATCCGTTTCTTGTCGGTCATGAAGAAGTCTATCTCGTTTCTCGTGAAACCATCGGGACTCAACCAGGTCCATTTCCTGTGAGGCGGCTTCTGGAAGAAAGAGTTCATCATGAAGAGTTCCTCTTTCTCCAGAAAGTCGGCCAGCCTCTGTCCCCTAGGGTTCCGTTGCCCATACCCAAATGGCTCCACTCTCACCTCATCACCGCTTTTCTTGCCCAACTTTGCGTTAAATTCTCCCATAACAACAGTGAAGTGGGTTTTGGAACTATGTATGGCCCTACTTATGTCCTCATACATAGTCTCCACTTCATCATCGGAGAATAAAACAAATAGGTTTAACCATAATCTTTAAATGTTTAGTTGAAATCCTAAATAGTTCATGCGACCGACACTTCATTTATCTACTGCAAGCTAAATGGTTGAAGTGACAACATCTAACATTTCATGTACAGAGCTAAATGTATGGATTGATACTGGGTATGAATTTGACAAAGAGGCTAAATGGTTTAAACGACATTCTTGTATATTTACAAGGTAAAGCTAATTGTATTAAGCGACACTGGATAAGAATTTAACAAAGAGGCTAATTGTATGAAGCGACATTTCTATATATTTATAAAGTCAGGCTAAATGCTTTAACGTACGTTGCCTGTAAATTGTTGCTCCAGGAAAAAACGTTTAAACGACTGCCTGGTATTTGGTAGTCAGCTTAGGTACACAGTTCCTAAATTTGTCAATATTTTATGTCGCTTCATTCATTGCAGTCCAAAATGGGCCCAAAAAATGCGGTTGTATTAAGCGACAAAAAAGTGCTCCGATCGTCACCAAACCCAGCTCAAATGACGCAGAAAAATTCGCTGATTCCAAATATGTATAAAAGTCTATATCGCCCAGAGTGTCGCTTAATACAATTAGCCCGGAACCCGTCGATATTTATATCTTATGTATTTGATGAGCAATCACAATTTTTGTCTAGGAAGTTGAAAAAATGAAGCGCGGCCGAGCGATATCATTCGACGCGGTGGGTCGAGCCCAACATTTCACGCAACCGAAATCGCTAGTGAAGATGGCATAAGAATCCTTCCCGTCCACACTACTTTCCGATAAATTGTGAAAAGGCTAGGCAGTTATGATAATGTAACGCGTACCTGGCTACAGTTTTCTTGCTGCTGTGGAAACAATTGAAGGAGTTTGGCTGAAGTTTGCAGCGCACATCCCAGCCCGTGTGAAGTAATCCAACTTAAAAGAATTTTAGAAGACAAAACTATATATTTGTGGTTTAAGCTGGTATTCTATTAAAAATCACTTTAGAATTATACCTTACCATTAACAATGTTTACAAAGAACAAAAGCGTTAAACACGCTAAGGTTTAATATTTACTTGCACTTGAAGAAACACAAGAAAGGAATTTGATTGATTATTGTGTATATGTTATGTAGGTATTATGACAGTTCAAATAATAAACGATAGTGAAAAAAAACTAAATCTATAAACACCCACGCGTACGCTCAGTAATTATTTATTTAAATCATACATTTTATAAACACAACAATCTGACATCAACGAAATCGTAAACTTACTTTTTGATTCATCATCACTGCACACCACCAAAGTGGGCAGTTCTAAAATATATACAAACAACAAAATATAAATAAAATTAAGACTGGAAAACATGTTTCGATCACCAGTGTTATAACATGTTTCGATCATGTGTTTGTACACATGATCGAAACTGATACCAAACCGTGAAATTTGTATAATACAGCGTCGTAAATTCTAGAATATTAATTACTAAAATCTATAAAACTGTTGAATTTTCATCTGCCAAAATCATAACGCAAAGCAAGAGACAACCGTGTTATTTCTTGCCACCTCCAGCTTGATATTTGTCTGCCAAAACTGTCAAATCTCTAATAGCAATCTCCATCACACGTTTTTTAAAATCTGGAGTAAGTCCTGCATGAACTTGTTTCAGAATCCATTTATACATCCATTTGTGTTTTATACGTCTCTCTACCCATTGCTGCTTCATATGATATTCAATTCGTCTTTTGACAGTTTTGTACACCACCATCTGCCGCTCCCTGTAAATGGCTTCTAACTGTACCTTCACGTTTTCTTTTTTAGCCTCTATCAGGTCTTTCTGCCCTTCCGCTCTCCAGATCGCTGTTTTAGCTTCCTCAATTTGTTTCTGCATTACAGCAATTTCATTGAGCCTACTTTGTTCTAACCCATTAGCTATTTCATCGACTCCTTTATCTAAAACCTGGCCAATAGTAGATCCTAATTTGGTTGTGACTAAATACAGCACTATAAATATTGATATTCCCAAGTAGTATTCATGTTCCATGACTAGAATTTCTTTGCTAGCAGCATAATTGGCAAGTCCTAGCATTAAAAAGTAAGGGCCTGATACGCCAGTTACTGGTCCAAAGAATTGAAACCACTCTTCTGGAATTAAACCCATGCGACATTTTCCAGGCTGCAAGGCTCTTTTCAAAGGTCCAGTTCCTCCATCGCGTGTGGGGCTGCTTGCTTCAGTCACTTTGGTCGAGCACGCTCCACAAACATTGGGTGCTTTCGGCTCTTTGTTACTTGGGCATTTAGACGTATACACTTTGGAATATTGTATCACCATGGGAGTAAGTATTCTAGGTTTTTTAATAAAATACGGTATAATTTGAAGCATTGTGGAAAACTATATTTATTGCCATAATAAAATTATCAGACGTCTACAGAAATGTCATTTGTAATAGTTTTAAGTGTAATGTCATTAGTTTTAGGTTGATGCGTATGAAGGTTTTAGTGCTTAAGCGAGTGCAAGCGACATAAAGGTCATAAGCACAAACATTAATTCTGAAAAAAAAAATTGCGTGAAATCAAATAGTGTTTTTAGTTACTATATTAGTATGCATAATCTTCTTCTTCTTCAACCTTTAGTCACCCAATGCTGAGTGTAGGTCTCTTCCAAATCTTTCCACTGCTGGCGGTTTTGTGTTATAGCTATCCAGTTTCTTCCGGCCACTTAATGCATAATATGTCTTATCTAAACATTATTGAGAGCAACCCTCCCATATCCGCAATATTCCCTTAATAGCGAAACCGTTAAACTAAACTAGCTGTTTATGTTCAAGTTTTCCGTTTACCTAAGCGCGTTTATGTTTTCCCATTTAATAGAGTAGCTTTTTATAAATTTTATTATCAACTAGTTGTTCCACGTGACTTCACCCCCGCTGCTCGACTCCTGTAGTCATAGCGTGATATAATTTTAGCATTTAGCCTTGTTTTTATTTCCTCGACAGATGGACTGTCCTACACAAAAATAAAATGAATTCGAACCTGTAGTTCCTGAGATGCGTGCTTTCAACCAAATAAGCACTTCAGCTTTATAATATTACTAGCTTTTCCCAGCGGCTTCGCTCGCCCCCACCCCTTATTGCCTATGTCACTCAGGACCAAAGCAGCTTAAAACTGGTGAAAAAAATTTTGAAATCGGTCCGGTAGTTTTTGAGTTTATCCATTACAAACAAACAAAAATACAAAGTTTTTCTCTTTATAATATTAGTGTAGATAATACAGTTATAAGTATAGATAATGGTAGCCATACACCATACTGCCTATCGTCCAATCGGCATGCCGATCGATTTGATCAAACTTCAAATCGGCAGCAGTGATGCCAACTTAGCAACTTAATAGCTAGATCCAGCTATAAAGTTGCAAGTTGGTTTGATCAAGCCTATCATGCCAATTTGATGGATTCCACGCCCTCTCACGGTCAATTCTAATTGATCCAATCGGCAGCGTCATGCCGATAGGACGATAGGAAGTATGGTGTATGGCTACTTTAATAGGTAGATAGATTATTTATTTATTTAAGGTGTAAAATTCTTAACTTAGGTCTAATTGAACTATCTCTACACAAAGATGACACAATTTAGGGCCTATACACACCACGTTTTTTAAACGCGTAGTCGACGTCGTCGAGAAACGCGCGTTGACGGCGCGTTTTTATCAAACAGACCAGTTTGTTATCGTATGTATCGCGTCAAACGCGCGGCACCGGCGCGTCTGTATCGATACAAACGCGTGTCGACAGCGCGCTTTTATCACACAGAGCAGTTTGTTGTCGTTTGTATCGCGTCAAACGCGCGGCACCGGCGCGCCTGTATCGATACAAACGCGCTGGTGCTGCTTGTTTGTAATTTATACAGGTGTGCAAAGGTCTACAGGCTGCGCCGGACTTGCGCGCGTATCGCGTCTGTATCTCTACAAACGCGCATCAACGGCGCGTTTAAATAACGTGGTGTGCATAGGCTCTTAATTTCACCCGCCAACTTGTGATAAATTCATTGTACCTACTGTAAAAAATCTTATCGAAGTGTGGCACTTAAATGAAAATGAACCACTTTTATCCATTACAGACAAATATACGAAAATACAAATATTTTTTTCTGTTTAATACCTATTAGTTTTGATTTCCTAAATCACAACGATAAACCGCCCATGTGCACACTGCACATGCTAGGATAATACCCTAATACCCTGTTTTTGAACGATTATATGAAAATAGATAATTTAATTCACGATGACTGCGGTTTGTTACAGTGGCATTATTTACTGCTGTTCACGTTTTAGCCTATCAGAAACAGAAACTGACAGAAACTCGCTTTTCACATTTGTCGTGGTTGGTTGTATTTTTGGATTTGCAAAAAACCTTTATTAAATGCCTGATAAGTTTTACTGTATGTTCATACAGCTACTACAGAAAGCTATTATTAGTTTTGCAAATTAAAAAATATTAAATATACATAATTTATGATGGTCGAGTATCAAACTTTGGGCGACCACTAGTTCATTTTACAACTTACTTTTAATCTATGTTTCTCTTATGTAAAGCTGGTACAGTCTGTATAAAGCTTGAATTCATTCAAACACGCTTCATAATCTATACGGTTACCAACTGCGGCAAAGTTGCTCATATGAGCCGCATTAAAATACAGGAATTTAATTTAAATTGCACTGAATTACTGCTCCGCTTACCGCTGATTTAAATCCAGTTAATTTTAAAGCAAAAAAAAATTCATTGGAAGGCCAGAATTATGATATGCGATCTCGTAAGTCTTGTCGTGTAACCTTGCCATTCAGGTTCGTTGGTATAACCGATCATTTATCGTTGGCAGCGCAAATCCGCCACGCTTCGCCGTATGAAGTGCTGTCTCAAGCTCCGGGCTCAGAGCTTATACACTACGTGACGCCATTTTATATCTAAGCTTACCTAAATGTAAAACTGAATCGCCTTCGATTTTCACTTATTACTTAACTAAGCAATCTAGTCTATCATCAATTACGATAGAGTCACAATATAGGAGGGTAAATCGTTTATTTTAATGCAAGAGTAGTGTTTTAACTAGTCTTGATCCGTACTATTAAACATTGTCGGCGCTGTGGGGAATGTTAAAAGCTTGAAATGTCTTTGTTTGCAGTAACGCCACGTATTTACCAGGAAACTGAAGGAATGCGAAACCTTACACCGTGTGCAGGTGTAAAACAGTAATTTATTAAAGGAAATAATGGTTTAGAACGACTGCGGGTACATAAACTATTGTTATGGCCTCTCGAACAATTGTGTGGCCAATACTTATAAATCGATTGGCTGGATGGAACGTAGCAGTGTTGTTATACAAGATTTGTTCGACTGCTTTTTATATTTACGAAGTTTTATTTAGTAATAGGGAAGATTACAAGATGTTGGAGAATTGTGTCAAAACTGACCAGATTACAATATAAAGCTCACAGCTCACTCTGAGTCTAAATAATTTATTTGTATGAAATACGGCAAGCCTCCAAGCAAATGCCAGTAGGAGCAATATGAATAACGGTATTAACGTCAACACTCATCAATAAGGCAAAAGTTCTCATCCCATCTCATTCTTTCACCAATATCAATTCTCGTCTTAAACCACACAATTCAACACGAGGTTTACTTGATTTACAAAAGATTATTTGAACAGAGTCCACACACACGCTTGTGACAGTAAAGTTCGCTTTGAGAGAAGTAAACATGCCCTTATTTCTGGCAGACGAATTCGTAAGCCGAGATAGGACAAGGACAGGTTAAATGGGTTTTTATGGCAGGGTGTCCTTTAGTACGCAGAATGTCTTAAACTTCCTTTGAATTACACCAGAATAGTTACATACAGCGTCCCGCTCAGTTCCATGCACGTAGTCTGTCTTTGTGAACTGCTTTTCATATTTTATTCAGTCCCACAAAGCATCATTTCCCCGCGCGAATTCCTTAGGGATTAGTAGGATTAGAACCTTGTTAGCGCAATTTTCTCCGTCTATTTCGAGAATGTTCCCACTTTCTGAAAGGAAATACTTCTTAAATAAATGTTTTCTTTATGTGTAATTTTGCTTCAAACAAGAATGAAACAAGTGTTTGCTTCAGATTTTGTTAGCGAAGTTGTATTTTGAAAGCGAAATTGGTGGTCTTAGTTTGTTAAGCCCATTACGTAGGTTATCGAATAACAGCTGCTATTATAAGAACTTTCACGGAGAAATAAGCTTTGTTTAACAACTTTTCAAGATGTTACGCGAACAATGTTATTTGATACGAAAATGCAAAAAAAGACATAATAACATTGTCACGCTATGGTTTACATAGTAAACTTTTTTTGTTAGAATAAAAAAGTTTCAGGTCGTTTCTATTGAGTACTGGATGCTACAAATAAGTATAAGTTGGATCTAATTGAGGTACTCTTGCATTAGAGGGGTAACCCTCTTTTGTAATTATAATGGACTAATCAGTACGCAATGAAGGTTTTTAATGCAGCCGAAGCATCTTCCTATTTCCATAAATAATATATAATTTATTGGGCTTGCGTTCCATCTGTAATGAGATTCTAAAATGTTAAGTCATGATTTATATAGACTTGCCTACGCGCGGCAATATCGTGAACTCAGTGTCCTAAAGCTTAACGATATCGTTAAAAAGTTCTTACATTTGTAAAGACGACTCCGTGCTAATGTAGACGCACAAAAAACGTGTTTTACATTAAAACTCGTAAAGTCTTTAGTCTCTCAACGTAGGGCCCGCACTGATCTACTCTGTGGACCTCCCAAACGCCTAATTTATTTGAAGCAAGAATTTTCCGTTTATATCAAGGGTCTAGACAATATCGCACGCTGGGAGCTGTCCCAGAAGATATAGTGGCTCTTGCAAAGTACCAAAGGCAGGGTCAAAGTATACAACAATAATAGATTTAAAAAATCTAAAAACCCACGTTTTTAAATGTCCTAAAAAGAAGAAAATAACCCTACGGGGCTGAGAGAGGGGCCACTCAAAACGTGGGGGCGTATATTATATAAGGGATTATTTATGGGATATATTTACATGACGTGAGATCGTAGGTGTAACTTGCAAAGATACGCCCCCACGTTTTGAGTGGCCCCTCTCTCAGCCCCGTAGGGTTATTTTCTTCTTTTTAGGACATTTAAAAACGTGGGTTTTTAGATTTTTTAAATCTATTAATTATTTTATTATTTTTATCATTGTTCATCGGGTTTGAAGCTACCCTGAAAAATTCAGCCTGCTAGCTTATCGGGAAGTGCCTCAAAGCCTGTCCGCCATCTTGGACGTCCGCCATATTGGATTAATAGCCTAGCGTAGCATAAGCCACATGACTATTTTTTTCGTATTCCTGACAGCAAACCCTTTCATTTGATACCCATATCACGGGGGTGGATTTCAAACAGCCAGTCCACCATCTTGGACGTCCGCCATATTGGATTTAAGTCACGTGACTATTTTTTTCGAACTCCTGATAGCAAACCCTTTCATTTGATATCCATATCACAGGGGTGCATTTCAAATAGCCTGTCTGCCATCTTGGACGTCCGCCATATTGGATTTAAGTCCCGTGACTATTTTTTTCGTATTCCTGACAGCAAACCCTTTCATTTGATACCCATATCATGGGGGTGGGTTTCAAACAGCCAGTCCGCCATCTTGGGGAGGCCGCCATATTGGATTTGTTATGACGTTTCTTAGCTAGTCATGTATTGTCATCAGAACTCAAAGCGTGTACAAAATTTCAGCCTGCTAGCTTATCGGGAAGTGCCTCAAAATTGAGTTGCAAAAGTCCAACCGGAACGACAAACAAACAAACAAACAAACAAACAAGAAAAGTGAGTGTATAAAAAAAAAAAAAAAAACGTGGGAAAAATTAAACAAACTTATGAACTCATAGCTATTTTAATACTTAACAAAACTCTATTAAAATCAAACTATGTTGACTATGCATACAAATGTGTTGGAAACAATAATAATTAATTAGTGAGTGCATAAACATAGCTAATAAATAGTTGAAGGTACCAAATAGAAACAGTAGTCGTTAAAGTTGAGTCGGTTCAATGGCAGGCCATTGTATTGGGGAGTGAGTGCTTGTGCTTATAAAGGTGGGGTCCCACGTGCCGTATCGCGTTGGGTTGTCGGGCGGCGCTTAGCACGCGCTTACATAACTCGAACAAACGGTGCGTTAATTCTTGGCATTGAGGAAGTGAACACGCTTTATCATGTGACCGATATAAAGCACGCCTCGACAGCCGTATTCGAGTGCTAAAGAGCGCTGCACTACGTTGGCTTCCCCCACGAGTGTTACCTAGTCTATTGTGCCGAGCCACAAGAATCAATTACTTATTCAGTTTTGTTCAGTATGACTTCAGTTCCAATTTCAATACTTTTATCTTTGATTTTTTTTCTTAAAAACAAGTACTTTTAGTTTTTACTAGTTTTAAAGTTGTGTTTGATAGAGTTACAGTTTGGATTCACGTTTTCCTGGAAACTAAATAATAATAGTAATTTTTAATCTGGCTTCTAAGAGCCACTGAAAAAACCGTAAGCGACTAATATTACAATATTGCAGTGAGTGCGACAGGAGATTGGAGGAGATAGTTTGTTTCCTCTGTTTCTATCTCCGCGGCACAATTTGTTTAACGTTCAAAAGGAAATAAAAGCGTTCGGGACAAGGAGCAAGGCATTTGATTTTCATAACGTTTACTTATTTCCTTTGTAAAGGAATTCTAAGTATTCATTCAGTTTAAAATGTCTGGAGTTGTGTCGCGTCGCTTCAAAAATAATTTCACTTAATACGTGTCCCAACAGGGATGACTTATTTATTGCTTGTTCTCTTTTAGAACGACAGGCTTAATTGACAAGGGAAGCGCGGCTCGCACCCGAGAAATCTCGAGATATCCCGACATTTTTTATGTACCGGATCTTAGCGCGTATTCTTGTAGGTAACGTCTTTTCCTTGTTTATTATTCGTGGAATCTTCCGAAAATGTTTACTAGCGGTGCTGGCTTGTGTGAAATAAGGATTTTCCCAAAAATACCTATAAGTTTATGGACATTGACGTCAAGTACTCGTCAACGTTGGGCCTTATCTAGCTTCCGTTACTTGTTTGTTTTGTCTTCAGAAGAACATTTTTCGGTTGTCTGAAATTGGGGTTTTTATGAAAGTATTTTTCTAGCATCACATATTTATCTTATATCATATACGCCTACACTTTATAAATTAAATATATTACGAATTGTTAACTTGAATTTTAAAATTAATTCACCATGACACAGTATATACGAGAGGTCATTCCTAATCCGCAAAACTTGGTTGGCCCTGCACCAAAAGTTGAAGGCACGTTCGTTGGTCTGTCGATTCATTTCCTGTACAAAAGCTATTCCTCCACGGAGAGGCTGGCGTCTGCTGGTAATCAGCCAAACTTCCTTCATCAGAAAGAAAGCTTCCGGCACCATATCGAAATGATTTATTACTACTTTTACTAAGTAATATAAACTCCTGGTAGTATAGGTATTGTAAACTCCTCGTCAATGGCGAATTTTGGTTAATAAATCTGGCAAATTCCAAATTAACTTATGCAGCGTACCAGATGCTTTAAGCTAAGTTGATTCGTCTTTCTGTCTTGCAAGCAATCTCATTCGGATAAATTAAAGTTACGAAAAGTTAATGCAATGAAAATAATCTTGCTAGACGTAATTAGCGAGAGAGATATATATTATTTTAGATTTGTGCTGAGATGAGATTTATGATCAAAGGTGAATTAAGAAACTATCATTAATTCATATAACAGATTATAATACTGGAGCATAACTGATAGATTTCGCGAAATATTGTTTTGTAATTTTCTGCTGAGAAGAAAGAGTCCGATTTTCTCTGGTAGGTATTTACTTTGAGTGGCGGATATGTCTAGAGATTACCTTGATTCTGGAAAGCACAAGAAAACTGTAGGAATAGCCACTTCAATGTGAAACTCACGAATTTTTTTATAACTAACGTCTCAAATGTTAAGAGAATAGAAGAAGAAAACGTTTTGTATATGGGATAAAGACAGAAAGATAATTTTATTTAAGGTTAGGCTTTCACGACATCGCTCGTCTGTCTCATCAGTGTGAGACGGTGAGGCAGATTTTGTGGCATTGTGCACTTGGAAGGTATCGACGGTTTCCGGTAAATCCGCTTAACCGCCCGTCCGCGCCGACGAGTAGGGTTGTGTGATACCCGCCTTATCTACAATTCTTTATTGGAGTAAAGTACCAAGTGCCTACTCTCGCGCCCGGCATTGGTCGAGGCCATGCTGCGGGGCGAGACGGAGTGGGAAGCGGTCGCCTCCTTCTGCGAAGCAGTCATGCTCGCGAAGGAGGAGGCGGGCCGCGTGAGGGAGAGGACAATGTCCTCCCTCCGCCCTACCTGCGGTGGTGGACGCCCATGGCGACGGACGTCGCAAGACGATCTCCGGCCACCGTAGGCGCGGGCATGCGGGCGGCGAGTAAAGGGGAACTCGCTGCCCGACCATGGACCATGCCCGGGTCGACGGCGCGTTGTGTTCCACGCGCGCCTCATAGAGCGTTCAGCATAATGACGGGGCCCCCCTCTAGAGAGCCAAAGCCTGCCGGGGTCGCGGGACTTATCTCATTACCGTGACCCCGGAACATAAAGGGCTATTGAAGGACACCGTGGATTTTAGTCAGTACGAGTCTGACAGTCCCTCCCGCCCTGCCCAGGGTGGGAGGACTCATTTGATGATTTTACCACGCTAAAAAAAAAGTACCAAGTGCCTATACAGTATGTAGGTACCTATTTTACTTTACTTGTATTGCTTCATTCAACATTAAATTGACAAGTAATTATTTGGTGAATTGAACTGAAATGTTTATGGCTTCTGCCAGGCATAGAATAATGGAATGATTTGGGCACTTAATTGGCGATCAAGACCGGAGACCGTAACAATTAATTGGGTTTGTTTTTGTAAAGTAAATTGCCCAGTGGGATCAATGGACCCTTTTATGCAAATCTATGATTGATATAAATTTTGTTATCGAAGTGCTATTGATATGAAATTTGTCGGACATGAATATAATGGAGCATATAAATATGCACCATTACATTTGAATATAATGGAGCATATAATTTTTTTTGAAAGAAATGGTTTGAAAAAGCGGTAAGTTTATAATGATAATTGATCACATATAGCTTTATAACACTGAAAAATAACATGTAAATTTTCCAGAAAAAAAAAAATAGAATTGTACGTACATTTCTGGAACTAATCCAGATATTACCCCATACATACAACCATAATTACTTATATCTTTATAATATTAATTCTACATAATTTCTCTCCTAAGATTTAAAAGACGTAAAGCGCCCTTGTTGATTATGCAGACAGTAAAATATGTGTTAGTTATTTGTATTGTTACAAGATAAATAAGGCCGTCTGGTTTATTTTTACTTATGTTAAGCCTGCAGCCTAGTTGAAAATATAACTTTATTTATTAACGTTTATAGCAAACATTAATGTTAATTGTTTAAGGACAGTTATTTGGTCTGTAATTAACGTAAAGTATTAGTTAAAATACTATACATTTTTCCTATTCGTTAAAAAATGTTAAAATACATCATTTGTGAAAATTGAAATAAAATAAAACAGTTCGTTATGAACAGTTGATTAAGCATTTATGTCAACTATTAGTTAAAATGCTATACATTTTAACCCAAGTAGAGTTTTAACAAAAAATGTACTTAGTTTACTTAACTACACTGATCAAACAACTGGCTCTCATGTAGGTAAAGTGGTGTAACATGCTCAACTATAAATATAATTAGTTTTCACGAGTGATGTTATTTTATTTTTAACCGACTTAAAAAAAAGTAGGTTCTCAGTTCGACCTGTATGTTGTATGTTTGTCCGCGATTATCTCGCGTTTGGCTGAACGGATTTCGATGCGGCTTTTATTAGGAGACTTAAAAAAAAAAGTTCTGTTCGACCTGTATGTATGTTTGTATGTATGTATGTTTGTCCGCGATTATCTCGCGTTTGGCTTAACGGATTTTGATGCAGTTTTCAGGAAAGGGTTCATTACATTCTGGAAAAGGTTTAAGTATATAACAATAATGGATATCTCGTGAAGTTGCCCGCATAGATCCGTTTTTGTTGCTTATATTATACCTAGTATTGTAGATTTTCAAAGACGCCGATTATGAAGATTTTTGTTAAATGAATATCTGAACTAAAAAGGGAAAAATAAAAAACTTTTTGAAAAAAATGGGAACCGAATTCAAAACGAAACACAAAAGAAAAATTAAAATAAATTTCTTTCGGAAGTTGGTGGCCATGTCATGAAATAAATAATTACAAAGCCACTGACTTCCCCCTCTCTAGAGGGCCAAAGCCTGCCGGGGTCGCGGGACTTATCTCAGTACCGTGACCCCGGAACATAAAGGGCTATTGAAGGACACCGTGGATTTTAGTCAGTACAAGTCTGACAGTCCCTCCCGCCCTGCCCGGGGTGGGAGGACTCATTTGATGATTTTACCACGCTAAAAAAAGCCACTGACTTCCGAAAGAAAAGTTATTTTACAGTTTTTTGTGTTTGGTTTTGAAGTCGGTTCCCTTTTTTTTAATCAACGCATCGGATGATCATTATTAGTTTGAATTGAATATTTACTCACGAGGGTGTGTAAACACGATGTGTAAAAACGTGAAGATCTGAATACTTACCAAGGTTCTTCCCGCGCGTTCATCCGCATTTTAGTCGAAAACTTTCTCAACATGATAACGAGAAAAAAGTATCCCGTGTAGTAGATTTTTTACTACCTGTGCAAAATTTCATCTAAATCAATCCAGCCGTTTTCGCATAATTGAACTACAAACATTCAAACATACCGAGATTAACAAACAAAAATATCTCACTTCACATAGTACCCAGATATTACATGAATCATACAAAGATTTACATGATATCACACGATAACGTGTCAATTTGCATAACATACGTTTCCATACATTACTTACTGAAATATTTCTGTCTTCAGTTATCTAGAGATATGTGTAATTTGAATGTTTACTTGTCTAATGTATATCATATAACTTCACGTCTGAAATCCCTGAAGGGTTATGTAGGGAAGTCCATGAAAATATGAATATTGAAAACGAAAACCCCATTATTATTTTTAGTTTTGTAAACTCATCAAATAAGTCCTCCTGCTCGGTGGGACGAGAGATTCTATAAAATCTTTAAAAAATACATTTTATCTTAACAGTACCTAGTCTGGGGTGCTAAGACAGGTAACCTCCACGTGCGTCCGTGGACTGGAGTTCCCTCTCGGATACGTCCGGGGGGAAGACCAGTTTTTCGGGCCGGTGCGCCCTGGGATGCGGGCAAAAACTCTTCCTTAGGCACTGTGTGCCTAAGGGGGTTTCTTTGCCCGTATGCAAATAGCCTGTCGGGTGGAAGCTCCAATGCGTGTCCCTCTGATTAGCAGAGGGCACAGCAGCGGAGCGGGCTTGCGGACGGTGAGTAATGGGTAAACTCGCCGTCCGACCAGGGACCAAGCCCGGGTCGGTGGCGTGTCGTGTTTCACGCGTCACCGACGGGGCCCCTTATGGGGCCAAATGCCTGCCGGGGTCGCGGATTTTTTCTTAATCCAGGATACCGTGGCCCCGGAACGTAAAGGGCATCCGAAGGAACACGGGTGGATTTTAGTCAGTAAGAGTCTGACAGTCCCTTCCGCCCCACCCAGGGCGGGAGGACTCATTTGATGATTTTGCCACCCTAAAAAAAAAAAAAAAAAAACAGTACCTAGTCTGGACTAAAAATATTCAGACTACACACAAAACTTTTAAGTAATTCACTGACACATCATCACATCAACCTAACCTAACCTAACCGTCCGAGTCGGGGTGCCCCAAGTCCCGAGCTCGCTTCGTTCGCTCTTGCATCCTTAGTTAAATTGCTGATTACCACCTACCAAGGTAGATCGACGGAAAAAATATTTACAATGTTTTCTTTTCTGCATTACATTACACCAATCGAATATTCGATAAACTAAATGTTATACCACCTGAACATTACATCAAATGAACATTATACCTTTTGATCAATAGCGCAAATGATGTTATCGCAAATAAATATTCGATGAAATGAAAATTATGTTAATCGAAATTATACAAATTGATTATTTTCTTAAACGGTTTTCGAAATAGTAACATTCGATCAAAAGTTGTTATACCAAACAAGAATGAATCGGTGTAGTTATCATCATAAGTTAGATAATTTTACTGTATACTTAACAAATTACTAGTAAATAAACACACAATAAAAAAAAAACCTCAACTATTTGTCAAATAGTAAAACCGTGCGAAGTTGTAGCACATCTCTCGTTGTATGTTTGCGCGCGTGTGTGTGAGTGTGTTTTCGTTTGTGTGGGTATGAAGTGTTGTGCCAGTAATAACACTAAGATGTCAATTCTTGAATGGTGCAGCATCGTAGCGCACTTTCATGTTTGACCTTCAATGTCTGAGGTTAACGACCCCACAGACGCAGACACCTGCTATCTTCGCTCTGCCTCCTTTAAAACAAAAAACCTCAAGCTTTTTTGACATAGCTCATCGGATGTTATTACGGAGCTAATTTTTCGGAATGATGGCATAGTAATTTGGTTCGCGAAATGCATTTTTTAACGCTTGTCGACTTGTTGGACAAGTTTTTTTGTGAAGTGTCATTCCGCAAAATCATTATATTGAGGAGATAGGAACTGGAAATAAAACCAATTTTCTGACACTTTTTTGTATTTTTAAGATCCTCTATCTATCTAATCTAAAGTTTTCTAGTCAGTCCTTTATTAAGTGTATACAAAGGAGTGTATATTTAAACAAAGTCCATACAACATTTAACTGAAATAATAACCTATAAGCGGTGAAAGCGGGTGCCTAGTGTAATTTTGTGGGCGATTCCTTGCGCGCGCGCCGTCCGCTCGTGGCCACTGCCCGGCCTTGCGCAACTGAGTTCACTGACGCACTTTTCCCTATTACAAAGCTTACATTGTTACTAATTAGAAGTCAAACAAAAGCTGATACGTTATTGTAAGAATACTTAATGAGAATTTCTTGAACGCGTGTATACGTTGTTTGAAATGATTAGAGCGTAATAAATTGGGTAATTTCTCGTACAATTATGTTTTGATGTTTCTTAAATTTAAAATATCATCATCTGTCAACTAAACAGCACAAAGGAAAGAGTGGAAGGCTATGGGGAGGATTTGGACTAGCCCAACAGTACAACAGTAGGTATAATTTTTAATTTTATAACCTAAAATAAAAAAAAAGGTTTATGGAGATCATAAATACTTAGTCAGTCGTTTTATCGAAGGTGCTTTCCCAACTGCATACTGCTGGACTAAGTCCTCCCCATAACCTTACACTCTATCCTTTGTGCTGTTTAACAGGTTTTCTAGGCCTCACTCGGCAACGACGCCCGTTTCTGGCACTCTCTTCGTGACGACTCTCACCCATCGATCCCGATGCATTTTATAGATATCTCCACAACCCTTTATCATTTCAGCCTATCGATATATATAGGACTACCCCAAGGAGTGCCACAGCCTTCGATCTGCCATTTTCTTCATTAAGTCACTGTCAGCTGTCTTCTCTATGTAATTCGTCTATCTTGCTGGGGATCGTCTCACACTACGTTTACTTTTGCGCGGTTTCCATTTCAGAACCACTCCACCTTTCAACGGTTCTACGACAGACCACAACCCTAATTACTGGTTAATACCTGTTACGATTTTAAAAGACGTATAAATAAATGAAAACCAGGACCAAACGTGCTTTCCGAAGCACAGAAGATTTAAAGAATGAAGCTTCTTAATCAAATTTTGTTTTGTGGTAACCGGGCCGAGGCAGTTTTTTTAGCCCGGTTAACAATCATGTACTAAACCGTTCATTAGAGGTTGGACATGATTGTATGTTAGACAATTCCGAGCGACACGTTAAAACAACACCAATCTTCTGTTTACAAAGTTAATAAAAGTTTTTTAACCGACTTCAAAAAAAGGAGGAGGTTCTCAATTCGTCGGAATCTTTTTTTTTTTTTTTTTTTTTTTTTTTATGTATGTTCCCCGATTTCTCGAAGACGCCTGGACCGATTTGGAAATTTTTTCTTTTGTTTGAAAGGGTATACTTTCCAATTGGTCCCATGATCATCAGGTCAGGATCTGATGATGGAATCCCAGGGAAATCGAGGGCAACCTTCAAATTTTATAGGCATATAGTACCATTTTCATATATTTTCTAAAGCTGTTCAAGTATTTGCAGCTGATAATCATCATTTCAGGTGGATGAGCTGATGATGGAAGGTACAACTCCTCAACGGCTTGGACTGATTTAGTTTGTGTTCGCATATCTCTGGAACTACAAGTCCGATTTAAGTAATTCTTTTTTTGTTGTACTAAGTATTGTTTAACTAACGGAATACTGCAAGTTTCATCAAAATCGGTTCAGTAGTTTTTGAGATAGGGAATTTTATTAGCTTATTGTGCACTTGAGAGAGAATGATTTATTTGACAAGAATTTGAGTTGAATATTTAAACTAAAAAGAGTATAATAAAAAACTTTTTCAAAAAAAAATGAAACCGCCTTCAAAAACAACCACAAAAAAGGGTAAAATAACCTACAAAATAACTTTTCTTTCAGAAGTCGGTGGCAAAAAAACAATGAAATGAAAACAAAACAAAGGCACCGACTTCTGAAAGAAAAGTTATTTTGTAGGTTATTTTACCCTTTTTTGTGGTTGTTTTTGAAGGCGGTTTCATTTTTTTTTTAAACAGACGAATCCTATCCATGGAGCAGTTGCTGTGTTTTATTTTTATTGTGAGATTTGAAGCTGCCTCTTAAAATTGGTGGAAAATCCGTAGAATATGATAGAATTTTGGTCTTTTCCTTGAACTGGTAGTTCCTAACTCTTAAAGCTGCATGGTTCCGCTTGTGGGCAAGGTCTTACGCAAGTAGACAATTCTTAGTTATTGCTTACTCTACCTACCCACGCTCTTCCACAATTTTTCCACTTCTAAATGTCTTGATTGAAGGGTCAAGTCAAAAAGGTACCTTATTATAAACCTAAAAGTTTTTTAAACAGACGAATCCTATCCATGGAGCAGTTGCTGTGTTTTATTTTTGTTGTGAGATTTCAAGCGGCCTCTTAAAATCGGTGGAAAATCCGTAGAATATGATAGAATTTTGGTCTTTTCCTTGAACTGGTAGTTCCTAACTCTTAAAGCTGCATGGTTACAATTGTGGGCAAGGTCTTACGCAAGTAGACAATTCTTAGTTATTGCTTAGTGCTTACTCTACCTACCCACGCTCTTCCACAATTTTTCCACTTCTAAATGTCTTGATTGAAGGGTCAAGTCAAAAAGGTACCTTATTGTAAACCTGAAGCCCCAAACTAAAATATAAAAATAGATTGGTATCATAGGTACCTAGTGACGCGAGCTAGTTATAATAATATCTAGAGACATTAAGGCCGTCTTCCGTCCGTTGAATCTAAACTAACCAAGTTGAAGGTCACCGGCGCTCCCGAGGCTCACAAACCGTTTTATATGTGCATACAAAACACCTATCGGCCTGTTAAATGACACATTGCCATCGTATTACATAATGGTATATTCATAAGGCTTTAAAAATCCATTACTAGGCGAACTCATACAATCACGGAGTGCCTATATTAACATACAATGTTAAATTTAATAACGTCACTAAATGAAAATGACGACAATGCTTGGTGCGTATTCGTTAAAGTAATCTTCTTCGAGCAATCAGATCTTTAATTATAAGCTCTTAATATGTGAATTAACAGCAGCACAATAAAAAAATAATTGACAAATGTATTTTAGGTATTACTTGTCGAAGACCTCAGACTGTTAGAATGTAAAAACGGATGAATTTTCTGGTTGATATTAACAATATAATAGGCACATAAACACATCAATATACACAATTAAACAGCGCGAAACAGACAGCCATCATTTAATTTTATTACGGTTGAATTCGTGTTACATGACGGTTTTGGATTAATTTTAACGTTCTAACATTTCAGCTTTCCGAGTTCAAACACAGTTTTAATATCTGCGTTAAAATAAACATCAAATGAATCTTCAACTTCAAAGCTGTTAAGTTTAACAATTTTGTTCTCGAATTTTATTTTTAAAAAGTAACTTAAAACTACGGCACTCTATAAAAGGAGTTGAGTTGGAACGACTCAAAGGTTACTGAAACGAAAGAAAATAATTTGAATAGTAATTTACGAAAATCTTCTCCAAATGCAAATTGACTCCAGTGAATGTTTCGAAATCCATTATGTACTGCGCTCGTTTCGTAGGTACTTGTTCGGAGTTCAGGAGACGTTAAATGCTAAAATGTCCCGACAGTTATTATGTCGGGCAAAGTCTTAAGTAAATGTAAAAAAGATTTTTCTAACTTTATATTCTGTGTCATAGTGTCAAGGTGACGTTTTATAACGTGCTGAAGTGATTGGTGTCCATATTGTTCTGAGGGTGTCCACGCCAGAAGCGTGATCGGGACGCGAACCATGTCAAAGGTCAGGCGGATCAAAGTGTTGCCATGAAACGAAATAATCGATTTTAATTACTACCTCGTGTAGTCTTTTTGTGATCGTACGCCTACGATCGGCAATTCAGCCGAACACTAAAATATGAAATAAATTCTGGAACTTAATCTCAAAGTAGCTACTTATCCGAGTGACGATATTATCAAGTTCATCGATATCGATAATTATGTTCTCATCATCTGTTACTGTTAGCCCCTTCGTACACAAGGCGACGCAATTCTCCGATACCTGACGACTTCGGTATCCAAGCGACTAGGTATCTCAATACAAATCCATAGAGCAGCCATACTCAAAGTGTGCTCCGCGGAACCCTGGGGCTCCGTAAGGCCTATGTGGGGGCTCCGCGAAAATCCTAGTAATAATGAGAAAAAATACCTCTCCTATTTATCAGTGTCTAGATTCAGAGTTTTATAAGCATTCAATTACGCTGTCTCGACCTTATGCAGCTACGTCTATTGCGGACTGGATGTCAAGCCTGATACAAGAATTCAATTCTCTTCGATCAAACCTAATATCAATCAACCAATTGATGAAAAATAAGAAACAGTTTTATACATTCCATTCGATTTTTTTCTTCTAGTTTAGTATACACTAACTATCTATTACCTATTAAAGCTGCAATTTTTTCTTTTATTTTGGGGTTCCGTCAAAAATTTCGCTTTTCATAAGGGTGCCACCACTAAAAAAGTTTGAGAACCGCTGCCATAGAGGTTCGAAGACAGTCACGCGTCACTGGATGCAAAGTCGTAAGGTCTCGGAGACTTGCATCGCCTTGTATCGAAGGGGCTTCATATCCTTATTTATAATAAGTATCAACCACAATCAGTTGATGAGACATGAGCTGCGATAAATTATTTCCTACAATGACAATACAAAGTAGATCCATTGTATGTATATTCCATTTTTTGTTAGAATAATAGTTGTTATTTCTTTACAAGGAAGATGCAATTAATTCATGCACAAAACATGACATCCTACCTGATAGTTACAAGTATATTAAATCTTTCAAATACGAAGGAGGTAACTGCGCTGAAATCCCCACTGACCGATGGGAAATGTAACCTTTTTTCCAGAAAACCCCACTATTAAGATTTTTGAAAAACTAAGAAACTATAAAATATAAACGAACCCCACCAGGAGTTGAAAAATCCTAACTGGGCTAAATTTCTGAAGTCGTTTAAAAAAATAACAATCCCTACTGGTACTAAGTAGTTAAATTAATTCGGAGTAACACCTTCTTTTTGGTGTAAAATTCATCATTAAATCCTTTCACCCTGGGTGGAGTTGGACGGAACTGTTAGATTTATTGAATTTTATGAATTACGACTCCACGGTCTAATCGTTTGTAAATAATATACTTACTGAAGATATATGCAGTCGCCATAAAGTATAATGTTGCAAATATATTTTGAACACTATGTACTAAGACGTAAAGTCTTTAATTATTAGGTACTTACGTACGTTAATTACGTTTCAGACAACTCAAAGTTAATTAATCTGGGCGTGGTATGTGATGGTCCCAGCGAGCATATTGTTTGAACTTACGCTGATCGCCTTTTCTTCTCTACGGGGACGAGGTCGCTCGTTAGTTAGTGCACCGAATTGTCTTATGTGGTCGTAGCCTCGTTAAAACGTTGTACAATTCCCGAATAATGAGCCATCGCACCCTCTGTCTCCCTTCACACCCCACTGAGTTGAATAACTTAACTTTCAGGATAAGTTACGTGTTACGCTGAACTCGTCCGCCATTGTTTATCGTCGCGACGATGTTAATTTAAACTTCTTGGCTTTACATACTAGTCGCGCGTTACTACCAATAAAAGTATTACGTACCTTCAAGCCTCAATTACAGACAAACTATCAAAATGCTCCTAACAATTTACCGAATTTACGTCGATGCGAAAACTTTGTTTTACAAACTTAGTTTCGTGGAAACAATTCGACCAAAAGAACTTAGAGAGTCTGACAAACTGGTTCCGGGTACATAGTATTATGCGGGTTTCGTTCAGATTGGTCGTTTTCCTTTCAAAGGGGAAAAGTTGTAAAAATTATTAGGAAAGGTCCGCAGTTCGGTCGCGCATGCAGGCTTTTATCGCGAATAAATCACGAAATTTTTGTAACACAAAAGCACTGGGTCTTTAGGGCATGAGAAGCCTTTACTCGTTTTGGTGGAAGTAGTACGTTGTAAATGTAGAGAGTGCTGACACATGGAAATATGTTGCTCTATTATGTTGTTAGATGGAAAACTTTTCTACTTTACACTTTTAGTGGGCTGTTTAACATTTACAAGTGATTAATCTTGTTTCCAATGACTATAAAACAAAGATATTTGGAAATAAAACTTAGAAGTATCTTCCCTTTTGACTCGTAAAGTGTAGACTATAAAGTGAGTGGGAACTTAGTATGGGATGCTGGAGAATTTATTTAATGTACTTCTGAAAGTCGTTAACAAGTGGTTTGCCATAAATTCGTGTAAGCACACAGTAGCTGTTATCATGTTGCTTTTATTTTATAAAATATGCTTTTACAAGAGATGTTTTCGCTTTTCATTAGAGATAGTTTGAGGCTAGTTGTATAGATTTTCAGGTTATTTTCTCTCTATTTATACAAGAGAAAATAGAATTACTTATATAGCAACATAGTAGTACTTACCTACGTCTGAATTAAGATTGAAGGTGTTACTTATATATGATTGTTCTAGACTAAAATTATATGTATAGAGCTCCGTAGTGTTCTCGCGATTCACTGACACAGGGCATCCTTATCTCAAGTCAAGTCAGCCAGAAAGTAATCACTTTACATGAATATACGAAGTCGCCTCAACGATTGTCTTTTGACATAAACTGGAGATATACTCAATTTAATTGTGAAACCCTCGAATCGTTATCTCGTATATGAGTGAACACGGTTAATATTTTGGGAAATATTATTTTGTTATAATAATGTAATTAATCAGCCTGCCTCGATAGTTTAGTGGTCACAAGCACGACTGCTGATCATAAGGTCTTGGGGTCGATTCAGCTCGGAAGGAGTATTACTGTTTTTTTTTTTTAATTACGAGTTTCTCAATGGCAGCGCCGTATGTTGGATTTTTGCCCAATTTATGGCAATAGTACCGCCACCTATTAAAACAAGTGTATTTTAAGTCTATAGGCTTAGATTTAGACCACTAGGCTGCGTCTTGATTCCGAAAATAAAGAAAAAATGCCGTATTTAAATTTTATAAAACTCAAGTGAGCTACGAACTGCGTTATCCACATTCTATTTTATTTAAATTTTAAAATGTCAAAATTTTGCTCCGTAATTTAATATTTAATTTAATTAGGAATTACGTTATAATAAGGTGTAATTATAAATGCAAACGGATTATTAATGTGTAAATACGCTACAGAATTGTTATCCGGATAATTCACACAGTTTTCGGAAATATATCGTTTCCGGTAACCTAAAATCAACAGCGGACGTTCTGTCAAAGGATAATTTAAAATTGATTTTTGCTTTGATGACAAATGAATGTTTCAAAGTAAAACTTTGTGAAGATCTCATAAAAGATTCTGTTTCCCGTTCGATCTTCACAATATTAAGTAATTAATTTAACGAAGGTTGCATTTTTGTTGTTTAGTAGTAATATTTCAATAGCCTTTTTTTGTTTTTCTCTTTACTCTGGTGGGCAGCCCTCCTACCCACATAGGAATAAGTAAAACTCTAAACCAATAAAATAAGTTTAAATATTTGTATTAGTTAATAACAAACTTTTGTAGCAAAATAAGCAGTCTACCTCATTTATTTAGAGCATATATAGCTAACTTTCCCCTGTTCATTACTAATTTTTTTTTTCTTTCTCCCAGTACCTGTAACTTTTCTCTATTAGTTTATTCTATTAGTACTCACTTTTTCTTTTTATAATTTTCAGTAATTTATCTTGAAACCATGCCTGTGATGACCCGTAAGGCTACTGCTCAGGATTTGGAGCTAAAATTGAGAACGGCCCTCCAAGAACTTAAAGACTCAAAACTCCAATGTCAACAACTGCTTAAGGAGATAGAAGAGAGTGAGGAGGAAGTCAATAACATTAATAACAAGAACTCGAGCTTAAAACGGGAGCTAGTTGACCTTTATCACCAATACATATCTGTTGTTGATGAACGGGATCGTCTGAGGGAAGTCACAGATGAATTCAACTCTTGTAGCAATTTATATGAGGAGGCTTTGTGCAAAGTTAGGGACCTAGAGGATGAGTTAATCCATGCTAATATTCTAATTACATCTTTGGAACAGCAAAAGGAACGCACTCAGATTAAGGAAACAAACCATTTGTACAATGAATTATTAAATACATCCTGTAATCCTCACCCCATTGTAACAATAGACCTTACAGAGGACTCTTTACTAAAACATAACTACTGTCACAAAATTAGTCAAAATAAAATTAAGAAATATGCAAGACTAAATAAAATAATTAAAAAATGTAAAAAATACAAGAAACAACAAAACTTATTTTCAAAAAATATTCAATTAAGGAAGGAGCGTGTTTCTCTTGTCAGTAAGTTAAATAACTATCAAATAAAATTGGAAGATAGTATTAAAATTTATGAAATGGATACTCAGCGCTTACAGTCTGAAATACAGGTATTGAATCTCTCACTTAAATCTATAACTAGTAAATATGAAAGCTCTAAAAATCAAATCAAAGAGCATATTCTTGCTACAAATGAGTTGGTGGACAAAGTGGACTTGCTGACTCTCAGCAACACTCGGTGTTCCTGTCAGAGGGAACCCAGTCCACTTTCCCTTCAGCTTGAGGCAACGGAGGACCCGTCCCAAGCTGTTAGGGCTCAGGACTGTATTACCAGCCAGGAAGTAATACCTGTCATAGTACAAAACATTAACATACAGCCTGAGATTAATAGTAATAGTTTTATCTCTAATCGTGATGAGTGTCAGTCAGTTATGTTTTCTGATAGTATAGGTAAAGGGCTAGGTAGTCTAATTAGTAATAAAATGAGTTATTGTACTCAAAATTATTGTATGCCCGGTTCAAATTACAAACAGATAATGGCATCAGTCACTAAAACTGTATATTGTCCCAATTCTACCATAACTATATTTATTGGTAATAGTTCCAAGATTAGTAAACAAGACATCACTGACTGTATATCAGAGTTGTTGAAATTAGATTGTAATAAAATTATTTTGTGTGCTTTTCCATATTTTGAAAAATTGTCTGATAGAAAAAACAGTTACATACACATGCTGAATAAGCATGTACATTTCTTGGCAAGTCATTATAGCGATAAACTTTTATGTTTAGACATCAACACCTTTGTTGATAAGCTTAGGTCGACCCAGAATTCGGTTTATCTGCCTATTAGATATAGACATATCGCACCCTTAGAACATAAATGGCACTAAACGAAAATGTTGATTTTACAGTATGGCCGTTTTAAGATTTTTTAAGAATTGAATGGGTGATATGGAACTAAAAAAATATATATAAAGCTTTGTGATCGGCTTAAAATAACAGTTTAACTAACGCTGTTTCAGTATCCAGTGGCATACAATAAAATTATTGATTATTTATCAATGGAGAAGCATTTAAAAAAAAAGTTTAGCATTATGTCGGTTATAGTTTTCTAGTTATTCAAAACTTTTTGCTTAATGACCTCTAAATTGTTATTTTACCTACACTGTAATGATAAAAAAGAGAGAAATAAAACAATATAACTACTAAAATAATAAAGAATTATATTTATTTGGCACATGCTCACAGTTTTCGGTCAAAATTACCACACATATTCATAATTAACAAATCTGTTTCAATCTTAAAGATTCAGTTGCAAGTGGGAGTCGAACCCGCGTCTTCTGGATAAGTACTCCAGACGCCTTACCAACTAGTCAGAAACTTCAACAATCAAAGGAGAGATGGCGCTCGTATTTCCACGAGCTGCTGAACAAGCAGCATAAAGAGGTGCTGTCACCGGATCTCTTTCCAAATTAGGGACTGGTGCCCCCGGTAACTCACGAGGAAGTACATGTGGCTCTTCGTTGCATGAAGAACCGGAAAGCTGTGGGAGCCGATGGAGTTCCTATTGAAGCCTGGAAGGCGATGGGTCCTCGTGGTGTGGGCATCTTAACCTTTTTAACGGCATGCTCCTCACCGGAAAGATCCCAAGCCAATGGAGACTGAGTATTATCACTCCAGTCTTCAAAGGCAAGGGAACGGTGCAGGAGTGTGGTGGTTATCGTGGTATTAAGGTTATGTCCCACACCATGAAGCTCTTCGAGCGGGTAATTGACTCTCGGATCCGACAGGAGTGTACGGTCTCGGGGTGTCAATATGGGTTTCGTCCGGGGCATGGCGCCATGGATCCCATTTTTGCCCTAAGGGTTGTCATGGAGAAGTACAGATCGAAGAACACGCCTCTGCATCTTCTGTTCTTAGATATGCAGAAGGCCTTCCAATGTGTCCCTCGTCAGGTGATCTGGTGGGCGTTAAGATCCAAAGGGGTACCCGAGACCTATGTTGACATCATTCGGGATATGTACTGTTAAATGAATAAACCGATAACTGTTAATCTAATTTAATATTTAACAAAACATAACAGACACGAAAACATTTCAATCTATCGACCATCGAGAGAATTCCCCAAACGTCACTGTCATTCCCATGTCTCTCTTCCCGCTCTTCTAGGGATGTACCAGGCTGCGTAGGGTTGGGATTCCAGTTACGGATTTACGTTTATTAGTTCGGCCTTCCTGACTCTCCGGCGTCCTCGACGGAATTGCACTCGAATGAACATGAAAACCCGTGGAACCTGCAAACAATCCTGCACACAAGCACAGCACAAAGCCCGCAGGCGATGCACAGTAGTAGTATCCTTCATTACACGACCCATCTTAATCAGCAGAATAAAAGAAAAGATGGGTCAAGCAATGCCGGTCACTGACTGTAAGCAGCGAGCAAGCCCCGTAGGCAATGCAACCTGCCCCGTAGGAAATGCAACCAGCCCCGTAGGCAATGCAACCAGCCCCATAGGCAATGCAACCAACCCCGTAGGCAATGCAAGCAGACCCATGTGTACTGCAACTAGCCCCGTAGGCAATGCAACCAGACCCTTGTGTACTGCAACCAGCCCCAAAGGCAATGCAACCAGACCTATGTGTACTGCAACCAGCCCCGAAGGCAATGCAACCAGACCCACGTGTACTGCAACCAGCCCCGAAGGCAATGCAACCAGACTCATGTGTACTGCAACCAGCCCCGAAGGCAATGCAACCAGACCCACGTGTACTGCAACCAGCCCCGAAGGCAATGCAACCAGACTCATGTGTACTGCAACCAGCCCCGAAGGCAATGCAACCAGACCCATGTGTACTGCAACCAGCCCCGAAGGCAATGCAACCAGACTAATGTGTACTGCAACCAGCCCCGAAGGCAATGCAACCAGACTCATGTGTACTGCAACCAGCCCCGAAGGCAATGCAACCAGACTCATGTGTACTGCAACCAGCCCCGAAGGCAATGCAACCACTCATGTGTACTGCAACCAGCCCCGAAGGCAATGCAACCCGACTCATGTGTACTGCAACCAGCCCCGAAGGCAATGCAACCAGACTCATGTGTACTGCAACCAGCCCCGAAGGCAATGCAACCACTCATGTGTACTGCAACCAGCCCCGAAGGCAATGCAACCAGACCCATGTGTACTGCAACCAGCCCCGAATGCAATGCAACCAGACTCATGTGTACTGCAACCAAAATTATACTTACGGGTAAAAAAAAATATTGTCAAGCATCTTACTGATGAGCCCAGGAGGCAACATTTGGTCTTTATTTATTCTTCATCTGAGGAACTCATCTCTCTTGAGTACCATACCTTCATTTTATCGCGGGCAATAATGTTTCGATAACCTTTGTTTCCTTTTACAGTAGATGTCACTTCATATCTGTCATTAGGCAATACTGCTGTGACCTTGTACGGTCCTGCATATCGCGGCACTAGTTTACCACTAGTCAAGCCTGGCCTCATAATCCGCCGCTCTACCATTACTAAAGCTCCAAGTTTAATTGGTTTTGACTTCCTGTGTCTATTGTCAAAACGCAATTTCATAAGAGAAGCAGCCTTCTCAATTTTATTAGCAACCCCTTGACGCAACTCTACCACATCCTGCTCTACACACACTGGACCTTGTAAGTCACCAGCCAACCGTGGACGAAAACCACACAACACTTCTAACGGGGTCTTACCTGTCCCTTGACAGACAGTACTATTAATGCCCAATTGAATTTTTGGTAGATAAACATCCCATCCTTTTCGTTCTTCCCCCATGTGAGCTGTCAACGACGCAAGTATGGTCCGATTTAAACGTTCCACTTGACCGTTGGCTCTTGGAGATGCCACGGCATTTTGAACATGTTTAATATCCAGCCCTTTGCAATAATCTTGAAATTCACGTCCAGTGAAAGCAGTGCCCCTGTCACTAATAATCCTTACTGGATAACCAAATACTTGACTTAATTTATTTAATGACGTTATAGCCCCTTTGGCGTTGGCACTAGCTACAGCGTCAAGCCAAACAAATTTGGTGAAACCATCAATGACTGCAAAAATATAAGTTTTTCCCGAACTTTTGCAAAACGGTCCCAAATGGTCCACATGCAATGTGTGAAAAGGAGTAGAAATTCGTTCGATTGGATGCAACAAACCAGGTTGCTTTCCTGTCGGTTTCTTAGAGAATTGACACCCAATACAACTTTTGACATACTTCTCAATAAATTTCCTCATTTTAGAAAACCAGTATTTAGCTCTAATGGCCTCCAGACACTTTTCTACTCCAAGATGACCATTACCGTCATGATAAACTTTCATTATATGCCACCTGGCAACTCTTGGCAATACAAGTTTGATCCCCTCTTCGGTAATTCTATACAAACGGTCATCAACTAACTTATAATCTTTATTCAAACCATCCTTCTTATGCTTGTTAGCATCAACTTCCAACTTCATATTTAACTTCAATGTCTGAATTCCTTCATCATCTTCTTGTAAGATGTCAATAAATTCCTTTTCCTCAATATGCTTTACTTCAATGGGGTTGCGACTAAGAGCATCTACATGTTGCATCGATGTGCCTGGCTTATGTTCTACTTCGAAATCATACTCCTGAAGATCAAGCCACCACCTAGTAATACGAGGTGACAAGTCCCTCTTAGACCAAGCTAAACGTAATGCGGAACAGTCTGTTACCACAGTGAATTTCATTCCTGTCACATAAACTTTAAACTTTTGAATGCTGAAAACCACTGCCAATGCTTCTAACTCAAAACTATGATATTTTTCTTCTGCAGCACTTGTTTGTCTACTCGCATATGCAACAACTTTAAGTAAACCATCTGGTTGACGTTGCAATAGCATTCCACCAAGCCCAGCTTTGGAAGCATCTGTGTGTACCTGGGTTTCTCGGTTTGGACTATACATCGCAAGTACTGGATCAGACGTTAACAGCGCCTTTAAAGTCGCTACTGCATCATCGTGTTTCTGACCCCATTTCCACTCTTCAGTCTTTTTCGTCAACTGGGTTAAAGGACGAGCTATTACAGCGAACCCCTTTATAAATTTTCTGAAGTAGCTCGCCAAACCAAGAAATTGGCGAAGTTGATGTATGTTGCATGGTGTTGCAAACTTTTTCACAGCAGTCAACTTATGAGGTGACGGTCGTAATTCACCGGCGGAAATCTCATGACCTAGATATTCAACACATTCAGTGAGGAATATACATTTATTCCTTCTTAATTTTATGCCTGAATTGGAAATCAACTCAAGAACTTTTCTTAAATTATTTAAACAGTCTTGGACATCCTTTCCCCACAGAATGACGTCATCAATATACACTTCCGCGCAATCATGAAGAACTGGTGTTAATATTTCATTCATGGCTCTCTGAAACACTGCTGGTGCATTACAAAGGCCAAAACTCATCATGCGAAACTGAAAATGTCCATCGGGTGTGACAAAAGCTGTGTATGGTCTGCAGTGCTCAGATATCCTAATTTGATGATACCCATTGGCTACATCCAAGCAACAAAACACAGTTTTATCCACAAGTCGATCTAATAAATCCTGGATCACTGGTAACGGGTAGCGTTCTTTTTCCGTTATTTTATTTAGGGCCCTGTAGTCAATGCACATACGATAATCACCCTTTTCCTTTTTAACTAATAACACTGGACTTGCATATGGAGAGATTGACTTTTCCACTATACCCGCATTCAACAACTCTTCAACCCTGTTCCTTACTATCTCTCTTTCATGATATGACATTCTATATGGTTTGTAGTTTATGATCTTGTCTTCTGTGAGTTTGATGGTCATTTCAATGTTACAATTACCTAACTCCATTCCTTTTCCAGAAAAACATTGTTCAAACTCTCTAAGCAAATTATTTAAATCATTCCTTTCACTTATGCTAAGAGTTTTGCCGACTTTCGCCTCTGTGCAATCATTTTCAAACTCTGTCAAATTAGCACGTGTCATACAGTCTTCTTTTTTCATTAAGATAGTCTCATTACTCAAGTTCATAACTTTTATTATAGTAATCCCATCTTGAGTTTCTATTTCTTGTCCTAATACATTGATCTCACACCTAGGTCTACGATGTTCACCATACTTCACATGAAGAAGTCCAGTTACAATAGGATCCGTCATCGCCACAACTTTATTAACACCAGGCCGTAGAGTAACATCATTTTGGGAATGTAATTGGATTTTCTCTAATTGAGCGCTAAGATCAGATATTCCTAAACCCAATTCATTGTCATAAATGTTAAGATGTGTGGAAGTTTTCACAACAATTATATTTGGTGCTTCAGTAAATGGATGTCCCACTAGCACATCAAACTTCTGTATATGGTCAGGCACCACATAAAAATGGGTGTATCTTTCTACGCCATCAACATTTAAATACGCATTAACTACGCCTAATGGTAAGGTCAATGAATCACCATAACCCTTAATAATCAAGGTGTCATCAGTTGCAATATGTAAATTCAATTGTTTACAAAAGGCTTCCCTCATAATGTTGCATGAACTTCCAAAATCAATATAAGCACTTGCATTAATCCCATTAATTTCCACAATTTTATAGTATTTATCATCCGAAAAATCGGAGCAAACCATATGTACCTTTTTAACCGATTTATTACTCAATTCCTTCTTCCGGCATTCCTCTGTAGTGTGACCTTTTATATTGCAGAAAGTACACTCTTTATTCTGATTTTTCTTCTTATAACATTCTACTTCCTTGTGTCCCATACGTCCACAGAACCTGCACTTTATATTATTTGATTTTGATGTCTTGCCACAAGTTCTAGCCTTATGACCGACCTTTCCACATGTGAAGCACGTTTTGTTGTCTAGCTTTTCTTTATTTTTGTCATTATGCTGCACTAAAGCTGATGATGTCTTATTGTCATTATGCTGCACTAGAGCTGATGATGTCTTAACACTGGCCAGGTACTTCAATAAGGAAACAGGATCATGGCATCCTGCAGATATTGCTCCTACTTCTAAAAATTTATCACCTAAAGTACCAATGATAGCCTCCGTGATCAGTTCATCAGACATTCCACAAGACATCCCTATACCCAATTTTTCGTAATAAAATTTAATTGGATCTTCTTTTTGTTCCTTTACCTTATTGACTAATTCTCTAATTTGGCTTAACTTATTTTTTGTAAATGGAAATGCTTTAATAAGACGGTCCTTCCACTCTGCCCAGCTCACATCATATGAGAGCTGTCTCTCGTACCATCCTTTAGCATACCCGCGTAGCTTAGACGTACAATTACAAATCAATGTTCTCTCATCCCACCCATACATGAGAGCCATACTCTCAGAATTTCTAATCCAATGTTCAATTGACACAGAAGTTGTCTGAGGATCAAACTCCGGCAATATGTCATTCCGTCCCACATAACGAACCACAGGAGTTCCACTTGTGCTGGCTTCAACCAAAGGTGTTGACATTGAAACTTCAGCTGGTAATGTTGTCTGTGGTGTAGACTCAGAAGCATGATAATTTTGTGTTTGTCTGAGCTCTCTAACTAGCCCCTCTAATGCTTCTATTCTACAGTCCTTTCTCTCCAGTCGTTTCCTGTATTTCTTCCTTTTACTGCTATGCTCTTTCCCAAATTCCTCAGAAGCAGAACTACTAGTTGAGTAGTGCCTCTTATTATGACGCCCCATTTTACAATAGGAAAACAATATACAATATTCTGAACAACAACAATTACACCAAAAATATTATAAAACAACAGTCACATAAACTTATGTAGTCAAAATATTAACAATAAGGCCACAGTCTTCTACCACACCAAATTAATTCAGTTCATAACTGACTGAGACATTAAATTGTATTTACACATTTAGATTAGTTATTTACACCAGCACAACCCATACCATTTTAATAAAATTTTGGTTTGTAGGTTATCTTTTGAAAGTCAGGTTCAGACCGGTAAATCAGAACAAGCTCACCAAGTTTCCAAGTGTCCCACTAGGTAAAAAGCACGAAAAATCCCATCTGATCACACCATGAAACACCAAAAAAACAAACACCAAGAAAAATGATGTTCTTTTGTTTTTCCTCAAGTCACAATGTCACATTCAAAGTTTTCACAAAAAGGTTATAAGCAAGTACTCGTATGCACGTAAGTTTTATGCCACTTCTGAACTGTTAAATGAATAAACCGATAACTGTTAATCTAATTTAATATTTAACAAAACATAACAGACACGAAAACATTTCAATCTATCGACCATCGAGAGAATTCCCCAAACGTCACTGTCATTCCCATGTCTCTCTTCCCGCTCTTCTAGGGATGTACCAGGCTGCGTAGGGTTGGGATTCCAGTTACGGATTTACGTTTATTAGTACCGAGACTCCGGTTCTATAGTTCGGACCGCGGTTGGCGATACGAAACCCTTCCCCGTCACCGTCGGAGTTCACCAGGGCTCTGTCCTCAGTCCGTTTTTGTTCAGCGTGGTGTTAAATGTGCTGTCCACTTACATCAGGGACTTACATGAGCAGCCCCCATGGCTGCTCATGTATGCCGATGACATCGCGCTGGCGGACTCGGACGGGGGGCGCCTGGTACAACGTGTGACAGCTTGGAAGGAGTCGCTGGAAAACGGTGGTATGAAAATTAATGCGGTGAAGACCGAGTACTTGGCCTGCAATACCACAAATACTGCTCCTGTTCGCATTGGCGAAGACACAGTCGAGCGCACGGAACAGGTCAGATACTTGGGATAGGTGCTCCACGAGTCCGGGGACGTCGATAGCGACGTCAAGTCACGTATCTCGGCGGCCTGGGCAAAATGGCGCGAGGTGGCGGGGGTTATCTGTTACCCAAAAATGCCGGTTAAGCTCAAAGGACATGTCTCTAAGACCATCATTAGACCTGTCCTTTTGTATGGTAGTGAAGCGTGGCCTTGAGCGACATAAGCAGAACCTGCGTGTCACGGAAATGAATATGCTGCACTGGATGTGCGGAGTCTCGCGGAAGGACCGCATTAAAAACTCCCGCATCCGCGGCAGCCTTCATGTCCGTGACATTGCAGATAAATGCAAGAAAGTCGCCTACGCTGGTATGGCCACGCCACGTGGGAAACAAATGCCTTGCCATGCCGCCCCCGCCGGGGCCAGGGAAACGAGGAAGGCCTAAGAAACGTTGGCTTGACGTCGTAAGGGACGATATGCGTGCTAATGGGCTCACGGCAGGAGATGCACAAGACCGTGCGAAATGGAGGCGTTTAGGTAGGAAGGCGGTCGTATAAGAACAAAATCCTTATTAAAATTAAAAATAACTGACACTAAACTCAAACTGCCACTTATGCAATTACGCACAGCTAATGTTTGAAAGCATATTTATTGATTAAATGGCTCTTTACAAAAAATGCCCGTTATTTAATTCACATAAATACAAAATCCACTCTAAAGTTATTAAATAAGTGGCATTATATTCAAACTGCCACTTATGCATTTACTCACTGTAAATATTCGAAAGCAAATTTATTAAATAAGTGTCACTTTACACAAAGTGCCAGTTTTTAACTCACCTCGACAAGGATTCCCTCCGGAAACTTGACGCGAACTGGCGTAGTGCCGGTTTATCAATTACAGACCGGACAAATTGTGACAAATTCATAAGTGACACTAGCGACATCTAGCAAAAATTTGGCGCATTAGAGCTACCGGGGTCTTTGCATTAGGAGCGTTTCGTTTTATGCGTTTTGACTGTATACTTAACTAAAAAATGACATTTTTTGTATAGTGCCACTAATGTTTTAAGAGTGCGATATAATAGCTAGTCTATTAAGTTTTCATATTTACTCGGACATAAGTAATATGTCTTCGTCTTGTGTACATATTTATAGTAGTAGTAATTGTAGTATTAAGTGTAGTATTAGTAGTACGAAGGAGGATCCATGTATCACTATGGAGGATTCTCAATCGCAAGGTGAGACTACTAGTAGTAGGTTATTTTTGCCTGGTGATGGCATGGGGCTCACTCCGGATAATAGTCATTTAAACTAGTCAGTAGGACAACAGAAGGTACCATTCGCAATTTAACATCCACAAGTAACAATGTATCTTCTAGCAATCATTTAATTAGTTTTAAAAAAGGGCCTCAGCAGAATACCTTGACATTATTCCATCAAAATATTCAAGGTATTGCTTCAAAATTATTAGAAGTCGAAATGTTTCTTGAAAAAACAATGTTTGATGTTATCTGTTTTACTGAACACTGGTTGAAGGACTATCAAATGCTCATTAATTATGAAAATTACAGTGTTGTTAGTTGTTTTAATCGCAAAACTATGCTGCGTGGAGGTTCCCTAATACTAATAAGAAATTGTTTAAAATGTAATCAACGTAATGACATAGTAGGTCTCTCGGTTGAACATTGCGTCGAACTGTCCTGTGTTGAGCTGGATAAGCATGTAATAGTGTGTGTTTATAGACCCCCTAACTATCAAAATTTTTCCTTATTTGAATCAATAATGGAAGATGTTCTGGCAAAGCTTTCAGAAAGCAATAAAACAGCAATTATTTGTGGTGATTTCAATATCAATATTTTGGAAGAAAATTGTAATAGCAGTAGGTTATTAAATCTTTTTAAATCTTTTGATTTAACCAACATATTTGCAGAACCTACTAGAGTAACTCCAACATCTGCTACTTGTATTGATAATATTTTCTGCAATTGTGATTATTTTGAAAAAGCCATAGTTAGTTGTCTGCCGTCTGATCACAGTGGACAGACGGTAACTTTTAGGTGTAGTACAATTGAACAACGAGTTCAGATTAAATTTAGACCTATAACGACAAATAAATTAAATAAATTTAATAGTTCCTTAGACAACATGTTAAGTGTAATGAGTCCTAATATAGACGAAATGAATGCCAATCAATTCTATGAACATTTCTTTTCAATAGTTCATAGTGAATTCAATAAACATTTTGAAAAGAAAATAAAGAATATTTGCCCGAAATTTATATTTAGTGACTGGGCAACTAGAGGTATTAGGAAAAGTAGGGAAAGACTTTTTGAACTTTATGGCCTTAAGCCTTACATTAATACTGTAACTTTTAGCAAGCATGTCGCCACTTATTCTAAAATTTTCAGAAATACTTGCAAGGCTGCTAAAGCCATGCACATTAGTAACAAGATAAAAACAGCTAAAAATAAAATAAAGACAGTTTGGAAAGTCATAAATAACGAGACTGGCAGAAAAACAATGCGTAGCAGTAACTATACGTTAGATACAGATTGTGGTACTATAAGTTCTAATCTGGAAGTAGCTCAAGAATTTGTAAATTTCTTTACAGATATACCGTTTAAGACTACGGAGACTCTAAATTCCTCACCCGATAAATCAATTGCTTTTTTAAAGGCGAACGTATCTGGCTGCCCGGCTGATTTTAAATTTAAACACATAAGCCCGGCGACAGTTATCAAAGCATTCCGGGAAATCAAAATTAAACAGACAGAAGATTTATGGGGAATGTCTGTTAAAGTTTGTACATCCATAGTGGAGACTGTAGCACCTTACCTAGCTTTAATTTTTAATATGTGTGTAGATCAAGGAGTTTTCCCGGATTTGATGAAGTTCAGTAAAGTCGTGCCTCTTTTTAAATCTGGGGACTCTAAAGATACTAACAATTATAGACCAGTATCCGTGTTGCCTGTCTTTAGCAAGGTATTTGAAAAAGTAATGCTAAATCAGATGCTCAATCACTTTAACACCAACAGAATCTTACACGATCAGCAGTATGGTTTCACCAAGGGACGTTGTACAACTGACGCCGGTGTCACCTTATTAAAGCACATATTTACTGCTTGGGAAGAGGCTCAAGACGCGATAGGAATATTTTGTGACCTCTCCAAAGCATTTGATTGCGTAAACCATGATACATTACTTTTGAAACTAGAGCATTACGGACTAGGTAAACTTGCACTTAGTTTGGTAAAGTCATATTTGTGCAATAGGCAACAGCAAGTTCAAAAAAACGGCGTAAATTCACAGAGCTCAATGGTCAACATCGGGGTTCCGCAAGGCTCAATATTAGGTCCTTTCCTCTTTTTGGTATATATTAATGACCTACCCTATCTATTGGATAACCAACCTCACAAAATGGTGTTATTTGCGGATGATACTTCCTTAATTTTTAAGATTAATAGACGGGCTCAAAATCTAGATGACCTAAATAAAACCTTATCTCAGATCCACAACTGGTTTACAGCAAATAACTTGGTATTGAATGAAAAAAAGACTAAATGTATACGATTCGCTCTTCCAAATGTCAAAAGTACTAATAATGTCATAGTATTGAATAATGAGACACTAGAATACGTCGATAAAACGGTTTTCTTAGGGATTACGCTTGACTCAAGGTTACAATGGGGTCCTCATTTAACATCTCTAGCAGGGCGCTTAAGCTCAGCAGCATATGCCGTCAGAAAGATTCGTCAGTATACTGACGTAGATACTGCGAGACTTGATATTTTAGTTACATTCACAGTATAATGTCATATGGAATTTTATTGTGGGGACGGGCTGCAGACATCGAATCTATTTTTATTCTGCAAAAGAGAGCCATCCGAGCTATATACAATCTCCGAAGACGCGACTCTCTAAGAGAACTGTTTAAGGATATTAACATCATGACGGTAGCTTGTCAATATATCTATGAAAACATAATGTACGTTAGAAAGAATCTGCATCTTTTTGGTAAAAGAGGTGACAGACACAATTATAATACTAGAAGTAGGGACCAATTAGTTCAGCCGGGCTTCAGACTCGCTAAAGTAGACTCATCTTTTATGGGGTACTGTTAAAAATGCTATAATAAAATTCCACAAAGTATTCTTGAACTAAATGGGACAAAATTTAAATCATGCATTAAACGCACACTATGTAAGCAGGCATATTACAAATTGGGCGACTATATCGCTGATAATAATGCTTGGCTCCATGCTGGTCCTGCTCCATAGGACAGGGATATATTCATTGATAGCATATTTAATAGGTACTATTTTCGGAGCTGCAGAAGATTGTAAAACTATAATTGCATTGTATAAATTCATATTTCTTTGAATTATATAGCTGCATTATATTGTGTGAGTTCTATGTGCACAAAGCTATTCACCAGATACCTACTTCTTAATTATTATTTTTTTTGACATTAATGTGCTCTGGCAGTTGGGAGTATGTCATGCTCACTTAAATGTCTCGCTGATGGTGGCGCGTGTGTCGGATCATTTAGTTCCCTTCAAAATGGTTGAGCTGAATGGTGCTGATATCATGCGTCATGTTCGTGAACGGGCGCTGTCAGTTGAGACTGGTCATCTCTTAGCTGCCATGGTTTATTTTAATTATCAATAATTTTGTTTTTGAATTGTCTTTTTTATATTTCCTATGGACACTTTTTACTTGCTACATCGTTCTCACATAATGTACCATCTCAAGTTGAATGATGTAACAAAGGTTCTGTAATCATTTTGGCGATTGAAAAAGAGTGTCCATGGAGTTTCTTGCCCTTTCTTCTCCATGAGATCTACGCTTTGGAATGGGCACCTACAGTACTTTCACAGTTTTTATGTCTTGTGACTGGGACTGTAGCACCGTAACTATTTTTTAAACTATTTTATTTTACTTTTGACAATTCAAAAGTGCCTGTAACTGGCTTATTTGAAATAAATGATTTGATTGATTGATTGATTGAAAACAATAGAAAATATTTAGCAGAATACAATACAGTATTTACTTTATTATCATTTATCATATTATTATAATATCATTTAATTAAAATTTCAAAATAACAGTGTCTAATAAGTAGAATATGATTATTTATAAAGTTTTTTAACAACGTTGACTTTTTGTATAGGTACCTACTTACTTATAAAAAAACATACAAATTATAAAAAATACTACAATTTTACAAAAATTTGAACAGCGTTACCATTGGCATTGTAATTTTGTCTCCAGGTACGTCGTTGCGAAGTAACATCCTCCCAGAACACACAAAGAGAAAGTACCTACATTTTCATGTAACAAAAGTGTGGGAAAAGTTAAAAAAGTAAAAATGAAGAAAAATGTGGCTTCGTCGGGTTTGTTCTGCAATCACATGCTCAATCTTCACTAACACTACGTCTAGTGAGTTTTCCCTGCAAATTTTAGTTTGAGTAATTCAATTATCGTGGGTTATTTCCGTCGATGTGGCATGAAGAAAAAGGAATATGGTCGCCCGGCAGATGAAAATGCAATTTTCAATGTAACTGATTATAAAACCAATGAATGAAGAATGTTGAAAGGTCATTTACATAATTTTCTTACACACGCTCTAAAATTTTGATTGCTGCAGTTACATTAACATCGTCTACGCAAACAATGCACATAAAAGAAGAACTACTGAGCCAAACCGAATTAAATTTTTATGTGAACAAATGATATATGTACTGACGCGAAAAATATAATCATACAGTTCGGACCAAAACCGAAATCTCAGAGTAATCGGTGTACACATACATAGTACCGACTCATTTTGAAGTCGGTTAAAAATTGTTTCTTCCGCAGAGAAGCTAACGACTGATTATTGTTATCTTGCATAATTATTTTAGAAAGTATTGTAACAATATCCAGGTTTAAGTTAACGAAATATCCTGTAAGATTAAAATCTTAGCAAGTAATGTAAAATTGTACACACGGCGACGCATCAAGCTATACAAAACCAGTTTACCGTGGTCTCATTTTGTATCGTCTTTCCGCATATTCAATGATCAGCTTATACTGGTTTTGTATAGCTTGATGTGTAGCCGTGTGTGTGTACACACGGCTAATTACAAGCGTGTGCTTGTACTTAGCAAACTAATAATTATTAAGTTTTATATTCTACCGTTTATTGTCGTATTACGAGTACTACGGTGGTGGTGGCTTGAGCAGAGCACAAAGCGGCGACCTCTTGAGTCCGGCATTGGCCGAGGCCATGCTGCGAGGCGGCATGGGAAGTAGCCCACTAAGCTCCTTCTGCGAAGCAGTCATGCTGAAGAAGGAGGAGGCGGGAGGCGTGAGGGAGAGGACAATCTCTGACATAATTGGACAGATTATTTTTATTTAATGGGAAGAAATGGAGTTGTTGTACTATTAAATATAAGTCTGAATAACAAGGAATAGCATGCGGAATGTTATGTTATGCTATTAAGTTGGCAGTTAGTTTGCTAATAATGTATTACTTTAACTGCAAATACTTTGTGTTGTTTTCTTGGAAATTTGAATCATATAAGTAGATACTTAAGTACGAAGTTGCATCACGAGCCGAGCCTGTGCGTCACCTATCATTGACCCGCTCTCTGAGATAATCATCGAATGCGAATGATTGCGTATGCGCTTTGCTACGCGCACCATCAGTTTCGATCAAGGATGTAACATGTACTAAGGTTCTAAAGGATAACCTAGGTACTCATACCGTCGCGTGATTGCGTAAACAGGATACCGTGGCCCTGAAAAGCAAAGGGTAACTGAAGAAATATGGTGGACTTTTAGAAAGAGACTGACAGGTCTTTCTGCTCCACTCAGGGCCGGTGGAGTCATTTAATAACAAAAAAAACGCATGCAAAAAAAGTTACACGTATGTACCATTAAATACGGCTGTTAATACCCTTCAACGCTTAATATTTCACTGCTAGAGTCGCAAGATTATTTAATCAAGTTACTGCAGCCTGTTTTTTTATTTTTTTTTTAGGGTGGCAAAACCTTCAAATGAGTCCTCCCGCCCTGGGTCGGGCGGAAGGGACTGTCAGACTCTTACTGACTAAAATCCACCCGTGTTCCTTCGGATGCCCTTTACGTTCCGGAGCCACGGTATCCTGGATTAAGAAAAATCCGCGACCCCGGCAGGCATTTGGCCCCATAAGGGGCCCCGTCGGTGACGCGTGAAACACGACACGCCACCGACCCGGGCTTGGTCCTTGGTCGGACGGCGAGCATACCCATTACTCACCGTCCGCAAGCCCGCTCCGCCGCTGTGCCCTCTGCTGTTCAGAGGGACACGCGTTGGAGCGTCCACCCGACAGGCTATTCGCATACGGGTAAAGAAACCCCTTAGGCACACAGTGCCTAAGGAAGAGTTTTTGCCCGCATCCCAGGGTGCAACGGCCCGAAATACTGGTCTTCCCCCCGGACGTATCCGAGAGGGAACTCCAGTCCACGGGCGCACGTGGAGGTTTCCTGTCTTAGCACCCCATCCAATGCTGGCTTGACACTTTTATAGGTAAAAGACATCAACGACCGTTTCCAACAAAAAAATACAATCATCTTCGCGATATCTTTATTTATTTATTGAAAAGTGAATGAAATGTTCTCGAGTGACGACCACGGCTTGAAAAACGCAGCATAGACAGGCCTCCCACTAGGTGGACCGATCACATCGAAAGAGTCGCGGGCAACCGATGATCCTCAAGTGGCGAATTGCCGTGGTCTAAGAAGCCTATCTTCAACAGTAGACATCTTCTGTCGTATGATGATGGTTGGAAAGTGCAGTTGTCTGACTTCGAAACTCATCATCTAATATTTACGAAATTTCAATGCAACCATTTCGAAATAAACCTCATTATACAAATGACGGAGTTATGCTTGAATGTATTGCTCCGTTTTAATAGAATAGAACAAAGTGTTGCCTTCAGTGTTCTAGCTAGCAGTAGTATACACAGAACGACTATAATACAGGAAATGTTTGTTTTATAAACATGTACCTATATCTTGGATAATTATTACTATAGCTATTATCAGCGACTTTATCCTCTATAACTCGAAAATTATGCCCCGGGATGTTAAAAATCAGGATAAAAACGGTTCTATGTTTTAATACAGGTTATAAACTATCTGTTTATGGGAACAGTGTATAAGACGGGGACGCGAGGTATAATGGGGACATACACTCTTTAGGCACACTTAACACTACACTAAAATAGCGCAAGCGCCATCAAGACGTCATTTGCAAGCGGCCATTAACAAATGGCGTCCTGTTGGCGCATGCGCTACGTTAGTATTGTGTTAATTTTGCTTTAAGTGTGTGATTTCCCATCATACCTCGCGTCCTCATCTATACACTGTTCCGAACTACTCAATATCCTAATGGCGGATCTGCAAATCTAATAAATGTCATTTTACAGGAGAGCGCGTCAAAGTTTAAATTGCTCATATTTTTAAAGATTCAAAGCAGTACCCTGAGCACGAGTTTTCAGCATTTGAGACGTAAAGTAAACTGGAACTTTGACAACTTCAAATTGACAATTTTCAAGGAAAAAATTAGTTCCTTCTTCGTACACCAGCGGCGCTGTTCCATTTTTCCATACAAGAAACGCTGTAAATACTGGAAAGACGCTGTAAAGTAAAAGAGTGAAAACTCGTGCTAAGGGTACAGGTTTACAAAAACAAACGAGGACGTGACTTAACATTGATCATTGTTAACGGACTGTCCTGTCACATACGACTTTGTTAACTCGGCTATTTTAAAAACTATGAGAAAACATTAACTTTTTGTCAAAGCTACTGAAATTTTTTTTTAGGTAAATAGTTGAATAAAACAAAAAAGACGGAAGTGGCAAATCCGACCTTATTAATAGGGACAGGCGAAAGACGCATACAATACTTTCGCGTTTAAAGTAACACCAAGATACTATAATTATGTACGAGTAGTTTGAATCCCTGAAAAAGCCAATGAATTTAAACCTGCATAGTACAATGTCGCTTAAGTAGTGTAATTTATTTACAAAACAACTTTTACTACCACTTTAAAATTGTTAGTAACATAGTATTGTGGGTAGCGCTGTTTATATAGTATGAAATAAAAACTTTATATAAATAGTAGTTTTGTCGTTAAAATAGTTCCAGTTAGGGTCACTATGAAAACCGCAAAACGTCGAGTTGAAACTTTGTGTGATACAGTAAATTTAATACAAAATGTTATAGCTGTACGTGCTTCGATGTTTGTTGATTCCGCAAAACTAATCGTGCTTCAAGAGGGGTATCTTGCATGCAAACATCGAAATACAGCAAACAATGTTGTGTGCTTTACTAATATCAAGGATTATTGCGAATTCAAAATTGTAACTTTGTCTATTAAATTTTATGGGACTGAAATTTGAATTAACTTCGTTAAAGTAAGTATTTGGTGCGTTGTAAATATTTATGTACATCCGCAAATAAATGAATACATACATAGAGACATAGACTTACGCATTTTTAACCGACTTCAAAAGAAGTAAGTTTTCAATTCGGTCGTATTTTTTGTTTGTACTTACACCGATTGCTCTGTGGTTTCTGGTTCGATTTGCGTGATTCTTTTTTTGTTCGATACAGCCTACTAGCCAATTGGTCCCATAAAAAATCATTTAGTTGAGTGCAGTCATTCAGTTGGGTTCAGTAGTTAATTTTATGAGCATTTATTGCTTATAGTTTTTTTTTTATTGTTTTGCCTAATGCCACACACACTAGGAATTTCTCATGTGTTGTGCGTTTACAAACATATAAACTCACATACACAAACACCCAGACCCGGAACAACTACTTGTAGATCATACAAATATTTGTTCCGCAAATCGGAATCGCTCTGCAGCCACTGCCACAACTTTTGTTAATTTTTTCTGTAATTTGTTTACGGAAAAGGCGGTTGTTTACTGCACCTGGAGGTAGAGCGCTATCAGCTACAGTCCTTACTCCATACGATTCGTCCAGGTTTTTAGGGTTCCGTAGCCAAATGGCAAAAAAGGCATCCTTATAGATTCGTCATGTCTGTCTGTCTGTCCGTCCGTATGCCACAGCCACTTTTTCTCGAAAGTATAAGAGCTATACTATTGAAACTTGATAAGTAGATGTATTATGTGAACCGCATTAGGATTTTTACAAATAATTTCCAAAAATAAAACAAAAACCTATTTTGAATTGAAACTCAAAAATTTTTTTCGCCTGACCCATACGTGTGGGGTATCTATGGATAGGTCTTTAAAAATGATATTGAGGTTACTAATATATTTTTTTTCTAAACTGAACAGTTTGCGCGAGAGACACTTCCAAAGCGGTAAAATGTGTCCCCCCCTGTAATTTCTAAAATAAGAGAATGATAAAACTAAAAAAATAAAAATATATGATATACATTACCGTGTAAACTACCAGCGAAAATTGGTTTGAACGAGATCAAGTAAACCGTAAACCGCATTTTACCTTTCAAAGTTATAACCAACTACAAGAACTATTATATTATGTTACTTGCTGCTACGGAACCCTTTATGGGCGAGTCCGACTCGCATTTGGCCGGTTTTTAACCTTTTAACCGCCAACGTCGGATATATCCGACAAATATTTTCGGGCCCGTTTCGCAGTGTCGGATATATCCGACTAAAATACCACTACTAATTTGATGTGCTTTGAGTATTGCACATCCGTCTTTGTTGTAGGAATTAGTTTTTTTTTACTGTGCCTGGCGCTGGGGGCACGACAATTGAATGAAGTCGGGCGGCTAAAAGGTAAAAGTAAACTAGATTTGCTTGCTGCTTAGCCACGGAGTCGTTGTGGTTTGAAGGTAATAGACGTGCTGAAACTTAAAAAACTACTAGCTAAATGTATGCAGAATTAGGTACACCACTGCCTAAAATGCCAGTAGAATTGTTGTTTAGCTAATCTGTTGACGGTACAATACATACATAAGAAAAGTTAGCACAGACAATATAAATGTATGCACATGAAACTTACAAATCTGGACCGCTATTCCGCAAAGTTAATACTCCAACTGCATAATGTATGCTATTGAGTTTTATGAACGTGTACGTTGAAAGACATTTCAAACAAAATTTCTAGTCCTTATACCAATTTTAATGAAAAATCAAATCCATAAGCAAGATACATAGTTCTAAAAAGTTAGTAGAGAATATTTTCTATAAAAAGTGTTACAAATTTTAAGTTTCCTACATACTGAAAGTTTAGGCGGAGAAGCCTGTTTCGTAAAAACGCACCGAGTTGCAAAAAGACTAGTTCTCAAAATGGCAAATTCTCCTAAAGACTAATTCTCAAAATGGCAAATTATCGAAATCAAAAACAAATCAAATTAACTCAGCCTATCACAGTTCACTGCTGGACATAGGCCTCTCCCAGGCAGCGCCACATCATCCTGTCCTCTGCCTTCCGCATCCAGTCTATCCCAGCCACTTTCTTAAGGTCATCGGTCCATCCAGTCTGTCCCAGCCACTTTCTTAAGGTCCATCTAGCTGAGGAGCGTCCCACACTACACTTGCCGATATGCGGTCTCACTCCAGCACTCGTCTGCTCCAGCGGCCATCGGTCCTTCGAGAAACATGGCCAGCCCACTGCCACTTCAGTTTGCTGACACTGCAAGCTATGTCGATTTCTTTCTTTATTCCTGTTTAAGTACCTATATCTCTCAAAGAAACTCCAAGCATAACTCGCTTCATAGCGCGCTGAGCGACCTTGAATTTATGGACCAGTAGAATTCTCGAAATAACATTGCGAATTATGTTTTCTGTTCCAAAACCACTCAGAAATTTCCCAATTTTTTTTTAATAAAACACTAACACTCACTTTTTAACCGACTTCAAAAAAAGGAGGAAGTTATTATACCATTGTATCCTGTTTATATGTATGGAGTTTGATTATAACTGGTTTAGTCACTTCGAAAAATAAGGACTTGATTTGTATGGAATGGCGCAGGGCGTGAGTCTGCATCAAAGTTTTCGTAATAAGCTCACTTTAAAGAAGCGCAATTAAAGTTTTATTTGAAGTCAAGAAAACTTTAGTTCTCGGCTTAGTGTAAGGAGACAAATTGCAACTGAAACTTCGCCTCTTGTGGTAAATTTGTTTTTTTTTTTGGATTTGTAATTTTAAATACTTAGATGATTTTGAACGTAACATTATTTGTGTATTGAACAACTTGACTGGTGTTGTTCGAGGCATAGGGCATCAGGATATTTTTTTATGTTTTCCGTGGTTCGATGTCAATAATAAAAAACTTTTCCTAAAATAACTTTTTATTTTGTAATAAAAAAATGTGAAAAAAATAAGTATAACAACAAGTAAAACTTTTTTTTTAAAAATCGCTGTTGCCGACATACAAATTACAAACGCGCAAACGGAGTCGCGGGTATAAAGCTAGTTTTTATCTATAAATTACTTAGTTCATAAGTTACATATCTTCTCTCTAAAATGTATTGATACTTATTATTAAGTACTATGTAATGTTGAGTTGTATACGTATGTACTATCTAAGATATTATCTAATGTTGTTACATCAACGTAAATAGGTAAGCTATTTTATGATAATAGATTATATACTTTTTTCTTTGAAACATTATTTGTTTTTTCTCAAAATTAGTAGACAGAATAAAAATAATTTATCTATGAAGGTAGGCAACAAGAAATGTTCCGAAGGATGGATGAAGTATTTTCTCTCTCTCTATAGTGCGGCGTTGGATGACTTTTTCACGTCGTAAAAAATCAAATGATCGAGTAAAGCCTCCTGCAGACACACGCTATTAATCGCGCTGCGTCAACGAGCCAAGCTAATTTCCACTCTAAAAATACTGCGAATGGACCGCGACATGTCGCCCCGCGCGATTAATCGCGTGTGTCTGCAGGAGGCTTTATAAATACCGAAATAATGTACCTAATGAAAACTTGCCGTGTAAATAATTTTGTAATAGGTATTTGTTATTTTTTTCTATCACTTTTACAGTATATCTTTTTTTTGTGTAAGTAGCATTATCTTTCACCGATAAGATACTGTAAAACAAATTAAAATCTTTGAAGTTTCCTTGAAAACAAAGAAAGTCCATGAAAACTTTAAAATAATTATGAGTTGAATTGAGTGGGTGTTAAAACTGTGTACATAAAACTACATACGTTATAAAATATAACATTGTGTAGAAGTTGGGACTAGCATTCATACTTACATGGTCTAACTTATGTTAGCAGGTAAGTTTTCTTACATTATGTTCCTTCACCACCACATCTTCAAAACTTAGGAAGCATACAGTTCAAAAGAAGTTTGTACTTGCGTCGTGCACCAAGCATAGTGGATCTTCACTATTTCATAATCATCATTTTCCTGTCCTATCGGGGTCACAAAACTGTCCAAATAGGAAACCATTGAACCTGGAACGTAAAGGGCTATTGAAGGAACACAGTGGATTTTAGTTAGTAGATACGTATCTGACAGCCCCTTTCGCTCTACTCTTACCAGGGCAGAAGGATTCATTTGATGATTTTACCACGTAAAAAAACTCCATATATTTGGGGTCGGTGCAACATGTTTTCTTACTCATGGCTAAATTCATTCATTTTTCTTACAAATCATTCACTTACATAATCTATCCATCTTTCATCTTCTTATTCGCCTGTATGCCTCTGACTCTTTTACTAACAAGCGTGTTATGGCTCTTCACTATTTATCTCGACTATTTTTCTATTGTCCGAACCTTAAGTAAAATTGGTTCCAAAGCAAGACTTCTTTAACCTCCATGCAATCAAAGATTCACAACACAGTTGAGTTCACCTCTTCAATAAATGTATCTGACTTGTGTTAACACTTGTGATGCTCGGGACTCCAGACTGAAGCTCAACTAATTTATATTCTGTGCCATGATTAAGACGCTGGCTGTAACTTCTCAAGTGTTCCGGTTGGTTAAATGTTCGGCACTACGCTTGGTAACAAGTTCAAGTTATTGACGCGCCAATGCCACAATTAAGGACCTATCTTTCGCTGTTTTAGATGTAATTGACAATTATTACGAGCAATAGGAAAGTTTACTGGTTTATTGCTGGTTGCGGGGTATTTAACCATTATTTTACGTTGGACGCGAGCAGGTTTTATTTTAACGTATGCTAATAAATTTCGCGAAACTGTCGAAATAGGGTTCCACAGCTTTTGAAAACCGGGTGTCAGTCAGTACGAGTCTAACAGTCTTCCGTTCCACACAGGACGGGAGGACGAATTTGATGATTTTCTTTCCCAAAAAGGGTTAAGAAAGTTATGAGTTATAATATTTTACAAATACGTGTGTTGGCAAATTAAAACTCAAAAACTACTAAGCCAATTTAACACTCACTAGCTACATTACCAGCGAGCACCGTGGGCTGTATTTTATTTTTAGATATTAAAAATATACCAAAAAAACTAAGGTTTTATTTTAACATAATGCAGATTTCCTGCAAGACAAACCAAATTTATTTGACTAGGCGTGATTATCCGGACGTTTAGCACATTGCTTCTCACTCATGCATGAGGTTTTGAGTTCAAACTCGGGAAAATAGTTATTTGGCCGGGTGATGACAGCAGTGATGTCCAAGACAGATAACTATGTGTCAGTGCGGGAAAACTTCGTGAGAAAACCTGGACTTAAAAATATAAAAGTCCAAAGCCATGTCAGAGGCCTGTGGCGTCGCCAGAGGCGGCTTAACTAACTCTGACACCAAAGCGTGGCCACATAATTAAAAAAAAATATGATTAGGCAATGTTTTACTCACAAGAGCGAAACCTAATCATAACTAGCGAACAATGTCGTCACAGTCCGTTAGGCTTTCAATAGTCAGATAGTGCACAAATAAATTGGGTGCTGTCGTTGATTTGTTGGAATTGTTAGCCAGAATTCCAGGTTGGTTTGTTAGACCACATTCCATTTAGGTAGACACATTATTATGCGTAGTATATTTTATCACTACTGCTCTCAAACTGGTAAAGGAAAACATCGAACTTCTGAACCAAGAATTAGAAGAATGTGACATATTGTACTAAGTGCCTTGAGTCCACGTGTTAGATTATATAATATTATATCTCATCCCCTCTCATTGAGAGGATGACTGTGTGTGTGATACTCGTGAAAAAAATCAGTATGAAATAACGATGAAAAATCTTTTTCTATTCTTGATAGAATAGAGATAGAATTGATCTCGCTACTCGTGCAGATTAGTAGTACAAATATTGCACATTTATGCCCATTTAGTCAGACAGGAACGTGCGGAGTAGTGACGCAACTCGAAGTTTGCCGAGGTCCAGAATTGGTGAAGTGTTCCCAGTCGTCAGTTAGCATTGATTGACTCGTCCACATCGTTGACCCTAATAGCCATTAGAAGAAAAAGCTTTGTGAAAAAACACAAAGCGATTATACAGGGTGGAATTTTGTAATGCCACCTGGAGGGAAAGTACTCTTAACACTGCAGATAGAAAATTTTACTCAAAGGAAACATTCCCTTATTTTTGAATAGAAAGCAAACTGCATTCAAAGATTCCAAGAGAATGGAGCCCATTTCGAGCAACTAATTAGTTAGTTTACCATTTTTTTGTAAATAATTAAATTAATTTAAGATTTCCTGGTTTTCCTTTCATTTAATTTATCATGTTTGTTAGAGAGATTTTATCCTTATAAATTGACCCTAATGATCGATGCAATAAAAGTACAGGGTATAATTTTTTCAGATTTTAGCCGGTTCGATTCCCGGGTGTGGGAGAAGAGATTTTTTGAAAATCTTTGAATTTATTTATTTATTTATTTATTTATTACATTAAATAGAACGGCCGAAGCCAATTATACTATTTAATCCCTTTACATTATACACATTTTAACAATATTTTACAAAGTTTCATGCATTCTTCTCGCAAAAATTCAAACATTCCAACAATAACAACTTCCATTCATCCGCAAATAAATCAAAATCTGGGTTTGAGTCCAGGAGAGCATTGAGATTACTTAGTGATCTTGGTAGAGGGGAGTTTGACCGTGCAACAGTACGGCACGATGGAACCGCCAGCAATCTGTGCCGTCTACCACGACAATAGTTATTTGGCACAAACAACCTACAAACTTGATCGTGGAGATCTGTTGCATCAATTTTCCCCAATAAAACCTTGCATGCTACAATCATCTGATCAAACGACCGTCTCACTTCCAAAGAGTTAAAACCTAAAGCCCCCAACAGAAATTTCGTTGGATATAAGTAAGGATAATACCCATACAACTTTTTATATAAATATCTTAGAAAAGCTTTTTGGACTTTCTCCAACATAAGCGCATACTTCTTCTCGTACGGATTCCATACACATGCACTGGACTCAAGTTTGCTTCGAACTAAGGTCCCAAAAATGAATGCAGTTTGCTTTCTATTCAAAAATAAAGGAATGTTTCCTTTGAGTAAAATTTTCTATCTGCAGTATTAAGAGTACTTTCCCTCCAGGTGGCATTACAAAATTCCACCCTGTATAGTTCGTATAATTCCTACATTTTGATTGTTTTTTCTGCTTGGAAAAAATGATATAAAACTTTACTTTAAAATAAGACACTGTAGGTATCTATTGGCATAACTGTCATATAAATACATGATGTAATCTCTAAACAGTACACGTTTAAAATTCTCATTTAGTGCCATGTTTGACATGTATTTCATCGAGCCAATTATTCCAAAACGTGTTTCTATCTTTACGATTTACTTGAGGATCATGTTCAATTTTTCTAAAATGGTTTTATTTATAAAATCTAGTATAATTATGATCACATTTCCAAACGTTCAAAAATCTTTAAAAATACTGCTATGTCCCCTCAAAATGTTTTTTTTTTTGTTTCAGGTGACGCGATTCCTCTCTCGTTCGGGCACAGTTTATCATGGTGGCTGTGCATTAAACCTCCTAAATGTTTAGGAGAGGCTACAAGACCCGTTACTTCCGAGTGATACTCAAAGCCAGGACCTGGAAACGTGTGCCGATGAAGATCTTAAAGTGGGGTAGAAAGATGCCTTCCACGAAGCAGTACAACCTCGTTCCTAACGATGAGTATGACACCAGGATTCCCTTGCATCCCGATGAAGCCTTCACTTATGGCATCACTTTTCAAGCTAAGGTAAGATTATTTTAATATTTTATATACTTACTAAGGTTCTCGAATGGAGACCACTTACCGGCAAGCGCAGCGTGGGCCATCCACCTGCAAGGTGGACAGACGATCTGATGAAAGTCACAGGATCGCGATGGATGCAAGCTGCTTCCAATCGGTCCTATTGGAAATCTATGAGGAAGGCCTATGTTCAGCAGTGGACGTCCAACGGCTGATATGATGATGATGATGATGATTGTATACTTACTATGCCGCTCGATTTCTAAGGAAGGTTTGCGGACGCCATCTTGTGACGACATTCACGTTTTTAAATAGACTATTAAAAATAATGTATTCAAAATATTTTATTGCTAAACGTTATTTTCAAGGGATAATTTGGACAGATGGATGTCATTTGCGGGTTATTTAGAAGTTAGGTCGCGTAATAAATACCTATACTTCGTGTGTCAAACAGCAAGAGCCTGTTTGTTCCGTACGCGAATCGACTCCACGACTAAAGCGCAGCAGTCAATCGGTCTACCACTGCCAACTGTGCAGTCTCAAAAAGATAAATTGAACATTTTAAACACATCAAGAGATAGTGGAGACGTAGACGAAATGGATCGCGGGATTGACGCCAGAGTAACAGATTACTCTGAGGTCGCAGAGTGCCAGACCAATGAGAAATGTAGGTATTTTAGGTATACAGGTAGCATGGCAACGGAAACGTAGAAGCCATCGGCGAATATTTAATAGAACTTACCTTTTGTAGGCGTACCGATTTCGGACACAAAAGCTCTATTTATTTAACCGATTCTATCAAGTGTCCTTTGATATTCTGTTTTGGTTAATAACGAAGTTGTGCGGTCTAAATTGAGTAAACATTAAATCGAAACTTGTTTAAATATTAAAGGCGTTGCTAAATTTAGATGATTTTGTTCCGACTTTTAAGTAAACATAAAGTAGTTAAGCTGAAGCGAACCTTAGGGGTGCCAGAGAAGTTGCAACGCAAATTTCATCAGACTGGAAATCGATTAAAAATTCGCAGAGATGACGCATATTTTTGCATTACAATGACACATTATTCGTTCTTGTAATTATCTAAGAAACTATCTATATAACCAAGAAATCCATTTTTTGTTACAATAAAAAAAAAACCTTTATCTTTTCACACTTAAACATAGTCACGTTCAATTTATTACACAAGTATTAAACCAAGAAATAAAAATCAAATGCAATATTATTTTTAAACAACTGGTCCTTATGTCAAGGAGATAGCGGTCATCGTTCGCAGAAAGCTCTCGTGTGTTTTGAAACAGAACAAGGTATCATTACAATCCGCTCACTGTAGCGCATTGCAACAAATATATACTGGTGGTAACAAGCTAAATCTGATGTTATGACTCCCAACACACTGCTTTTGATACGATCCAAAGTAAAAAGAAAGAAATTGGATTAAGTACTTTGTGTTAGATACTGAGTGCTAAAACTCAATAGACGGTGATAACTACTTTTATTGGCACAGAAAAAAAAATACTTTTTTAATAAAATCTTGATTGGTTTGTTTTTTGTACAGTATAAAATTTATTTTAAAAAGTAACGATACAAACTTGAAACTTAAGCTTAAAGTGAAGAAAACTTTGAAATGTAGAAGTTTTCAAGCATTTTTAACCAAAGTTTTGAGAGGTATCTACTCTCCAATGGTTTTAGATCCGTTAGTGTTCGGTAAGATATTTTTATCTCTCTAAATTGAAACCTGCGAAAGATTAAGCAGCAGAATTGTGTCATATATATAATTTAGGTACCCACTACCATCACCAGTAATGTTTAAGTACTTATTATGTAAATAATAATTAGAATTGAGCCCATTTTCATCAATTGTATGCATAAAACCCGATCTGGGAGATCACACCCAGGACATCATGCTCATCAGTCACTCTTACGACCAAACTAAACAACCGAAAAAATGTTTTTAATTAATTAATCAATCATCATTAGGTATACATTATCGCGAATGACGAAAAAGCCTTTAATATTGAAATACAAAATGTTTTATATTATTATACACCAAAAATGTAAACACTACTTGCTTGTCTCATGGAAAACCAAATGCACTGACGAAAAACACTGACTAATATTTTTAAATCGATGTCTCAAATAATGTTAAATTAATTCATTATTTACTGCGCCTGATAACCCTCTTCGTATGTTGATGGATATTTTAACCGCGTCAAAGGTGTCATAACTGAATGACGGGACAGCAACATGAAAACTGAGGCCTTACTACAAGGTTTTCGCATTTTGCTTGAAGTATGTACGGAGTTTATAGTATGAAAAATGAAAAAGCTGCTATGCTAATGCTGTACGAACAAACATTTTTTTTAAAGCAAATTAACGTCAAAGATTACTAAAAATAAAATCGTGAAAATTATTCTGCCTTTGATGGCCGGCTTCCAGTTATTGATAGCAAATGATGGACGCCTCAACCGTCCTCGAAGACTCGTGAAATATTCAGCGGGACTAATGGATATTACTGAAATTTTTAAAATGCTGAATAAATCGTGCGACCAATCGAAATGGAAACACTATATATCAACGAAATGCGTCTGTCGCTGAAAATATATTTCATTCAATGTAAACGTTCCGAATTTTAAAGTAAAAATATTGGTACCTATTATTTTTCATGTCATGCTTTCAATACATTTTAATATTTCACGGATTGCTCTTTTAGTGTGATGGGCAATATATTAAATTGTGCAGTCGTCGTTAAAGTCAGTTTATATTTTGGTGCCGAAATAAAAAATATCTTGCTTGCGAATATATTTTTGAGATTAAGCTACAAGTGCTTTTTTCGCCAATAAGTGCTGCATATCAAAATCGTATCACTTGTTTAGTTTATTTATTTAAGGGCATAAACTAACTACCTGTATTAAATAAAAACTTAGCAATATTATCATGTAAAAGGAATCTCGTATCCGCCTGAAAAAGCTACTAAAAATAAAGGTTCATTTGTACAGTACACAATTTATCAATTTGGCTTTACAATTTCCATATTCCTCTTTTATTAAAATATGCAGTGGATAAACATGATGAATAAAATTTCCACCGTAACGAAATGTGCTAAAATTGGAATGGTAATAGATGACGATAGACCCCTTTCATATTCAAAGAGGTATTCGGACCCAATTTATGTTGGAAATAACTTTATAGGCTGCCTAAATGTCATGATATTTGGGGCAGAGCATACCTGTAAATTAACCTCTACTAAGTGACAATGTGGATTCTACGGGGCCCCAGTGTGGGCCCTGAGCATCCGGACGCGACCACTAAAGTTGGTCGCATGCCAGAGGGTCATGGCTATCCGAATGATACGGGGATACCGCACGATCGCCGGCGAATCGGCCAACCTGCTTGCCGGATTACTGCCCTGGGATCTGGAGGCGACTGCCCTCCAGCGCGTCTATGAGTGGCGCGTGGAGGCGCAGCGCCGGGGAGAATTCCCGCTGCCCCGACAAGTCGAGGCGCGGCGGGAAGAGGTCCAGGGCGATCTCAGGGCAGTATGGAGGGGACGATTGTCGCACCCACGGCCGGGCACGCCGCAATCGCGGCGGTAAGACCCCTCTTTGAGGAGTGGCTGGATAGGAGTCACGGCGTCCTGACCTACCGCATGACGCAGGTCCTCACCGGACACGGAAGTTTCGGGAGGTACCTGTGTCTAAGGAGAAAGGAGGAAACGCCTGGGTGTCACCACTGCGAAGATCGCCCGGAGGACACAGTAGAGCATACGGTGCAAGACTGCCCAGCTTGGGCAGAGCACCGACGTGTCCTCACGGCGGCGATAGGCGGAGACCTCTCGCGCCCGGCATTGGTTGCGGCCATGCTGCGGGGCGAGACGGAGTGGGAAGCGGTCGCCTCCTTCTGTGAAGCAGTCATGCTCGCGAAGGAGGAGGCGGGCCGCGTGAGGGAGAGGACAATGTCCTCCCTCCGCCCCACCCGCAGTGGTGGACACCCACGGCGACGGACGTCGCAAGACGATCTCCGGCCACCGTAGGCGCGGGCATGCGGGCGGCGAGTAAAGGGCAACTCGCTGCCCGACCATGGACCATGCCCGGGTCGACGGCGCGTTGTGTTCCACGCGCGCCTCAAAGAGCGTCAGCATAATGACGGGGCGGGGGCCCCGTCATTATGCTCTAGAGGGCCAAAGCCTGCCGGGGTCGCGGGACTTATACCATTACCGTGACCCCGGAACATAAAGGGCTATTGAAGGACACCGTGGATTTTAGTCAGTACAAGTCTGACAGTCCCTCCCGCCCTGCCCGGGGTGGGAGGACTCATTTGATGATTTTACCACGATAAAAAAAAAAAAAAAAAAAAAAGTGACAATGTGGATAGGTTATAGGCTCCATCTTTTTTTTACTTCAGTTCTATCCTAAAAAAACAGTACTGAAAAGAGAATTTCACACACGTCCATCGTAGTAAATTAATTCAAGTACATACTTGTACCTATTTTATTTTTTACTCAAAATAGGCTTGGTTATAACTGCAAGTCACCTGATGTGAAGTGATGACGCAGCCTAGGGAAAAGCACACCTTGCCTGCTAGAAACTACATAGAAAGCAATTCATTCGGATTTAGAAAAAAATCCAGATTATAATGTTTCGGGATTAGATATGAACAATGAAAACTAGATATGGAAAACGGTATATCAACGAATCAAATCAGCACTTACATTTCTTAGAAGTCTACCATTTATGATCGCTTTTGTATCGGTATCAAAAATAGTAAAGGTTAAATTTAATTTGCGAAATACTCGGTAACATCGCGTCAATTGCGCGAATCCTATAACTATACTTAGGCCACCCATACATGGACTGGTCGATTAATGTACGCAAACTGCTGAAGCAGTCAAATTAAGAGCTCAAAGCGGCCATTGCTAACTGCTCCAGCAATCGGTATTGATTTCAACTTAAATAGTTCGACTGCTGTGTGTTCGTAGAAGACTGTAGTTTGCAATGCCATTTCAGCTTAGAGCAGTCAGTATCGACTGCTTTTTATCTGTGTATCACCAGCCTAAGACTTATGAGTTGAGTAATAATTTCTTGTAGATTTCAAGATGATATTAAGGAGTTACAATGTTACCAATTGTAAAGGAAACCTCCCGTTACCTGGAACTTCAAGTTCACGGGTCGAAACCAAGCCGAAGCTTGGGTCTTTTGAATGAAACTAAATAAATTATGCATTTAAATATCTGTGACCTTAATTATTTCAACAGCCGAGGCACATTTTATATAGGTCGGATCTACATCTAAAGCGCGAATGTTAATAGGATGCACATCTAAACATCGGTTAGCGCTGCCTAATGTTATACTGTATTTGAAAGTTGATTTATAAAGAAATTCAAATTAGAACACGTCATGTAAATTATAATCACTATTTATAAAAGTGGATTGTCACCCAGAGTCCTTAATACTTCCACTCCAATGAATTACAAAATTTCGTTTCAGGTTCTATTGAAATACTGAATAGAGAACAATACATTTCTGCTGGTCCAATGAGCACCTTTGTTATTTGTGACGATCGGGCAATTTTGATCAATTGTTGGGCAAAATTATTGTTTGCATCAATACCCTTTTACCACTTCGGTATCCAACACTCGGGAAATGTTTTTAAAGGCAACTTTTTCGCGGGCTGGCCAGGGCTTAATTAACATATCAAAAATATAAAAATTTAGAACACCAAAACACAAAAGAGATCAAATTCCAAAGTCCATGAACAGTACATTATTTAATTTCCAAGTAATAAATATACAAAAGGGGTATAACAAGATTGGGTAAACATTTGAAGAATGTCAATAAAACGAAACGAGATATCTAACGTAACGAATCCTTGAAAAGCGAAGTATTGAACTGCGTTTATGAAAATAAAATATTTCACTTGTACTTACTTTCTTATTACCGCTTGTAACTTGAGATTATTTATTTTTCCAAAAATAGAATCACATTCAACGTTTTAAATTATTTTGAGAATGTATAAATTTTAAAACAATCATGGGTGCGTGGGATGCGTGATCTACTTTTTTCCGGAAAAGCGTAGGAAGTTGGTAGATTCCTACGCTTATTCAGGCTTATCAACCAAGGTGAAAACAGTAAACAAAGTCACTACTGTTATTAAGCCAACATTTTTCAGGTAACAGTAGTAACTTATAGTATGTAAGGAGGTAACGTATCCGCATCGGGTCGCTCCACCGAAGCGGCTTCCTAAGCCAGGATTACCCTGGCTTTACTGAGTTGTTCCCGTGCCTCTCTATGTCTTCTTTATTCGACAAAAGGTTATCACAACACAATCTCACTTTAGCTAACAATTCCTCTATCAAAAATTTAATAAAAGAGGCTGTCACGTACTGTACCTGGATTTTTATCTAGTTTACATAAGATGACAATAGCTGTATGATAAGCGTTGGTTGTATAGCGTTTTGGTACTGTGTGGAGTGGTGCGCTGCTCTGTGGAGACTTTCGATTCAAGAGAGGGTACACAATAAGCCAGACACAAAGAGTCTATCCATTGAATTGCGCTTACAAGAATGAGAAGGGCGAATTTGTTGAACTTAGTGCTTCCTACATTTCAGGGTTACGAAACATTCACAAAATTCACAAGTTTCTTACTGAAGTGGATGGATAAGCCTTTTTCCTTTCCTTTGCTTATAAAATCACGAACGTCTCACATTTATCTTTTCAGGTAGCTCTGAAATACTTAGCCTAGCCTCTAGGTAGGTATTTCAAACTGATTTACCTGTCTCATTTTTCAGGGGGATTAGAACAAGAGTAGGTTAGACATTGTTCGCTTGGAGGTAATCAGAGTTTCTGTTACATGAAACATCCAATATAAAAAATAATTTCGCTGCCGAATTGAGATCTTTTTTTAGTACTTAAATAGATTTTTTTTTGCGATTGCGATATTTGTGTAACCCACTTTTTTTGGCGAAGTTGATTATTATTTATGGCTGTTTTTGATAGGTTGGCGTTCGCTGTTCGATTACTGCCTATTGATGCCTCAATTTCACACATGATGTACAAGCAATTCAGGCAGTAAATAAGACTGAATCTCATTAAATATTAAAAGGCTTCGTTGCTGGGACTGACCAAAATATTCTATAAGTATTTACAGATATTTTACGGGCACAAGCAAGCATAAGGCTGCTTTTCCACCAGAGATGCGCTATGTAGCTGTGCTGCGAGGATGTAAAAGCTGAGCTACGAAACTGTGTGACCGTTTCCACTGATGCTACGCTATGTAGCTGTGCTGTGAAGATGGGTAGCTGCGCTACGAAGATGCGCTGTCACAAGGTAGCTGCGCTATGAAGATGCGCCGCCACAAGGTAGCTGCGCTATGAAGATGCGTAGCTGCGCTACGAAGATGTGCTGTCACAAGGCAGCTGCGCTATGAAGATGCGTAGCTGCGCTACAAAGATGTGCTGTCACAAGGTAGCTGCGCTATGAAGATGCGTAGCTGCGCTACGAAGATGCGCTGTCACAAGGTAGCTGCGCTATGAAGATGCGTAGCTGCGCTACGAAGATGTGCTGTCACAAGGTAGCTGCGCTATGAAGATGCGCAGCTCGAGCTATGCGATGTATCGATACTAGGGAAAACGACCCATAGCACGCATCCACAGCACGCAGCCATAGCACGCAGCCACAGCACGCAGCCATAGCACGCATCCTTACATATAAAAAACACATCTTAGTTGAATCCGTTTCCACCAGTGCTGTGCTATGTAAACCAGTGAATATGATTGGTGGATATCAAACGCATCCGCAGCAACGCAGCATAGCGCATCTCTGGTGGAAAAGCAGCCTAAGGATTGCATCTGTGTTACTTCACCGTAACAGCACTTATACGAGTATTATATTTGGAAGTCAGATTTCGACATAAAAATCTCAACATTTTTGTGCACGAGGACAAGTGAAGCATTCATTAAAGTTTATCGAAAAGCTGAAGATTATGTCGTATTTAATAGGGTACCAATTTAATCTGTTTGCTAATTATTTTTATAGGTCGAATCATCATGTTGACTTTAACCGAACACAACAGATGTCCGTAAACACAAAAGTTTGCGTTGCGAAATCAGATCGCACTTTACAGTAATCTACTTAAATTGTTTTATTTTTACCTTCGGCTCTCATAAATTTTGTTTACAAATATAGACCTTATAAATTGGGTTTTTGAAACAAATTGTTTCTGAGCGAAGTTTACAAACTGTAGGTAGCCAACGGAGGTAAGGCACTCGTAAATTATCTGGTACGCGTTCTGAATCCAGCAGATTATTCCCAAGAGAAAAATAAATATTTTTACCTTTTATCCTTGGATTATTGTCAGTTTTCCATAGACTTCATATTTTCTTTGTGCTTTGTGTAAGAACGAAAATATTGTATGTATATCTAATCTAATATAATAAAAATCAATGCCACTTTTCGTTGTAATGTTATAACTCAAGAACGGGCTCACCTATCCAAACCAAATGTTTAGGCTTTGTTCGAACTATTTAGTAGATGCTTTATGTGAAGTTTGCACAAAATCGGACGAGCGGTTCTTAATATACCCGTGCGAAGCTGGAACGGGCCACTAGTATACATATAAATACAGGGTGTAAGAAGACACTTAACGAAGCCGAAAGCCACGTATTCTACCCATTATTTGGATCATTTTTTTCCTTTAGACCATACCTGGGACTCCACGGGTTCTCGAGATATTGAAGGTCAAAGTTGCATTTTTTTAAAACTTTTTTTTACGAAGTCGAATTCTAAGTAGTATTACAAAACTTTTTTCTAAACAAGCATAACCTGAATTTTCGATTTTTCTAAATAAATTACGCATTTGAAGTTACGAACAGTAATGTACGTAAGAACTAAATGCAGAAACGCAAGGCTTATGTTAGTGTGCGTTTGATTTACTTTCGACGGTCGATGACCCTCTTCTCTAGACTGGGATTTTCAACTTATTATTTTTTTTGATACTTAAAAATAAAAGTCGGTTCCCAGCGATAATTTTAGCGTAAAGCTACTTAGTTAGATGTACAGTATGCGTAGTTAACGGCTTTGTGATGTGTCTTCTTACACCCTGTATATTATGTACACACATAAAACAGTTATCAATCACCTTGGAAATCTAATCTTTATTCTTTCGGTAGATCATACTATGATTTATTCTTCTTTTAAGATTAAAAAAAAATACGTATACATTCAGAATGTAAAACAATAAAACAGTTCATTTTTTTCCATAAAAAAATCAGCTTATGCTAGTGATAACAACGTTTTTTGATGTGTGTACTGTGTGCCTACCTATAACTTGACAAGAAAAATATCAACGCATTCATATACGTAACTAAGTGAGCATGGAAGGTGACAGATTGGTCAATTTATCCGTCATGACAGACAGCGTCATTATCGAAAAACGATTTTGCATCGAAACTACAATTCGAAGTTATTGTCACCTGGTGCCATTTACTGTTAGTTCATCTGCTGGTGCAATTTAAATTCCTTTACAAACGTTGAAATGTTAACTCTGGTATTCTGTAGTTAATGGAAATAAGAATTGTAATGAGCACCAAGGCCCGGTTTTATTTATTAGAAAGAGTACAGCCACATCACATACGACACGATATTGACGCCACGCTTGGCGCAGTGGTCGAGCGATAGACTGCTGTGTAGTGTGTCGCGGGTTCGATCCCCGCACGGGACAAATATTTATATGATTTGCAAGCAGTTGTTTCGGGTCTGGGTGTTTGTATATGTAAGTTTCTATGTTAAACTCGCCCACAGTACAGGAAAAAATTCCTAACGTCGGGAAAAGTTAAAAAAAAAGAATAATATTAAAATTTATTTTACACAAATACATTTTTTTAATATAAATACAAATAGAGCAGTGGTGGCCCAGTGGCATCGGCCCCGACTTACGAGTTGTAGGTCGTGGTGCGTTCGAATCCAGTCAGGCGCATTACTTTGTGTAATTTATTTTCATCACCATGACTGCTCTCAAAACGGCGAAGGAAAACATCGTGAGGAAACCGGCATGTCCTAGAACCAAAAATTCGAAAACATGTGACATCCACCAACCCGCACTGGGCCCGCGTGGTGGATTATGGCCCACTCCCTCTCTCAGAGAGGAGGCTTGTGTCCCAGCAGTAGGAACATTTATAGGCTGATGATGATGATAAAAAAAGTCACTAAATAATTTCAACTATTAAACATAAAAGATTTTCTTCATGTCAGATTTACAAACAGACAGTTCAAGGCTTTAGCCAGCCGGTTTTAAATATTTAATCGATAGCATCCGAAAATACACAGCCTCTGTTCTTCGAAATAAAGTTAATTGATAAAACTGGGTCTAGGTTTCTTTATTTATGTGTAGCTTTTGAAAAGTATAAAAGCTCTCTCACAGAGAGGAAGACTGTGTCCCAGCAGTGGGAACATGATGATGATGATGGTGATGATAAAAGCCCTTACTCGTATAAATGGTTGCAAATGCAGGTTCGATTCCGTGGTCGGGCAAAGTGCTGATGTATATACTGCTGCTACTGAGAAATTCATAATAAAAAAACTTTCTTACTATGAATTTCTCAGTAGCAGCAGCATACTGCTGCTTATTTTGGGCGCAAAGCCATAGCTTTGCGCCCAAAATAATAATAGCAAGAGCTTCCTGTTAAATGGGATTTAAAAAGTTCATGTAAATATACACTTTTTTATTGTGGTAAAATCATAAAATTATTCCCACCCAAGGCAGGGCGGGAGGGACTGCCAGACTTGTACTGACTAAAATCCACGTAGTCCTTCATTAGCCCTTTACGACCCCGGTAGGCTTTGGTCCTCTAGGGGGGGGGGGCGTCATCTTGCTGACGCTCTTCGAGGCGCGCGTGGAACACAACGCGCCGTCGACCCGGGCATGGTCCATGGTCGGGCGGCGAGTTGCCCATTACTCGCCGCCCGCATGCCCGATGTAAATACACACTTAATGTTTTTTATGTAATATTAGAAATGTTAGAATTTATACACTCTTTGAAGAAAATTCTGGAACAATTTCCATGAAGGTTTACTTTTTCCTACGAGTACTTATAATGCAGTACTTACAGACAACACTTTCCTTTGAAAACTTTATATTGTATGTAGTTACTTGTTCTGAAATCTTTCACTTCATGAGGTACAGAAGTTTTCAATAGCTGTATAAGTACTGAAATTGCTTAGTTTAAGATTATTTACATCTATAATTATATTAAACAAGCACTCTGCCCGCTGCTTCGTCCGCGAGAATTTCGAACTCTGCCTCTGTCAATTTTTGCTACCGGCCATCTTTTAGAAAATTTAAATCAATATGCAACAAAAATTCTATCATCCCAAAAATAATACCTAAGGGTTCGAATTTCGTAACATCTATATTACATTAGTTTTTGATATTAAGCTTAGAAAATTATGTGAATATGATTATAACAAAATATTTTATTGTTACAAATATTTAATATAGACGCTAATAATTTTAGTCTCTCAATATGTTATCGTTGAAAATTATAAATTATTCTTACATCAATAAACGTGATTGAGTAATATTACATTCAGCCATTCAAACATGTGCAATGTGCATTCCGTTACAATAATTTTAAGTACCGAATTTCAAAAAACCGATATCATAATTAGGGTCCTACTAATGAGACTATATGTTCAGCAGTGGACGTCTTCCGGCTGATGATGATGATGAATAAGACTGACTTTAATAAAGTAAACTGTGTTGCCAGAATACCAACAAAAGACCTGAATGTAATAAAATAGTTGAATACTGAATAGTGAATAATCCCAAAAGGGTACTAGTTTCACAGTAAAACCGCAAATCACACACCACATTACATTTATGTTTTGTATGGTGATGCGGTTTCATCTAACTGGACTGGACTGGTAGCAATCGGTTCATTAGGTCCGCTTAGAGATGCAATGGTCGCTTAAATTTTGCACTAGAGTACCTAACCTATATACCTACCTATGTCGATGTTCGTGTGGATATTATAATCATATATTTTTATTGTTACTTATTGCCAAGAGAACCATCAAATATAAGAAATAAATAACAAAATCTTTATTGACGTAAAAGTGCTATTATAACATCATCAGCATTGAGTTAAGTAGATTGCAACTATCGTTTTGATAAATATGACTATGGTAGGTAACGACACCTATCGACGAGCTATTTTATATGGCTAAGTATTTAGTCAATTGCGGCCTTTTAAACTTATTAGGCGTTTAAATACTTTTGTCTTATTGACTGATTCTGTTTAACTTTCGTTATCTTGAATGCACCCTTGTTTTTCTATATAGCAAAAATAAATTCTTTTAACCAAATGCCAACAAAAATAATGAGCACTTTTTGTACTTTATTAACAAGAGACGGCCACTTCATAATGTTTTTACTGGAAAGATAAGTGGCGGAACAATCTCCCTTGCAACACATCTGTCTGTTAGGTTAGAACAGGGGTTCCCAAACTGCGCATCGACCATAGAGCATTAAGGCTCGAACAGACACACGCGATTAATCGCGCTGCGACAACGAGGCAAGCTTTCCACTCTAAATGTACTGCGAATGGACCGCGACAAGTCGCCCCGCGCGATTAATCGTGTGTGTCTGCTCGAGGCTTTAAGAGAGGTGCCGTTAAAAGAGAGTATTGATCATTCCCTAGATCCAATTTTCATTGATCCAAGATTCTTGCTGTGCACAAAATCCACCAGAAAGAATATTGTTAGGTACATTCAGCTCTCTTGCAGTATTAAAATTTGAGATTTGGTGGTATTGTCAACCACGAATTACAGTATTGACAGATTCAATAAATTGCAATTGTAATTAGTCCGCCATTTTTTTTCATAATCTAACGGGCTTATTAGTTTTTCAAAGTCAAATACCATGGGGTGCTAAGACAGGAAACCTCCACGTGCGACCGTGGACTGGAGTTCCCTCTCGGATACGTCCGGGGGGAAGACCAGTTTTTCGGGACGGTGCACCCTGGGATGCGGGCAAAAACTCTTCCTTAGGCACTGTGTGCCTAAGGGGTCTCTTTGCCCGTATGCGAATAGCCAGATACCGTGGCCCCGGAACGTAAAGGGCATCCGAAGGAACACGGGTGGATTTTAGTCAGTAAGAGTCTGACAGTCCCTTCCGCCCCACCCAGGGCGGGAGGACACATTTGATGATTTTGCCACCCCAAAAAAAAAAAAAGTCTAATACCATATTGTCGCCTGGTAACGGCTTGCTGGGTTGCCGAGGCAAAATACAAAACATCTAAGTGCGCCGCCATCTGAAGTTTGGGAACCTCTTTGTTAGAAAACACATTACCCTCCTTTGCGTCGCGCAGTCGGGTAAAAAATACAGTAGAGTATAACTTGGCGTTGGCTGTCCGATGTAATATGTTGGCTCGTAGATTTGCACGCTGCAGTAATGCAGTAAAAATTACTTTGTTTAGGGCATTTTGCCAATGTTTTTACACGTGCAGTCTATGGGTCAATTATACGCAGAAGACAATTAACGCCCTGCGCGTCCAATATAACAATGCTTTCCGGATGCTGATGCGGCTCCCGAGACACTGCAGTGCGTCGGGCATGTTTGCGGGCTATCATATTGATGGTTTCCATGCCATACTTAGAAAGAGAGCTGCATCAATGATGAGTCGTGTCCGCGGCAGTAGCAACAGCATTCTCAGTGTTGTGGCAAGTCGTTTCGACTGCCCAATAACGAAGCATTTTATTAAGTTGCACTGCATAAAATAGAAGAATGGCGCTCCCACTATTATATTATATGTTTTCGTTGCTCGCCCCTTATTGTGTTGCTATTTGGCCCCAGTAGAGTGATTGTTTTATTCTATTTTAGTTTTTATGTAAATTTCATATGATATTAGTATTTTTAATGATTTATTGTTATTTTATATTGATTTGAATTATTTTATATTAATTTTAGACATTATTAATTTTTCTACGATTTATTGTTATTCTACATTGATTTTAATTATTTTATATGAATTTTAAATTTGACATTATTAAATTTTCTATGATTTATTGTTATTTTATATTGATTTGATTTATGTAATATTAATTTAAAATGTATAGTGGCTGAGTTTACTTTAGTGAAATTGAATTGCTGTCGTACTAACATTATTTTATAAGCATTAATACTAACACAATTATGGATACTTGTGTCTGAGGTAAATAAATAAATAAATAGATAACACCACCCGCGTAAATGAAACGGAGCACCTTAAATCACTATTGAGTATTGAAGTTAGTGTTTGTTTTCAGTTACAGGTGTAGAACAGCTTTATTTTCAGTTAGTTTGTAAAGCTTATTAGCAGAACAACAAGGAAACAACAGGAATACGGTAGAAAGTTAAAAACAACGTGTAAAACCACGGTATACTTTACTTAAGCAGTTATACAAGCCGCTACAAGAATTCATGTTAGTTTGAGAAAAGAAAATGAAACATAACAATACCTACTTATTTCAGTACTTTGCTCTTTGGTCATTATTACTTTGTACGCGAATTCACCATTGGCGGCGCCTCGTAGCGTGCTTCAAATTTTTCTGACATCTGAGTTTACCACTCGGCACCCGCGCTAAGTTACTACTCACCGCGGCAAGGTCGTAAACGGGCCGGTAGATCGATCTAATAAAAGACTATTTGCACTAGTACAGCAATATAATAGGAGGTATAAAACCACTAATGTTTCATGAACCTTGCAAATACAGTGCACGAGCGTTCAATTGTAGACTACGCGAAATATATCGAGCATTGGTTTCCTGACTGTTCAATTACCTATTCGTCCATCCACTGGTTTATTTTAGCAAACTTATATACAAAACTAGTGGCCCGTCCCAGCTTCGCACGGGTATATTAAGAACCGTTCGTCCGATTTTGTGCAAACTTCACATAAAGCATCTACTAAATAGTTCGAACAAAGCCTAAACATTTGGTTTGGATAGGTGAGCCCGTTCTTGAGTTATAACATTACAACGAAAAGTGGCATTGATTTTTATATATAAGAAGATTCCTATTCATACATAGTATATAATTTAATTTCGGATTGACTCAGGAATTATTTCTCTCATATTAAGCCTTCTGCAGACACACGCGATTAATCGCGCGGGGCGACATGTCGCGGTCCATTCGCAGTATTTTTAGAGTGGAAATTAGCTTGGCTCGTTGTCGCAGCGCGATTAATCGCGATGGAGAATTTCCACTCTAAAAATACTGCGAATGGGCCGCGACATGTCGCCCCGCGCGATTAATTGCGTGTGTCTGCAGGAGGCTTTAGTCGTCTGTTTCGTAATTAGTTGGCTCACTTTATTTAAAAGGAATTTAAAATCACTTCGGAATTTTTTAGTAATCTTTTGAATAAAATATCATGCATCTAATTCACAAATCAATGAAGGTTGCTTGCGTCTTGCTAAAAATGGCTCCTAGACCCACCTATTACTTTTCTTTTTGGTTTGAGTCATGATAATCTACAATATTGCGATGCAGGTTTTAGGTTTAATTTCTTCGATCATAGATGCTGCTACTGTTCTTTTTGTGGACAACTTCTTTTGTTAAAATGAAATCTTCTTTAACTAATAACTGAGCTTGCAACAATGAGCTGCATTCGAACAGTTGGTTCACATGGCATCGCTCCACCTTATTGGAAAAAGAAAAAAAAATCTTAGAGATAGGATATAAAACCTACGCCTAACAAGGGATTTAAGTTTTGTTCGCTTGTAATAGAAGTCGTTTTCCGTTGATAAGATAATAAGCCGGATGGAAATAATGAGGTTTCCTTTTTTTATAACAGAAAGTAATTTTATAGAAGTTTGCTTATACTATAGTAGAATTTAAAGTTTGGATATTAGAAGATAATGAATTGCAATTCTAATTAGTACCTACGTCAACTAAAAAATAAGTAAAAATAATGGAAACGTATTTTTCTTTTGATTTTTACAATGATATACCGCATCAAAATTCGAGTGGGTGCTCGAGACGTCAGAAGCAATTAAAAACTGTACTTGCTTGTGACGTATTAACAATTTCAATTTTGGTTTACTTAAGGCTGATTTCAATAGTCAGATAACTTTTATCTGAGGAATAAAAATAGTAGTTTATTTAGTATAATCTTTATTTATTTTTTATAGTTTTATTCATTTTCTATAGATAAGCTGTCAAACCGCCATTTTTATTTCTTACATAAAAGTTATCCGACTATTGAAAAATCAGCCCTTAACAAAATAAAAAAAACTTTTTAAAAAAAAGTACCGACTTCAAAACAAATACAAAAAAGTTTAAAATAACTTTTCTTTCGGAAGTCGGTGGCAATAGTCAATGACACAACAAAACAAAGCCACCGACTTCCGAAAGAAAAGTTATTTTAAACTTTTTTTGTATTTGTTTTGAAGTCGGTACTTTTTTTTAAAAAGTTTTTATTTTACCCTTTTTAGTTTATTTATTACATATTCAACCCAAATTCTTGTAAAATACAAAATACAAATTTTCTTACATAATATATGCACTAATCTTGTAATCCGTCACAACATAAAAAATCCATATCTCTAAAACTACTGAACCGATTTTGATGAAACTTGCAGTGTACCCTAAGTTGAACAATACCTAGTACAACAAAAAAAGAATTACTTAAATCGAACTTATAGTTCCGGAGATATGCGTGCACAAACATAAAAACATACATACATACATACATACATACACTTATGAAATTTGGCACATTTGTTCAGACGCTGATATAGACTAACATATATGAAAACTGGGCAGTTCTGATAATATTACATACATACGGGTCGAATTGATAACCTCCTTTTTTTTGAAGTCGGTAAAAAATACGTGTCAAATATTTTTTATAAATCTATCTGACGGAAGAGTTCGATTTTTTCAGTCAAATACCCTATTGGTAGCCCTGGGGGAGTATTACAACGTCTTAAGGTGAATGCTCCAGGGTAGCCCGCGAAATTCAAAATTTCTTGGGTTTTTTGCAATTTGCAGGCTAGTGCTAGGTTGTATGTTGATTAAAATATTGATCGCGACTGTAAGACGTATGTGGTTACAGAATTATTTTCATCAAAATCACCAATACAACCCTCAAAGTTCATAAAGCTTCAGGAACAAAAAAATAACATAAAAAGTCATTCCTGAAGCTTTATGAACTTAGAGCGTTGTATTGATGATTTTGTTGATTATAATTCTGTTATTACATACGTCTTACAGCCGCGATCAATATTTTAATCAACATACAACCTAGCACTGGCCTGCAAATTGCAAAAAACCCAAGAAATTTTGAATTTCGCGGGCTACCCTGGAGCATTCACCTTAAAACCAGGCTTATTCCAGTGAGTGAACGAGATGGCGCTAGACGCTTTGTATAGTTCTGTCACTTTCACTCGCCGGAATAAGCCTGGTTTTAAGACGTTGTAATACCCCCCCTGTACTACGTACTGCAGAGTCTGCAGGCCACCTTCTTTTAGTGTGACGCATCTCTCAAGTTTTATCGTCAATCTTAGCTACTCATCGGATACATTTTCAAAAATTCTTTCACTGATTGAAACCTAGACCCTTATAATGACGAGTGCTTTATGAAATTAATGATGACATAATATTATTCGTTATACGGACGAAGCCGCGAGTGGATACGAGTATATTATTATGTACTTTAGGTTTCCATTTGCACGTGATTTGTGGTTCCGGCAGTGTTCCGAATAATGAAACATCTAATTACGAAGCTCGGATTGCACTCTAATCGCGGGACCGGACTAATGTGTGTAGACACGCCTGAAAAGTTAGCGAGCCTTCAGCTGAAAGCATTCCTGTAACATCATTATAATAGAAAATCCGGCGTGTATACTTACCTACAGCGTAAGTTTTCAAAATGATGTACCTAGTCCTAACGCTGCTACTAGAACTTAAAATGGGATATTTGCCAGTTAATCAGCGATCATGGCGGTTGTAACAGTGCTGAAATATAAAAAAAAACTAGGTATGCTTAATATTTGGTCATTTGGTCGGAGAAGTTTATATCCCATTTAGGGGAAAGCGACCATTCTCACTGGACCCATATTCAGACTTTGGGCTGCTCAAACTCTTCAAAGAAAATCTCAATATCATTACAGTTTTCCTATACACGTATAACAAAATACCGATATATAACGGAACTCCTTTTACCGTAAAATAAGTACGCATACTTGAAACTTTGGGCATAGTTTCCGAACGTAAATGTCGCGTGAGATGAAGAGCTCTTGAGTCATCCTCAGTTCGGACTGAAGCGAAATATAATATTGTGCTAAGAATTTTCGTATCAGTTTCTTTAGATAATGGCGATACAATTTCGGCTCGTAAGACCACGATATACTACGGGCTATCAAACCTAAGTTATCGATAAATCCCTTTCTATTGTATAAATGTTTCTGTTTACGTCTTCAATATCAATAATATTACTGACAAGAAACTTCTCAGACGGAGGATCAACAGTACCGTAATAAATGTGCGCAGTGCGTGAAATGGAAAAAAATAAATAAAAAAATAGGGTTAGTTTTCCTGATTTATGAGTTGTAAGTAGACTGTGGGTTCGAACTTGAACAGGCACTTTAAATTGTGCAATTTTATTTGTTCATTGCTATCACGAAAACAAACAAACATGCTAACTTAGCCATGAACATTTTTTTATTTAGGTATAGGTTTGATAGCCCATTTTTGTATTTGATAATATCAGATTACAGCAGACGAGACATTAAGGCCCTCTATCACCGAATTCGTTTGTATTATAACAAATAAAACAAACGATTTTGAGCACTAGGTAGGGGAGGTAAGCCCAAGACGGATAGCCCGCCTAAAACGGGTATGCATGTTAAATTACGCGTCGTTCTTGCTGATGAGAATGTGTGCGTGCAGGACGCGGCTCCTTATAGGGAGAGGCGACGCGTCCTGCAAGCACACATTCTCATTAGCAATTAGCGACGCGTAATTTAACATGGATGGTTTTAGGCGGGCTACCCGTCTTGGGCTTACCTCCCCTACGTTACAAATAAGTTTACTCGGCTCTCCTCACTCTCAGTTGTAATGCTCAAATCTGAACAGTTGGATTACCAACAAGCGAGTGCCCTGAAAAGACGATCTCGATATTTTTTATTGGTAAAATATACTGACCACAATGAAAGGATCGTATAGTTGAAATGAATTGATCCCAAAAGGAAACTTAATATTGTAGTAGATGATGTTGTAGATGAGAAAACAATGCGGATAGAATTATAATTAGTTAATTTAGCTGTATTAATCGGAATATCTGTAACTTATGGTGGTAAAATAAAGCCTGATAATGTTTATAAATGTAGAGGTATACCTAATTAGCAATAACTTCAATATTTGTGCCAGAAATGGAGAGCACTTAACGAGACACAGATTGTACAGCATTGTCGCAGTTGGTAAAATGCGTCTTTCAGCTAATGAGACCTCAAAATTGAGGTAAAAAACGTGCTAATTGATTGATCGAACTTTTTAAATTGTCACTATAAAACGACAAATCAAAATTCTCGCTTAAGATAAGATAATAAAGTTGGCAGGCTGCTAAAGACAAGTTATATGTATATGGATTAAAAGTAGCCTTAATGAAAATGTTTGAAATAACTACAAGTTAATTATAACATTGTCATGTGATGTCACTACTCCATGTTTAGTATTCTAGTCTATACCGTTTTAGGACGGCCATGCCTATAAATATCTTGAACTAACACGTCAACTAATGTTACTGATTCATCGTAAGTAAAGAAATTCAATTCTCATGTTCCAAAGATAAATCATTCGCCTTGTATGCCTGCAGATATTTATTTATAATAATCGACATTTAATATTCCCACGTTTTGAGTGAACTACGGCCTAAGTTTTTCACTTCCCAAAAGCTACGCTTCGTGAAATCCCCTCCGCGGTAGTTTTTCACTTAGCCGCTGCCTCCGAAACTTTTATATTAGATGACGAGAAAACTTTCTAACCACTGTTGCTACACGACACTATTTTTTCATCCGGTTGTGATTGTACGAGTACGTTTATTCAGCAAAACCTGGAATGGAAATTGAATTGACGGTTTGAATTTCGAGTGCCAATTCAATTTTTTTTTTTCAATAAAATTGGAATGGGTTTTCTAAAAAACTCGATGCACTGCGTGATATGCTCCGTCTGTTCCACATCCAATTCTGGAAAAGTTAAATCTCGACGTGTATTGGAAATCAAATTACGGTTACGGTAAGGTTTGTATTTGTTTGTATTCATAGGAAAAACAGCTCTTTTAACGAGTGTCAGTTACTGTTCGTTACTATGCCCGGGTCACGAAACAATGTATGAGAGTTCCAACGGAGCAATAAATTGCACCGATAACGAGCTCAATAGGGCGATATACTCGTACGTACATTAATAGTGGAGGGCGATGTCTGCACGTCGTGGACGGGCAGTCGATACAATCCGGTGGTCACCCACCCGTGACCAGTCACCCTCGTACGGAAACGGTTCTTACACACTTCACCCTTATCTACGTAACACACCCTGTATTGCTGCACACACAGACAGTTTTACGAGCGTGAGCTTACGCCGAGCATCAGGGTTATCTGTTTCATCAGTTAAATAAACCAAGAGTTCATGTCGTTAACACTTTTATACAGTACCTACCTAAGTAAGCTGATACTCTGTAACGTGATGACACCTTCCGTTCATACTTGTTGAGATGCATCTACCTGATAGTTAAAATGTATCAAGGTAACCTATTTACTTCAAACGTGTGCAATGCAAACTGTGTCATGTCTAGGTAGTAGATAGCCCCATGTACAATGTAAAATGTCACAAGTGTCAAAACTGTAACGCTTTGTGGGTAGAGAAATTGAATCCTACGCTGCATGGAAATGGAAATGAAACCACCGGAACACAAAGGGAAACTAGAGCTATTAAATCTTAAAAAGAAAACATCAGCCTTTGTATTAGTGATCAAAACATTTTTTCCTTATTCCGCCATATAATTAATTTTCATTCAAGTGTCTTGACTTCCTCCATTCAGATTTTCATTATTCCGCTTTCATAATGCGGAAATTGTCTGAATAAATGTTCAACAAAACGTGTCCCTATACGAGGGTACTAAGCCAGTTTCTTATTCCCTTTCACAGGTAACAAAAGACACCGAAATAATACGAGATGTTTCTTATTTTGGCGGAAATTCAGTGTCAACTATTTTCATTTTTCCCCGTCACATTGTTAGCTGGCATCCCGAGGGACGAGGGTTCGCAAACAATTCGCCAATCGTTAGAATCACATGTATTTACATAAATTTTACACATATTTGAACTAACTGCTCAATATATTTCGTGGAACTTAGCCGGGGACGGAATTCGACGTGACACTACTGGATTTTTATAACATAATATACTTAGTGAAGTTGGTTAATGATAATGTTCATTTAATTAAAACCTCGTGCATTATGTATGAAACGGTACAAAGGTAGACTTAATTGCCTTCGGCGTTTTCTTTCAGTCTGGCTAAGGAAGATGCGGAGAACTAAACATAGAATGTTCTATAATGTCTGTATAAATCCGGCATTTGAATTACATTACACCGCCATGGTATTCTGTATACTTTAATGTCAGTTACAGAAGTCTCAGAGACATTTAATCTGGTACAATTTTAAGGTGGAATAGGCAGAGCATAATAAATTTCTATTATAGTCGGGCTCACTCGTAAAATTATTCAGGATGCTACGCCCGCATAAATTCTACTTCTTTAGTTTCACATTCGAACGTTGGGAAAACTAGATTTTTGTTGAGCTAAAAAATTTGGAGAAAGGTTACAGTTTGTAACATATAAAACAAGAGGTGTAAACTAACATCTTCATATCTAGATCTGATTCTGATTTATTTTACACACTATATTCTTTTTTTGTATTTTGGCCGATCTTCTGCTGACCATCTGTCATATCGTGTTTCCTCCGTGCCTCTGAAAGCACATAAAGCCGTTGGTCCCAGCTGTCATTTGTAGATCTTTGACAGTCGTTACTGTTAGTCAGAAGCTCAAAAGTCTGACAACCAGTCTTACCGTGGGGTATCGTATAACCCAGTTACTGGGTTGTGGAGATCCGATAGGCAGTCGCTCCATGTAAAATACTGATATTCAGCTGCATCTGGTTCATCCATCGGAAATTGGCTTCCATATATGTCTATCTGTTTTTTTTTAGTTTTGATACTAGATTTGAGAATTGCTTTCGGCGCTGTGTATAAAATAACGTTTAAACAAACAAATACAAAAGGAATCGTTAAACGGAAAGAAAACAGACAGGGTTGCTAGTATGTCCCTCAAATGTTTTTGCTATTTTGTATTTTTTATAAATGTAAATTCAAAACATTCGTAATAAAATATTTTGACAAAAAGTAGTTTTCCTACAGGCAACACTATCAGAAATGTCGGGTTGATTAGTTGTACAAACCTTAAATAAAGATATGTCATAAGCCCGCGAAATATTATAGATAGATACGAAAAGTTACGTCTCTTCGAGTTTCAAGACGCCACCGCCGCATGGGCGGGTCATAGCCCGCCCATAAATGTATGGTTGCTGACTGACCCAGGCCCTTAACTAATATTATAAATCTGAAGATTATTTATGCTCAATGAAAACTTTTTGTCGCAATGGCTTTTTGCCACTCCGTCGAATGTACCTGGTTGTTTTACTTAGCAAATCTACCACCACTACCACCACTATCGGTGCATCCCCTTAGATAATAACACCATCTAATCTCGTTGTCATAATTCTTTTCACAAACCACAAATGTGACGCCAGTGATCTGCGAAATATTGCCAAAGCGAATTTGATCAGTGGTCATTTCGCATGCGGCTGGGTAATTACGCATCAATGACTTTCATTTCTGCAACATACATTGCGTTGCTTATGTTGTTTAGCTGACGAATTAACATACATAAAAGGCATTGATTTAGGAATTTATTTTATTAAATACTTACCGCCTTACCACAAGAAAAATAAACATCTGTTGAACACTTATCTAAAACGACTGTCAACGTCATAAGATATTTCACATTCATTTAAGGGTCGTTTTGCAGTTGACATTTTTTTTGACAATTGTTCAACAGATGTTTAGGTATCTTTTTGTGGTAAGGTGGTTATAATCTTTAATGGTTATAATTTAATAAATTAATTTTGGAAAGCCACAGGCATAGTATATGGTATTCAAAACTATACGTGTGTGTTTAGATTGGTATATCTGTATTCTTGTGTGAGAATTTCCAAGACTATTTCAGCTAGGTTTCCAATTAAGCATTGAAAGGGTACTAATGTATATGTCGTGTTGTTCCTATACTTAGAACCTAACTAACATAACTTAATATTGTAAATGAGACAGTAAGTTTGTTTCTTTGACTAAGCCACTCTACAGATCATCCTGATTTTATCCATTTACGTTGTCAAGTTTGATTATTTGAAAACAAAAAAAAAACATCATCCTGATCATCATCATTATGATCACCATCATCATCATCATCCTGCTTGATCTTTTCTTATCTAATTCAGCTGAATATCAGCATTTTGCATGGAGTGACTGCTGAATCTGCCCACCACAACCCAGAACCCAGAATACTGTAAAAAAAAATAAAAATAACAATACAGTAAAGCATTTTTTAGAAAATGTCTAGCTGAAATTGTTATCTTTATATTGACAACGAGTCAATACAATTCCAAATTTTTACTATGGAGCTTTTCTTGAAGTACCTACTAACAATTGCGATCCTATACAAGACTGATTTTATCTAGCTAGATACTGAATTTTCGGTAGCAGTTACCTGAAGTTCACTGCCCCTGTTTTAGCCATTCACACTAAGAGCTATTTTAAGCTAACATTCGTACTACGGATTTATTATACATAGTTCTAAATAGGGTTGGTACATGAAACTTTGTAGCTCCAAGTTCTGTTCGTACACACCTGTACATTTTTAATACACTGAAATTGTCAGCTCCATGTCACACCTTCAAACAAAGCTTGAAAAAGTCGCAAGCGATACATCTCTGGCCAGGGGCTACGGTGACCGCAACCATCAGTTTGGGCACCCCTGCCTATAAAGGTTTCTGGCGAAAAAAAAATCGTATTTGTCGACTACAGATTGATTAACATTTTAACCATAAAATTAGAAGCCTCAGGCCAATTATAAATATCTTTTACTTCGCAATAACGTGTATATTTTGCAAAAGGTCAGTCCTACTGCCTCAGGGGAGCAACGAATCCTGTTATATTACAAAATATACACTTTTGTTTGCGTAGGAAAAAATAACAAACCCTTTGGACTTCCCTTGCTTGCAGTAACTGGGCATGGGTGCGCAAAACCTGTAGAGGCGGTATAAAAAGATAAAAGTTTTTTTTTAATGAGGTGGTGGTCGGCGATGGCGTCGTCAATCTATTGAAAACTTAACTTATACACAAAAATAATTCTTCTAGAGTCTAGAATAATTATTTTCAGCATCAGCCAGCCTGTGCGGCTGAGTTCTAAAAGAGACATTCATTAAAATAGGAATTCGATGAATTCGGAGTACTTAATCCCACAAATGTCACTGAACACCGTTATAGCTATGTGGTAGGTGGTATTGGTTCAAGTTAAATTCAATCAAGACATTCCGGAGGTATGCCTCCGGGCTTCGGTTAGGAATCGGTTGACCTTACAGCCGCAGTACCTTACCTTACCTTGAACCGAGAACAAAAGTGAACTGTTTTAAGTCAAGTTTTCTCACTAATTGCTCTGCTTCATGCTCCTTCATTCAACGGCTTTTGTTGTTGCTGTGTAGGTAGGTAGGTAAATTACTATTTTTTTTAACTTCGACTCCGACTTCAAAAATCGAGGTAAAAAAATACATGTGGCACTCGGACACTGCCGCGGTGAAGCTGTTGCATAACATTTTTTCTTTATTTTAAAAGAAAAAAATATCGCCTTCGCGAATATTTAACGAGAATATCATTAATTTAAAATGTTTATGGTGCACTACTGTAAGGAGAATTTTATAAGTAGGTTTCATTGTGAAAACTCCTTTTGTAGCTGGCCGTTAAGAATCAGTACCTCGAGCACGAATCACTTTCGAAAAAGTATTCGTATCGTCTTGGAAAGCATTTTGTATGGGAACTTGAACAGCGCCTCTGGTGAGCGTAAATTGAACTAATTTTCGGAGCACGAACAAAAATACGTAAATTTCGTATCGTCTTCGTATTTAATTCGAAACGTAACTTGAGCCTTTTGTATGAAAATAGGTAGCACGAAGGCATAAAATGACGGATAGTTTCGTAATTGTCGAAGGCTGGCTTACGAGTTTCTCGAATATTTACTCACTTCAAATTTGACAGTGAGAAAACTTTCGTCAAGTTTATTATTGAGCATAAAATTATAATTTAAGTGATTGTGTTGATATATTTTGTTAAAAAATGAATGTGTGCTCCAATATTTATTATAATAATATGATATCTTTCTATTTATGCTGCCATAATTCACAAAAAATAAGCACTTGACATGACAGGATTACATAGATCTTTTAGCAACCGTACCTATCATGTTGCTTCTCAATCATTGCTCGATTCATTGATTGATATTGTTGTCATTATTATAATAAAATAAATAAAATCATCAAACACAGAACATTCACAAAGTTTTTCTTTATTTTTACAATACATTTTTCATTAAATACCATGACAAAATATGCTCCTTAGCCTATTATCGTCTCCTGGCCGCACTTAGGTACTCTGTGTTATTCAATATCGGTCTAGCAATATAACGTGAAAGAACAAACAAACTCATATTGGCATTGACTAATAAGGATTTAAAACATTCACACTTAAAAATACAAAATAAACATTTTGTTATGGACCACAGTTCAATGTATTAGTTATGTTGAATTAGTTAGTTAGGACCTCAAAGATAGGAATTTCTTCATAATGCAAGCCTTATCGTGAAGTACTGTCTTCAATTCAAGCTCTTCGCCGAATTCCCAAACGAGAGCCTCGTCTCATCATTGAATATCGTGGGGGACCTTCTGTTCAACCGGTTAACAGACCTTCTTGATCAGGGTGTCAATTACTAAGTTACTCCAGTAAGAATAATTCCGTTTAGTTATCTCAGTTTACTGGAATAGCTTACAGAAAAATAACGAACTAGGTATAACAACAAAATCTTTGAATATTGATTTGAAACCTCTTGACAGCGGACAGATTTGACAATATAGACATTAGGTATGACACAAGCTTTTTTTCTAAATCAAATTTTTTTCATGGTTTTTTATTTGTGCCAGTATGACAGACGTTCGTTTAGGAACGCAGTCAAATCAAACACAACGTTTTAGTAATTATTTTAATTATTATCTAACGGAATATTAACTGTTTCTGCAGTTCCTTTTTATTGCGTCATAAATTGAACAGTATTACAATTTTAAATGCCCTAAAATCACTAATTTTCTAACAAAAATCCAGTTTCTGAACGAAACATTCATCCTTATTTACGTTAGTATGACGTCACCAACGTTTTCGTATCGCGCCCTCGGTACTAATTCGAAAGTGCTTCGTGCTTCCGACTTTCGTTGTATGCCGTTATTGTATCGACGGTACGATACGGTGGCGAGACGAAACCTTCAAATATTCGTGCTAGGGGTACAGTAAGAAAAGTAAATTGTCTTTATGACGGATATTTTTATGATTGCCGAAGTCTCCCGAACTGAAACGACGTTAGACGATGCGTGGTGTTAGGTATTTTCCTTAGGTTATTTCGTTAGGTTTTTGGAAATTTCTTGATTCGGTCGCCGCGCCGCGCCGCGCTCAGAGCCCGCGATAAAAGCTTAAAAATTTAATGGTAAATCCAGAGCAGCGATATAGTTGCCTCGATTCTAATTAAGTATTCTAGTTTCGGAAAAGAATTACATGTTATTTTATTTGTCTATCAAGACTACTACCTAAGATTACCTCTAAAGGCAAATATCCCAATAAAGAGATTAAAAAATCGCCAAAACTCAAAGATGAAGTTTCGAAATAATAAACCAAAATACCTCACCGTAGTTTACAAATTCGGTATTTTACTTTTTGTACTGAGAGTTAAAAAGTAATTTCAAAAATTGCGGCAACTAACCTACATCCTGTGACAAGCTTAAAATTAGGTTTGTATCATAAAATCAAGTTACAGTAAATTGAGTTCGACCATCAGTCAGTGAAATAATTTACGCTTATTCGGCTCGATTGAGCTATTCAATGTATCATGCAAATCTCATCACATTGACTGGTTCATACGCCCCATAATATAGATAAGCTTTTACACGTAGGCGCCTCAGAATATCATTAGGCTTACATGGCTGATAGAGCATGTAGCATGCACTTACTATGCGACCTCGAAAACAACGGAATTATGATGACGCCAAATAATTATGTGTCGTCATGCATTTTAACACTTACATGCTCTGAAATAAAAAAAATCAATAAATGAAAATAATACTAATATGTAATTCTTTCAAAAGTTTAAAAACCTAAAAAACACGCTTTTAGCACGCACTAAAAATTATACTTACTTTTTAGTCTTCTCGTGACTATTTTGACTGACAGCGAAACCTTTCATTTGATACCCATATCATGGGGGTGGATTTCAAACAGCCAGTCCGCCATCTTGGACGTCCGCCATATTGGATTGAAGTCACGTGACTATTTTTTTCGTATTTCTGACAGCAAACCCTTTCATTTGACACCCAAATCATGGGGGTGTATTTTAAATAGCCTGTCCGCCATATTGGATTTAAGGCACGTGACTATTTTTTTCGTGTTCCTGACAGCAAACCCTTTCATTTGATACCCATATCATGGGGGTGGATTTCAAACAGCCAGTCCGCCATCTTGGGGAGGCCGCCCTATTGGATTTGTAATGACGTTTCATAATGTATTGTCATTAGAACTCAGAGCGCATGCAAAATTTCATCCTAATCGAAAACTAGGAAGTGGGTCTAATTAAAGATAAAGATAAAGATAAAGATAAAGATAAATTTATTTGCAAAAACATGTGTAGGTAATAATACAGAATTGTGATTATTAAAGCTGGAAAACAATATTTTGAATCAACATGTTTGACCATGACTGGTGTACAAAAATCATCCTTATAAACTAAATAATTGGATGTAATACGTCCATTCAAAATTAATACATTACATTCATTTAATCATATAATAACAAATGTCGAGAGTGATTCATAAATTAAATAAATTATTAATCAGTAACAAAACGAATATCATTATACAATAACATTATTATTTTATTGAAATAAAAACACATTTAGCTCACTCAAAGCGATTTGTCGTTAAGAAAGTCATTAACATTATAATAGCATTTTTCAGTCAACATTTTTTTAAGTGTTTTTTTAAAAAGGTTTATGTGTAACTGTTTAATTTGTTTTGGGATTTTATTATAAATTATAGAAGCTCTGCACACGACACTTTTATGCATTAGTGCTGTTTTAGTAGGGTGAACACAAAGTTTAGTGTTATCACGGCGGTTTCGTGGTACGACATCCGATATGCGAGGAAACAAATGAGGATTTTTACGGACAAATAAGGCTATTTCTAGTATATAAAGAGACGGCAGTGTGAGAATTTTGTGTTGAATAAATAAAGGCTTACAGCTGTCAGTATTTGGGATACCAAATATAGCGCGTATACATCGCTTTTGCATTTTGAAGACCATGATTACATTCGTTGAATTGCCCCAAAAAATAATACCATATCTGAGGATGGATTCAGCAAGCCCGTAATAAGCCGAGAGGAGCGCATCCAAGTTAATAGTTGGAGCCAGTTTATATAAGGCATATGATATACTACTGACTTTTTTACATAATACATCAATATGTTCTTTCCAGTTAAGTTTATTGTCAATAGTTAAGCCTAGAAAACGGGTGGTAGTAACTTCATTTATAATGCAGTCATCGTGACTCAATTGTATATCCAATGAATTTTGCAATCTTTGTCCAAAATGCATGATATTCGTTTTCATTAGGTTAATTTTTAAATTATTATTATTTAGCCATGAGATTATTGATGTCAAAGAATTATTTATGTCAAATTTATACCGTTCAATGTCCTTACATGCAATTGTAACTGTGCTGTCATCGGCAAATAATGTCATAGGTTGTTTAGTTGCATTTGGCAGGTCGTTGATATATATATTAAAAAACGGCGGTCCCAGTACACTGCCTTGGGGAACACCGTATGATACATAGTGTTTCGTAGAGGTGTATGTTTCTTCTTTTTTTGTTTTAAGATTTACCTTATTTATTTCTGTTATTTGCTGTCGATTCGTTAAGTACGATCGAATTAAATTCAAGACATTGCCTCGAATACCGTATGCGTCAAGTTTATTGATTAATATTTCATGATCCACATAATCAAATGCCTGTGACATGTCGCAATAAATGGCACACACGGGAGTTGTCTTGTCAACGTGGCATAAAACATTATGAATGAAATCATAGATGGCCATATTTATGTTTTTATTTTGTCGAAAGCCCTTTTGTTCATTGCATAATATTTTGTTTTTTTCGAGATAGCTATTAATTTCACCGTATAAATATTTTTCAAAAATTTTTGAGAACACTGACAATAGCGCGATAGGTCTGTAATTCTCCATTAAACGTTTATTATCTTTTTTGTGTAAGGGCTTTATAATGGATAATTTAAGATTATTTGGAAAGATGCCTGATGATATTGATAGATTAATAATGTGACTGAGGTGGTGGCAGATATCTTCATTCACCGCTTTTATAACCTTTGTAGATATATCATCGTGTCCTACGCTGTTGGTGTTTTTTAGATTTTTTATAATTTCCTTTATCTGATTAGGTGAGCTTGGTGCAAGAAACATCGAGTTTAATTGATGATTGATTAAGGAATTTGCATCTTTTCCAGCTCCTGGGATGGGGTTGACTTTATTAATAAAATATTTATTGAATGCGTTGGCTATTTCTGTAGGATTATTTATGTCTTTGTTATCAATTCTTATGGTATCAATAGAATCTTTTGGTGTATTGAGTCTTGAATTATTAATGATACGCCATACCGTTTTATATTTATTACTGGAATTTGTTATTTTATGGTCATTTTGTGCACGTTTTGTTAGTGATATAATTTTTTTAAATAATTTGCAATAATTCACATACTTTCGTTTATTTTCTGTCGTAGGTTTCAATCTGAAATTCCATAGCAATTCCTTTTTCTTCTTACTACATATCTTGATTCCACGGGACACCCATTTTGGTTTATTATTAACGTTTATTTTTATTTCAGTTTGTGGGAAACAAAGATCATAAAACAATTTAAAATCTTCTATAAAATGTTGGTAAGCTATGTTCGGATCATCAGAATGATAAATATGTGAGAAAGACAGGGATTTTATACACATTTTAAATTTTTCGATGTTGTCTTTACTATAATCGCGTTTAATTGAGCGCCAAAATTTAAGAGTCGGTATCTTTTTGACTGGAACTTTAATTAATTGAGCTGTATGGTCAGATAGACCTAATTCGAGAATTACAGTTTTACAGCCCTTATTAAAATTATGAGCAATGTTGTCAATACAAGTACGACTGGCAAGTCTCGTCGGTTCATGTAGTGCCAACTTTAGATTATAATTCAACAATAAACATTCGAAGTCTAAGGTAACATTATTACTTTTTAGAACATCTATGTTAAAGTCACCGGCAATAATTACATTTTTATAATTACATTTAGCAATATATGTCAATAAATTTTCCAGCCTATTGAAAAATGTATACATGTTATTTTGTTTTGGAATTCTATACAAACAGATAATCGCAATGTTATAGTCAATAAGTTCGATTGCACAGCACTCAAATATACACTGAAGACAAAATTTACTGATTTCGGAATTTTCCTTGAATCTATAGCCTTTTTTCAGTAAGATGCATGTTCCTCCTCTTTTGCTATTGATTCGACTGTAAGATGAGGCCAAAATATAGTTTGGTAGATTAAGATTTAGCTCTTGTCCCGCTGTCATGAAATGCTCAGATATACATAAAACATCTACAGTCTTGCCCTTATCTCTGAGTTCCTCCAAATTAATACATAATGCATCTGATTTATTTAGTAGTCCTGCAATATTCTGATGCAGAATATGTAGATATTTTTCAGAGAAAAAACCGAGTATCGGTTTCGTTATCGTCAGCTTGAGCTGAATTCGTCATTATGTTAGGGGTGTCACACGGTTCACTAATATTTCTCTTCAAATCGGTCTGGTTAAATGATGTGGTATCAATTAAAATATTAGTCAGAATGTTTTCATATATGTTTTTCAATCCATGTTTATTAATTTTTCCATTTCTTTGAGAAAACATTGCGAGGGAAAGATCTCGGTTACTGTCAAATAGGTATGCGTAGTCATTATGTTGTATGTCAAGATATATTAGATTGTTGAACATTTCAACTTTAAAGTTATATATAGGTGCCCCTGTTATGTATGTCGGTAAGCAGATAATCTTATTGGTATGGGTCACCTTTTGAAACGACTCTTTTATCTGGTTTATCATGTCTATGTGATTTCTTTCTGCTTTAATGTCATTTTCACTCATTAAAAATATGCAGTAATCATTTAATGTAAAATCTTTTAATTTTGTTTCTAAATTACCCAGAAGTTCTTTTATGGATCCATTTTGAGTGACGTAGTGGCAGAAATTAAAGTAGTCCGAGAAGACGTCTTCAATTTGAGGCAATGACCATTTGGAATTATTACTACTTATTATGCATAGCTTATTCTTTTGTTCGTTTGATTTTGCTAGTTTATAAGTATGTTGAGATTGTATAATATTCTTATTGTGTAAGTTATATGTGGACTCATCGTGGGTTTTATCTGATGATTGTGTATGGAGGTTATAAGTAGTTTGAGTCTCTTTGCTGAGCATGGTGGTCGATCTTCGGGCACAACCTCCTGCTGGTTGAAATGGTTTAGTTTTTGAATTTTCCTTTGGGGTGCCTGCCATGTCATTTTGGAATGTTTTATATTTTCGTGCTGATACTGGCGTTCGGCTCTTTCTTTCGGGTGTTGAGCACACTTTTTTGTACGTGTTGACAGTCTTTAACATATTTTGAAGGTCAGTTTTAAGACGAAAGTTTTCGGTATTTAAATTTTCAATTTCATTATGAGCGCTTTGTAACTGTAACGTAAGTTTTTTAATTTGTTCGCTCAAATTATTTATTACGCCGCTATTGTCATGTAGACTATCCGGGATGCTCATCATTGTAGTGTCAAATAATGTTTTCTCATTGCTACTTGTCATGTTTGAAAGGTCATTTAATGAACTTGTCCTGCAAGGTTTGCGATAAGTTATATTATTATAGTGTGAATCCATTTATTCTAACGTTTCGTAACCGCAGCTCCTTCTGTCGAAATTCAGTTCCTTAGCACGAAATCTTACTTTTTATTGGTGTGTCTACTGCCAAGTATTTTGCTTTAGCTTGTGATTAAATTATTAATTAATGAAGAAATAATCACAAAAAGACAAACACCGACTGGGATTCGAACTTGCAACTCGCCGAGCTCGCTACGTTTCCATGTACGCTAGTATGCCTCTCGACCACGAACGATTTACTTTTGTAGTCGAAATTACTGTCGCCTTTCTGTGAATTTTGTACTTCGTTGATGATTACTATTTTTATTAAGAGATGTCGCTATTCACAATAATCAATTAGTATTTATATTGGTCAACACACATTGACGTATGGTATCACTCAGTTCGTGTTAGTTCCTGTATGTTTTAATAGATGGTGCTGTAGTAACACACAATTCAAATAAAAAACGAAATCCTATATCATCAATTCTCAATATTATTGATTTATCCAGAAAATATATGAACAGACCTTTATGTTATTGTTGGTCGATGGTTTATTTAGTCGGATTGCACGCGCACACGTCTTACACTTTGCCTTTTGGTCATTAATTGTAGTTTGTATAGGTCTTGTTATGCAGGTCAAATATCACTGTTTTTTTGTTTAATTAAGCTACACAGATTGTTTATAACACTGTCACACTTAGTTTGTTGGGTCAGGCTCACTTTTAAACGGGTTCCACTGTCTGAGAGTTAGATTTTCTATTATTTTAATGTTTTTTTTACGGGAGCACAATAAAACCAATGTTTACTTATCAGCGCCACCTGGCGGATTCTGAAGATTCCAAGATTTTCTTACATAGTTACAAGTGAAGCTAATATAAGCATGTTAAAAAAAATATGATAAATTTAATTGAAATTGGATTTTTCGCTAAATGTAATGATGTATTTAAACGTATAAAATATTTTAAGTTTGATTTTATGCTTCATTTTCGATTGAGTTCTTCTTTTTAATTTTGGGTTAGATCACCAAAAAAAAGTTTGGCGCGGTTACATATTTAAAAAAAGGCGTCTCTAGGAAAACAAACGATTAAATAAACATACAGATAAAACACCGCCCATTGTGATACAAAATCATGTGCACTTTCATTTCATCACTTTTCATTCGGTACGGTTTAACAATATCAATATTCAGTTCTTGTCTAGTTATCGGTTTTATAATCTGTTCTAAAACATTAAAATTCAATTATGAAAAACAAAGAAACTCGTGTACAACACTGAATCAAGGACACGTCACTAATTAAAAACAAATATTGTTGTGATCCTCCTGTTTCTTAAACATTAATTGAGTTTGGGAACTTTATAATTCGTTTATTTTTATTAAGAAAATTGATGAATATATTGGAGAATAACTTGGATTAAGAAAACTCCAAGCAAAAGACGAAAATTAAATCACACGTATTTGAAGAATTAATAACTTTAACCAGTTATGTTAAAATTGTTGTTGTGGTATAAACGTACCTACTGGTAAATGCTCACAGTCGCTACAAGAACACCTTCTAATCGCTTCTACTTGAATAAAAAATAACAATTATAGTTAAGTTTATTTACTTTTAAAAAACGATTTATTTTTGTTTACTATACTACGAACACACTTGGTAAAAAAAGTTTATAAAAGCTGACAGCTAGTGATGTATGTGTCCAAAAGACTTGCGACGATGCAACGATATAAGTCTAAATTCAATAAAAACCGTGTCTAAACTGATAAAGGCACACAAATTACAAAAAAAAAAACGCCTTTTCTCTTTACTGTAATTACTCTTAATACAGTTACATAAAAGTTTGAAAGCTTTGTGGTTTGGTCTATAAATGGCCTGCCCCGACTAACTAGTTAGATGGATAGAGTAGCCCATTGTTACGACTGACAATAGTAGTCCACTCGTCTACCAATCGTGGAGTGTTGACAGAGATTGTTGGTACGAGGCTGATCCTGCCCGAGGAGTTTGTTTTCTATCATACCTTCGTAGGTTGAAGATCGAACGAACACGTAGATATTGTCTTTTGTGATAAACCTATTATTATTATTTTATAAAATAGATACCTACAGAACGCAGACAATTGGCTGTTTTTTTGTATTACAATGAAATTCAATAGGAATTTTAAAATTGTTTTGGTAGTCTAAGGTTGCCTGTCCACAGGAAGCGAAGCGGAGAAACGAAGAAAAATTACCCAGAGTATCGCATGAAAAATTCCTTCTTCTTCAGTGGTGAACTTCTATTGGTTAATATTTCTCCATTTCTCCGTTACACACAGCGTCGCGTAGCTCCGTTCATGTCGACAGGCAGCAAAGACAGTTCGATACAGTCGCAGCTCAAAGCAGTACTGACTGCAAGCAGTTCGTGTGTAGCCGGCCTTACTGTATCTAATTAATTTTTGTCTCTTCTACGTAGAATGTCTTTGTCTAGACCCTAAGGCGGCTCGGGTTGGAACAACATCTATCAGCCTGGAATCGCAATAATCTTGTCGTTGTGCCTCAACCCTTACAGCCCTTAGGCAGATTATCTAATAGTTGAAGCCGAAGTTAAATCCCGAGAGTCTAAACAAAATACATTCTGTCCAAAAATGTACGAGACTGACAAACGGTTGGTTCTAAAACCGTCTATGTCAATTTTGTTATAAGAGTGCTATCTCAGGGTATAAGCATTCGGGCTTGCGGACGACGAGTAATTCCGACGAGTATCGCCGTCCGATCAAGAGCCTGGCCCGACCATCCGAGTCGTTAGTGATTCGTGGTCCACGCACGCCTCAGGGAGCTGTAAGCAAACTGATGTGACGAGCCCCTTTTAGGGCGCGCCTATAGCGCCTGCTGGGGTCGCCTGCCTTTAAAGGGCGCCCTGGAACGCAAAGAGCATGTAAGTGGACGATTTATCCCCTAATCCCAAGGAAAAGGTTCGATTTAAGTCTGACAATACATTCCGCTATTAACACCCCAAAAAAAGTGTGTCACAGTTCAGAATCGACCGTAGTAAATATAACCAAACGTTACAGTGACATTAGTTAACGATTCAAAACGTAACAATCACTCTTATCTTTAAAAAAAATAGTCTTTTGATTATTACGTTAAGGTGGGTTCGCACGCGAGACCGCAACAGGAGACCGAGACAGGAGACCGCGACACGGCCCGCGACCGGAGATTGTTTACCGTATCTGTCTCCTGTCGCTGTCTCGTTCGCGAACTGCCGCTCATACATTGCCTAATGTTAAGTAATGTCGCGGTCTCCTGTCGCGGTCTCCGGTGCGAACTGACCTTTACAGGCGAATTCTCTGTTGAAACGTCTTTAGGAACTACATACGCCTGAAAAAAGACTAAGAAAACCTTCTGGTTGATTCCATACTCAAACCAATTATTTATTCGTAGTATGACAAACAAAATAATAATTCCAATTGCCAAGAGGAAGTCGATCGCAAATTTTAAAACGGACAAAGCATACATGTCTAGCATAGCAATGCCAACCAGCAACCAAGTTTAATGGGTTTCGTATCGCGAGAGCTTTTATGGTACTGAATAACTAATCACGATTAACTATGTCATTGGATGTTTTATGACATAGTGTACTTTGCCATTTGTTTAATAGGTCTAGATACGTATTCATGGAATGGCAAAGTATACTTTGTCATAGTACAGTCACGACCAGAGGCCTTAAGAACACAGACGTTGTCAGTGAGAGAGACTTAGAAAGAAAGAAATAATACCTACTCTCACATTGTCTCTTTTTAAACGACTATCTTATCGCCATCAACCGAATTCAGAACCCGTGCTATAACATTTTGTAGAATAAAAAAAGATCCATCTGTACAAAACGTATGTTTAATCATAATTATTCAATCGTTGTTGAACTGAATTACTGACATAGTTATGATCGTGACTGTACCTACAATGTTCTATCAGACGCAATGACTATAACAGAAGATATTCTCTAAATGAGTCATCAACTTGCAATTACGACCAACAATCGGCATATCAAAATGCCATCTTTGGAACCCCATTATAGCCAACCGTATTACTACAAACCTTGCACCTGCTTCCGTTGTCTTATATAAATGTTATGTACAATAAAATAAATCGCCATATCAGTAGTAAATAATTACGTAAATCCTGCACCTGGGTTATGTGTCACAATTACGTATTTGCGACATTTTTTTTTGCTGTTGCGTAAAAAAATGGATGACATAAAATTGGTAACAGCTGGATGAGAGTGCCCGGTGATCGAGTGAAATGGCGGGCGATTGGAGAAGCCTGGACAACAGCAGTGGAGTGCTATAGTCTGATGATGATGATGTAAAACTAATGCTTAATCAGAAGAAGGTCGTACGAGGTTTTGAGTTCCCACGTTGTCACTGTCTTTATCGATAGTACGTGCTATAATTCGTTCTTAAAGGATAATTATAATGCTGACTGTGACATGCATCTCTTCAAATAAACATGACTGCAGTGCAACCGCCATTTAATTAGTGTTTGTAATCTAGTACTGCATAATGAAACGCAAGCTTAGTGTATAAGACTTTTCAAAACTTGATTAGTTGATCTGATTACGATTGACATAAGTGGTGCCATCGGCTTAACTATACTAGCGAGCAAAACTATGGAATCATTTACTTACTCCGATTCCGCGCGATCTTGGGTTTGAGATAACCAGTTAAGAATAACAAAAATGGTACCATTTCAAAGGTTTAGCCGTTAACTTTAAATTGATACCAAATTCTTTCAAATCACGTCCGTCATTATTTAAGGAACTATCCCCGATCAATTCCAAGTGATTTCATACTTTTGTTCGCCAATGTAGTTTCTAAAAATACATTTTTTAAATTAATTCTCTCGTGGTCGTGGGTCAACTAGTCGCAAGCGATATCATTCTGTATCGTTCACGAGCTTATTTCACCAAGTGAACGAAGTACAATTGGAATCATGTTTTAAAGTAAATCATCGCGGATTTTCAGATACCGTTTGTATTTCGAACGTGATGTTTAGAGAATTTCTTTTATTGACAAGTTTGGAACTGCGATTATATTCCTTAAAAAATGAGTTTGATGTGCTCTCACTTGGGTGACATTCTTGAACGTTACAATAGCGTTATGAAGGGTGAGGCCTTGAATTCATGCTGGATAAATCGCGTTCTGTAAATTTTTACCTTGTATTTAACTTACAAGGAATTTCTCACTGAGTAGCATTTCTAGTACCTGATTGTTACTACCTACTATATTTCACTAGTCATTTTAAAATTCGAAGCTAACCTAATCTTACAGAGATTGTACATGTGTGTAAGATGAGTGTTTGATGTAAGGTAGACCAGTAGGGCTATTGGCTAACTTAATAGTCACTGACCAGCGGTTGTCCACTGAACTTGGATGGCTTGATACCTATTATGAGGCTAAGTTGAGGAGTGGAGTGCCTCAAGAGTGTTAGAATAGTTGATTTTAGGGAACATTTACATTTATCAGTTTCATTGCAAATGCAAAATCCAATACGAAATGTACCTTTTGACAGCTATTTGATGATCACCACACAGACACCGAGATACGCAATAGCCCCGCTGCTAATGTTGTGTAATTTTAAAATTAATCTAAAATGATACTTGGGTAAATGAAACTAGGTGTAGTGTACGATCAACATGCTCTGCATACAAGTTGGAAAGATTATTGTAAACAGTGCTCGAGGTCAGGTCAGAAACCTAACGCATTCCTTAAGTGATTTCTTATCGATTATATTGTTCTGAACGTTTAAGTTTGTAGTGTTTTCTTAACTAGAATATTATTTTTGTTTCAATAAAATCTTTTTTTTGTGTTATATCAATTTATCTCTTTTTAACACAAATGGGGTTTATTTATATTGTACATGAAAGTATTAATTTCATTCAGAAATAAAATGCTTCAACTGACATAAATATTAATTAAACTACAGAAATATAAAATTGATTAAATATTAATTATTAATTTCACTAGAATATTGCCAAGGTGGCTATAAAAAATATAGCCTATGTCACTCAGGAATAATGTAGCTTTCAACTGGCGGAAAAGAAAGTTTAAAATGGCTTCAGTTCCAGAGATTATTTCCTACAAACCGCCTAACAAACGTTCCCTCTTTATAATATTGGTATCGATAAATAATGCAAACTTGACTTCCCAAGAAATTTGTTATAGTTTTTAAGAATCTTCTTAGACCCTCCGTATACAGCGCGACGCAAGGTGTCGGATACCTTACGACTTTAGTATCCATTGACGCGTGCCGTGCCTGTGTACAAACCTCTATGGATTTGTTTTGCGATAATCGCCTAGATACCGTAGTTAGCCGTAATTTATCGGAGACTTGCGTCACCTTGTGTACAAAGGGACAGGAAGCAAAGGAAGGTTACCCAACTTACTCTTCCATCAATTCTTTTCGTTCGCGGATCTAATAAGGGTCACGGGACTAACGGGTAACGGTGGCCCCGGAATGTAAAGGGCTATTGAAGGAGACCGTGGATTTTAGTAGGAGTAGGACTCATTTTTTTTTTTATTTTGATTCTAACAAGTATTTTCCTTTTTTTTTTCAGTAAAACACGGAGTATAAAAACTTACAAACTGGAGGATTATTTTATGCCACACACGCGCCAAAATATAAAATCTTGACTCGATAAACTTATTCTAATCCAATAAGGCCAATAACCATCACGTAGAGTATCTAGTTAATTTTAGCGGCGTCAATGCGAAACATCCTTTCGATACAGGATTACGTGTGGGTGAAGCGAGGCTAGAATACTGAGCACTCGAGCAAATAGTGTACCAGGAGTTCAGAACAACGAAGGACGTTGGCATGCCCAGCGATCTTCGCATTTAAACGCCGAACACTTCGCAGTTCGAGGCGCATAACAAATACTCCCTGGTACACTCAATAGATGTCTATTTCCGATTTCTAGGGAACTCTTTGCTGTATATTTATTTTGTTTTTCGAATTCAATAACATTCAGTTTTGTTTATTTATAAAACAAGGGATTTTGGCGTTTGTTTATTTATTGGTTTATTTTATTGTGAATGTGTTACGCGGTTATAATCGCTGATTCAGTTTTTTTGCTTGTTTACGTTTTCAGAAAAGAGCCGCGGTTCTGTAAATATGTTTTATTTCTGCGGTTTATTAAAACATAAATTGACATTATAATTAAAATGTCAGTTTATACTATTTGAAGCGAAACACATTTGAATTATTTTAATTGTACCTACATGTTTATAATGTAAATATGGTGAATAGTTATTTAGTGGTAGAATAGCAAAGGAGTATTTCAATCTATGTAAAGAAAAGGCAGAGGGAAACAACATTTTCCTGGAACACAATCTTACGTTTATTTTCCCAGATGAACTTATCATGCTGATGAAATAATTTGTAATAAATAAAAAGTACCGCAATCTTAAAGAAATATTTTCTCGAAGCGATTTGAAGCCGGCAAAAAGGGGTCGGTTTGCCAGAGTAGACAATTTACAAAGATTACCATAAATTAATATTATCTACACCAGTACTAGGGCAGCTTCGGTTATTGGCAAATATATTGCTTCCTAAATAATCCATATTTCGTTGATGATTATTGATGTTAAATCTGGACTCTGCTGCTTGCGAATATGAAATAGTAAATTTAATTATTGTACAGGCTCTATTTCTACATACTCAGTACATATATTTATTCAAAAGTGTTGATAAAGACTTAAATAAACGAAAAAAAAACAGAAACAAAGGCCAAATACAATAAAATGATGTGCTGTTCATTTCTGTGGCACATACATCCAAAAAAAGAGCATCAAAGAAAGATCTCTTATTTAGAAATTCACAGTGAATTAAATATTCTCGCCTCTTGTTGCGACATGTACTAAATTTCCCCGATTCAAATTAAAAAGCTCTCAAGATAATATTATCCCGTTCGCTGATACGGCACGCCACCCCTGAATTATCGAATACCACTCTCTCCTCTAAGAGCTACTTCGGTTCCTTTCGTCCTCGTCTCGTCTGAACACCCCAGTTTACCTTTATCTTGCCCCTAACACTTTGCAAACAAAATATTCACGATACACTCTACCTGACTCGTCTATTTCATTGATATTGTTTTTCGTTTATCTCAAACCTATCAGTTTAAATTTATTTTCTGGCCGTTTTGAGCTTACGCAAAATGTACCTTGTAATTAATAACGTAGAAATTGTTTACATTGAAATCTTCCTCTCAATTTTAATTAATTTTCGTAATTGATTTACTGTGGCTCCAACTGTGACTTGAATAAAGTATAAAACAAAAGTTCACATTTGAACGTTCTTGTTATATTTGTATAGATACAATTACTCTCTAAAATATTTTCATTAATTAAAGCATTGTTTTTATGCCCGAAGCGTTTCCACAAAATGGGCAGTATTAATGATACCGTAAAGAATCAAGAAACAATAAGTTTCTATTTAAATTTACTCACCCTTTGTACGTTCCATTTTATGTTAGAAACCCACTTTCTAAATTAACCATTTCATCTTGTTTACAATGTCCAAACACGTCATAAGTTGTCTTGAACAAATACGAATGAAAATTAACATTTGTAGGTTGTTCAAAGGTGGCCCTCGGGGCAACCAACAAACATTATTTCAGCATTTCATTGTACAAGTAAATATTATAGGGCTTTACTTACTATTTGCTCCGAAAACAATTAATTCCACGTACATAACTAAGTTAAACAAAAGTTGAAATATTCGCATCGTTTACTACAATTTGACATTTCTGTGTTTAAAATGTCTTCTACTTAATGAAGTTAACTTAATCGAATTTCTTGGACAGGATAATTAATTTTACCTAACTGCTTACAATCGTAAATTGTCTTTCGCCTTAATTATACAATCTTTAGAAAAAGTTCATTTATTTCAATTAATCTAAGTGTTAATGAAAAAAGCGGGTCCAGTTTAATTATACTTACGAACGATTACATAGTTTTCGGGAATACTGGGATCTTAATGGACCAGGTATTGGATCTAGGTATTTTCTTTTACTTGTTCTGTTATATTAACGTATATATTCGTCTCTGTCGATTTTTTTTCTGCTTTACAAAATCATCTAGAGTGTCAGATTGGTACTGACTAAAAACCACCCTGTAATTACCTTCTCTTGCTCTTTGCGTTCCAGTGTTATCGCGACATATCACTTTTCATAAAGATTAAAATGGTTCAGATATAATAAATCAGCTAGGTAAATATTAAAGCCATCGCTCGCTTATAATTATTTCATTACGTAAATTATAGTACCCGCATTAATAATATTGGTATACTACGCAGCCCTATATCCTTAGTCTATTATTGCTGCCAATTTCCTGTTTGCCCACAGTTGGACCCGAACTATAACCGAACCTAACTCAATCGGTACGAGCCCCTGTCTCAGGGTCCTAATGAATTGTATAAATCTTGTTTACCAACTTAATCTGACTATTTTTTAGAACACATTTTAGAGCTGGTCAAATATAATATCCTGCTTATGTTTATTTTTTGTACTGTTGTCAAAAACATATTATTTTTAAAAAAAGCTAAACATAAAAACCTTAATGTTTAACAAAAGCTTAAAAAAACCTTTAAAAATGGTTTGAAAGCTTACAGAACTTGATAGTTTTAAAATAGAAAACTACTTATTAAGTTAACCTTTGATTCTGAGATACTTACATTATGTAAGAATAAAGGTTTTTTAAAATATATTTATAGCGTTTCAAAATCGATCGGTGTCGGTCTTAAATGATATTAGAAGAAGGGCTGGAGAATCTTTATAAATTCTGTTCATCTAGCAAAGTTAAAAAAGGAAAAAATAATCTATTTAAGAAAACTTTCTTAATTTTATTAATCACGATGTACTGTCCCACTGCTGGGTAAATGTCTCCTTCAATTCCTTTCAACGATCACGACTGTGCGTCACCTCCTTCCAATTTTAAAGGAAGCCTCCTCCGCAGTTTGCCTGACAAACAAAATATCTTTTCCAGGTTTTCTTGATACTGAGGCTCTAATATATACACAATAGGTAACTCAGATTGTTTCCAAGCGAAATACTAAACATTAGGCGCAAGGTACGGAGTATTTACGGGTCATATACGTACCGTACTTATAACCAGAAAAAGAAAAATTACAATCAGTAATTGCTTCTGATTTAGGTTCACATTCTTCGGAGTATGTTTCCGTTGGGTTCGTAGTAATTGGCCTTAGGGTTTAAGGGGCCTAAGTTGTTTTATTAATCATAATTATCTTCGTTAAAAATCATCATCTATCAAGGCTTTTCCGAACTATGTCAGACTCGGCTACCAGTCTAAGCGGATGCAGCTGAATATCAGCATGTATCATGGAAATACTGTCTTAATGATCTCCGGAACCAAGTAGCTGGGTAATATGATGCCTTGCAAGCTTTTGGCTAAAAATAACTACTATCAAAAATATATAAATGACAGCCATGACGTTGCTCCCGGTTATCATGAATTAGTTAGAGGCTTTGTTTTTTTTGTAAAGTCGTTGAGGCGCTCCCACACCTGGTGCATTCGCGTGTAATGTAACATCAAAGTGCGCATTGTGATGCTCGATTGTCTTTCGTCACTGTTGAAATGTTCGAATCTGTAACGTTACATTACAGGTGAATGCTGACGGTGAGGGAGCGCGCCTTTAGGGGCATGGAGAAATCTCGCTATATACAGGGTGCAATTGAATTCACAGGCATTATTTTAAACCAAGACACTACTCATGATACTGATTGCATTACGCAAATCAAAAATGTTATAAATGCAAGTGTATTTTTGATGTTTGTTTATTTTTCGTAACGCGCTGTACTGCGCTCGAGATTTTGATACTTGAAAACTTATTGGGGTTTATGATGTATTTTTTTTTTAATTACTTTTAGTGTTTATGTGCATTAATAAGTCTTTTGCTATGTATGTAATATGAATTACTACATTTTTAGAGTTTTCCATACTTGCATTAATCATATTTTTGATTTGCTTATTATTAGGCCTAATGCAATTAGTATCATGGGTAGTGCCTTATTTTGGAATAATGCCCACGACTTCAATTGCATCCTGTAGATGGTGAAAGCCAGACCAGGCTGGGCAAGTGGGGCTTAACCGGCTTAACCTTGAAGACTTGTGCAGCTGTTATTATTCAGCCACGAGCTCCTCCAAAATAAACTTCCTATTTAAACTGGGCGTGAAACTGTCTTATTAGGTAACCGTGACCCCGGAACGTAAAGGGCCATTAAAGAATCGCCGTGGATTTTAGTCAGTACAAGTCTGACAGTCCCTCCAGTACCGCCCTGGGTGGGAGGACTCGTTTAATGATTTTACCAAAATACCAAGGTAAAAAAGGAAACCCTTTTAAACAGAGAAAATCTTAACGATGAAAATCAGATATCTCTTAGTTACTTAAAATATGGCTACTAAATGCTTAAGTAGACTGAAACCCTCTTTCTAATTATTTACGAAAAGCCAAAATTATTTTGTTATGGCCATTAATAAGTAACCCTGAAACAAATTTTCCAAGAATTAATTTTATCTTCTTATTAATAAATAAATTAGTTTTAAGCTTGCAGAGGCTTAAAATTTGTACATAGAAGCGTTATTAATATTCTCCATTAGTTTTATGAACAAATAGCTTTCGGCATTTACTTCGTGCGCCGTGTTAGCTTTAGGTAAACAATATTTTTTGGCCTAATTTTCAGAAATGAAATAGTCCACTGGTAATTATACATAATTTTACTTTGTTTATACTGTGTAATTATTTTGCTTTGTGTTAACAAATAATTCATAACTTTCTGTCTACATATTTACATTTAATGATCTAATATTATAATATTCTAATATTATATTGTGAGCATCTAAAGCTTCAGAAAAAAGAGTTGTCGAACATTGTCGATGAACTTGTAACTACCTTTGTCTTGCTATATTTTTAACAGTACAATATTGTATAATTTAAATGTCCTGGGGGGGTATTACAACGTTTTAAAACCAGGCTTAAGCCTCCTGCAGACACACCCGATTAATCGCGCGGGGCGACATGTCGCGGTCCATTCGCAGTATTTTTAGAGTGGAAATTAGCTTGGCTCGTTGTCGCAGCGCAATTAATCGCGTGTGTCTGCAGGAGGCTTTATTCTTGTGAGGGAACGAGATGGCGCTAGACGACTTGCATAGCTCTGTCTCTTTCCGACAGACTAACTTCTCACGCTTTATGACGTCATGGTACATAAATATAATAATTTATTTATTTATTAGATTAAAATATATACAATGTAACAATGTCCAAATTTTTTTTAATATAAAAAAAAAACGAAATTATGATTACAACATAAAACATTGAGAAAAAATAAAATAAAGATTATAATGACAATTGTCATCTTACATCCATCTTCTCGCAAAAGCTCAAACATCCACGACATACTTCCATCCATCTTGACGCAAACAAATCACACTCTTATATTTAACAATATTATTTAATACACTGCAATGATGACTTATTTAAGCCAGAGGTTTAAATAAAACGCGAGTCTTGTGGCAATAAGTCCGACTATGAACTACATAATTAGACCGACAACAAATAACAGTGAGCGATTACTTTGAAAAATAGCAATCAGGCAGTGGTGGCTAAAAGCAGTGGTGGCCCAAGCGGTAGCGGCCTCGACTTACGAGTTTTAGGTCATGGGTTCAAATTAACCCAGCCAGATGCATTAAGTACTTGGCATAATTTATTTCATCACCACTGCTCTTAAAACGGCTAAGGAAAACATCGTGAGGAAACCGGAATGTCCTATAACCAAAATTTCGAAGACATGTGACATCCACCAGTACGCACTGGGCTTGCGTGGTGGATTATGACCCAGTCCTTCTCATAGAAAGGAGGCCTGCCTGCAGTGGAAACATTAATTAAGTATAGGCTGATGATGTGATAATACTATACTATGATTTCTTCTTCTTTCTGGATGATTAAAAAAATAAATAGATTTAAAATATACAAACCTTTTTAAAAAAAAATCATCCACGTAGCGGTAATCAAAAAATGCTCACAAAATAAAAAGTACTGAACCAAATTGGATGAAATTTTTATGGGACCAAATGGAAAGTATACTGCATCGAACAAAAGAAGAATCATACTAATCGGACTAGAAACCTCCTCCTTTTTTTGAAGTCGGTTAAAAACAAAAGAAGAGTTCAATTAGTAATAGTTCTTACAAAAAATTTAAGAAAAATCAGCTTTTTAGTGATCACAAACTTTTTTCTATGTGTATCCCTACGTTTAAATATACTTGTAAATTAAAGAATTCCCAAGGTCAATATAACAACAAAGAACTGAAACAGTATAAAGTGAAAGTCCTTGTAATAAGAGAAATAAAAACATTAGGAATGAAAAAAATTGCTCCCTTGCTGGAAGTAAGTGTTTTGGGCCGTACTTATTATCATTTAAGCGCCAAATTCAACAGATGCCAACAATAAGCAAAGTGATATTAATTTAATAAGTTTAGACGTAACCCATGCAGACTGAATGAGGCAAATATTTAAATTACATTAAAACGGACTTCATAATATTTTTGGAGTCCAGAAAGTTTTCTGAAATGTTTAGACAGGAGTATTTCTTTTGTTAAAATATTTTACTCATTCAATCTTATTAGGAACATTTTGACTGTTCTAGACGAAATGCTTGAGTATTTCTAAATAATATCCCATTACCAGCTTGCCAGCCCTTTGAACACAACGAAAGTAACATATTTAGATAGAGGACGCGGACACTTAGACAAACAAAAAATATATTAGACATAATAAAGGGAGAAAAAAGACAAAAAAGTTGTTTCACCAAGGTTCAGTTTTCGTCTTATATTTTGGCGAAAAACACTACCTGACGCTATTCGCTGGGTGCGAAGTACTAGGTGGGGGTAGTACTATTCGATTGCAGCGCCCATGGTGGCGAAAAGTAAAACTAATGTGGGATTGTCTAAGAGCACATTCACCTATGCCAACTATTAAAAACGCGCTAATCTCAGGAAATTCTGGTTCGATTTGAATAATTCTTTTTGTGTTGGATAGTCCATTTATCGAGGAAGGCTAGAGGCTATATAACATCACGGTATGACCAATAGGAGCAGAGCAGCAATTAAACATGTTGTCAAATCGGGAAATTCTTACTGAGAGCTTCCGTTGCGTGCGCTGCGTAAACGGTTTACATTACGCAAAAATTATGTATTACGGAATTTTTCCTCATGAAACGTTATAAAATAAAGTCCGCGACAGCATATATCTATCTTTTAAGGTTAACTCACTATAACCTTTTTTATGGAAATCAAATTGGTTTTAAAATAATACATTACTTGCGACGGTATTTTTATGAACATAATATTAATCCTTACCCAAATAAATACGTTAACCATTACAGCCATTTAATTTTGAACAAAATTTCCCTTGACATCATTTGATTTCAATGAATATCTGACGAGATATCGTAGTTTCTTCAACGGCAGGTGATGGGGAGCAGTCGGAGTACGACGGCTCTGTCTCAGAGTTCATTGAACTCTGTCATCTGTCAATTTCGAATCAATTTGTCAGACATATCTGTATGATGATGAGCAATGCAGGAGATGGTTAGCTGCCGGGAAGAGAAAAAAGTAAATAAATCATAATCCTCATTTTAATCCTGTATTTGACATTTTTCTTATAGAATACATTTTGCCTATGTTTATTTAATTTTATTCAGAGCTGATGGATCGCCATGGAATCCAAAACCATGTGTTTTGTAAAGAAATCTGATTTCAATTAGAACGGTCAGAGCCGTCAACAGTGCAAACACTAGGTGGCGCTAAAGTCGTGCACGGTGCCAATAGAATAATACTTCCATTTTTTTGTTTGTCTTAAATTACTTTCGTTGTGCACCGCGATTCGGAAAAAAAAAACAAAATGGCGGTCGACCGATAGGGCCAAAACCTTTAAACCCCTTTCTTAAATAATCAATTTACGAGTTCAAAAGCCATCCTCAGAGGCCTATAAGGTTTCCAGAGGCGGCTCAGTTCACTCTACCACCAGACGGATGGCCATGTCCTCAAATAGAAAATTAACTCGACGATACGGCTGGCGCAGTGGTTGGGCGATTGACTGCTGTGCAGCGCGTCGTGGGTTCGATTCCGTCACGGAACAAATATTTGTATAACCTACAAGTAGTTGTTCCGGGTCTGGGTGTTTGTGTATGTGAGTTTCTATGTTTGTAAACGCACCCAAGATACAGGAAGAAATTCTTAGTGTGATAACACGTTTTGAAAAAAAAAAAGAGTAGTTACAAACAAACATAAGCGAAACTCAAATCTTTTTATCTCTTCACAATATTCATTTAGATAAATAAGAAGCTAAACCTTGTCTTAAACAAGAAACTTTATCACTAAGCGATTTTATTACGAAAGTCTTACAACAATATTTTTAAATAGATTATAAAAACGTCTTAGATCCTTTGGATTAATAACTTTTAAACGAAATTGAAAAGTTCTGAACTCAGATATTCGAGCTTGTTTATGTTGGAAGGTTTTGTTTAAAAAAAAAAAACCTATGTCAGCTTACAATATTCCCAGTGCTGAGACACAGACCTTCTCTCTGTGAGAGGTAGGGGAACAGTGTATAAGACGGGGATGTTCATAATCACGAGGTATAATAGGGACATACACTCTTCTTAACACTAATGTAGAGCAAGCGCCATCAGGATGTCATTTGCAAGCGGCCAGGCGCAAATGGCGTCCTGTTGGAGTTTGTGCTACGTTAGTTTTGTGTTAATTTTGCCTTATGTGTGTGATTTCCCATCATACCTCGTGTCCCCGTCTTATACACTGTTCCCCTAAAGGGCTGCAATCCACTATGCTGGCCCTGTACGGGTTGATAGAAGTCACATGTCTTCGAATTTTTGTTGCTTAGACATCGGTCTCACGATGTTTTCCCTATGTTTTCCCTAACAGTATTTTTTAAATAAATTGTATAAAAGAATAAGTCTGACTGGGTTCTAATCCACGACAGACATTTCATAAGTCAGGGCCATTACCACTGGGGCATTCAGTATCAAAATTATAGCGGTACCATCACACCTGTAATAAACCTCACGTATTGTATCATCATAGGTGCAAAGGTTGGACAGAGCCCAGAGGTGTCCCTTTCTGTACGCCAACAGTTTGCCAATATGTTTTCCCACACAGTCGCAAATAATTATGGGACGAGCCTAAACTACAAAAACTTAATTTTAACTAGGTATCATTAATATTCGTAGAAAGTACATCAAAATGAGGGCAATGATTGTATTTTGTTATGAAATTTTTAAAAGCTAACAGCTATCCCTTTTTTAAACCGACTTCAAAAAAAGGAGGTTGTTACGGTTTTTAGAAAAGTGTTCGTTACATCCTGGAGGTTTTGGTATACAACAAAAATGGATATCCCGTGACGCCGTCCGCATGGTTTCGTTATTGCTAAAACAAACCCAGAAAAGTGTAAAATAACTTCTTTCCGAAGTCGGTAACAAAATACAATGAAATACAAAAAATATTCTTATGTCTTTTAAAGGTATAATGCTATTTAATTTAATTTATTTTTGGGCATTTTGCTTTTTTTTTTTTGAAAGATTGAACCGAACGTTAGAAAAATACGTGCAGGCATGCATGTGCAAAGAAATATTGTCATTTCAATATTAAAAATACATATATCGGGAGTAAGGGCACGTACTCGTGTCAACTCATTTCTACTATCACAGAACAATTTTTTCCCATTTTCTAGTCATGTATAAAATCTTGTAAAATTTAGTTTTTCGATTACATTGACTTTAGTGCGTGTTTATATTTACGGTTTAGGGCTGTCTTATAAATTCGATAGTATAAAATGATCGTAACCGTTGGCTGCGGTTTCACACCGCCTTAACTAAGCCTGACCCTTCCTTCATCATACTGTCAGTCCAATTCAAAATCCAATCCGCCGGCGAGCTATCTGATGCCAAGCCTCATTTATTACTTTCACATAAGCCGAAGACCCCAAAGTGTTTGGCTTTTAGCTGTGACGGCGTACTCGCATATATTTAGTCTGTTCGTAGTTCAGCTTCTATACAGATATTCTTCCAGTTTTGATAAAACTTTCAAGTCTGAAAGGCTCGTAACCTCGTTAGATTCGCTGTAACGAGCAGTCTTAAACCATTGACAGTTGAAGATTGAAGGCCTTATAGCAGTGAGATAAATTTATGGAAGCCTAGTTTAATTTGTTTTGTAGAAAGTTTAGGTTTATGTATAAATATTACAAGTATTGGTAGCTCAAAAGCTCATGATTATAAAATGAATGGTCGATCGTGTGTTAGACTGCAATGGCGCTGAGTAATTCAGATAAAAATTATATGAGAGAAAATTATGAAATTAAAGACACATTTGAAGAAGCTAAATTAGGAAAATAATGTTAAAGCGAAGGATTGAGAATACAACAGAAAGACGAAGTGGTAAATTGAATACTTATTATTATTGTACATCCAACAAATTAAGTCGACTCAGTTGTTTCCACCGAAACAATCAGCCCGAGGCTCCACGATCTGGTGACAATTACATTACTCCTAACTGAATAGAAAGCTGCTTCTGATAAAATGAAAATTACTACCGCAAGCTCACCTTGTAACGAACGAAGAAAGAATGAATTTGTTACAAAAACGTTTCCAGGAACTCAATAAGATGAAGAAATTCATTTCCAACCCGAAGCTTCAACTAGATCCACCTGCACTGCAATAAAGTGCTTGAATCTACATTTGCTCCAAAAGCTCATAGTTAAGTACTCCAGTTCAAATTAGAATTTTAGGACCACGAACGCTGGTAGACTTTAGGTTAAAGCTCATTCATTAAAAACTATTCAACGGATACATTAAATTGACGTAATAATCGCAGTTAGCGCTAACTTTGGAATAGACTTCTAGAAGAAATTAATTAAATCGTACTGAGTGAATAACTGTAAAGTTATTTGGTAAAGATCTACGCTTTGATTAATAGACAAAACCACTGAGACACAATTTCTGAGTTGAAAATTGATACCAAAAGTGTCACGACGGTCTTTTGTATCTGTTTTCAGAGCCAATAATTCATTAAATATTAATAATTCCTTTCCTCGCTGCTGCATGCAGTCCAATTATATTGGCATACCGTTAGACAGTTGCAATAGGATAACTCAAGCATTAGATTTGCGTAATGAAAACTTTGCAGGCGGAGTATATCTAGAGGCTTAAAGCAATTCTCAGAGTCGCTTGGTAGAATAAGTTTATAAATAGGGCGTTGTTGTGGTGTAGTAGCGTTAGTTCTGCTAGTTCGAGGAACCTTTTAGTGATGTTGGGAGGAACCGCACTCGTGTCGGCGACGTCACACAGTTCTGGCACCCATTACCCTCGCAGTCAACACTTTGATTTTAACAAGGGGTCCGCGAACCCTTGTAATCCGTTTACGCCTCGCAAGTACCCTCTCGGCCCAAGTGGCAACGTTTTGTCAAACGTCTTACCTACTTAGCTTTCTACTTGCCTAAATATTTGTGTTCTAAACATTAATGAGATTCGCTCGATCGAAACCACAAACTCGTTAAGAAGTCTTAATTGAATTTAGAACCGCAACCGATCAGTATGGTGTGAGTACATAGATGTTGTGGATCTATTTTTCTTTTAGTTTCTTTATACTTGACTAGGTTTATTGCAAACACGGTCAAAAAGAGCCGCCCGGGCACGAATAAATTCCAGGCTGGTGAGTCAGAGAGCGCTTTGTGTTTGCCCGCGGGCAAATGAGCCTGCCTTGTGGAAGCTCCCTCGCTAACCAGCGCGGTTAACGCTTGCCCGTTTCACTTAAACCACGTCACTAACAAATACTTACACTCAGGTTTTATCGCGTGTAAAATTCTAAGTTTCAAGAAAATATCTCATCGATTAACATTTTTTTTTCTTTTCAGGTAAAACGAGTTTTGATTTAAGCGCTGCAGTTGGTGGAAGGTAACTTACTTTTGCCAAGCGAATGCTGGTTTTATTTATTTTACTGTGGAGATGCATTTTTTGCTCTTCTCTTAGGTATTTTTCATTATGCTGGGCACGTAAATTCAAGTCGATGATCCATTGAAGTGTTTTTCATTTTAATAAAACATAGTGAATGATGAATGGTTACATGGGCGTACCCAGGGGGGGCAAGGGGGGCAGCTGCCCCCCCCTGGAATCAAAGTGTAAACGAGGCCAAGATATTTTGCCTTGGCCAGGATAATTTGCGGCTGTTTGCCCTACACACTACATGAAACATTAGGTATATGTAGTGACATATACCTCATGTTTCATGTAGGTGTGTTTGTGTAGTGTGTGTAATCTCAGAGAAGACGGTAGCACTGTGATCACGTGCTACCGTACACAGCGAGGCTGAGGGGAGACATCTACAGTCTTCTCGAGGATGTGCCTTAACAGGCGTTGCACAGGGGTGTTCCGGAGTTTGGTCTATTAAGAGGTCCCGGTTCCCTCCTACATGTGCTGATGGTGATCACCGGGGTGGTTTTAGTGAGGTACAAATCCCACACTCCCCGGTCTTGTCCCCAAAAGACCGGGCGTTTTTTGAAGGTTTCCCCCGAAAAAAAAAAAAAGTGTGTGTGACAAAACAGCCGCGGACGATCCGACCTATAAAATCTGACTTGCCCCCCCCTAGGCCAGAAGCTGGGTATGCCCATGAATGGTTAGATATAAATATGTATACTTACCGCATATAGGATTGAAAAGATGTAACATTGTTTTATACAGGGTTTATTATTGGAAATATGAAATGTTTTAAGAGGTTGTTTCACACGTGCTGCAACCACACCACAACACAACGACAACAGGTGGTCAAGCATAGTGGCGAAGTGGTCAGTATCGAACACGCGGTCGGTAAAAACTTTTGAATTCTACTATATTAATTTTCAACACCAACTATACCACGCTTATGCGTCGTCATTGTCGTGTGGTTGTAGTACGTGTGAAACAACCATTTTTATGTTTTCGGCGTAATCGTTGACAGAGGCCAGCACAAATAGCACGACGATTCACGTTTTTTATGGGAACTTTGATGTTAATTCGATGGAAAAAAATTATACCTCGTTCGTACACTAGAGGTGCTTTTTCATTTTCTATACAATAAACGCCGTACATGCTTCAAATACGCTAGCACCTCAGTCAAGGCGAGATTTATCAAAATGGCGGCTGACTTTTTGTTAGTTATCTGGAACACCCGAGGGGGATTTAAACCGGGTATGGTTAAAGTTGTAACCAGTATTTATTCGAGTGAGTTAGTTGTATAGGCGTATGCGTGGGTTCCCGAGGGTGTTGTTTCAAACAAGGGTTTAGTACAAAACTTATATGTTTAGAAAGATGTTAACAAATGTGTTCGAGCGGGAAATAGTCCTCTAATTATTAAGGATTTCCTCACCAATGTTTTTAATGCGAATTGCGATTTATTTTATTTTTGTTTGTTTTTGATCTACGAGTATGTACAGTGTTGGCTAGCGTAACGCTGAATTGGATCTTTTTTACGTAAAAACTATGCCAGTTTTCTTAAGTGTTGATATTTATTTTAAACTATTTATTACTTCTCTCTACTTCTCGCAACAGATATCATTTTCATTTAAGTATTTTTTTAAAGTGCCTACAATTTTTATTTTTTAATTCAAAGCTATTTTACAATTAAGTAATACTTTTATTTTTCTGCTTACTGCTTCTAAATACATATTGAATTTCTATTATAACTACTTAAAGTTGCCTATAATTAAACTTCAGAACCTTTTAAGTGTACTCTAGCTCTGATAAATGTAATTTTCAGGGCTGCTAACACTAGTTAACTTGATTGTAATTCCTTTGAAGTCTAAAGATAATATGTAATTAATGATTTTATTCAAGCATAATTATCAATAAAACCGCTGCAAGTTCTATTATTTTTGTTTGGCGTGGTAAAATCATCAAATGAGACCTCAGCCACGGGTGGAAAGGATCGTACCTATAGACAGACTCTTAATGACTAAAATCCACCCTGATTCTTCAATTGCCCTTTACGTTCCAGGGTTACGGTGACCCGTTTAGACAGTCCCGCAACCCGCCCATACTTGCACCTTCTCGAACAAATTGATCTAAAGAAACAAACATAAGCTAGTAGAGTAGGTTTACCGTAGTATTTGTCATATGGGCAAACTTTGGACCACAAGTTGATTTGATGCAATCGTGTAATTTGTAGTATTCACATATGTACATTACATACACTAATGCAACCGCAGCCATGCTGTGAATTTGAGCTGAATATACTAGCTAGATTATATAATAAATGAATGCCTATACATATAGGTACGTATCTGGGGGCACGGCAGTGCCCCCGCCAAGACGAGCCAAGCGAAGCGCAAACCCTCATAGAGTTGGTTTCCGATGTACCAGATAGTTCATATTCGCATGATATGATGCCAATAATAGACTTATTTTATTAAGCATACGAAGTCTTAATAGAATAGCTATAATACTTTAGATTTTATTGATATCTAAAATACACGGATTTCGTCACTGACACACTGATGATCATCAAAATGTTTGGCTACTTTCTGAAGTGCTAGAGAGCTGAAATTCGGTATGTAATCTAAGTTTAGTATACAACCAACAAAAAAATTCACATATACATACATTTTTACTGATGTGTAGAATTTGTGAAGTTAGGGTTGGTAGAGTTAGGCCGTGTAGATTCAGAAGCTTGGTTCTACATAAGATCTGATATCTTTTTCGTAGGGCAATCCTTATGTGGTCGTTTTGGCAACATTTTACATGAAATGTTTTTGGTGGGATATAATTTGCTTTACATTTTAATTAATGTACTACTATGATTAATTTATTTCATCACCATTGCTCTCAAAATGCTGAAGGAAAGCATTGCGGGGAAACCGGCATATTTCTAGAAGCAACAATTTGAAGACATGTGTCTTCTACCAACCCGCACTGGTGCCATGTGGTGGAAGGGGCCTGAGTTCCAACATTACAGGCTGGTTAGGTAACCGTGACCCTGGAACGTAAAGGGCTATTCATATGTCATGCTCACTCAAATGTCTCGCTGATGGTAGCGCGTGTGTCGGATCGTTTAGCTCCCTTCAAAATGGTTGAGCTGATTGGCGCTGATACATGTGTCATGTTCGTGAACGGGTGCTGTCAGTTGAGACTGGTCATCTCTTAGCTGCCACGGTTTAATTATTGATTATTTTGTTTCTGAATTGTCTGTTTTTTTTGAAATTTTCACTGTGGATACTTTTAACTTGCTACATCGTTCTCACATAATGTACCATCTCAAAATGAATGATGTAACAAAGGTTTGGTAATAATTTTGGCGATCTAAAAAGAGTGTCCATGGAGTTTCTTGCCCGTTCTTCTTCATAGAGATCTACTCCTTGGAACAGGCATCTACGGTATTTTTACAGTTTTTATGTCTTGTGACTGGGACTGTAGCACCATAATTTTGCAGGTTTTGTTATATTTTCTTTGTCATTGACAATTCAAAACCGGCATGTCCTAGAACCAAAAATTCGAAGACATGTGACATCTACCAATCCGCATTGGGCCCGTGTGGTAGATTACGGCCCACTCCCTCTCTCAGAGATGAGGCCTGTGTCCCAGCAGTGGGAACATTTATAGGCTGATGATGATAATAATTCAAAAGTGCCTATAAATGGTCTACTTGAAATAAATGATTTGATTTGAATTATTGAAGGATCACCATGGATTTTAGTCAGTACAAGTCTGACAGTTGACGATTTTACAACGATAAAAAAAGCTATTTGCTGTAAGGATAATAATATGATTATGAATTATACTTTACCGTGTCAGCTCATAGTAAATGGATAAGTTCGAAACTTTGTGGGCCGTAATGTGCCAAGACTCTTTATTCGAGCAGTTGACTGCAGTAGTACGTTTTTACTGCACATTGCTGTTACAAAGAACATTGGTAAAAATGACTGCAAAAACCGCAAACCTTCTGTCTGAGATATTCTTAAGTTCTGCTTTAAAACTGCTTGAACAAAACTGTTCACATTCTTTTTAACCTACCTAATACATAAGTCAGTGGTATATGTGAGAAATAGTACCTCAAAGATAAAAAAATATTATTGAACATTTTGCCGAGTCATATACCTAATAAAACACTGAAGGAAAATCTTTAGAGGAAAACCGAAGTACTGGGCCAACGTGGTGAACAAGTAATATTGCTATTTCCCATACAAAGAGTTAGCTTGTGTCAAAGGTGTGAGAATATTTTAGGCTGATTACGGCCAAAATTACAGCATTTAAAAACTTTAAAACAATTTTCCATTAACATCAAGATACGAAAAAAAAAAAATAATGGCTAATATTTTTAAATTCAGTATTTCTTTGCCAAGCAGTATGATGATCATGAAACATGCTGACAGTAACAGTAACTTTTTGATGCTATTTCTTTGAGACACTCTTATTATATTGTCCATCAACTGAAACCTACGATCAAAGAAAATAATATTGTTTTTTAATAACTTTTATCTACTCTCATATCGTTAAATTCAAAATACAAAACTCAAAACGAGTTTACAATGACGTACTATACACACACTATATCGAAATGAAATTAAAAAATTAAATTATGACACTATTTCTCTAACAAATAATGTTATAATAAAATTTTTTTCATTACGATACAGATTACAGATCATAGATAAATCCATTTGATTTTTTATCTGTGGCTGCGCGCGCTGTGGCCCATGCGCGGTGATAACGGGAATTTTGGCGCCATAATACTGTGTCAATCTTTATCTTTTATTTGATAAATTCGTGTTCAATGAAAGTAGATAAAGTAGTGTATGAAACTGTACATAACTAGGTATTATACACTCGTGTATAATACCCCTCATTATGTAGCAGTTACATAAACTCTATTTTATAACACAAACGACTATGAAATACCTTGTTTCTTAGTTTAGTTTAAAATAAATATTAATTTTGAGTCTGAGTCATCGTTTTGAAAGGATTAGTCAGCTTATACTACTTATGCGTTACAGAGTGCTAGCAGTGCCAGAAGGGTGCGCCGGGCGTTTAGTATCGCTGAACGATGTTTTTAACGCCATTCGGGGAGGTTTCATGTCGCTGCGTATTGGTCAGATACAATTTGAATACATAGACACGTAATGAAAAAAAGTATATTTACTAATTTTAATATAAATTAACAAAATAATTTTACAAGGTTTTAAATTTTTGCACGATGTTTCATATATTATGTAGTTTTGTTAACTTAAATTTCAGCTAAAGAATTCGCTTCGTTGAAACTTTTAAAAGTTCAAGTGCACAAGTTGCATGCAAATATACGATGTATAAAAGTTGGGATCTCTAGCTCAAGCATTAAAGAGCTTTTCCTCGGAGTTCTTTGTGAATGTATCGCGGTGGAAAAAGCTTGCGATGTTTTCATGTACCTAGTAGATATCATTAGCGCGTTGAAATGTAAACTTATAACTACTTTCATCTGAATAAACTTACACCACGGCCATCTTTTATTTTTAAATATAAAAGAACAAAGATAAAAATAACGACAGTTGTCAAATTAACTTAACAGCACTCACTATATTTCAAGACGTGTCGTAAATCAATGGGGTTGGCAACTCAAACATCAAGTAAAACTCGAGTTGCGGCGTTTAGAGTTTTACTTGAGTTGAGCAAGCGAATAAGAATATCAGCGTAACACCAAGTTTCCAAAACGATGATGATCACAGAAAGTTTATCTATTTCATCACCCATCGTCCTAACTTTTCATGAAATATCGCTTGTATATTTTTTAACTTGTGTTCCAATATTTTTTGAATTATTTAATAACTTCGCAATGCGAGATAACAATTGTTGAAATTAATTCTTCGTATTAAACGATAAATCGCGGTAGACCGACCCCATTATATTTGGATGGCACTCTGTCCATATGCGGGCTATTTGCGCGCACGTATTCAATTAAAAACTCAATAATCACAAGGATTATGTGCGATATAATTTTGATGGGAAAAGTACAATTTAATGCTTTGTTTGATGGATTAATAATTACCGTTATTGGTTTTTGGTTTCAGTTGAATGCAATTAATTTTGTTGTTATTCCGAATTTAACCTAATGTTTTTGATTTGATTTTGCTACACGCTTAGTATTGGTACGTTAAAGTTGGTTACCTTTTTTCATCTGATATTGTTTTACTTAGGTTACGTTACGGAATGCTGGGCTGTGAAAAAGATGGATGAGAAACGATTGCATGTAGTGGAGATGAGGATGTTGAGATGGATGTGTGGAGTGACAAGAATGGATAAAGTAAGGAATGAGTTTATAAGGGGAAGTTTAAAAGTGGCGCCTGTTACAGACAAAATGAAAGGGAATCGTCTATCTTGGTATGGACATGTGATGAGGAGGGATGACACCCATGTGACTAAGAGAGTGATGAGTATGAATGTTGATGGATGGAGAGGAAGAGGAAGGCCAAAGAAAAGATGGATGGATTGTCTAAGGAATGATATGAAATAAAAAGGAGTAAATGATACTGTGACGTCTGATAGGGGAGAATGGAAGAAGAAAACGTGTTGCGCCGACCCCAAGTAGAATGGGATAAGGGCAGGAAGAAGAAGAAGATTGTTTTACTTAGGTTTCTTTTTATTGCTTTAATAAATTAAGTCATAAAACGTTGTATCATAAAACAAAACCTTATTGCATTTCGATCATCCTAACGGTCAAGAATCCTCATCAACGTGTATACGCAAGCATACCTACGCTTGTCTGAGCTAAAGGGTTATAAAATATAATCCATTTTAAAGTTATAAAACTTTGGAACCACAGTGTTTACTCATCTTCTGAGTATGCAAGGATCCGGAAGATGACTCGTGTCGTTTCGCTCTGTTTGGTGCACTCTCATACATCAGACGGACATTTTTTTTGGTTTTTATTTAGCAAGCATGACATCAAATGAGTCCTCCCGCCAAAGCCAAAGGCTCCTTTTCTCACAATCCACCTTCTTATTGTAAACAAAATTTAAACTATTTTAATCATAGAATACGTGAGTTTTTCAGAGATTCTATTGTGGATGTTTCTTCTCAGAGTGTAAACATGGCTATTTGTAGCGGACATAATATACTACAAAAAGAACAGCAGCGCCATCTATGCAGAGACTGATAAACTAAGAGTCTACATCGCGCAATCAAAGTTATCCTCGACATTAGAAGACATAGAATATTCCGACAATGAATGTCGGGCAGAAAGCCCACCAGACACAACACCCGTCTGGTCGGAAGGTACCTTCCTTTTCACCGGGTAGCGAGGAACTTTCCACTCTGTTCTTCCTACCCCCAAATATTCACCCAATTACTGGACAACTAAATTCTGAATTTAAAGTTTAGGTACCTTTATGATGGGACCTTGGGTGGCGCTGTTGACATCGTTTTGAATTATCCCATAAAAAATCTATTTCTTCATTGACAAAACTTAAAAATGAATTACTTCAAAATACTATTAAGATTCTCGCGCCGTTACTAGTTACGAGTATTTCGGATTTCGGTACCAAAAAACGTTCGGAAATCGATCAGCCTAATCTCAGAATAATTTGAAGATTTATTTGAGCAATGGAAACCTATCAACTTTGACGTTTGTTGAGTTGCCGAAGTATAATGAGGAGCATGTTTTTGAAGGGACAACGAAATGTTCTAGTTCTGAGGTCCTGCATAACAAGAAGCTCGGATTTATTGAGATACCGATAACATTGTGGCTTTGAGAGCGTAAGTTTGGGACAGAATTTATGGCGAGAAAAAAATATATGCCCGTTTTAATTTTGGCCCTGTTAGATAGTTGTAGTTTTCGGCTCCAGATTATTTAAATAAATAGCAATCCTTTTTATAACTTTTATTTCATAGGCTTTATTTACTCTTGGTCTAATTTAGCCCACAAGCAAAGATGGAGACCCGGATGGAACAAAGCCCATCAAGAAGGGACCGGAGCTCTTGAGCACCCAGAGCCGGACTCCGATAGAGTGGTGGTAGAGGTTAAGCGACCCTTATAAATCCCACCACCCACCGCCATTGTTATCCCGGGGTGAACTCCCTGTTTACCCTGTGAACCCTATTTAAATCACTTACAAAGCGTCGAACGTCTGTGAAAAGAATTAAGATGAACCACCGTTAATCGTATGCATCATCGTCATCGTGTTCGGTGTCACCCCAGGCACTTATAGACTGCCGGGGTCGTGGGAATGTGTCAGGTTACCGTGAACTTAGAACGTAAAGGGCTATTGAAGGATATATAGATATAGCAAGGTATAAGTCATAGAAGACAACTCCATAAAAAAAACTTAAATTTGAAAGTAAACCGATTTTTTTAAACATCTTTCAGCAGTTTCAGCTCCTAAAGGACAAACAATCCCAGTATCTGAAAATAAACGTGGAAACATCATCGATCTCACTATAATACCGGTTTTATCCGAACGGATGTCGAAAGGAAGTATTAAATTATGTATTTAAGTTATTCTCGGCTGAAAATCTAATTTCCTCATCTTCTTAATGAGTTTGTTGGTTCCTTAGTTTGATAGCTTCACTTACACAGATCTACACTTTCAAAGGTGGATGTTTTCTTATTACTTACGAATTCTGTGTATGTGAGTTAGACATGGGCGCCGCCTTAAAAATTCTCGGCGGCGGCGCGCTGACTAATTTCAATCGGCGGCGGCGTGGCGCCGGCGGCGTAGGTTTTTACTACCTTCAACTAAAACTCAAAATCTACTCCCTATCTTCTTTAAGCCGGGACGACAGGAAAATGTCAGTCCTATACATACAGTACAGTAAATACTTTATCCAGATCAGGTCATCAGTTACAAAAAAAAAAAAATGAATTTTCCAAAGGGACACTTTAATAACATCGTAATTTTTTTTCAACATAGACACAGATAATCTAAACATAGATACTAATTCAAGTTACACCGTTAGAGAAGCGAGAAATCAATAAGAAAATAAGCAAGTTGGTACGACGTGGGCAGAGCACCGACGTGTCCTCACGGCGGCGATAGGCGGAGACCTCTCGCGCCCGGCATTGGTCGCGGCCATGCTGCGGGGCGAGACGGAGTGGGAAGCGGTCGCCTCCTTCTGCGAAGCAGTCATGCTCGCGAAGGAGGAGGCGGGCCGCGTGAGAGAGAGGACAGTGTCCTCCCTCCGCCCCACCCGCAGTGGTGGACGCCCACGGCGACGGACGTCGCCAGACGATCTCCGGCCACCGTAGGCGCGGGCATGCGGGCGGCGAGTAAAGGGCAACTCGCTGCCCGACCATGGACCATGCCCGGGTCGACGGCGCGTTGTGTTCCACGCGCGCCTCAAAGAGCGTCAGCATAATGACGGGGCCCCCTCTCTAGAGGGCCAAAGCCTGCCGGGGTCGCGGGACTTATACCATTACCGTGACCCCGGAACATAAAGGGCTATTAAAGGACACCGTGGATTTTAGTCAGTACAAGTCTGACAGTCCCTCCCGCCCTGCCCGGGGTGGGAGGACTCAGTTGATGATTTTACCACGCAAAAAAAAAAAAAAAAAAAAGTTGGTACGACGTGACCTCGAAACTACCAATACAAGGCGAATTGAAAAGGCAATAGAAAAAATCGGGGTGCTAAAGTGTTCGCCCAACAGCTGAAACGCTCGTATTTGACGAAGCTTAGATCACCTATTGGCCAAACCATAACCTCAAAGCTGGAGATCCTAGCTGACATAGAAGACTTTTATGGCCGGTTGTTCGACAGTCGTGGTCCACAAGCCACCTTTTCAGAGGATAGCCGAGCCACTCTGACCCGCCACTACACCGATGAACTGCCGGAATTAAGCCTAGATGAGGTTGAGTTGGCCGTCAGGCAGCTTAAACATGGAAAAGCCCTGGGTGAAGACGGAGTCACTTCGGAGCTTCTGAAATCAGGTGGAAAGCCCGTACTTAGGGAGCTCCAAAAGTGATTCAACTCTGTTTTAGACACCGAGAGAACTCCAAAGGCATGGAACAGGACTGTTGTGATCCTCTTTTTCAAGAAGAGCGACAAATCCCTATTGAAAAACTATCATACTTATAGTATCGCAACTCTTTTCCTGCTGCACATCAATGACCTACTTCAATCTGGTATTGTTGGGTACGCAGATGACAGTACAGTTTCAGAGAGATACGTGTCCAGCGCAAACACCATTGGGGATGAAGTTTGTTCTGGGTGGGAGGACTCATTTGATGATTTTACCACACTAAAAAAAAGCGGTACTTCACGCCTGGACAGCTTTTAACTTTTTACAAAGCACAAGTCCGATCTTGCATGGAGTATTATAGCCACCTTTGGGATGGCTCAGCTAAATACCAACTTGCCGCTTTTGACTCAGTGGAATGCAGAGCTAAGAGGCTCATTGGCGACGTAAAATAGGTGAGAGCCAAGCTCCATAGCTTGACTCATCGCCGCAGGGTTGCCTGCCTGTCGGTCTTCTACAGATTATACTTCGGAGAGTGTACCCAAGAACTCCACGATCTCATCCCAACAGGCTCCTCCTATCATTGCACATCTAGACACACGGCAAATTACCATTCCTACCTTATTGCTATACCACCAATTTGCAGTAAGCGTTTCCAAGCGTCTTTTATAGAAGACCCCTCTTTGAGGAGTGGCTGGATAGGAGTTACGGCGTCCTGACCTACCGCATGACGCAGGTCCTCACCGGAAACGGAAGTTTCGGGAGGTACCTGTGTCTAAGGAGAAAGGAGGAAACGACTGGGTGTCACCACTGCGAAGATCGCCCGGAGGACACAGCAGAGCATACGGTGCAAGACTGCCCCGCTTGGGCAGAGCACCGACGTGTCCTCACGGCAGCGACAGGCGGAGATCTCTCGCGCCCGGCATTGGTTGCGGCCATGCTGCGGGGCGAGACGGAGTGGGAGGCGGTCGCCTCCTTCTGCGAAGCAGTCATGCTCGCGAAGGAAGAGGCGGGCCGCGTGAGGGAGAGGACAATGTCCTCCCTCCGCCCCACCCGCGGTGGTGGACGCCCACGGCGACGGACGTCGCAAGACGATCTCCGGCCACCGTAGGCGCGGGAATGCGGGCGGCGAGTAAAGGGCAACTCGCAGCCCGACCATGGACCATGCCCGGGTCGACGGCGCGTTGTGTTCCACGCGCGCCTCAAAGAGCGTCAACATGATGACGGGGCCCCTCTCTAGAGGGCCAAAGCCTGCCGGGGTCGCGGGACTTATCTCATTACCGTGACCCCGGAACATAAAGGGCTATTGAAGAACACCGTGGATTTAAGTCCGTACAAGTCTGACAGTCCCTCCCGCCCTGCCCGGGGCAGGAGGACTCATTTGATGTTTTACCACGAAAAAAATAAAATAAAAAAAGCGTCTTTTATATAGCGGACAGCGAAGTAGTGGAACTCTCTGCCTGCCTCTGTGTTTCCGAACACATACATTAACCCTAATCTCTTCAAAGATAGAGTGAACAGGCTTCTTCTGGGTAAGCTCACTCCATTGTCGACTTTGTCTTAGTCACTCCTGACCTAGACTGAGGTGAAGAGCAAACCCATTGCACATTTAAAAAAAATCGTCCCATATCACTCCTGAGCCACGTCTATAAACTTTTCGAGGGTCATCACAAATCGTCTCGCAAGAAGACTTGACGAGTTTCAGCCTCCGGAGCAGTCTGGGTTTTGCGGAGGATTTAGCACCACACAATGACGCAGGTTATACAGAAGTCCGAAGAGCATAACCAGCCCAGCCAGTTTTAGCATTTGTGGATTATGAAAACGCCTTTGACTCCGTTGAAACCTGGGCTGTCCTACAATCACTGCAGCGATGTCAAGTGGACTGGCGGTACATCGAAGTGCTGAAATGTCTGTATGACGCCGCGACTATGAGTGTCCAAGTACAGAACCAGCAGTCTAAACATACCCTGCTGCGCAAGGGGGTGAGACAGGGGGATGTTATATCCCCGAAACTATTCACCAATGATTGTTGGAATATTAAGTCAGTCATTTTGGATGAGTCAATCACGAAAGCAAATACAGGTCTTTACGCCACTCACGCCGCGCGGTGAATGTCGGCGGCGGCGGCGGCGTGCGGAGTGCACACGGCGGCGCCGCGCCGGCGCGGCGCCCATATCTAATGTGAGTTAATAAAATGCCACCCTGTAATTATTTTACCACTTTTTAGGTAGGTATTCGTGAATACCTAAAAAAGTGGTAAAATAATTACAGGGTGTCATAAAAATTTGACGGGGCCTGCCGGGGTCGCGGGTCTACCTTTACAGGTAACCGTGAAACTGGAATGTAAAGGGCGATTAAAGGAACATCGAGAATTTTAGTCAGTACGAGTCTAACAGTTCCCTCCTGTCCCACTCCGGGTGGGAGGACTCATTCGATGATTTTATACTAAGGTGTGAAAAAAGTATCCACATCACTCGCAACTCGTGTTTAAATAAAGGGAATATATAGTTCGTTAACTCTTCTCGCTATCAAAACGCGCTTTTTATCGTTTTCCTTTAATTATTTTTTGTAACATTGCTCCACTGCTGAACAAGTAATTAATCTCACCAAAATCTGCGAGTACCTAAATTAATGAATTGTAAAGTAATAAATCAATTAATGCCAATTTTCAAGCAGTATATTCCCATTACAACATTAATAAACACCTAAACAGTTAAACCCAAAACGGGTGCTCCATAATAATGATCGAATCGTTTATTAATGTAATTGGTCAAAAACAAACCAATACATTAACGTATTCCACCACTCTATTCATTAGGTTTGACTGCTAAATGCGACGGATGGTAATTAATGTAATTTATTCGTAGGCCATTCGTTGGCAATCATAACATTAATTTATTTTGGAGGTTATACCCTACATTATACCTTGCTGCAGGGGATGCTGATGAGATAGAACAACTCTTTAAATGCCTGACTGCAAGATAATGCAGGCGATAAATAAATAAGAGAAGTTATTGTTCTATGGAGGGAGGCCTTTGCCCAGCAGTGGGACAGTTCAGGCTAATAAATAAATAATATTGTTCTATTAAAATTAGGTGATGTTTGTTCAGAAAATGATTATCCCTTTACGTCTCTACTTTTAAGACGGCTGACATACAATTTTACTTAAACACGACTGTAATCCCTTTGACCTTAAAATCCACAACAACATTTAGAAGACAGTCACATTTTCTAGTTGTTTTAAACAATAAATCCTCTATCCAACTGACCATTTTCGAACGAGATAAATCCAGGTTTTGCGCCATTTTGAAAAGAACTATCGAATTTGTGTTTGAATTTGAATTTTTCTTTCATGTCTCTTGTACGGTTGAGAATCCAGACGGTGGAACCTCCTGTAGTTTAATTTCCGCCGAGTCACAGCATACGTGCCTCGAATTAATATGTGAACACTTACAACCGCACTCGTAGTTAGGAATAAATCTTCGAAATTACTGTGTACTGTATCTGCATAACTCCTTAATTTTGGAATTAACGGTGTATGCAACAACAGAATTATAAATCGTATCATTTAAAGCATGCACTAGATTAAATATTAAAGTAAGTTATTAAATTTAGTGCAAATTAAAGTACCAAAATAAAATCCAAATATCCTACGTTGTCTCATCAAGGCAATGGTTGCTTAAAGAGCGCGGTGGAAAGTGGAATATGTCCTACAAAATAGATTTGAAATTAGGGTGCGAACAACATGATTTGAATTTTTGATCACAGTTCTAACCTAATCTAACTTATTCCATCTCTGTGCTGGCATGGTGGGCAAAGTGGTACAATAAAATAAAATTAATAAAAACAAAATTTTACTGTGCAAGCGCAACGATGAAGTCACGTCGTTGTAGACCTATCCTCTATATAAGTTTATTACCGACTTCATGATATCATTGCTTAGACTCACCGACAATTCATCATAGACCTATCACCCTTTGAAAAGCTCACCCGAAGCAAATAAAACAGGCCAAAAATGTGGGGACTAAACTTCAACATGTTTCTTTTATTTCATTTTTTTTTACTTCAAACCTCAACAAGCTAGTACAATAAGTACCTCAAAAGGGGGATTTAAAATCATTACAAAAAATGAAAACTATTACAGTGGCGTAGCGAGTGAGGGATGAAGCCATAAAAGGTAGATAGCTCAAATCCTCTCCAGAGACGGACTAGCGATCCAACACTTCTCTGATTCCTGCAAAGAGGAATTGCAGCGAAAATGAGTGCTGAGAGGCATTACTTTTCACCACGGTATTTTGTTCTGCAAGCTCTCCTATAAGAGATCTTTTTTAAGTCTAGGAAAAGAATTCGAAGGAATTGAGGGAGGCCTTTCACCAACAGTGAAACAGTACAGGCAAATGAAAAAAAAAGAACTATGTATTAAGTTTCCGATATTCAACAGTGTACAACAAACTAGGGCTTTTGCAGGCCATGGTCCATTATAAGCCATGAAACAAAGGCAAATAAGCCATTTTAAATTCTGATGATACTGTTTGTGACCATTCCAGTATAAAAACTTCAATCCAATTTATTATACTTACTACAAGATAACGGACAATTATTACGAGCTTTTATGTAGAATAATATATTCCTCTTTAAAGCAATCTTGACCGAGTAAGGCTAGAAATTGAATACGAGTACCGACTGTATTATCAGAAGCATGCATTAATTAATTTATTCCGCATTCGTACTTCGCTCAATGCGAATATTTAGTAATCCTCTATTTAGAAAAAAAATGCTGCCCTTTTATGGTAGTTTAAAAAAAAAACATTGACCGGAAATAAGTTCAGATGAATAATTTAATGCAGACTACTAGCGCCGCGTATGAGTCTAAAATCTCCCGTCGCTAAAGGTGCCACTTTTCTCTGTACTGCATCTGAAAATATGAAACATAACATTTACAATTTAGTGGAAAATGTACGTAAAAGTTACTTCGAATCAAGCGTTGCTTTTTGTTACTTTAGTTTTCATTGTTCCTTTGTCTCTATGATTAATGAATTTTCTAGTCGACTTTTAACTTTTACTGTAATAAATACGTTGTGTTCCAAGCAAACCTTGTTTTTGCATTAAATTTTATTTCTATAAAAGCATTGAACATTGTATGAATTTTATATTTCACCACACCCTCTCGTTCTTTTACACTCGCTTGACATTTGAGATGCTTTACAAATCCATTTCAGTGTTGAGGTAAAATGGATAGAGAAAAGATGTATATGTACCATTGAATGTCTTATATGAATAGGTGGCTTATCTTTAGTCCTTTCATCTATTAATTAAGTGTTACATATACTTAGATTTCCATAATCCTGTCATATAGCGTCGGAAAGGACTTGTTAATCCCTTAGACAGTAGTACAAACAATGCTCAGTACGGGTCAGAGCCCATTCGTCCCCTAAAATTCGTACCCCAGCATAAAAGTTGTGGATTCGGCCCCTATATAGGTGCCCATTGGTCTCCTGGTAGGGGACCAATTAATATTTTAATAAAAAATATTATTTTTAAGGTACCCATTCGTCCCTTCTAACATATATACAATATAAGTTAAAGATTCGGCACCTGTTCAGGTGCCTATTGGTCCCCTGAGATAAAATTAGCTATATTTTACATAAGAAACGGTTAACATAGTACACTTGTGAACAGTTTATTAACGGAATTAAATTAATAAATCATAACAGATCATTGAAAAAAGAGCCATGATGAATGATAATTCGTCATGATAATAATATAACCTGTCGATAGGCTTACGATGTAAAATTGTCTCTCTACGAATGGCTTGTTAAAAAAACCGGCTAAGTGCGAGTTGGACTCGCCCATGAAGGGTTCCGTAGCAGCAAGCATAGATTAGAGATATAATTATATTGAGATTAGTAAGTAATATACACAAACAATAAAAATAACTTTGTTTTTCATAGTATTTGTATGAATGGCAAAGTTATATTTGCGGTTTTTGAAAATGTCTATATCTCAAAAACTGCTAACTGTATCTCATCCAAACCAATTTTCGTTGGTAGTTTTGGTTGAGGTCTACATTATATTTTTTTTTTAGTTTTATCATTCTCTTATTTTAGAAGTTACGGGGGGGGGGACACTTTTTACCACTTTGGAAGTGTCTCTCGCGCAAACTGTTCAGTTTAGAAAAAAAATATGTCAGTAACCTCAATATCATTTTTAAAGACCTATTCATAGATACCCCACAGGTATGGGTTTGGTGAAAAAAATTTTTTTGAGTTTCAATTCTAAGTATGGGGGGCACCCCTAAAATTTGTTTTGTTTTGATTTTTGTGTGAAAATCCTAATGCGGTTAACATAATACATCTTTCTACCAAGTTTCAACAGGATAGCTCTTATACTTTCGACAAAAAGTGGCTGTGACATACACGGACAGACAGACAGACATGACGAATCTATAAGGGTTCCGTTTTTGCCATTTGGCTACGGAACCCTAAAAAAGGGGTTACAAAAATAATAGATAAGGTGTTTTGTTTGTATGTTATGGCTGCCTCGGTGACATATTGGTTCTTGAAAGTGACTGCGAATACGAGACTGTTCAATGTGTCTTGGGTCTTTTATGAAATGAAGTTCGCCTAACGAAATAAACAATACTGTTAATATTATAATAATAATATTTTTGACATATAATTGAAATTGATTGATTTGATTATTCATGAATTGATTAGAATTATCTCATTTGAATCCTGGAATATGATTAGTATTATTATTGATGGTAATTCACTTTATGGTTCACACTTTTATAATTTTTTTTAGAATTAACGATATTGTATTACCTATATATAATTATAATAAAAAAAAACCTATATACATATATACTACTATTATACTATATTTAAAAACTAAAATTAAAAGAAAAACATTTACAAAAATGACTACATTAAAAATGTATGGTGGAATACTACAGTCATATTTTGACTAAAAAGTCAAAACTAAATTATTTACTTCTGAATATGTATAGCAATTTTTTATCCGCAATTATTATTTTATCATATTAATGGATGTTATTATGTTCTTGTATTCTAAGTGTTTCGTTTTAGCTCAACGTGGAGTCGTTGTCACCCTTTTTAACCGACTTCAAAATAAAAAAGTAGGTTCTCAGTTCGACCTGTATGTATGTATGTATGTTTGTTTGGCTGAACGGATTTGTTGTGGTTTTCAGCAAAGTGTTCATTAAATTCTGGAGAAGGTTTTAGTATATAACACTAATAGATATCCCTTGACGTTGCCCGCGTGGATTCGTTTTTGCTTACTTGGATTGTAGATTTTCAGTGACCATTGCATGTTTTTCCGCGATTATCTCGCGTTTGGCTAAACCGATTTTGATGCGGTTTTCAGAAAAATGATCGTTACTTTCTGGGGAAGGTTTTAATATATAACAATAATGGATACCTCGTGAAATTGCCCGCATAGATCCGTTTTTATTGCTTACTAGGATTGTAGATTTTCAAAGTCGACGATTATAAGAAGATTTTTGTTGAATATCTAAACTAAAAAGGGAAAAATAAAAAAAAAATGAAAAAAGGGAACCGACTTCAAAACCAAACACAAAGAAACTGTAAAATAACTTTTCTTTCGGAAGTCGGTGGCCATAGTCGATGAAATAAAAAACAAAGCCACCGACTTCCGAAAGAAAAGTAATTTTACAGTTTTTTTGTGTTTGATTATGAAGTCGGTTCCCTTTTTTTAAAAAAGTTTTTTAATGTACAAAAATAATGAACGTTCTAACATTAATTCTGTTTTGCTAACATTATTTTTTTATTTTACCCTTTTCTGCGCGACTGTACCAGGACTACCAAGCTGCAGTATACACATGTACATGTAATTATATTAGAAGAATTAATAAAAATAAATATTCTTCAGGGGACGAATGGGCCCCTCAAAAGTTCCAGGGGACGAGTGGGCACAGGGTGCGAATGTCAGTGGACGAATGGGCTCTGACCCCTCAGTACTGTTTGATCTGCAACACCAATTTAATTGAGTAACTGAACAGTTTTGTTGGAATTGTAAATTGTTTGTAAGTTAGGTGCTAGTTGGGTGACAAAGTCATACATGTCACTAACTAGTGCGCTTCACTAAATTATGAGGAAACACCAAGGGCTAGAGAATTGAAAAATAGGTATTTGTAATAGTTATTTATGATACTAGTGCGGTAAGTTGGTTTTTACAAACGAGTAGACGAATGTAAGCCCGAGATGAAATCGAGGGCTTACCATAGTCACGAGTTTGTAAATACCAGTTTCCGCACGTGTGTCATACAATGTTTTTCAACACATTTGCGAGAAAACAGTACAATATGTAATTAAACAAACTTTATTTAAAAGTTTCTAATATGAAAATGGCGCGAATTTGCAAATGGCGCCACATGCACGTGGTGAAAAATAGAACTACATCTTTCGTCTCATTTACTCTTTAGTATTAAAATGAGACAACGTATCGAGCAAAAGCGCTTCCAAGGAGGTTCGATCAGTCAGGTTGTTTATTCTCATAATGTGAAACTCTTTGGTGGAGTTCTTATTTTTTTTTAATGGAAATTAAAAAAAAACCGTAAAGAAAACGCACGGTGCTATACAACGGGGCGTGCCGTAAAATAGGTACTTAGGTGAGAGTACCTATTTTACCGCACGTTCGGTTGTATGGTGCGTAATTTTTAACTTTCGAACAATGTACACAGGCTTCGTAAACGCGTTTTTCGAGCAAATGTGTTGAAAAATCTATTGCTGTCGCGCAGTGCCCGAACCGAACCCCGCAGAGCGCGATAGAGACAACTGTAGCTTGAACCGAAAATACCTATTAAATGAGCACAAAATCAACGATTCGTAGCGCCTGATTACTACTCCAAAACTTAACCGATTTAACTACTTTTTTCTTTAAAAAAGTAAAGAAAGGCTTTGGCCGTGTTCCTATATTTTCCTTATTTCATATAATCTCATCAAATTTGTTTTCTGGATATTTGAACACAGCGGAAGCTCTGGCCAATTTTTTATGGTTTTGAATGTTCATATCTCTTTTAATAATTAATTTATGGAAAAAAGAAAAACATAGAGACATGCCAATAGTGGCCATAGATTTTTTTTTTAAATTTTTGCTCTACTGGCATTATCCAGGGAGGAAACAGGCGACTACGTTTGTATGGAAAACGGCCCTTGTGTTTCCTCTTAAAAGTAGTGACTATCGATGTTATTGATCTATGACTGTGCAACTCCCATACATCACCTTAACTCTCATTTAATTAATAATATGACATAATTATAGTCACAGATGTTCTACCTGCGTGAAAATTTAACACAGGAATCCTTCTCTAATTAACGAGGCACAGCAAAATTACTGCTTACTTCAGACGTACTTCAATAATTACGTGTGATGTCGCTTTTACAAATTTGCCGTGTATGTAAGACCGTAAAGATGCTTAATTACTGACAGAGTCGCACCTCAGCTACAACGATGAAACGTGTGTCACAATTAATTCAGTGAAATATAGGAATATATTTTGTTCCCGACTGTTTTATGACATGTGTTTAATTGGCTGTCGTTAAACATTTTGTGTAGAAACTCTTCAAATAACTGCTGTTGTTATTTGAGAGAACGATGTTTGCCGAACAATTAAAAGTAAGATGTGTCGTTTGATGATACTTTAGAATTATATTATTTGTATTGTAATGTTGTATTTATGAATAGGCATGATGGCAGTGTCAAAAAATTGCGAATCTATTAATTCCGCCTGGGGCATGGGGTACATGATGGGCCACGGCCCATAGTTGCGGACGATTCGAGGAGAAATAATTATTTCTCAGCACTTTTAACGTTAAACATATCAGAATTAATATGCAGGCGCAGTCGCAGTTCAATACTGCGAGTTTACGTGGTAAAATCATCGAATGAGTCTTCGCACTAGTGTTGCCAGGTCTGATTTGTTGTAAATCGGTACACGAGGTCAAAAAAATCGGGATTTAGGGTTGCAGATCGGTACAGTAAACAAAAAAAAACAAGCGGTTTTAAGTCTATTTAATATTACATAACAAGTACTTCCCACCCATACGGTCAAAGTGTACGATTTGGGGCCGAGGCACCCTGTTTTGAACTCCGGTCATGACCAGATATGGCTCATATTGATTACACTAAATTAAAATGTCTTCAACAAAACAGTTCTCCGGCCATCAGCTCGAGCCTCATTAAACATTGATTGTCGTTCGATCGCTCATCAATCCCACCATACCTCACTGCAGTCCTTCAGCAATTCATACAACTTGTATGAATCAATAATTGCAAGTCTGCGAAGACGAAACTGAGAAACTTTAAGGTTCAATTTGGGACAGCGTTGTTATTAAAATTAATCGTCTTATGTCGGGAAGCTTAATACCAGTGTTGTCTTGTGTACCCAGGCTTACAATATTTAGTAGTAACGGTCTGGTCTAATCCTCCTGAGAAAAGGATTTGTACTTAGAAGGTCACTCGGTTAGCGGACTAAGCTACTAGACATTATGGCTTTATTTATTTAAACTCTTCATTGATCCGTGTCTTAACCTTAAAGATATGTTAATTATAATTATGAGCTTCTAGAAAACATTAAATGATTGCAATTTTGGACTAGATTTTTAAAATTTTAAGTACGCGCCTCTCTTTCAAGATTCACTAAATCTATTCTGTCTTAAAGGATTCTTGCAGGCGAAAACGCAGGCAATAACTAGTGTTAATCTATTGAAATCTTCTAAAGCAAAAAATAAATTATTAGGAAATTGAAAAAATAAGTTACACTTAAAGAATTACAGATTAGCTAATTTGTTACGTTAGAAAATCTTAAGATATATTCCTCTCTAATTAAAGCGAAATTAAATAGTTTGTATTTACCTTCGTAATTATCTCTGAAGGGATATAGGTACTATCTGTAATTTAATGGGCGAAGCTAATTAGCTAACATTTTTAGTACAAACTAATGTTTATAATTATGTCTAAGAAAATTAGGAGCGTTAAAAAACCCTTTTTTACTGGTTTTCTTTTTATAATAACAGAAGATATAATTATCCTATTCAAATGGAATAAGTGTTAGGTTTCAGGATTTTTACGAGTGAATATCCTATGAAGCGGCTCTCTGTTTGGATCGCGAGACCGACGTGGCGTGTCGCGAGCCAATCAGAGCGCTGGATTTTCCCTTACGGCGGGACTCTTGGTCAGGAGTTGCCCGAGCGGGCATTCTGATTTCTGGTACTGAACGTCGAAGGCGTCTCGCAAATTTTATTAATTTTATTATTAAGATGGTTGCTGTCCCAATATTGTTGTAATAGTGAAGTAACGAAGTTGTTAATAAACCTATAAAAAGTCGTTGGAGTTTCCCTTCAAGTACCGCCGCCTACCTACTGTTTATTATACTTCAGAAGTGACAAGAACAATTAAAACGTAAGTACACGCCCAAAATTTTATGCTTCCTTTGTTTGTCCGTAATTCGTTTTGAAGTCAGTTTAGAATCTCACCGTTTTAGTTAACGATATTACCCGTGGTTTCAAGTAAGTCTACCGGTTAATTATCGAGTTTAAAAGCTGTCAGTTGTTTAAACTAGCTCTGATTTATTAGTTGATATTACCTTTTGTACCTATGTTTTTAATTGGGTATAAAACAAAAAGGACAGATGCATCAACAATTGTGAGTTAAAAACATTTCTCAGTGCACAACTGCACATGCATACATATTGTTTCTTTGGTTTTAACTAGGAACGCATTCAAGTGTCATAACTACATATATACTCTAGTATTTCTTTTCAACGGGAAAATATATTACTTAGACTTCTTCTTGTAAGTATAAAAACTCTATTCCGATAAATATTTTTGTTAATTTTGTTGAGCAACGTCGGTTAAAATTATATATTCCAAAGGTTAATTAATTAATATCTCATGATTATATTTTAGAAGTGACATACCTTGTAAATACTTTGACTTTAATAAGTAAAGGATTTTTATGTTCAAAATCGAACACTACTTGTACCATTTGTAATAACAGCGTGATAATATAACTTAAAACTTACTATTCATAACATGGGTTAAAGCATACATTATAAGTGGCGCAATCACACACCGGCCAGCAAGATATCTGCTTACGACATTGTTTATAGTACGTTCCAAGTAATGAACAAAGATATTTTGTGTGTGTATAATGACACCTTGTATTAACTAGTAAAGCCGGACCATGACCGGAAACTTTCAGCAAGTATGAATGTTTATTGTAACTAGAACTGTACTGTTCTAGATTTGTATTAGGAAATATTTTTAACTATGTATACAGATATCTTGAACTTATATAGTTTTACCTACTACCCTGGTCTCTGGCCTTATAATTTAAACACTAGGTACCTACCCAAATAAGAACTACCAAAGTCTATTTAACCCGTCCTCCCAATGCGTTAGACCTCAAATTAGATTCTCAAATTCGTGGACGTGAGATTTCAGGCGATGTCGCAGCCTCCGGGGCGACGAAGGCTCGCAACACCGAGTCGAAGGGATACCCACTCTGCCACCCAGAGCCGAAGTCGCCTTCGAAGTCGGAGCCCCAGCCGTAGTAGGCCGGAACCGGACATCGAGCTGCGACGTGAGCGACTACGGATGCTGGAGGAGGAAGTCCGACGGGAACGTGAACACGTGCGCACCGTGGAAGATCTGCGCGACGCATCGCGACGCATCGGCGAGCTACGGGCGGACAGTCAACGACGGAGTACTTCCGAGGCAAGGCGTCGGGATGCTGGGCTACGGGCGGAGCGTCACGTCGAGCGGGGACAACGGCACGAACGGATTGACCGGTCACGTAGCCCTTCTTTATCAAAAAGAGATTTATTCGATTTGTTTAAACATTTGAGGGATGGTCTTGCATTATCCCCCGGGACCCAGAGCGCTTTACAACCATTGCAGAAAATTGATCATAAAAATATATTACCAAACTTTGACCCTTCGTCCAAGAATCAGCGCATGGACGTATGGCTGAAAAAAGTCAATGAGTGCGCTACGGTGTACGGGTGGGATGAAAGAACCACTACTCATTTTGCTATGCAAAAGTTGCAAGGTCTGGCCAAAACATGGTACGAAAGCTTGAATACTATACTGTACACGTGGCCTGAATGGCAGGAGAAGTTGATTAGCGCATTCCCATGTGAGCAGAATTATGGGCAGACCTTGGAAAATATGATTAGGAGGAAAAGTAGGTACAATGAATCTATTGAGGTGTACTATTATGAGAAGCTAAGTTTAGTGAACCAATGCGAGATAGCGGGCGCCCGCGCGGTAGAATGTATAATGCACGGCATTACGGATAAGACTCTTAGGTCGGGAGCCTTGGCACTTCGTTGCACCCATCCAGATCAGCTGCTACAGTACTTGATGAGTAATAGGGATTACAACCAATCCGGTCCAGATCGTTCTTATATTAGGAATAGGAATGTTGACAACTCATCCGCCGCCTCTGCAGCGAACCCGAAAATTGGTGCTAGGCCGAATCACGTCGCTGGTTGTTATAATTGCAAGGAGAAGGGTCATAGTTTCTTGCACTGCCCTAAGCCGCTGGTGAAGTGCACGCGTTGCAATAAAGTTGGTCACACCTCTGACAAGTGCTATGTCAAATCTGACGATAAGGTAACTTCTAACACGGGTGGTGCAGTGCAGAAAACCATGAAAATCGACTTTATAAAAGAAAACGCGAGCGTAAATAACCCCGGGGCAAAGTTTTTGAAAGAAATAAGAGTCAACAATTCTGAATTCCAAGCGTTTGTAGATTTCGGAAGCGACGTCACTCTCATTAAGGAATCTGTTGTCAAGGAGTTAGGTCTGTCGCACGACAACATCCCTACACTTATGAAGGGTTTTGGGAATAGTGTAGTTCAGTCGTTAGGGAACTTGAGTCTTGACATGATCATTGATGGGGTAGAGGCTAGAGTGACATGCAAAGTCGTAGATGATCACTTTCTGGAGGTCCCTGTGCTTATGGGGCAAACATTCACGGAGCAGTCACATATATCGGTTTATAAGGACAAGAATAGATTGCAATTTTTCGATATCGGGAAAGAATTACCTAGTTCAGAGCTCGCCGACGATGGTGGTGCCTTAGTGAAGTTTTCTCCTGCCAGGTCGGTCGTACTTTATGGCCCAGCCTCCGTTAAAGTAAAGGCTCACTCCGTTTTCAGTGGTGATGTCCTTCTGAGGAGTAGTATTGCAGGGAAAACTAACGAGAAGCTGATCATCAGCGGCGGACTCCATCGCTCGATAAACGGTGAAATCAACATAATGGTCTTGCCCTGTTCTGAATCTTGCCACATTTCATCTAAACAGGTTCTCTGCCGTGCTGAAATAGTTGATGTGGTGAATAGGATTGCTGATGAGCGATCTAAAGAGATCGTAGATAGTCGGAGGTTCGACGAAACTAAGGTCAGCGTGGGTGAGGGCATCCCTGCAGAGATCAGGAAAGACTTAATGAACATTTTGCAGAAATATCAGCATTGCTTCGCTTCTTCGTTGAAGGAGGTAGGATGTACCAGTGTTACAGAGATGAAGATTGAACTCAATAGTCAACGTCCAGTTGTTTATCGTCCATACAGGTTATCACATCACGAACGGGAGAAGGTATGTTCAATGGTCAGAGAAATGTTGGATGCCGGCGTGATACGAGAATCTGTTTCGGATTATGCTAGTCCCATTTTACTCGTACGAAAGAAAGATGGTTCCTCAAGGTTGTGCGTAGATTATCGTATGCTAAATTCAATGACGATTAAGGAAAGGTATCCTATGCCTATTATCGAGGATGAAGTGGCACGTCTTTCTGGTCAATCCTGTTTTATAACTCTCGATCTTGCTTCTGGCTACTACCAAGTGCCAATCTCTGAGCAAAGCAAACACTTGACATCCTTCGTTACGCCGGACGGTCAATACGAATACAACCGTATGCCGTTCGGCTTAGCAAATGCGCCTGCCGTTTTCCAACGGATGATCAATACCATACTGGGATCGGCACGATTTAATAAGGCAACCGCGTACATCGATGATGTCCTTATTTATGGAAAAAACCCTCAGCAGTGTCTTGAACGTCTTGAGGAGGTGTTGCAGATACTGGAAAAGGCGAACCTCACTCTGAACCTAACAAAGTGCGAGTTTCTGCGCGATAAGGTAGACTATTTAGGCTACGAAATTAGCGCTAGCGGTATCAGGCCTGGTGAAAATAAGATATCCAGCGTAGTCAATTTTCCCCGACCTCAGAACGTACACAATGTCCGGCAGTTTTTGGGTTTGACCAGTTATTTTCGTAAATTTATAGAAAATTTTGCGCAAATATCGTTTCCCCTTAGCAAACTTCTAAAAAAAAAATTCCAGTTGGGAGTGGAGCGATGAACAGGAGCGAGCGTTCGAAAAATTGAAGTCAATTTTGGTTACTAGGCCGGTCCTTGCTATATATGACCCTAATGCAGAGTCGGAGCTGCACACGGATGCAAGTAGGTTAGGAATTGGAGGGATTCTTTTACAACGAACGCAGGGCTCTGACAACTTCCATCCTGTGGCATTTTACAGCCGACAAACTTCCCCGGAAGAAAAAAACTTCCACTCTTACGAGCTCGAAACCCTAGCGGTGGTTTGCTCCCTTCGTAAGTTCAGGGTTTATTTGTTAGGGAAGGAATTCAAGATTATCACCGACTGCAGCGCTTTGCGTTCTACGTTTTTAAAACGGGACTTGATACCAAGAATAGCACGCTGGTGGCTGACGTTACAGGAATTCAGTTGCACTATAGAGTACAGGGCAGGGGCTAAAATGAGCCATGTCGACGCATTGTCCCGGAATCCTGTCGAACCGCCGGAATGTCTCGATGATCAGTTTCCAGCCATAATGTCCATTAGTAGTGAAGATTGGCTTCACACGCTTCAGTTAGGCGACTCCGAGCTGTGCAGAATAATGAACGTTTTGAAAGGTGGACTGGATGAAAAGGGGCTACGATACATCAATCAGAATTTCGTTATCAAAGATAATAAATTATTTCGCTACTTGGACGGGGATAAGGAGAAAGTCAGATGGGCTGTGCCAAAAGGGGCAAGGTGGCAAGTATGTAAACTCAATCATGATGACATTGGACATTTCGGGGTTGAGAAAACCTTAGAAAGAATAAAAAGTAACTATTGGTTCCCTAAAATGTCCAGGTTTGTCAAGAAGTATGTAGGTGCTTGCATTGAGTGTGCATATGCAAAGAACAATTCCAGCACTCGCGAAGGATTACTACACCCTATCGCAAAGGTGGAGATTCCTTTCCACACAGTTCACGTGGACCACCTTGGACCCTTCGTGAAATCGACTAGGGGTTTTACTCATTTACTCGTAGTTGTTGACGGTTTCACCAAATTCTGTTTCCTCAGGCCTGTTAGAAACACGAATACCCAAAACACAATTAGGGCTCTAGAAGATATTTTCTGTATGTTTAGAAACCCTGACCGACTCATAAGCGACCGCGGTAGTTGTTTTACCTCGCATTCATTCAAACGGTTCTGCTTAGATAAGGGAATCAAACATGTCCTAAATGCGGTTTCTAGCCCTAGGTCCAACGGACAGGTTGAGCGGTATAACCGCACAATTCTCGATTCCCTCAAGGCACTGAGCATTAAACATGGTGAAAAGAGCTGGGACAGTCATCTTGGGCGAGTCCAATGGGGACTCAACAACACTTTACAGAAAACTATAGGCAGAACACCGGCAGCGGTGATGTTTGGAACTTGTATGAATAGCGAATTTAATCCCATGCTTAATGATGCTACTGCCGGCACTCGTAAGTGTGATGACTTGACAAAGATCCGCGAAAGTGTTAAGGCTCGGATAGATCTAGAGCAGGTCAAGCAAAAGGAAAGGTATGACATAGGTAGAAAACCTTCTCGATCCTATAGTGTAGGGGACCTTGTTAAAATAACAAAGACTTGTTTTCATAATAACGGACAAAGTAAAAAACTGATGTCTTCTTTCATAGGTCCATATCGTGTTAGCAAGGTCTTAGGCAGGGACCGTTATGTTGTAGCCCCGATACCAGGCCTTGTTGACACACAGAACAGACGGTCGACAACCGTGGCTGCGGATCGCATGAAGCCGTGGATTCATGTGACTGCCTTAGAGGTCAATGATAATGATATCGATGAGAGTTCTGACAGTGACATTGATGATTCTGGCAGTATATTGAGTTAGAAAAATATCCTTACGTTGTTGCATAGAATGTGTGAACAATTACCTACACAGATATTATTCGTTGTTACAGAGCAAGCACGCGAGAATCGATCGGATCGTGGGTTGGTGCAACGAGTATCAAGGCAAGACCTACGGCAGCCACTATGAGCATTTATCGATCGGCTCGTACTGGCGTCGATAGGCATCCTGATTAATCGATCGTTCAGGAGGTTAGGGCACCCTGATTAATCGATCGTTCAGGGAATAATAGTATTCTGATTAATCGATCGTTCAGAATACTCGTATGCATATTTTGGCACGACATAATCGATCGGTCGTGACTTTGGTTTTTATTTTTGACCCAATTAATTAATCGATCGTTTGGGTTCACATATTTATTACCAGCAAATTGATTGCTGACGGATCTAACACCTTGTTACTTGTAAATTGTAATGTCGCTGAAGTTGTTATTGTTAATTATCAAAATTATCTGATAGACAACCCTATTATTATTTTTCAATCAAAATATTACCATTTTTGTTTGTGAAATTGTTTAGTGACGCAATTAATCGATCGCTTGTGTTCACTGTACTTAATTCCAGTAAACCTTATGCTGGTGTTTTTTTTCTCTCTTTTTATTATTATGTTTAAGCTAGTGCCTAGTTTACATACATTTATTGAATAACAAGTTCATTTGGTAAATAATGGCTTATATCCATTAGCAAAATTTTGTTTTTCTTTCACAACCAGTTAGATAATTGAAAGTTGTCATATTTTGTAATATGTCATTGTACTTTTTTTTGACGTAAAGTTATTAAAGCTACTGGCCAAGATACCCGATTGTTAGGTTACCACCTGGTGTCGTGTGCAGGGACGCACACGATGTCAGGACGGACGATTGTTAGGTTTCAGGATTTTTACGAGTGAATATCCTATGAAGCGGCTCTCTGTTTGGATCGCGAGACCGACGTGGCGTGTCGCGAGCCAATCAGAGCGCTGGATTTTCCCTTACGGCGGGACTCTTGGTCAGGAGTTGCCCGAGCGGGCATTCTGATTTCTGGTACTGAACGTCGAAGGCGTCTCGCAAATTTTATTAATTTTATTATTAAGATGGTTGCTGTCCCAATATTGTTGTAATAGTGAAGTAACGAAGTTGTTAATAAACCTATAAAAAGTCGTTGGAGTTTCCCTTCAAGTACCGCCGCCTACCTACTGTTTATTATATAAGTAAGAAAAACCACTCCGAATTATGGATAAGACAATATTCTATTTTAAATTAACGGTTCCGTAGACTGCTTACAAGTAGATATGAAGAAAACAATGGATTCAATAGAAAACTATGTATGGTTCTAAAGAAATGTGTCACCACCATATTTTGTGTTATTTGGAACCCTCTAATAATACGGTATAAATATCTGTAAAAAAACATAATCATATGCCCTAGCAAGCATAGAGTAACCACTGTTTGACCAGTTTTTGTAGCTGCGATGCGTTGATTAGTGTGAATGAACGCTTAGTTTGCAAATCCGTACGCTAAGCGTATTCTCACGGCGTATTTGACAAGCGTTGAAGACGCGCGTTTTACGGCGCCTCTGTATTTGTGCTAAGGTTTAATGGCGGCGCAATAATACGTCGTGTCAATAGTCCCTAAAAGCTGAGACTGGTGTGTTACTTCATGTAATTTATTTCATCACAAAGAAAACAGACAGGTAACCGGTATGTCGTAGAGCCTAAATTTCAAATATGGTGACATTTACCAAACCACACTGGGCCTGTATGGTGTTTAGTCAACAAATTTATACAAAGAGGAGGTTTTTAGGGGTGCTAAGACAGGAAACTTCCACGTGCGCCCGTGGACTGGAGTTCCCTCTCGGATACGTCCGGGGAGAAGACCAGTTTTTCGGGCCGGTGCACCCGGGGATGCGGGCAAAAACTCTTCCTTAGGCACTGTGTGCCTAAGGGGTCTCTTTGCCCGTATGCGAATAGCCTGTCGGGTGGACGCTCCAACGTGTGTCCCTCTGAATAGCAGAGGGCACAGCGGCGGAGCGGGCTTGCGGACGGTGAGTAATGGGTAAGCTCGCCGTCCGACCAAGGACCAAGCCCGGGTCGGTGGCGCGTCGTGTTTCACGCGTCACCGACGGGGCCCCTTATGGGGTCAAATGCCTGCTGGGGTCGCGGAATTTTCTTAATCCAGGATACCGTGCCCGGAACGTAATGGAATCCGAAGGAACACGGGTGGATTTTAGTCAGTAAGAGTCTGACAGTCCCTTCCGCCCCACCCAGGCCGCTCATTTGATGATTTTGCCACCCAAAAAAAGAGGAGGTTTTTGTCCTAACTGTGAACTGTGATTTATTGTTCTTCATTATCTTTTTTAACTGAATTTTGCATCTCACACCAATTATTGTCATACATTAATAATACATCTGAAAAAAATAATTAAATAATTAAAAATGGAGCTTCAACAAAAACTTCTCAAACAAAGCGAATCAAATGTGTATGAAAAAGATAAGATGTAAGATATTACTTAAATTAGAACGAGATACTGAAATATTCGTCTGAGATTATTATTCCACTGTTATTAAATTATATTAATTAGAAATTCTGAACTGATACTGTCTAAATATTCATAAGTAAAATATTTTAATTAATAAAAAGGCTGTCGCAAAAGTAATTTAGGACATTCTCGACTCCTCACTATCGATAATTTAATACTTTGTAGTTAAATCTCAACTTTCAATAGAAAACTTTGCTCAAGCATAAAACATAATAAGCAAAGAAAAACCAAATACTTAAGTTTGATTCAGCCCTTAGTAAATAATCGAGACTAGAGACTGTTATCTCTACTTCCTATTGTTTTTAGCTAGATTATAGGAAAAGCACCATTTTACAATGCGACGATCATGCAAATGACGTCACTATAGCAAAAGCGTTATCAGCCTATAATGTTCCTAGTGCTGGGACACAGGCCTCTTTGTGGGAAGGGATGGGCTGTAATCTATCATGCGGGCGCACTGCGCGTTGGTAGATGTCACATATCTTGTATCTTTTTTGTCCTAGGACAAAAACAAACCTCGCGGTTTCTCTCACCACCGTTTTGAGTACAGCAGTGAAGAAATAATAACACACGGACGTCACTATAACTAAAGCTGTTTTGTGGAATGAAAAGAGCTGCTACTCAAAACTCTACTAAAAAGGTTTACGATTCACTAGGCAGAGGTTAACGTAAAAAAAAAGTTAATATACCTACTGCATAATTACCTATAGTTGTTGTTCAGAGTAGATGCGTCATTTGCAGCAGCATCACGTTTACACTGCCGTGCCAGCCTTCTGTCACCAACATTAACGTGGGTATCATTTTATTGCACCGCCAGCACAATGACACGTCATGTGAATTATTTATGACGTCATCACGTGATATTATTATACAAACTACGAGTAATATTAAACCATTATCTGCCTGGACTTTTTCCAAATTATGTTGGGAGATTTATTAGTTGCTAGAAGCAGATAGGAAAATCCTGTCTCCAAGATGATCGCCCAACTCAATCACCTAATTGATTTCTTAGCTAGCGTCTTTGTAAAAAATAAGCATGATGGAATTTAATAAGATCTGAAGCCTGCAATAATGGATATGAAACCTGATTGCTTGAGATTTCTGTAATTACTGGTTGCTCTAAATCGCGTATAAATGATTACCCTACTACATATTTATTATAAGGGCTCCTCAAAAACAAAGTTAAAGAGTAGGGATAAACCACCATGGTTGACCATTTTCTGGATCGCAACTACGTGAACTCAAGATTCTCTCCATACGCAAGATCAAACAGTACCTTGGAAGGATAATGAGAGAGGCCTTTGCATTATGACATCAATGTGTAATAAATAAATGAAAAAACATTTTACTTTTCTGGTAACCTGATATCATCATCTGTATAAGGAGGTCTTTGCATATGACATCAATGTATAATATACTAGCTGTTGCCAGCGGTTTCACCCGCTACAACTCAAAAATCATCCCGTAGGAACATAAAATAGGAATAAAAACTATCCTATGTGTTAATCCAGGTTATAAACTATCTATGTACCGAATTTCAACCAAATCCATTCAGTAGTTTTTGCGTGAAAGAGGAACAAACATACATCCATCCAAACAAACTTTCACGTTTATAATATTAGTAGGACATATAAATAAAAAAAAACTTAGGTAACCTCATATCATCTGTATAACTTGTTCCTGCCCTGGGGGGTATTACAATGTCTTAAAACCAGGCTTATTCTGGCGAGTGAAAGTGACAGAGCTATACAAGTCGTCTAACGCCATCTCATTCACTCACTGGAACAAGCCTGGTTTTAAGACGTTGTAATACCCCCCTTGACCGTTGTGGTCGCATCCTAGTCTAAGCCCCGTCGTACACAAGGCGACCCAAATCTCCGATACCTTACGACTTTGGTATCCAGGCCCAGGCGACTGTAGCAATACAAATCCATAGAGGTTCTCGCAAGCACGCGTCAATGTATTTCAAAGTCGTAAGGTATCGGATACTTACGTCACCTACGAAGCACGAAGTCAGTACGAAGTACGAAGGGAATATTATTGCAATGCCAATGCTGTTAGGTGGACTTTCGTGCCACTACATGTAGCGGAATCAAAGACTGACATTACATTGTAATTTTACAAAAAGGAGTTCGAAAAATAGTTTGATATTACAGTTTATTTTCGTATTTGTAGACAATCAACTGAAAACCCAAACTGTATTTGTCAACTTACACTGTTTTTTAAAAGCTTACGTACTTCAAATAATCTTTATCATATCATGGGGGTGGATTTCAAACAGCCAGTCCGCCATCTTGGGGAGGCCGCCATATTGGACTTTTAATGTCGTTTTTTTAGATATTCATGTATTGTCATCAGAACTCAAAGCGTGTGCAAAATTTAATCCAAATCGAAGACCGGGAAGTGGGTCAAATTAAGATTCCATGATTTTCTTCCATATATACATAGTTACAATTGAAGCTTATTATTATAAGCGTGTTAAAAATGGGATCTTTCCAATCCTCAGCTGAGAATCACTCAGCAAACTTTTTCGCTCTCAGAAAGTGAATATCTATCACTTAAACATGTTCTACCTAAGTGTGAAGGCACCACATAGAACTTCAATATAAGTCTATTCTGTAACATTCAATTCAAAGCTCACTCGAGTGAACGCAAATAATTCAAAGTGTCAATTCGATATTGAAGTACCTATTATCACATAGTCACATTTCGACACTCGCCGACCGAGAATTTCTAGAACAATTCCATACATACTTACATATACTAAACTCGGCCTAGCATGTGATACAAATAAACCTTAAAACCGCATTGATTGAAACGTGATGCTATTCTAATTAAACATGTTCATTACTTGGAACACGCGGCTTGGCTTCGGTAATGTTATGTGTAACTCACCGCCGTCGACACGCTAGGAGTAATCGAAACGTACAACATTCGCACAATTTACCGAAGACTGCCAACACCTTGAGTTGCAGGTCACGATCTTCAGCTTCGAGGATTGCGAGTCCCTACGCGCGTTCGCACGTGAACCCTCATTTTGACACACGGTACGACCAATAGTATCAACTCCATTAAACACAAGTACTTAGCGCCTTAACGAGAAGGGGAATCCACTACAATCATAATGAACAAACAATGGAAATGCATTGTTTGTCAACAAAAACCTTGAGCAATCCGATCACGTTCTTATTGTTCATATTTTGTGTTTCGGTGAACTTTGTACTGTTGTGTTTCAGCTGTATTAGAGTCAATGTTTGTTATTTGAGGCACGCAAAAGGAAATCAGGTCAACCCGGTGGCTACGGCCAGAGACTGCACGTACACAGTGAAACATAGTGGCTGGACGCGTAAGTAGTTCCGAGCAAATCTGGAGTCTGTGCAATGTTCCACGTCCTCCCGATAACATCGCATTTATGATGACCGTGAAAACAAAGCAATCGTCTGTGAAATGGAATCCGCAATATTGTTTCCTCTCGCATTTACTGTTATGTACTGCGAATCGAAGTTAAGTTGCGCGTAAAACACTGGTGTATTGTTACCATTTGTTGGTAGATTAGTAAGTGGACTGGTCCAACTGTTCGCAGTTGACTGCACTGGCTTAGTCAGCGATGAGTCAGCTAGTTATAGAGTAATTCTGCAATCGTGCTGTTCAGTTGTAACGGCGTCGGGTTATCATGAGGCTGCGTCGAAGATTGGTAATAACTGCGTTGAACATGTAATCTAGAAAGAGTCGTCGGTTAGTTTCGTACTGTCCAATCATCATCCACGGTTGTTAAGCTACAGCGGCATCTTTATTCTATAAGCTGCTATGTTGTAAGTACAGAAAACCTGAACATGTTATAATCAGCCTATATCATTCCCACCACTGTTTATGGAATATGCCCGCCAATACCCAACTGCTGGTTGCTAGATGTCACATGTCTTCACCACCAATCCGACAAAACCTTTGAGTAGAGACTATAGAGACTTAATATTGAAGAGCTTTTTAATACATCGTCGTGAAGATTAGATTTACTTTGTAACTTCCAAATATGTGATTGTGGCTTGAATTTGCATACGAACGGCAGGTTCGTTTAAGTAAGGCATGCGCACTCACAATGCAGTGCAATGGTGTAAGTAACAACCTGTAATTTTCTATAGCATGCGTACCCAGACTTGCTATGTTGAAATTAAACGAAACAGTTACAGTTTACATCGTTATGAAAACTGTCTTGCTTACTCAATAAAAGGGTTGGCGACCAACTTTAACGTGATTAAATTTTAAAGAGTTCATAAGGGTATTGTTTTTCGCTTGTTATATTTTTAACGAGAATTTGAGTGATAAAGCTGCAGAATATTATCGTATTTTCCCTGGCACAAATCATCATCTTCCTGCCCACAAATGTTATTGTTTATTTTAAATTATTCTTGAAACTGGCGATACGACAGCCTTTTATTTTTTGTAAATAAAACCTTTTCATTACCTACGCTCTGTACAAATATAAAGGGGACGTAGCTTTCTCAATTCTATCAATTAATCAATTATCAATCTGGAATCGGAAACCAATCCCCACTGAACGGTAGCCATTTTAAATTTTTGATCACTTTTTATGATGTGTGCCCACAAAAAGTACTGTTTCTTTGGGATATCCAGAGACATTGTTATTTCATTATTTGTAATACGAAGAACACTCTGACTTTGACTCCAAAAAATAATTATGTTCTTGCCTTGTGACTTAGGAATCAAACAAAGCCATATATTTATTCAATCGGAAAGTTTCAATAAAGAACGTAACAACTTCTTTATTTGTTTATTGTATTCTTTTTTTGCCCATTGCGAATAAGAATTACTGCGAAATATCATTATGTAGTAATTTTGAAATAAACTGAGCGATTGTTTACTAGCTATTGCCAGCGGCTTCACTCGCTACAAGACGAAAAGAATCCCACGGGAACATAACATCGAGGTTATAAAACTACCTGTGTAGCCATCCGTCCTCAAAAACATTGACTAACAATAGTAACAATAACACATTCATTAACATTCATTCGTTTTAATATTAGTAGGATCTATTAACTGCAAGTCCTATAAAATTGCATAGCTTCGAACTGCACTTATCTAGATTGACTAAAGAAAATGACAGAAGTGCAGTGTTTTCCTCACAAGATGCAGATGCATATCAAGGTCTGTTTGTATGCAGCAGCAATGAATGACAATCCCTCGTGCATTAACATGATAGTGATGATCATTTAGATAACGCAGGTTTATAATAAGAACTGTAACAGATAAAACATACATAAAGTAAAATAAGTAAATGTCTTTCCTTTTGACATTTTTTGAACCTGGTAAAATCATCAAATGAGTCCACCCATTCAGGGCAGGACCTTGTACTGACTAAAATCCACGGTGTCAGTAGCCCTAAATAGGTATAAGTGCCCTAAAATCGTTGTTCAAACGGGATTACGAGTAGGTACCTACGCAGATTATTTTCAATTTTATCATTTTTAAATATTCTCATACGCCGTATTAATTGTTGTCTGAATTGGTTTCGCGATGTTGGATTTAATTAAAAATACTTCAAACTCAGCGATATGTTACTTTCGAAAGAATTTTAATAAATATTATTATCCAGTCTTGTTTTAATAATAGGAACTTTTGTTTGTTCTTGCAAGTAGGTACTAGCGTAACTTTTATTATATGGCTTAACTAGGTTTTCCCAGCGGCCTCGCTCCCCCCCCCCTCCCCCCCTTATTGCCTATGTCACTCAGGACCAAAGCAGCTTTCAACTGGTGAAAGAATTTTTGAAATCGGTCCAGTAGTTTTTGAGTTTATCCATTACAAACAAACAAAGTGTAGATAAAGTCTTATCTGTAAAAAGTTTCTAAGAAACGTTTACTACCATTATACATTTTAATAGTCAGGAAATAAAACAAAAATCCTTATTCGTTTAACTTTAATATCCGTTCATGTCTCATTTACCCATTCAGAGGGAGCTTCCGTAAATTCGCTATTACGCACAGGTACTTAAATTGTCGACACAGAATCCAAATTGCTCGGAAAAATGTTTAATCACCCAAAAGACCACCCCCCATAAATTATAAAGATAGACGAGTACGTAATTGGATTTCTAAAATATTCTCCCTTTGAATGAAATGGCTGTCAGTGGCGTAGGTGTGTTTCATTTTCCATTCTGAGGGTTAAACAAACATAGTTCGTGATCGTGAAGCTTGCTTTGTGAGATTCTACCTCCCACATTATCCAATGTATGTACCTACATAAATAGGCTGTGTGCGACCCGCTTTTACATCCGTTTTTCACGCAGGTATTCATTGCAATCTGAGAGATGAAACCCTAATGTACTCTGAATTATGCATGCGTCCTTTGAACATCCTCCAAGACATTCCTTGGGTAAAAGAGAAACATATTTACTAGAGAGAATAATAGACTAGCGCGTCTGAATGGAATACATCATCATTCTTTAGTGTGTCAACGTCGGAGTAAAATACATTGGCACATTTTCTATCTGAACACCCTAACCTCAACTTATAATAAAATTAGTCACGATTGGGGAGTGTTAAAGTCTTTTACGTGATTTAACTCAGTGAAACTTTACAGTCAGATTATTTTCCGAAGACAATTACTTGGCTTACAAATGTTCAAATTTCGTTAAATGAACACCGGCAGTGCGGCGCCTCTCGCAGAGGGTTACATTTTTACGGATTCCCGACAGATCTTGTAAACCTTTTGTTTAAATGCGGAGAGTGTCAGCAATTACGTCCTTCGTTCGTGTTCTTGTATTGTATTTTGTGCCAAGGTTCTTTGTACACAATTACTAGGAACTCGATAAACACGTTCGGCATGTTGAGATTGTATTTTGCCACATAAATACTTAAGAAGCATGTTGGTACAGAGACAATACATTTGACGGCACAGCGGGGACACGTGTATTTATTGAAAGTCAGGCGTGCCGGGAGAAGGAATAAGTGATATTGAAAGCATTTGGTTCACTCGGAGCTGTGGGTTTTACAATTTCTCTGTCGATCACCTAGACACGTGTCGAGCCAGCTATTGTTCGACAAAGGGACAATAGTCAAGTGGTCTCAAGAATATATATTCTGCATGCGACGGAAAATTGAATAGGTAGGTGGTCTAAGAAGATTTTTATACAGCACATGCAAGTCCTGTTTGTGTATAGATATTGAGCTAACTACAAAGTTACACAACAGCACTTAAGTAATCATAGGATAACTTGTATAACCACATACCTACCGCATAATAATAATAAGGTAGGTATGATTTGGACGCACGAACTACGCCTATGAGTCTAGGCAATGTTGTAGTAAACTATGTATAAAACTACGTTGATACAGTGCAATACTACGCGCGGTGTTTGTCGACAACTCGACAGTATCGTTTTGTCTAGAGTGGGACCTCAGCGCCTTTCGTGACTCGCCTCGTCCTTGACTAGACCGGTTCACCATCCTACACCACAGAATGTAGACTGATAGCTAAGTAAACAGCCTAGACATTTATCAAGACCAATCTATCTTCAAAAAACCACCCACGCTTCGCTATTTCGGTGGCTTTTTCAATAAGGAGATATTTATTTAGTCTCGCCTAAGTTTATTATGTTAATGAAATGGTATTTCGGCTATTTATAAGGTATTGGGGGTTATAAACCGCTTTTGATAAGGAACGGTTCTTGGCTTTTTTGATAGAATATTATTTTATCGTTTATTATTACAAAATTATGAATGAAAGTACGAGTTAATAGACTGTTGTTTTTACTTAGAAATGCAAAAAGTAACTATACAATTCATCATCATCTCAGCCATAGGACGTCCACTGTTGAACATGGCCTATGTTCAACAGTGGACGTCCTATGGCTGAGATCCCTTTAGATCTCCACATATACCGGTTGGAAGCGACCTGCATCCAGCGACTTCCGGCGACCTTTATAAGGTCGTCTGTCCATCTTGTTGGTGGACGTCCTACGCTGCGCTTGCTAGTCCGTGGTCTACACTCTAGTTCTATGTAATTATTTATTAAATAATATATAATTTACATACGTTTTTACCCGTTTTTACGAAAATTGCGCGGTGGGAGGACGATGTACGAGTAGCACCTAGCACACTATACTAGAAGTTTTAATTTTTTTTTAAAGCTAACAATAATTTATGGTTGAATTTCGACTGGTAAGGCCACAAAGCTCTATATCGATTAAATAAGATGTAATTAATCTATATTTCAATCTGGTGTAAGATACAAAGGAATTAGCACCTTATTATTATATGACCCTAAGACCCAATCATCTCGAAAAAAAACTACATTAACCATGCACATGCTTTTAAAGCTTTTAACCTGATTTCCGCAATGACAGGAAACTCTCCACTCACGAACTTGAGAGTAGGGTTACCATTAGTGTGAATTTATCAGGACGTGCCCAGATTTGACCCTCCGCTTTTTGTTTTTCTGCTTTCTACATTTCTCCGGATATTTAGTACCTAAGAGGCCCCGGACCACGACAGTGGAGAAATTCCTAGGGTTTGAAAACAATAATATCAAGTTTTTTTTTTAATATTGAAGTTTTTACCTTTTCATCATAATTATGTTGAAGTTTTACCTTAACAAGCATCCAGGCTTTTATTCAAATATGTAGTCAAAGACATCTTAGAGTAAGGTTTATTTTAAGTTAGTGACTCTATTTGGATCAGGAATGTATCCCGTAACGTGATTTTTTTAAGTTAGTGAGTCTATTTGGATCAGGAATGTATCCCGTAACGTGACGCTCCAGTTCCCTGATGATATCATCCCCACTGTGTTTAGAGTTTCATACCCAAAGGGAAAAAACGGAGCTAAGAAAGCTTCGCTGTCCGCCTGTCTGTCTATCTGCCTGTCTGTCCGTCTCTCACCGGGTCTATCTACCTGTCTGTCCGTCTCTCACTCATGAACCGTGATAGTTACAAACAGTTGACAGTTAATAAATGGGTACTGAAAACAGAAAAAATATATTTATGGGGCTACCATACAACAAACGTGTTTGGTACCAGGCTGTTCTCATGAACCGTGATAACTAGAAAGTTGAAATTTTCACAGATGATGTATTTCTGTTGCTGCTGAAAAATCCCAAAAAACCGGCCAAGTGGGAGTCGAACTCGCCCATACAGGGTTCCGTAGCAGCAAGTAACATAATATAAAAGTTCTTGTAGTTGGTTGTAACTTTGAAAGGTAAATTCGGTTACATTTCGGAGAGTGTGCGATGGAACTGCATAACTTGATTCCGCCTGGCCCTTTCCGTCATCGGGCTACAAGACGTAGGTACGGCAATGCGACATCGGCATATGGTGGACATCCCTCCGGTACGTACAAAGCGTTTTGCCCAAACCTTTATTGTACGCACAGCTAAGGAGTGGAATTCCCTGCCATCTGTATTTCCCGACAGCTATAACCTTGTGGTCTTCAAGTCAAGAGTGAACAGGTTACTTCTAGGCAAGCGTGCTTCACCGTCGACCTAGCCCTTTTTTTGTGAAAACAGCCCTTTTTTTCGAAAGTATAATATATACATATATACTTTCGAAAAAAGGGCTGTGACATAAAGACGGACAGACAGATAGACAGACATGACGAATTTATTAGGTTTCCGTTTTTTGCCATTTGGCTACGGAACCCTAAAAATCAGAACAGAATAAAATATACAACAAAGTGATTTTGTTGGAACCCTTCGTGCGCGAGTCCGACTCGCACTTGGCTGGTTTTATTATACATATAATATGTTCAGATAGCTGACTTTTTCTGTGTCAAGAATATTACTAACTGCTAATTTTTTCAGATTTTCACAAAAAAAAAATCAATGTTTTAGTTGCATAATCAACCTGTACCTTATGTTCCCACTGCTGGGAGACAGACATGTGAGAATGAATGTGTGGGATTATATGATAATACACCACACTGTTCCACAGTGGGTTGGCTATAGTCTACTGCTTATAGCCCAGTCAACGAAGAGTTATAGAGGGAAATTCTTGGAACACAATTTTTGACTTCGTACCTTTGTTTGGACTAGTTAGGAGGTGAACATAATCAAAAGTCTCCGCCCCTAGCCCTTAACAAAGTTACGTAGTCAAAAATTGTGTTCCAAGAATTTCCCTATATACCTACCTACCTACTTTTTTTGAGCATTCGTTGACTGGGCTATTAAAAAATTGGAATAGAATATTCAGGTTTACGAATTTCATCGCAATTAATATTTTGATTCTGCTCATTATGTGAATTGTGATATGCATGCCTGCCTCAGCCCGCTTCAAACCGCGAGGAACTATTCACACTACATTAAATTCAGTAAAGTGCAATAACAGCGGCGTTTACGAGCGCATGGAAGTTACTTCATCTATGACGTACGTCTGTAGTTTTCCGAGTTTTGATGTATTGTTTGCTGGGGAAAGATATTTTGCAGAAAAGCACTTTATGACTATTAATGTAAGTTTGAAATCGCTCTGAGATACCACTTTAAATGTGAAAGTTTGAGAGAGTGCATGTATGTTTCTTACTCTGTTTTATTAATGATTAGATTATTTATTTATCGTTGTTTTTGGCGGGAAACCAATAATGTGATTATATAAAAAAAAAACACCGCCATCGCAACAGCACACAGAAAATTTATTGTAACTATGGCTCACGGGATACATGTTGGTGATAGTTGGATGGACAGACAGGCAGACAGACGGACAGCATAGTGTTAGTAATAGAGCCTCGATTAAGGAACCCTAAAAAGCATCTCACCATTATAAGTCATTCATAATAAGTAATACTAGAAGACAACAACTTAAAATGTGATCTTTGACAATAATGACCATGTCTGATTGCATTTGATTTTAATCATTACGGGGGTAAATCGAAATGAAAATTTGATTAGATAAACAGTGTTGATTAGAAACTGTTGTCAATCAAAGGGATTCAAGGTAAATGCATAAAATGATGTTCTGGGTAAAAAAGTTTGGTCGAGTTGTTTCTATAATGCTGACTGAAATCTTTTTGAAACAATATTTTATGAACAAACTGTTAATAAAATTGGTCTTAAGGAAAAAACATGTAGGGGAAAGACGAAATGCCGAAGGGGTAAGATTGAAATAGTGACTAAAATCGTCTTTATGGTAATGACCATAAATACTATTTTAGTCATATTAGCATCAGGTTAGATAAAAATCTCAATTTTACGCGGGTATGAATGTGTCCATATGGAAAATGTCATAAAACTCACGAGTGCTCTCACTTAGCTGCTGACGCAGACTGCGTGGCGGGGCAAGCAAGACAAAATGGCGTCTACAACGATGTTGCCAACATTAAAATAATTCCTTGATATTCGGAGTTTCTGTATTTTTTTTCTTTCCCAGTTTTTCATGTTACCCCCAGTCATCGTAACTTAATTCTCCCTTCATCTACCGAATGCAGTATACACTCAGTGATATAAGGCAAGAGAATTTGAATATAATTATTTGCCTCGAAACCCACGTCAAAATCTCTTTTCAAGTCTCAAAAAATACTAAACACAAGGCCAAAACCAAACTTCTTATTCTAATATTCATATAAGTACTCCAAAATTTTATTACTGGCTCCAAAACAAAAGTTTTACCATTAAATAAACGAAAAAAATGCTGTCCAAAGTAAAAAATATTTACAGTAATATCTTAAACAACGATACTTAATCAAGATTAATCCAAAAAGTTAGACGGCACACTTTCAAGTTTTAAATATGATTTAAGAAGTTAAAACAGAGACTCTCAAAACTTGGATGTATATTTAAATTATTTTATCAGGTCATAGAGACTTATCAAATTACTTTCTTCTGAATAATGTTTAAGTAAATAATTATGATCCCGAGAAGTGGAAAGTTTGGACAGGATATTATCAGGTTTTGATAAAATAATATTCTCGTTTCCCTCGCTGCCGGGTAAAACAAACTGAAATAATAATTGGAAAATCGTTTATTTTCGTCCATAAATAGGTATCTGAATTTTTCAAAAAAAAAAACTTTATTAATAAATCCACAACAAATAAGAACATTCTTGGAAGAGAAATATCTTAATTCTTTTTTATTTAATAATTAATTGTGACCAATTTAAAAGTGATAAAATTCGAATTCATTGAAAGGACCAATTACGTAACCTTAGAAATTAACACTAATTTACTAAACTGTGACACAGTTTTTGAAAAGAAAATCTGGTTGGCAAACAGGCACTACCAGAAAGCGTAGCAGGACCTGTGTTATCTGAATAGACAAAGTTATTTCATGGTGAATTCAATACAATTCGACTGTTTTTCTACACGGCACAATCCGTAGACTATTGAAGGATATAACCATTTCTTTTCTTTAATTTAAACATTGCGATGCTTAAAACGGTAAAAATCTTTCACGTTCTTTGATTTTGATCGATGTTGGTAACGGCAACAGGTACACGCTTTTTTTTGGGACAAACCCACCACACTATTCCCAAACCTCTGCAACTCGTGAAAGCCTTAATCAACAGTAACAACCACCAGATCAGCCCCGTAGTATGAATTTACCTGTCTTGGATTCTGTAACGAAATTAATCAGAAAATAATAGTGGAGGAGTAGCAAAAATACGTACATAAATAAATGAAAAAATATTTTGCCTATTCTGGTATTATATAATATTATCTTGTGGTTTGGAGGAGACGACAACATGCAGGTCTAATACAATTTCGTTCCAGGATAAAATTATGTAATCATAAAATAATAGTAGAGGAGTAGGAAAAATATGTTTCCACTTCCCACTGGTAGACGCTTGTAATATTCAAAAATATTTAGCAATACATTCAAATAAAAAAAAAAACAACTATTTTAGGAGGCTCCCATACAAAAAAGATGTTTTTTTTTGCCGTTTTTGTAGATAATAAAACGACTCGGCCGGTTTTTCTCTTTTATTGGGACTTATCCGCTATAGTCTAATGAACAGCTATAGTCTGAAAACGTTCATCACAACAGCAGCTACTAAATGTTCGAAGCAGTCTTAGAGAATGAATTTGATTGACTTTATCCTCCAAATGAGAAAATATAACACATTTTCCACAAATCATACAGGAAATGGAACAATGCAAAACCATTGGACACAAACGGACATTTACAACTGTAGATACTAGAGCTAGTTAGTTAAAATCCACTCCATCGAACGTCGATCACAGTGTATTTGTAGGTCAATTGGGCATATAGGCCACTCGTCGGTTGCAGCCCCTACAATCAGCAATAGTATCATGAAGAGAGGTCAATTCATATCTCTTATTGACATGACCCATTGTAAGTGTAGATTATAAATGGGACTGTGGATCTTCAACATCAAAAAACAGACATCAATTCCCATGACGTCTTAGGGTCCCCCCACATTTATCGACGCGGAATCGGCTTAAGCCGGTCAAGAAACCCTATTACGTTGACATAAAGGTTTTCTTGACCGGCTTAAGCCGATTCCGCGTCGATAAATGTGGGGGGACCCTTAAAGCGAGAGTAGTTCCACTGTGTGAAAGAGACGGAGCTACTGAGCTATACAAGTCGTTTAGCGATACTCTCGCGTTAAGACGTCATTGTGGGCCACAAGTACAGTCCGCAAATCAAGTATGCAGGTGACATATTTTAAACAGTTTTCCACTTTTTTGCAGTATGACACATGCAGTCAAAGAGTTTGGTACGCAGGCACAATTAAACTTAAAACAAAACATTAGAAAACCATTTAAAACTTGCTGTATTTCTGCTATTTTGCTATATTTTTGCTATTTTTAGGCTTCGCAGTAGCCGTGTAAAAGCGGTATTATTTGTTGTATTTTAATAAACCCACTGCCTCTCACAGAGAGGAGGCCTGTGTCCCAACAGTGGCAAACATTGACTATATATGTCTATAATGCAAAAATAAATGTTCTGTTCACGACCTCAAGCGATAAGACTCTAAGATCACGTGTCTACCGACGCGTCTTGCGTCTGGTGCACGTGTGGATCACTGATTTTCTTGGTGATTGTAATCTCTAGTAATTTCTTTAATTTGTTTTATCCGCGTGTAGCTTGTGTTGTGTCCACGTCATAATCTTCGGTGTTTTTAGAAGAAATTGATTAAATAGAGTACCTAAAATAATAACAAGAGTGTCAAAACTTTCGTAATAGCTAGAGACTTTCAACGTACCGTAAGACTTTTGTAAACAAAATAAGTAGCTGTGGACTTATTCATGCCAGAGTTGTCAATTAGTTAATTAGCGGTGATTTTGGGCGGATCCTTTGACGTTCAAAATCAGCATTCAAACAGTTTCTTTCATTCAGTCTAATTGGTTTCAGTAAAATGTAAGTAATTAATCCATTTCTTTGCTGCTCTTTTTTTGAATTCTGTACCCAAAGGGTAAAAAGGACCCTATTATTGAGACTTCGCCGTCCACCTGTCTGTCTATATGTCATCAGGCTGCGTCATACAAACTGATATTTACCTAATATTAAACAGTTGAAATTTTCACGGATGGTTGTATTTATGTTGCCACTACAACAAATACTAAAAAACAGAATTAATTGTGTAAATGAAGGGGCTCCTATACACCAAATATGAGTTTTTTTGCCGTTTTTACAGATAATGCAACCAATATAATGAACCCTACGTGTGCAAGTACGACTCAAGAGTGCCCTTTTTTTAAGTAAGCAGATTTTCCGATCAGTAACGTTAAAAATACTCATGATAAATAAGTTATTGTGTACCTACATCAATATGAATAGCAAAGCTGTCGGCGAGTGAGAAAGGTCAGATACAACATTGAAATCGGCTTCCTCATTGTGTCGCGATCTACTTACATTTATTTATTCAGCATTCCTTTCGGGCAGAATTGTAAATGTTGAATAACGAGGGAAGAGCTTTCAAATGGTAACAACTGCTGAATTTTCACAACGAACAGCTTTTAGAAATACGGTGCAAACTACAATGCATTTTCATAAGCTCAAAGAACTATTCGTTATTTTCTTATTATTGTTAAGAGTGAATGTTGGGCTTTGGCTAAGAGAGAGCGAGACTTCTGTTTTTCACAAATTCTTTTAATTTACAAAAATCTTCTGTCACGATTTTGTAGCACTCCTCCGAAAAGTTAGACCGTTCTTTTTTTGTAAAGTATTTTTCACAGCACTCCCATAAAAGAAAAGAAATGTTTGTTGCTTAGCGGAGTGGGCACAGGTCAACTAGTAGACTAGTAAAAAATTCGGAAACTCCAATGAAAAATTTAATGTAGGTACGCTTTTTCCCATATGACACCCACGACCCAGGAGAAATTCCTAGTGCAGGGTAAAGTTAAAAATGGTGTGTTTAAGAATCATTTTTTAACTTTTCCAATATGACAGCCGTACAGTATCGTACGGCAAGACTGGTGTAGTATTTGAGCGGCAATCTGTAACGACTGTCAAAGTCCTACAAATGGCATTCAGGACCAACAGCATATATGAATCATAGCAACAAATGGAGTTCTCCATAGCAAGAAATAGTGTCCATATTTTCACTTACCTACATCGAAGTTTTCATATAAAACCAAATAAATAATGGGTTTGCGAACAGCGACATTATTCACGGGTCGGGAGACGTTCGCGCTTTATTCACATTTAGATACGACAAATTGTGACGAATGAGGGTGTGCAGTGTGGGGGTAACGCAGATTTGCGACTAAAATGTCTCGTGAATTAGAATAATTGGAACAAAGTGTTGGCAGAAACCGTTGTGATTAAGGTCCTAAGAGTTAGTGCCCATTTTCGTTTTTTTTTATCGATACGATCTTATATTTATGTAATACTAGTAGTTACGACTTTGCTCTCGATTAGTACCTACTCGTACATGACACGTAATGGACAATGGCCTTAAATAGTCCCATTGAAAAGAATTCGCTTCCCAGTTATGGCCTGTAGTAGCAGTACCCTTGTATTATAATTTTTCATGTGCTGTTTTTTGTGTAAATAAATAAATACTGGAACCTTAATAGGCTCATGGCGTGTTCCTTTCCATCGATTCACTGAATAAAGGAGCATGGCCGGTTTTCATGTCATTTTTCTTACTGCAGCATTTCTAAAAAATTACTAGGCAGTAAGTCAAGCGACAGGCCAGAATGCACCCCGTCATTATGTACACTCATATAAACGTGTCTGTTTGAATTTTATGTAACACTAGCTGACCCGGCAAACGTTGTTTTGCCATATAAATAATTTAAAAAAAATTTTGGTGTGGACTACCCCTAACATTTAGGGGGATGAAAAATAGATGTTGGCCGATTCTCATAGATACCGGATAAGCACAAAAAATTTCATCAAAATCGGTCAAGCCGTTTCGGAGGAGTATGGCAACGAAAACTGTGACACGAAAATTTTATATACACCGTGTTCTTCCCGTTATCCATAAACTTTAGCAAATACTTCTATGGCTTTTACAAATCAAATCCAACAAAGGAAGTAGTACTTAAAAAGGCTTCGTTACAAAGATATTTGTAATTTCATTTAATGAAATTTAATTGAGCTATGCAGTGAGAAAGTATCTTAATTTGAAATCTATCAAATACTATTTGCATTTCATTTGTTTCAGCCCGCCAAATGTTATGAATGAAAATACGACGTTGCCAATTCGGATAAAGAGGCATGCATATCGGGTTATTTACGTCTAGGTATTTAGTTTGTATGAAAATTAACAAAAAATAAAAAATAAGAATTTATTAATGTGCCCATAATGAAAAATGCTTACTTCCGTGGTTTGAACATCTGGTCGAAGTTTATGTATATCGTCCGGAACACGGTGTATATTAGATGTCGCGCTTTTGTTGACGAGATAAAAACAATGACATTTGCATTCGCCAGTGGTCTAACTATACGTAGGTACCTATATGATCTAAAATAATTGTTGCCTCCTAAATATTACTTTTAATTTAGGAGACCGCCCATTGTGTCACATTTTATATTGTATTTTTTTTACCTCTGATAAAGGTAATAAAATGAAGATGATGCTTTTTATAATTGCATGTATTTTAAATTAAAACGGAATTGTTAGCTTTTTATGAACAATTTGATAATTGACTTTTCAAAACCGTTACCTAATCGTTGTATCATAAGACCCCTCTTTCGTGCTCACTAAGCGTGACTCATTAATTGGTAACATAGATTTGGCGCATAAAGGATGTTGTCAATATGCTTTCACAGCAATGTCAGTTGGGGCGGAAATTTTGTCTGCTAAGATCTTACGAGTTTGTTCGCATGGCTGATTGATATTCCGAATCCGTTTATTAATTATAGATAGATATAAAGAAAGGAGTTTGCCAGTTTCTGAACAATGTTATTAAGGAGAAGCCAGGTACCTACCATAGAAACCCGCATGTTATATCTTTTTTTCTTTACTTAAATAAAACGTTGTCTACTATAGGAATTCTGCTGCACATTTAAAAACGTATAAAAAAAACAACAAACACCCGGCCAGGACAAACAAACATTTGATCCGTACAAGAGTCGAATCCCCGACACGTAGCGGAGTCACTGTGGAAATAAAAGTTGTCGAACTTTGAATATCATTTCCAACCAAATCAAACTTTATCCACACCCGGAAATAAGAGTTTTCTTTTCATATTTTGTGTCGCATCTCTGTTTAGGTTTACATTTTACTTTGTTTTCGTGTTACAAAGTTACTGCTCTTTCTTTTAGTACGTGATACCGCATAGCACGGAACTTGAGAACACGGGGCATGTTCTCAACACATTGTTCCTGAAACATATCACAATGTAAATAAGGTCGAAGTTTGAACAGCTTCGTTATGACGTCAGTAAGAGCTAGTGTAAAACTTAGTGCTTTAATAGAGATATTCATTGAATTTAGATTTGACAGGTATGTACTTAGGTACTTAGTATCGGTAACCCAACTTCTGCCCGTGATAGTAGATGTTGAATTATACCAACTTCTAATAATGACGGTTTAGTGCAGAGCTTGAGTGGTTGGTTGCGATTCGATTCCCGCGCCGACCAAACATTTTCATTAGCGATGCATCCGATGCCGATACCGAGATATCGGCAAAACTTCGGATTAGCCGATATATCGGTATCGACGATATTTTTATGACCTATTCAACGATACTTTTTAATTTAAAAAAAAACCAATTTCCAAAAAAATAAATCTAAATGAGTTCTGTTGCATCGGAGAGACTATTTTCCAGCGCAGGTCTTATTCAAACAGACTTGCGAAATCGCCTTTCTCTTTCTTTGTTTTTAAACAATAATTTTATTAATGTTAAATTTTAATTAAGTACCTACTAAAATGTATATGTATCTAATATCAACCTATGTCACTACTTTAATGTTAATAAAAAAAATAATCTGACTTGGGATTTATTTATTTTATTTTTTTAATTCACAACAAGCGTATCGGTATCGCCGATTTTTTTATAAGAGTATCGGTATCGTATCGGCAAAAAGGCGTATCGATGTATCCCTAATTTTCACCGCCTACGGATATTTGTTCGCGTAGCTCTTTGTGTACCTATGTGAGTTGAAATATTTAAACGCGCCCACTACACAGGATAATTTATAACGTGAAAGAAGATCTTTATAAAACTGATCATGGTCTATATTAGTGTGGCAAATTCGTCAAAAAATCCAAGGTTCAGTGTTAGAGTAGCAACAGTATTTCGCAGAGTCTCTCTCATTATTATTGTTGTACATCTGTAATAATCAAACGATTATAATCCCTATCTACGCCAAACATTGAATATGCAACACGTGTTAAGGAATCTCTTTGATCTCTGTTTTTACCTAGCAAAATAATTATACGTTACACGTCTAAATTATCTAACAACGAACAATTTCATACAGTATAAATAAAGCAACCGTATTAATTAACAAAATCATTCATCAGCATAAATATTATTTGAACTACTAGGATAAAAGTGGTGGCGGCAGTTTCATATTATGTAGCCTACAGACTCACACGGCGAGAAGTCACACCGAGATGTCTCTCCGAAACGTTAAGTAAAGTAAAAGAGACGTAGAGAAACTTTTCACATTCACGCTTCTCGTGTGTTTCGGGGTTTCTCGCCGCGAGTCTGTTTTGGGCTTGAAATATCTAAGAGATCAATAGTGTCAGTGACCTTCTGTCAACTGTCACTTCAAGAAATATTTGCAATTTTTTCACACTTTTTTTTTTCTTGTTTGTTTGTCGTTCCGGTTGGATTTTTGCAACTCATTTTTGAGGCACTTCCCGATAAACTAGCAGGCAGAAATTTTCAGGGTAGCTTCAAACCCGATGAACAAAGATAAAAATAATAAAATAATTTATAATTAATAGATTTAAAAAATCTAAAAAACACGTTTTTAAATGTCCTAAAAATAATAATTTAACCCTACGGGGCTGAGAGAGGGGCCACTCAAAACGTGGTGGCGTATCTTTGCAAGTTACACCCGTGCATGACGTCACAATATGCTGCCATCACAGTTTTGTTCGTTGTCTTTAGTCGCATTGTACAGACCCGAATCCAATGCCAATCGAGCGTGAACTTTCTTGTTTCGTCATAAAGTTAAAAATCCATTATAGTTTGACATATTGTGGTAGCTTGATGTGCTGGCGTCTGTACAAGCCTAAAAGCTTCAATTGGGATAGAGGTCTCCACCTTGTCAGTGGCATTGAGCTGCAATCCGCAACACAGGTCCAATCTAGGTTGGTAAATATCACATGTCTTCGATGTTTTAGTTCTTTTTCTAGCCTAGGTTCTGACCTAACGGTATAGGTAACTAGTACGTCGCGGGACTGTCTCATCAGGTAACCGTGACTCTGGAACGTAAAGGGCTATTGAAGCATCACCGTGGATTTTAGTCATTACGAGTCTGACACTTCCCGTCTCGCCCTGGAGCCGGACTCATTTGATGATTTTACCACGATAAAAAAATAGGTAGGTAGGTAGGTAACTAATAAGTAACGGAACCTTAAGAGCGCTTATTCTGAATGTTGGCAACGTCGCTGTATCAATGTTACTGTATGGAAATAAGAAATACGAGTATCTCTCTGTAGTGCACTAGAACATTGATATAGAAATGCAATTAAAACACTGAATTTGATGTTGTAACTGTTTCAGGCGTAAAAAAAGCATTTGGAAAGTTTCCAAATACTTTTTTACATCTAAAACTACATATTCGGTGTTACGATATTAATTATTGCATTCCCTTATGAATTTTTGAGTGCACTACAGAGCCGTATTTCTTATTTTCATACAGTAAATTTAACAAATTAATTAAAACTTGTAAATATTTGACAGCTATTTGCGACGTTGCCAACTTTCTGGTTATGCGCCCTTAACACTGATCTTTTATTTTCCCACTACTCAAACAAATTGTTCTATTTTTTATTTTCCTAATCCAAACGATAAAATAAAAATGTATTTGCAAACTTATGAGATGAGAGCGAAAGTATTTTATATTTTCCCACGTTTTTATACACTCACTTTTCTTGTTTGTTTGTTTGTTTGTTTGTTTGTTTGTCGTTCCGGTTGGACTTTTGCAACTCAATTTTGAGGCACTTCCCGATAAGCTAGCAGGCTGAAATTTTGCACACGCTCTGAGTTCTGATGACAATGCATGACTAGCTAAGAAACGTCATAACAAATCCAATATGGCGGCCTCCCCAAGATGGCGGACTGGCTGTTTGAAATCCACCCCTATGATATGGGTATCAAATGAAAGGGTTTGCTGTCAGGAATACGAAAAAAATAGTCTCGTGACTTAAATCCAATATGGCGGACGTCCAAGATGGCAGACAGGCTATTAGAAATGCACCCCTAAGATATGGATATCAAATGAAAGGGTTTGCTGTCAGGAATACGAAAAAAATAGTCACGTGACTTAAATCCAATATGGCGGACGTCCAAGATGGCTGACAGGCTATTTGAAATGCACCCCTAAGATATGGATATCAAATGAAAGGGTTTGCTGTCAGAAATACAAAAAAATAGTCACGTGACTTAAATCCAATATGGCGGACGTCCAAGATGGCAGACAGGCTATTTGAAATGCACCCCTAAGATATGGATATCAAATGAAAGGGTTTGCTGTCAGGAATACAAAAAAATAGTCACGTGACTTAAATCCAATATGGCGGACGTCCAAGGTGGCAGACAGGCTATTTGAAATGCACCCCTAAGATATGGATATCAAATGAAAGGGTTTGCTGTCAGGAGTACGAAAAAAATAGTCACGTGACTTAAATCCAATATGGCGGACGTCCAACATGGCGGACAGGCTTTGAGGCACTTCCCGATAAGCTAGCAGGCAGAAATTTTCAGGGTAGCTTCAAACCCGATGAACAAAGATAAAAATAATAAAATAATTAATAGATTTTAAAAAATCTAAAAACCCACGTTTTTAAATGTCCTAAAAATAAGAAAATAACCCTACGGGGCTGAGAGAGGGGCCACTCAAAACGTGGGGGTTACACCCACGATCTATTACACGTCATGTAAATATATCCCATAAATAATCTCTTAAATAATATACGCCCCCACGTTTTGAGTGGCCCCTCTCTCAGCCCCGTAGGGTTATTTTCTTATTTTTAGGACATTTAAAAACGTGGGTTTTTTTATATGTCAAGACTAAGTATTCCATGATGGCATATTGTGATAATCTTCCAGTCAAATCAGCATTATGCGCTACCGTGTGCTACATTATAGGGCGCCTTCCCCTGGCAGGAAATCGACGGGAATTGGTCATGTACGTCGTTTAGTGTAGAGGCATACATTCATTTCCTTTTCAGATATTTGTGACCGTTACTGTCTTTCTACGAATTATTTTTATTTCTATTTTACTTCTTTATAATTATTAATTGGCATAAGTATGTTGATTCATGTAAGTTTTATGAATTCACATAATTCTACCACTAAACCACCTGACAATTAAATATGTACCTACACTTATCAGCACCGCAGCCGAGTAAGTAGATGTCCTGAAACCATAGAAATATTGTTTGGAATACAAATTTTGAAAAAAAAAGTAGATGTTATAAAATCTTTCACCTTTTCTAGGAGCAAAAGAATTACTCGATGTCAACACAGCGCCTGATATTTTCATTCGTTAGCGATTACACTTGACTTTTTGCCGCCACAAATTATTCAGGCGCTCGTAAAAAGCGTCTTAATGTAACCGAAAAATAATTGTTTTCTTTTATCTTGTTCGCGAGGAAGCAAATTAGCAGGCTGAAAAGACAAATTGTCACTTCCGAAATTATGTAGATGGAATGTAGAAAAGCTAGGCACTCAAGTAATAAATTATGCACTACTTTGGAGATTTGACTTTAAAGCTGAAATTAATACGACAATTTATTTTTACTTACGTACATTTTAAAGGTAAAATCATCTTTTTGTTGGTGCTATTGTGTTCTGGGTGAATTTCACCGATGAAACTAAACGACGACTGAGCACGTTTAACTGCATCCAAAACCGTAAAAATGGATTTGCCAACGGAAGAATCGACGTCAGCCAATCAATGTCAGTTTCTTCATTGTTTTAAAATATTAACACTGATATCTCATAAACAGGTTTCGATAACTGGTGGTTTCATTGATGAAATTCGCTCACGCCTGTTTCAACCCAAAGATTTAGAGTGGATTAACAGCAAAGCAATGTTTGTCAGAACAATTAACTCGGCATGATAGTGGTGGCTTACGTCAAGACATTTACACGTCTTTGACGTAAGCTGCTTACCCTCTAAAGCCCGGCTTCCACCAAAACGCAGAGGAGAGGACATTTGTTATCATATCGCCAATGACGCCAATACGTTTTGAGTCCGATTGCCACATCTCTCCACTTAGCATTTTTGGAAATTTGATTGGTTATTCAAAACATAATCTCCGCTCGTCTCTACTCCTCTTCGCTTTGGTGGAAACTGGGCCTAACACTTATTGTATTTGGCAGCGGAGCAACGACTCTGTTGCTATTGTTCATTTGAACAAAATTTAATATTTCGTTTCGAAACTAATTAATTTATGCTCAACATTTATACAATTGAAGCAAATAAGCTATGTTTTAAATACCAATTACTTTTTTTTAATTACTACGAATACAAAACATTATTTTTATATACTTACCGATGTTACAAAAAAAAAATACATATTTATCAGTTTCCAATAGTAAAGTATTTGACCTGAAAGGGGTTTGCAACTTTTTGGCATCAATTTTTTTTTTCTTTCGCCAGTAATGAAATTTTGGTCATTAGTAGACCACAACCTAAGAAGTCCGTAAAAAATAATAAAAAAATTCTAAACCGTAACCAACCAGAGATATGGCAGTTTGTATTTTGTTCTAATCTGGAGTTATTTTTTGTAGGAATCCATAGATTTTTTTTGACGTACTTATAGCTTTTGCCCGCGGCTTTGCCCACCCCAACCGCCTTTATGTATAGCCCATAACCGTGTCTAGAGACCTATCTATCTCTGTATCAAAATTCATCAACATCGGTTCAGCGGTTTTGACGTAAAAATGGAACAGACTTATAGACTTAATTTCGTATTTGTAATACTAGTAGGTTAACGAGGAATAATGATTGGTTTGTTTATTATAATGTTAAGAAGATCTTATCTTTTAACCGACTTCAAAAAAGTAGGAGGTTCACAATTCGTCGGAACTTTTTTTAACCGACTTCAAAAAAAAGGGGAGGTTCTCAATTCGGTCGGTATGTTTTTTTTTTTATGTATGTACACCGATTACTCCGAGGTTTCTGGTCCGATTAGTGTAATTCTTTTTTCGTTCGATGCAGTATACTTGCAGTTTGGTCCCATAAAAATTTCATCCAATTTGGTTCAGTACTTTTTATTTTGTGAGCATTTTTATTGATGGATGATGTGATGTTTTTTACTTTTTTGAGTGTTTGTTACGCGATTACTCCGCCAAATGTGGACCGATTTTCAAAATTCTTTTTTTGTTGTACGAGGAATAGTTCACTTTAGGGAACACTGCAAGTTTCATCAAAATCGGTTCAGCAGTTTTTGATAGGGAATTTTATTAGCTTATTGTGTACATGAGCGATGTTAATACCAGTGCTAAGGATTACCAAATTCTAGTGCACATGTAAGAAATTATGTATTTGACAAGAATTTGGGTTGAATATTTAAACTAAAAAGAGTAAAATAAAAAACTTTAAAAAAAAAATTAACCGCCTTCAAAAACAACCACAAAAAAGGGTAAAATAACCTACAAAATAACTTTTCTTTCGGAAGTAGGTGGCATAAAAGACAACGAAATAAAAAAAACAAAGCCACCTACTTCCGAAAGAAAAGTTATTTTGTAGGTTATTTTACCCTTTTTTGTGGTTGTTTTTGAAGGCGGTTAATTTTTTTTTTATGTATGTTCCCTTATTTCTCAATGACGCCTGGAGCGATTTGGGTAATTTTTCTTTTGTTTGAAAGGGTATCTTAACAGATGGTCCTATGGTTACTAAGGTCATGACAGAATCTTGGAGAAACTCTTCAGTAAATGACAGCAAGTCATCTGCGATTGCTGCTATCGCATATCTATGCATTGTTTACGTAAACACCCAACATAATATTACGCCTGTACCCACTAAAAAGGGTAAAACAAAATCGTCTTGTTTCACTAGCATAACTGCTTCGAAGAAGAAGGTGGCTGCTTCTCATTTCATCTCACCCCGCAGCATGGCCTCAACCAATGCCAGGCGGGAGAGGTCGCCACCACCTACCGCCTCCGTAAGTAACTAAGGACATAGCGTAGCTCTGTGCAAGCGGGGCAGATCTCCAACGTGCTACGGTCAGAGTCCCAAATAACAGTGGGAGGGTTTGATATCGGCGTCGGGTTGATGAGGTACCTAGGACTCGTCCTCGACAGCCGGTGGAAATTCAGGGAGCATTTCCTGCGTTTGGCCCCCAAGCTGAACCGAGCAGCGGCCGCCTTCAAGCAGCTCCTGCCCAATCTCGGCGGGCCAAACACCTCCTGCCGGAGGATGTAGGTACGCCGTTGTCATGTGGTCTCTCTGTGCATGCGCACGCGACCGGAAAAACTGGCGGCGTGCCAGAGGGTCATAGCCATTTGGATGATCCGGGTATACCACACGATCGCCGGCAAATCGGCCAATCTAATTGCCGGATTGCCACCTTGGGATCTGGAGGCGAAGGCTCTCTGGCGCGTTTACGAGTGGCACGTGGAGGCGCGACGCCGCCCGAGGCGGATCCCCGCCGCTAGGGAAAGCAGAAACGTCTGGGTGTCACTACTGCGAGAATCGCTCGGAGGACACGTGGGGCATACGGTGCAGGACTGCCCCGCTTTGGCGGAGTACCGCCCTGTCCTCAAGGAAGTGATAGGTGGCGACATCTCGCGCCCGGCCTTATTGCGAGGCGAGGAGGCGGGCGCCGTGAGGGGGAGCGCAGCCTGAATCTCACAACCCAGCCGGACAGCATCGGAAGTGGCGAAGCGACTTTCGGCCACCGTACGACAGCGGACGGCGAGTAATGCGCGACTCGCCGTCTGATCATGGACCATGCCCGGGTCGACGGCGAGTCTTGTTCCACACGCACCTCAAAAAGCTGTCAGCAATCTGACGGGGCCCCCTTCAGAGGGCCGTCATCATGCTGACACCCTTTGAGGCGCGCATGGAACACAACGCGCCGTCGACCCGGGCATGATCCATGGTCGGACAGCGAGTCGCCCATTACTACGCGCCTACGGTGGCCGGAAACGTCTTGCAACGTCCCTCGCCGTAGGTGTCTACCACTGCGGCTGGGGTGGAGGGAGGACGCTGTCCTCTCCCTCACGCGGCGCGCCTCCTCCTTCGCGAGCATTTCTGCTTGGCAGAAGGAGGCGACCGCTTCCCACTCCGTCTCGCCCCGCAACATGGCCTCGACCAATGCCAGGCGCGAGAGGTCTCCGCTTGTCGCCGCTCTGAGGACGCGGCGGTGCTCTGCCCAAGCGGGGCAGTCCTGCACCGTATGCTCCACCGTGTCCTCCGGGTGATCCTCGCAGTGGTGACACCCAGACGTTTCCTCCATTCTCCTCAGACGCAGGTACCTCCCGAAACAGCCGTGTCCGGTGAGGACCTGCGCCAGGCGGAAGGTTAGGACGCCGTGACGCCTATCCAGCCACTCCTCAAAGAGGGGTCTTACCGCCGCGATTGCGGCGTGCCCGGACCTCGGTTGCGACAGTCGTCCCCTCCATACTGCCCTGAGATCGCGCCGGAGCTCTTCCCGCCTAGTGGGTACAGAAAAAAATACTATATTTTTTTTTTCAGATTGCGTAAATAATGCTTAGATATCCGTTGATTTGCTGTAATTTTTATAAAGAGTTCCCTAGATTTCTTCAATGTCCCGTCATCATAAATCCTGACCTGATTACCATGGGATCATCTGTGATGTAAATGTTTATAAACAAAAGAAGAATTTTCCAAATCTGTCCAGGCGTCATCGAAAAATCGGGGAACATAAATAACAAAAGGTTACGACGAATTGGGAACCTCCTCCCTTTTTTCGAAGTCGGTTGAGAAACAAAAACCAAGTGTAAAATATCATTTCTGTAGGGAATCGGTGACTGTTTCTTATTTCCTTGATTTTTTGCCGCCGACTTCCGAAAGAAGAGTTATTTAACATTTATTTTGTATTGTTTTTAGAAGCCGGTTTTATTTTGCTCTTTTTAGTAGGTACAGGTGCTGTCATTATTGAAGAGTTCCCACGATTTTGTCCAAGATCGGATCATGAGATCCTGACCAAGTAAACATGGGACGTTATTGGAGAGATTTCTCGTCTTCTCCAAGATTCCGTCATGACCTAGTAACCATGGGACCATTTGTTAAGATACCCTTTTTTTTGCGTGGTAAAATCATCAAATGAGTCCTCCCGCCCAGGGCGGGGCGGGACTGTCAGACTTGTACTGACTAAAATCCACGGTGTTCCTTCAATAGCCCTTTACGTACCAGGGTCACGGTTACCAGATGAGACAGTCCCGCGAACCCGGCAGGCTTTGGCCCTCTTAGAGGGCCCTGTCAGATTGCTGACTCTTAGGGGGCCCTGTCAGATTGCTGACTCTTAGGGGGCCCCGTCAGATTGCTTTCTCTTAGGGGGCCCTGTCAGATTGCTCACTCTTAGGGGGCCCCGTCAGATTGCTGACTCTTAGGGGGCCCCGTCAGATTGCTGACTCTTAGGGGGCCCTGTCATATTGCTCACTCTTAGGGGGCCCTGTCAGATTGCTCACTCTTAGGGGGCCCTGTCAGATTGCCCACTTTTAGGGCCCCTGTCAGATTGCTGACTCTTAGGGGGCACCGTCAGATTGCTCTCTCTTAGGGGGCCCTGTCAGATTGCTCACTCTTAGGGGGCCCCGTCAGATTGCTCTCTCTTAGGGGGCCCTGTCAGATTGCTCACTCTTAGGGGGCCCCGTCAGATTGCTGACTCTTAGGGGTCCCCGTCAGATTGCTCTCTCTTAGGGGGCCCTGTCAGATTGTTCACTCTTAGGGGGCCCTGTCAGATTGCTCACTCTTAGGGGGCCCTGTCAGATTGCTCACTCTTAGGGGGACCCTGTCAGATTGCTCACTCTTAGGGGGCCCTGTCAGATTGTTCACTCTTAGGGGACTCTGTCAGATTGCTCACTCTTAGGGGGCCCTGTCAGATTGCTCACTCTTAGGGGGGCCCTGTCAGATTGCTCACTCTGAGGGGGCCCTGTCAGATTGCTCACTCTTAGGGGGCCCTGTCAGATAGCTCACTCTTAGGGGGGCCCTGTCAGACTGCTCACTCTTTTGAGGCCCTGTCAGATTGCAGACTCTCAGGGGGCCCCGTCAGATTGCTGACAGTTAAGATAGCCTTTTAAACAAAAGAAGAATTGCCCAAATCGCTCCAGGCGTCATTGAGAAATCTGGGAACATACATAAAAAAATGTTCTGACGAATTGTGAACCTCCTTCTGTTTTGAAGTTGGTTAAAAGATAAGATCTTCTTAACATTATAATAAACAAACCACTCATTATTCCTCATTAACCTACTAGTATTACAAATACGAAATTAAGTCTATAGGTCTACTCCGTTTTTACGTCAAAACGGCTGAACCGATGTTGATGAATTTTGATACAGAGATAGATGGGTCTCTAGACACGGTTATGGGCTATACATAAAGGCGGTTGGGGTGGGCAAAGCCGCGGGCAAAAGCAAGTACGTCAAAAAATCTATGGATTCCTACAAAAAATAACTCCAGATTAGAACAAAATTCAAACCGCCATATCTCTGGTTGGTTACGGTTTAGAAACTTTTTTTTTTTTCTATGAACTTCTTAGGTAGTAGTCTAATTGTGCCCAAAGTTTCATCACTGGCGAAAGAAAAAAAATTGATGCCAAGGTCCGTACTAAAAGTTGCAAACCCCTTTCAGTTGCTCTTCGATAAAGTCGTTGGCCTTCGTAAATTCCTGTGGCGTAAGTATTGATAAGTGTGCATGCAAGTGAAACTTTTTTTGTTTATAGGTAATGAGTTTATTATTGGCCTCAATCTAGCCCACAAGCAGAGATGAGGCCTAAGATGGTGCTCAGCCAGAAAGAACTGGAACTCCTGCGCACCGACGGAGCACAGTAAAAACTATTTATATAAACTACTATACTACTACTCGTATATTATATTTTATTATACTACTATACTATAAACTACTAAACTATATTTATATAGGAATACCACCGCCCCTGGAATAGCCCAGCCGTAGTCAGTAGGTAGCCTGTGGAAGTGTGAGCCCTGTGGTACTGTAACGTGGGGTGGACCGGTTTGAGGTCGATCTCACCCCAAAAATCTTTCAAACTTTTCCGAAATAGTAACATAAATACGAGTAGGGTCAGAAAATTCATGAGCGAGATAGTTACTGGCAACATTTATATATAGTGACGTTTCAAGTAACCAGCCCCAGTTTCAAAGTGATTTGGGTTATACTCAAGTCTCGCCACGTGAAAGGCTTCCCTCACAAAGGTAGCCTACTGCCAAAGAGGTCAAGCTTGATGCATCCCCGCGGCGGGTAGCCGAGTTGCTCGAATATCTTCACAGCCGACGGCTCTGCTCGTAATGGAAAATAGTAGAAACTAACTTTTAGTCGTGTCTTCGCTTGAAATTTTTACTCAGTAATGTATTAAATATAACATAACACTCGGAAATAAATTGGATTACCAGATATTGAATTGTGAGAATCAGATTGGGAATTCTGAAGCCAAATCCTGAAGTATAAAACTTTCCCTTTCACAATATTGCTGAGATACTGAAGGCAAAATTACTCAACAATGGTTTATCGGATTCATTTATAGTACCTACTACAACACTTTTACACATCCTTAATCCAATGTATAAATTATAAGCTAGTAAAGTGAAAAACAAGTTCCCCTTCATCTAAGTTCCAGCAGATACTTTTACAGCAAATCTAATAATTCTCTCAATTAACTTAAGGGTGCCTCGTGGACATCTCACCACGTCTGGAATATTGGATTCCTTGAACGATGTAATTGGGTCTTAATTTTTATCTCGACTACCCACTTTTAAACGACGCAGCTTTTTAATAAAATTTATCACTTTAATCACTTAGATTGAACTACATAGTTCCCGGGAGATTTTATAAGATTTTCTTCGGTCCGTAAAAACTGTGTTAACATCAACGCGATTTGCCCTCAGAGAGATTATTTTATATTAGGGGCTTAATGTACCGACAACTTTGATCCCCTCCTCATTAATCATGGATGTTTTAATGTATACCTACGAATTAAGGCGTTATTTGCATACATGATCAAACTTGCAAAATAACAAGGAATTTCGCAGGGAATTTGGAAATTTCTGGGATAATGTAATAGGTATTGACATTTTGGAGCCAACAACAACCTTTTAGTAGTTGATCATCATTATTTAATTTTATGGCAGTATTTCTCAATGATCATTTGAAGTTACATGATTTTAAAGAGGCAAATTATGGCTAATCAATGCAGAATTTTAGGATTTATCTTTTTACTGCTGTAATCTTATTGATTTATTCTACCAATTTCCAATAAAATAATATTTTCCGGAGTAAAATATTATATCCCTTTTTCGGTCATAAGTAGGATAAAATTCGGGACAATCACATTCAGCGAAGTAAAAAAAATGGGACAAGTATGAACCGTACCCTTTTCTATTTTTATTGCAAATTACATATTCAATTTGAGCTATATGAGAACGAGGATGAAGAAATTTCAGTAGATACTAAATGCATCTCATCTCGGTATTCAGCATTCAATTTAAATAAATTAGTTAGGGTCTTTGACACTGATATAATCTTATTATAATGCTCGCTCCACACGCTACGGCGACGGGAGCACGTGACGTGAACCCAATATGAGATAAAAGATTTAAGTGATCCTTCGACGTAACGTTCACCAGGTGACTTGTGTGTTTTGTTCAAGAAAATCAGTTTGTAAACTTGCAACTATTTGTTTTTCAAACTTTTGTTTATGTTTTCTGAAGACTGAAGAACCTGCGCTGCTTTGTTATTCTGGTTTATGCTGCTGTTGATGTTAGCTAAGCGAATTTTAAAGCGGCACTGCGCTTCATGTTGTTTATTTTAAGACTATTTCTAAAGAACACTGTCTTTTACGTGCACAAAATATAAATAGCAATAAATATGATACAGTTTCTTAATACTTTCATCAATATTCTTGAAACAGTCTGTAAATTGTAGAAGTCATATAATTATCTAAGTGTATAAAAGTCTTTTAATTCTGGGATAAAATCCTAATAAGTAAACCGAAACCTCTTTGAGTTCTTTTGTTAGAATCGGAATGTAATAAGTTTTATTTTGTTGCAGTACATCGGGACAATGGACGTGCCCCGCCCGGCTAGCCGGGTCGAGATCGTCGCTGCGATGCGCCGAGTTCGTGTGAGTATGCTTTTATAATGAAGCCTTCACTTAGTAAATAGATCTTTTATTCATGGAAAAATAATTTATTATTCTGTAGTCTAATCCTAGACACAAACTCATATGACTAACTAGCTCTTCCCCGTAGTTTCACCCCTGCTCTTCGGCTCCTTAATTGATGATTTTCGATACTGCCTTTCTCGATAAATGTACAACTCGAACTCGAAACAATTCGAACCAATAATTCCTGAGATAAGCATGTCCAACCAACCAAACAAAATGTTCAGGTTTGTAATATTGTATAGATTTAAATGTCCCACATCCATTTCATAGCATATAATAAATAAAGTAGTCACTATTACAACACACAGCTGCTGGAACTACAAGGATACGTACACCAAACTATATTTCATAAAGAAACTGAACGCTAATAAAGCATTACGAAATTTCATTCCCTTGGGTCAAATAAATGAAGAAAGTTACTTTGGAAATTCATGATTTTGCCGATGGAAATTCATATTGTAACTTTTTTATAACAAATAAGCCCTAATTTTTTGTATAAAAAAGTTACGTCGTTAGCATCAAAAGCCAAGAAAATCAGTATCAATCTGTAACAGAAGATTAGGTTAGTCTAATTTCTGACTATCTAATTGCCCCCGGTGGTGTACTTAACAAAGGGGAATAAGAAGCTAGTACCCTCCGTTTGCCCATAAAATTGATTTAGCTAAGCTTAGTTGATAATTTTACATTGTTTACGAACAAGAAAACAGGAGCATTTATGAACATAGGCTTATGGTTCTAATTTGTATACTTATCTTCAGTAGCTCTGGCACTGTTTTGTTTTACCAGTTAATTAGCAGGCAAGTGAAAATAATAGTCTTTTTATTATCATCATCACCCTATAATGTTCCCACTGCTGGGACACAGGCCTCCTCTCTGTGAACGTGAGTGGTCCATAATCCACCACACGGGCCCAGTGCGGATTGCTAGATGTCATATATCTTCGAATTTTTGGTTCTAGGACATGCCGGTTTCCTCTCGATGTTTTCCTTCACCGTTTTGAGAGCAGTGGTAATGTACACAAAGTAATGCACCTGACGGAGTTCGAACCCACGACCGGTACCACTGGGCCACCACTGCTATCACTGTCTTTTTTATACAATAATCAAATAAGTCCGCCGCTCCCGCCCTGAGAGGCCAGGAAGGAACTGTCAGACTCTTTCTCGCTAAAAATCCACCCTGTTTGGGGTCCAGGGCACAGGGTACTTTTAAAACTCTCTAAGTCATTTTATGAAATAAATGCTAAAGTGCTTACTCATATTTTTAAGTTCTTTTTATGAGAGTTAAAGAAAACTACCAAAAAATTCAAGAGCAGAATAGATTACTTCTAGGCAAGCGTGCTTGCTTCACCGTCGACATCATCTTTGCCATCGCTTAGCCCATTGTTAAATAAAATAAAACCGGCCAAGTGCGAGTCGGACTCGCCCATAAAGGGTTCCGTAGCAGCAAGTAACATAATATAAAAGTTCTTGTATTTGGTTGTAACTTTGAAAGGTTAATTGCGGTTTACGATGTATGACGTATTAAAAAAAAACTAATTACTTGATCTCGTCCAAACCAATTTTCGCTCGAAGTTTGCATGGTAATGTACGTCATATATTTTTTTTAAGTTTTATCATTTTCTTATTTTAGAAGTTAGAGGGGGGGGGGACACATTTAATCACTTTGGAAGTGTCTCTCGCGCAAAATGTTCAGTTTAGAAAAAAAAGATATTAGTAACCTCAATATAATTTTTAAAGACCTATCCATAGATACTATCCACACGTAAGGGATTGTTGAATTTTTATTCTAATTAGGGGGAACCCCCAAATTTTTTTACTTTAAAAAAAATGTGTGAGAATCCTAATGCGGTTCACATAATACATCTTCTTACCAAGTTTGAACAGGATAGTTCTATTACTTTCGAAAAAAAGTCGCTGTGACATACGGACGCACAGACAGACAGACAGACATGACGAATCTATAAGGATTCCGTTTTTTTGCCATTTGGCTACGGAACCCTAAAAACTAACAGTAACCTTTGCAAACTGACATACCATTTTAACTTAATTGGTCGTAAACTTAATAAGTACTTACATAGTAGTGAGGTACCCTCTAAAAGCTTTAGGCATAAAAGGGCATAAAAGGCTTCCTTCGCTAGTAGTAAGCAGTAAGGAAGCGAGGTACATTTAAGTAATTACACACTACATACACAGTATACACACACCAAATAAAGTTTGCGATCACTTTGAAAAATCAAAATCGTTTTTGTTACGGTAGATAATAATATATTTTGATTTCTTCTTCGTTTTAGATTCTTTATTTAAAAGTTATATATTTAGAAAAAAAAAACAGTTAAATTGGTTTTAATTTAAATTATAAAAAATATAATCAGCTTAAATCAGTCAGTCTCGCTTGTGCCGCGGTCAAATGCGGACGTGTTTGCATATTTTGTGTATCGACTAGCGCAGCGCAAGCTGTCGCTCGAATTTAACTCGTCATGAGTAATCAACTTATGGTGAATGAGTTGCTGGCGTTCCTGCAGCAGAAACTGGATGTGATGGACGAGGTGTCCGCTGTCCAGATCTGCGCAACTAACTTCAGCGAGGATGACATAGCTGCTGCCAAGCTGATGTTGTACAGTGTGCTGAATAAACGCGACCAGATGGTGTCCCGCCGGCGTGACGGGACTAAGAAAAGCCTGCAAGACATAATCACGCTGTTCAAGCAGACCGACCCAGACGACGTGCCGACGTTTGTGGCGAAGGAGCTTCACAAGCTGCCTCCCGTCACCTTCGACCACGTCGATGTAACGAGCCTTCTGAAGGACATTGTCTTTTTGAAGGCCAGCCTCGCGGATGTTTTTATAAAATTAGAGGCATCCCAAAACACCGTCGCCGATTTGTGCAAGGAAATTGGCGAGTTGCGAAACAGTGTGGCGGCAACTAGGTCATCAGTCGATGCGCCTAACGTAAACACGTGTCGCGGAGCCGGCCTCGATGTGTCGTCGACAAATTCCGCGTCAGCAGTTTCGTCGCCGGCACAACCTTCGTATGCTGAGCTTGCGCAGCGTTCCACCTGCGTGCCCCACAGCCCCGCGCCCGTCCCCGCAGCTCCTCTACGCAGCGCTGCCCGAATTCCTCGCCCTGTCCCGCTGCCAGCTTGCACAGCTTTGACGAAACCTTTACAAAAGGGTTTTGCTGCCGTCACTGCGAGTACCCCAGATGTTCCCCCCGCGAAGCCCGTGTCTGTAAAGGCAATGGACCGGGCTGTTGATGACGGCTTCGTGACGGTGCAACGGAGGAAGCGCCGGCAGCGAAGCAGCAAGAACCGTTGCGGCAAGGCTCCTATGAAGCCCAACGTTAAGTTACGTGCAGCGAAACCGAACACTCTGGTGTACATCTCGCGCCTCCACTACACCACTGAGGCGGAGGACATCGTTGAGTACGTGCGCCGAAAGTTGAACTACACGGCAAGGGTGCACCTGTTGGAGTCGCGCCGCAACGTCAATTTCAAGGCGTTTGTAGTGCGCATTCCGACGTGCTACCACAATCTGGTGTTGGAAGAAAGCTTTTGGCCACAGGACGTGGTGTTCCGTCGCTTCTGCGGACCTATACCACACGACGGCACAAAGCCAGTGCAGTGCTAGTGAAGTGTTACTAATATAGGTTTAAGTTTTATTTACTAACACTTTTTGTATTTAATATGTAGTAGTTTATTATTACTTATAAGATTATGTTTGTGTATTTTATCTATGGGCCTTCGTTGCCTGATGACAAATAAATAAATTTAAAAAAATTAAATTACATATGCTAGATCACAAACTTTACGCACGGCAAAGACTACAGAGCATCATCTATAATGATAAATACATACTTTCACCATCATTGGCGACGAATGGGAAAAAAACCTGACTGAACTCATTGGTGATGAAGGGGTAAAGATCAAACAAATGACCTTCTAAAATGATAGTGTTGATAAAAATCACCTGGACAATGAATCTACATGGGCAAAGACCAGAGGTTTTGACTCAGGCATTAGTTGTTTTTTGGTTTTATTTTTTCAACACTGCTCCCAAAATTGCATTATAAATCTGAATGCTAGATATGCGATATCCTTCTTTCAGAAAGGAACCCTGTAACCCCAGCATTGAGACTATTAAATGAAAAAGGTTCTACTAAAACTCCAGATAATTTCTTACAAACATAAGCCTCCTGCCCGACTGACCCCAGAGGCGTTCGGGTAAAAAATGAGAGGGTATATTTTTGTGGCGAGCTCAAAAAATAATTTGTGCAGACAAAGTGATTTGTAACATAATCCATGCGGGACTGAAGGGATCCTCTTAAGCCTGTCCGTTGTAGGAGAAAAGCTTAATTTTTCCTCGTCAACAAAATCGGGAAACGTCAAGTTGTTGCCGAATATTCAGGTATTTTGCTGAATATTCAAATATTTTTGAAAAAATATTTAAATGACCTACAAATAGTTACTCCGGGTTAGGCTATTTGTGTATGTTCGTAAACGCATGCATGATTAAAAGTATACCTACATAAAACAAAGAAAAAGTTCTCTGCTACAAATGCGAAAAGTTGTTGCAAACCTTTTTCTTTGGGTTGTTCAAATCCTCTCACCCCAATTAGTCCTCCTGCCCTGGGTAGAGCGAAACGGACTGCCTCACTCTTACTGACTAGTAACTATGTTCCTGCACATTAACTGCTTATATACGACCGTACTCGGAAATGATTGCAACCCAAAATTATAAAAAAAATAATAAAAATATGAAGGTACAATAGTTAGATAAAAGGTGTAATACTAAAGAGTCCGTATTTTATTTTATTTATTCAATCGAAGTCTAGAGTTTAAACGGACATTTTACCAATCATTCTTCAGCTCTAGTGATATTTTGTGAGCAATGTTGGATCATTGATATAATTACGAGAATGTGTTGAAGATATTTGCAAGCCCCAGGCTGTTACCAGCGCTGAAGATTTCCAATATCTGTCTAAAATACCAGACAACGGTCAAGATTCAATTAAATTGAAATTTTCAAATATCTACATTTTACTTAATCTAATCCGTGTCGTCAGATGTACTTTACATATTTTTAGTTTATCTTTTCTCCACATGCGTGCATGCTGAATATGCTGATGCATGTAGAATAGGGGGCGAGTCAAAGCCAGAGTACTTACTTCCTCCCCCCTGCGTAATTTGTCGCCCCTTGTTTCCACAATTGGTTCCCGTTTCATTCCACTTAAGACACATATTTCTCCCCTCCTAGTTGTGAATTTAATAACACAAGATTTTGTTTTTTTAATATTGTGTTCTCAGTTCTTTTTTTCATAAGTAGGTATAATGGTTTCAACAATTCTTAACTTCAATATTACTTCTCAACTTCGAAAAGTTTGCAATTTTCTTATTTTGAAATAAAATTCATTTCTCTTATTTGTTCCCCTGTAACATAATTAAAATTAGAACAATTATTTTTCTAAAACATGAGAATGTTGTTTTTGAAATAAACTATACAATACTTTTGAAGTCGCAGATAAAGATAAATTAACTGTAAAAATGGGAATCGATTTCGTCAAATTCAAATGTTACAGTTCATTAATTTCCTTTCAAAAGTTTACTTTGCAAGTCAAACCACTGCACTAGCGTATAAAAAACGAATAAATAGCACGATAACTTGCAAATGTCCCAGACGAGCAAACTTGTACTGAGATTCTCCAAACAGTTTTTGCAATTCCGCTTTCATGACCATCGCCTGAACTTAACAAAACGACTGAAAGTGCGCTCAAACTTTTCGTCGAGAAAGTAAGTGTTCCAATAAATTCTAACACGATCTTTTTCACCGGTAGTTTTTGATGATATATGTCTACATCCGAATTATTATTCAGGTTACCTATACAGGCTGTTAGTAGCGTTCTCGTAATGACATTCTTTTGTAGGCCTACCTATGGAATGTTATTTTTAAGCTATTGCATAGCTTTTATCGCAGGCTCTGAGCTCGGCGCGCGCGAAAAACGTAACGAAAAATCCTAAGGAAATTTCCTGACCACATCTGACAGCACGCATCGTCTAACGTCGTTTCAGTTCGGGAGACTTCGGCAATCGTAAAAATATCCGTCATAAAGACAATTTACTTTTTCTTACTGATTCTAAACGGCCAGCTACAAAAAGAGTTTTCACAATGAAACCTCCTCCACAGAAGTGCTCATAAAGGTACGGACAGACGTGCTCATTACTAGCACGAAAGCATGCTTTTATTGAGCAAGGGGCAATTTTATTGAGGGAGAGGGAGAGGGAGCGGGAGAGAGAGAGGGGGAGGCGGAGGGAGAGGGAGAGGGAGTGCGAGAGGGAGAGGGAGGAGGAGAGGGAAAGGGAGGAGGAGTAGGAGGAGAATGTTTCTTGACGTTTCACTTGATTGACGTGGCTGACCATAGCCTAATTAGTACAGTAATAAACAGGTATAATAAATAAATAATTATAATTGCATAAGTTGATAAAAAATGCTATGCAATAGCTTTACCGCGGCAGTCACCGAGTGCCACACGTTTTTTTTTTAATTGATGATTTTAAGAACATGCAAATATACGAGTAAGGGCGCGTTGCTTAAAATCCCATAAATTCTTAACCATTCGATGTGTACTGGTTGTATACAGCGAACACTCGGAATTGTCTTTCCTACTATACCGATATTGTAATTATTCTTTATTTTTTTACTGGTAGCTGCAGCTGCATAGTAGCATAGTAAATATTATAGAAAATAGACGTTGGAAAATGATTAAAACTGGACAGAGTGAGCCACCCCACATATTATTAAGTAATTTGTCAGTAATTTTTCGTTAAGCTGACTCCATTTCATATGAAAAATATGAGTGATATTATCAGCGGGCTCTGTTTTATCGTCTGTGAAAAACTCGATTTGCCGCGAAATAAACCTGAAAGCAACCCCGATTTGAAAGGATTTGTTTCTTGAAAATGTTTCGCTGAAAGATTTTCAGGGGCTTGTTGTTGGATCGTAGTAGAGTTACTAGCACTTTTAGGCATGTAAATAAATACTTAGCAATTTTAAGTGATTATTTCCAACTGGAATTTAGATTTTAAAACCCGATATAAGTCAGAGTCTGACAGAGTCCTTTCCGCTCCATGCGGGAGGATACTTTTTTTATTCAACTCTTATGAAATGTATAAAACTTCGAAGCTATTTAGGAAATGCATAACAGTGTTTTTGAGGTTCATCCAGACGGAGCCCCGCTGTCCTATTTTACCCGACTACGGCGAAGCAAAAAGGAGGGTTATGATTTTGACCGGTATGTATGTGTGTATGTATGTATGTTCATCTGTTCCCTCATAACTTCTGAACTACTTATCACTACTTGACAAATGAGGTGTCGTTAGAAGCGTCTCAGTTGTCCGCTGGTTATAGGGTAGGTGACGTGTCACCAAATCCAATATGGCGCCCTCTAGGGGATGAAAAGTCGTAACCAAAAAAAAGTATAAAACAAGAACAATCCGTGTTACAGAAATTTTTAATTAATAGCCGTGGTCGTATGCCACCTGCGGTTGTTTCACACAATCTTTATTGGCTAGGTGGCATACGACCACGGCTATTAATTAAAAATTTCTGTAACACGGATTGTTCTTGTTTTATACTTTTTAGTGCGCGATTTTGTCGGAGTCGGGTTTTTCGCGTGCAAGGTTTAAAGGAATCTAACCAAACCGAACCTCGGGGTGCCCAAGAGTTGTTGGTACCTTCGAAAGTAGACGTCAGGGGCACCTTGAGGTTCGGTTTGGTTAGGTTTTACATTACCGGGTGATTTTAAGAATTATATACATTTCCTAGGAATTGTATACAATTACGGATTATTTACATAATATGTTTCCCTTAACAGATACACATTATCCTCATATAAGCACGGGGTGATCGTATTTCATTGAAACATGGGTATGAGGCTACGATGCGACGCGGAGCCATCAGGAGCGTCGCATCTGAATATAAATGAACTTGTTTATAAACAGCTGAAAAATTCGTGATGACACCGTTATGAGCCGCATCTGTACATATTTATTCATAAGTATCTGCAAACTGCTACCCTTTCCCATTTCCATATTTTTCGGCTAAAATATCGTTCAGGGCAATATTTTCTCTGTTCTCGTAGCGTTTAAGAAACACAATATCTTCCTTTTATTCATCTTTTTTTTTCTATATCTTTCTGTGATCTACCTGCACTGATGGGGAGTGGTTTTTATTGCTAGTACCTACCTATTATTTTGAGTATAGACATTTAATTCAAATTGTGAAATTAATTGAGAAACCTTTGTTATATAATCAAAACCAGCTTTGTACAGCAGCTTCAGTGTCTCGTTCAGTATCTGTGTCACTCAGGATCACTGGAGCTTTTTACTGGTGAAAGAATTTTCGAAATCGTTCAGTAGTTTTTGAGTACCTATACTCATTAAAAACACACATACGATAATACAAATCTGTCCCCTTTTATAATATTTATTATAGCAAAGACAGCAAATAGTTAAACAAATTGTCACAATAATATTACAATAAATCAAAATCTGTTTTCAACAACCAAACTCAGTTTTACGAACACTAACAATATTACAGCTAAAGCTATGCAAACTGCTCTGTAACTGCGGTTTGACCAACGCAGCTAACTCAGCAACAATTGCTAAAACTTAGTCACTAGTTCTATCTTCTGTTTATTTGGTTTAGCATATTGAAAGACGAGATGAAAATAGACTTATAAAACGGAATATTGATCAACTCATCAACGATCAAAGCAATTATAAAATTGGAATACGGGCCGTAATTTGCCTCCATGACGTCATTGACTGTGATCATAAAAACGGCAATGAGGTTTCGTAAAACGTTGATTCGATTAAGTCATAGACTTCCACATTCGTTTAGTGGTGTGAGTGTAAAGTCAATTGATTCCCTATCATTTTTTTTTTACTATTTGTTGCCTATAGCTTCGCCCGTGTTGATTTCGACAAAAGGCTAGGTTTCAGCATCAATTATTTCCAAATCTACGTGTTTGTTTTTTTTTATTCAACGAATATTGATCTAAAGACATATGATTTATAGACTATTATATCTAATGAACAACGGTATTTTAGAAGGCAACGTTGAAGCATGTTCCAATAAATGAACATAGTTCAGCATATAGACCTCTTGATAAGAACCTCTTTACTAATTACACCTCATTAATTAAACCTAATGTTCGCAGCTCCCACCTTTACTAAATTATGATGCATGTGCCTAAGTAATAAGGTACTTCCATTTTATCATGCTCGGTGTACAGGTGCGCTACGGAAAACAAGATGATTATAATTGTCGCTATATTCGAGCTATTTCACTCCAAACTTCCAAGAAATACTGAAGTTGGTATAAGTGAGGCTGAGATCCGGAGCGGAATTAGTTATTTTTGGTACCCACGGCGTCAGATGACGACTTCTTGAAAATTTGCATGGAAATAGCAGCTTTGAAATCTAACCGTTAAAGTGCTGATAGACTTGAGCATTCACTTTTTTAATTTTGTCGAACTGAACAACGAACAGAGCTTAGAACCAAAAATTCCACAAGCGAACATTTTCACGATCTTTCTAGCGAACGCTTTTATGCGCGGGCTTTGAGCGCGGCAACCGAATCAAGAAATTCCGTAATGAAAATAAACCTAACACTGTCACTGTCACACCTGTCATGTCAAAGTGAATGTTTTTTTTTTTGACGTTTCCCTTGATAGACGTGGCTGACTGCCTAATTAGTAGAGTAACTTTCCATAGAGCAACGATGGGATGATATTCTCGTGAAATATTCGCGGTAGGTGATATTTTTTTCTTTTTTTTCATTAATAAAATAAATTTCATTATAGTTGCATAAGTTGATAAAAAATGCAATGCAATAGCTTTACCTCGGCAGTTCCCGAGTGCCACACGTATTTTTTTTTCATGAAGATGTCAGACTTTACAGTCGGCTGGGCAAAAAGCTTGCCAGAACGCTCCTTCACGATTTTGGTCTTAGCGTTGAGTGTAGAGACGGGCGGCGCGAATAAGACATTAATTACTTGCAAATATGAGAATTCGCCACTAGCGTATGGGTGCCTCGTGGCATCTTTCAAACATTTTTATACATTTAAACTTACTATACCGCTCGCTGCTCCGCGCTAAGTCACCGTTCACAGCTTTCAGCAGAATGCTCGTTATAATGCTCTTGTTTGAAAGAATTTGCTGCGCGAAACAGCTCGGTTGGTGTGGACGTGTCTCGGGCGAGGCTGACAGCGCTGCGGCGGTCGAGCGACCGAGCACCCGTGCCATCCAGTGTCGTCTTTTGTTTTGCTCGCGTGACTCGGTCGAAAAACAATAGACGCGTCCACAAAGAGTGAACAGCCTCGCTTGTCAGTTTCCTCGCGCAGCAAATTCCTCGCGAGGCTGCGCGCTCTGTGTAGACGCACCTAATGATCAAGTTTATTTTGATACTCCTACGCGTCATTTATATCTCAAATCCATATAAAAACAAAGGTACCATACGAAGATTTAAACCTGCTAGTAATTCGACGGAGTATGATTTAAGATAGTTCCGACCGCTATGATCTCCGGACTTCCTTTTATTTTCACCAGTTAACAAACCACCGCACCCTCGTCACAAACTTAGATGACATAACGACAAAAACACATGATAAATGTGGAAAAGAAAGAAGAACTTTTAAAAATAATATGTCGGTAATAATCTTCTTTTGACTGTTATGTTCTTGTCTTTAGAATATAAAAATATTATTATTTTATTGAAAAAAATGTGTATCAAATAAATTTAAATTAATTTATAGACGTTATGCCTAATTAAGGCTCGAACAGACACACGCGATTAATCGCGCTGCGACAACGAGCCAAGCTAATTTCCACTCTAAATGTACTGCGACTGGACCGCGACAAGTCGCCCCGCGCGATTAATTGTGTGTGTCTGCTCGAGGCTTTATACCCAATTTCGTAACACCCTAAAAAGCTTTGAATAATCATAATGTACAATTACATCCTCATAATTTACACCAGGAAGACTGCGTGTACCAAAGGGTTGACTCTTTGTGCCGAACCGGAAATTGACCCCATGACCCAATAATTTGTAAAGACGGTCAACGGAATTCAGCTCGACCCTTTATCCTTTTCCTTCATCTAATGAAGCTTTATTTCCGCAGTACGAATTCAAGGCGAGGGGCGTGAAGAAGCGCAAGGTGACTGTGGACGTGTCCACTGACGGTGTGCGCGTGACGACTAGGACCAATATCACGGCTAGGAAGACAAAGGTGAGTTTCAATTTATTCAGTAATGAGCCATTGCGAAAAAAAGCTTTTGCGATTAAACATTAGGTAGAAAATACCATGAGGTGTTTTCAGGCTGATTTTGTGAACCTATGGTAAATAGGTGATTCTTGTCAATGCCACAGGTTTTTGCCAGTATTAAGGCCCGTAAGTACCGTAACACCGGCCACTGGTACTGACCAGAGGCCTCATCACAAGATTTCTGTATTTTATTTACAGCAGAGTTGAAGTTTTTACTGCGTGGTGTATGGAAAATGAAACAGCGCCTCTAGTGTACGAACGAGGAACAATTTTTTTCCTTCAAATTAACGTCAAAGTTCCAGTTTACTTTACGTCACAAAATCTGGAAAAGTCATGCTATGGTATGGCACGGGCTAAGTGTTACGGACCGTAACGTAGCATTCGAAGCGAGAAACGAGCCCTTGTTTCTCGCTGCGAGCGCATTGTTTTCCCGCACTGACTGTGCGAACACGTTTCATTACTCCCCGTAACACCAGTCAGCAGTACCCGCCTTTTTCTTTTTTTTTACCTACTCCCTAGGCTGTAATAAACCCCACCGACCCAGGACAGATTAATGAAAATAAAAACTTGTACCTATGGCCTTAACTATTAAGGCTAGAAAATAGGTGATCTTTGTGTCTGCCACAGGCTTTTGTCAGACTTATTATTACCTACTCCCTAGGTCGTAATCTACCACACAGACCCAGTACAGGTTAATGAAAATAAAATCATGTTATTGCTTTATTCAATTATTCAGATCAAAGAGACATGGAAAATGAAAACGGTTAACTGAGAAGATTGATCAATATTAATGGTAGGTAAAAAAGACAAGACAAAAAATTTAAAAGTTTTAAGAATTCCAGAACCAAAGGGCCAAAAATATTGGACATGTGGTGAGTACTGGTGAGTCGATGACTCGCCGTCCGAACATGAACCATGCCAGGGTCGACATCGCCTCAGAGAGCTTGCAGCAGTCTGACGTGGCTCCCACAGAAGGCCAAAGCCTGCCAGGGTCGCGGAATTGTCCAAACTGGAAACCATGACCCTGGTACATAAAGGGCTATTGAAGGAACACGATGGATTTTAGTCAGCACGAGTCTGACAGTCCCTTCCGCTACACCCAGGGTGGAGGACTCATTTGATGATAATAATATCTAAAGAAAACGGCCAAAAATATTGAGAGGACAGCAAAAGAGCCTACTAATGGTACAATAGCAACTAGTGATAATGTATGCAAAGTAGGTCATATTTACTAAACGAGCGAGTATTGTTGCTAAATGCGACCCTCGGCCGCCCGCGGAATGTTTTAACCCCACTTAAAGAGACATTTACGGTAAGGGTGTTAATATAATTATACTAACAAATGTAGATCACTCTGGACGGGTAGGTACGGCTGAGATAACTAAATGTATGACGTAATAAGTAAATGATAAAACACTGGTTCGTATAAAATTAATAATGAAAAGCGCCAATCTCGAGTACCAAAAGACGAAGATGATCATGAAATGTTTTTTAAAAATAAACAAAAAAGAGTCCATATTCCAAGAAGTCAAAACGTCCCTAAAAGGTATTCAAAGACTTCCATAAATATTATTCAATACTTGTCTTAATGCATGGACTTTATTATTCATGAAATGCTGATAATATACATTTGGTTTCCTGAACGAGATCTTGAGTTAAAAATTGAAAATTTCGAAGACAAACCACTACAAATAATATTTAGTTTCATGCTTCATTCGTTTTTTTTTATAATCAGCGTTTTCCACACTATTCTGACAAAGTTATAAAAAAATATTCTCCCTTTTTATGTGATTCTATTATATCAATCCACCAATATTCATCTTAGTTCATAAATCCTAAGTACAATCTCTCAAGTTTGAGGAAATATCTCAGTATGATTTTTATATTCTTCGCAGTATCCCGATGAAAAATGTTAGTTCAAATTCAGAGATGGATGCGTGATTCACACGTTCATTTTGTAATAGTTTGCTTGTTTTGCGAATTTAGGATAAAACCAATTTTCTTTAGAAAAACTAGTTTTGTTCTCGTTAATCGAGTCATTTTCTAATTGGGGCACTATTGTTGGAATTCTCCGAGGGATTTGTTCGGGAGCCATTCGGGTAAACAAAGCGAAATTAGTACTGTAGGGTGCACAAAAACGTTACAAGGTGTAATGACTGGTTTTATTTTACAAAAGCCTTTAAGATGTATGACATTATCTTCCGCCACATATTGGCTGATAATCACATATTTCTAAATTATCTGTTAAACGAGAGGAACCGGTGACGCTGATTTTTTCTCGGGGCTCGTAAATCATGTCGGGCTATAATGGACGACTGTCAACCTCCTGTCTTGGATCCGCCGCCTTCAGCGCCTATTGTAGCATCGATCCATTGTTGCCCTGAAGAATTTCTTGATCCACTCTTCATTATTTGCATCGCTTTTGCTTTTCCTGTACCTTTTTATTTCGTTTCGAGCACTTCACTCTAGTTCCCTTTCGTTATGATTTTTCTTTTTACATCTTTTGTTTTCTAAATAATTTTTTTAAATACTAGGTTTAAACCAGCATGGAAGATTTTTGAGTGTTCGCTTCTGAGCTTCGGTCAGAATTCTAAAATATCTCGAGTCATAATCTTAACACTCTGAGATTCATAAAATACATTTCGTATGTACGTTAGTAGCTGCAGAAATAATACTAGAATTGAAATAGCCCACAACTTACAGTACAATTTCAAATAAAATCAAAACCAAAGTTTCACAATCATTTCTGTAACTTGCTACTGAGCTTCTAAACAAAAGTACTGCTTCTGTCCTGGCAAGTCTAGGAGACAGAAGAAGCAGGAAATATAATAGGAGACCGGTGAGACTGCAACCACAGGATCTCTTTCCGTTCATGAAGAGAGAGTAAGTTCTCAGTAAGAGATTACAGTGAGCTAAAATAGGAGAATGTTTCAACTTCATAAACACCGGGCTGCTGCTGTACCGCTACCGACCAAACCCGGCTCAGGTTATTGCTTAATAATATTTCGATGGGCGGGGCTTAGCACGAATGCGGCGCTGGCGTCGTGAAGTTATTGAAATCCTAACTTTTATATGTAGGTAAGAAGGAAACTAAAAAATTAAAAACCGTATTAGCATTGACACCTCACCTTAAACTCAACAGTTTCGCTCGTGACCACGTCATCAACAAGGCTTTGACTGCTATCAAGTGTATCTGATTGTGAAAGTTGTTCCAGAAGACTTCAAGTAAGCTGTTTGGTCGCGGCAGCAAGTCGAAGTCGAGCACTGTGCCGGAGACCGCAGAGATCATGCATCATCCCATCTACCGCATCTTCTACGTGTCCCACGACAGCTCCGATCTCAAGATCTTCTCTTATATCGCTAGAGATGGTGCCACCAACGTCTTCAAGTGCAACGTCTTTAAAAGCAACCGCAAGGTTAGTAGTTTTATCGACATTACATTCTAGCTTTACGTCTTCCTTGAGAATTGGAAAGAAGTAGCGCATAATCGCGTTGGCAAGAATGGAAGGAAGCCTTTGCTCAGCAGTGGGATGATAAAAGAACATACTAGTTTCTGCCCGCAGCTTTGTCCGATTAAAATATTTTTTAACGTAACTATTTTGTGTAATGTCATCCCACACTAGAAACTAGGTGAAATCTTCAAATGACTCCTCCGGCCCTATCTGGAGCGGTTATTTTGGTTGCCCTTTGCGTTTCAGGGCCACGATATCCCGTTTGGACAGTCCCTCGACCATAGAAGGGTTAACAGAAAAAAGTATAACTTTATAAATATTTAAATAAATATTTGATGGAGCAATATTTAACAAAACGAGCGGTGTTTCATAACAATAATACAAATTGGCTCCCCGCCTAAAGATCAACAGTTAATAAATAGACTCAACTCCAGTTTAAGATGGAGAGGAATCCCAAAGTGAAAGATTAATAAATATCAAAGATTCGCCCGCACCCTCTTCTTGGGAAAATATCTTTCATTCATTCACAATTTCGAAAGGTTTCGTAATTTACAGGACTATTAAATCTATTTCACGGTCTAAGACGGTTTCGAATATCTAAATTGTCGTAGTTTCATTGCGATGTTATTACTTAGAGGGTAAAGAAAATTATATTCAGCTTCGGAAATTCGCTTTTAGTTCTCACAAAATTCCATAATTCTTTCTCTATTTCTTTCTGAACTCTTAAACTGTCAAGGAGTCAATAAAATTGTCACAGAAACAACACACGTAAATACTTCACTCGAAGACCATCGTAACTACCAAAACACGAAAAACTTGACCGCCCTTTTAAGGTAAAGCACGCCACATTTCGTCGCTGTCTTCCTATATAATCCACTTTAAATCGTACGTTCTGAAGTGTGAAGTAAAGGTGCCTTAACGAGCGGAGAGCGACCCGTTGTCGAGCTCGAGAGTGGTCTGGAAGCAAGAGTATTCTTTATTAAGATCGCTCGGGCTCGTAAACGGGCCCAGCTATAAACCGCAGCTGCGTATCACTCGTCCGTACAATATGTGGAAATGACCACTCCACTGAACAATCGTTACACTTATATGCCTTGATCACACGTACCGAGCTATCGGGCGAGACAGTGCTCTCGATAGAGTACTCGCTACGTTTAAACATAAAGTTGAGTGCTCGGCCCTACTTTTATACATACCGAATACTTGCCGAGAGTACTGTCTCGCCCTTTTGCTTGATCACACGTACCGAGCTATCGGGCGAGACAGTGCTCTCGATAGAGTACTCGCTACGTTTAAATATACAGTTGAGTGCTCGGCCCTACTTTTATATATACCGAATACTTGCCGAGAGTACTGTCTCGCCCGATAGCTCGGTACGTGTGATCAAGGCAATACTGATGGACTTTAATCGATGCACGACCAAGATGAAAGATTTTGCTAAGTCTCTATACAGTGGGGTGCTAAGACAGGAAACCTCCACGTGCGCCCGTGGACTGGAGTTCCCTCTCGGATACGTCCGGGGGAAAGACCAGTTTTTCGGGCCGGTGCGCCCTGGGATGCGGGCAAAAACTCTCCTTAGGCACTGTGTGCCTAAGGGGTTTCTTTGCCCGTATGCAAATAGCCTGTCGGGTGGACGCTCCAACGCGTGTCCCTCTGAACAGCAGAGGGCACAGCGGCGGAGCGGGCTTGCGGACGGTGAGTAATGGGTAAGCTCGCCGTCCGACCAGGTACCAAGCCAGGGTCGGTGGCGCGTCGTGTTTCACGCGTCACCGACGGGGCCGCTTATGGGGCCAAATGCCTGCCGGGGTCGCGGATTTTTTCTTAATCCAGGATACCGTGGCCCCGGAACGTAAAGGGCATCCGACGGAACACGGGTGGATTTTAGTCAGTAAGAGTCTGACAGTCCCTCCCGCCCCACCCAGGGCGGGAGGACTCATTTGATGATTTTGCCACCCTAAAAAAAAAAAAAAAAAAAAAAAAAAAAAAAAAAAAAAAAAAAAAAAAAAGTCTCTATACAGTGTGTCCGGGAACGAGTTAGCGATACTTGAAGGGGATATTATAGATTCATTTCCATAGACAAAACTGCTTTAAAAAAAATTCTTACTCCAACACCTCGCGAATGGCGGACATTTTAATTTTTTGATTTTTCAAACTGTGGTATGGCAAATATCTTTAAATCCAAGAGACCTACAAACATGCCAATGACTTTATAGCAAAGTTAAATATTAAGGCTTTTCAAAAACTTGCGCTAAGGAAGGGTTATGTTCAAGTGAGAATAACTACTAAAATACTTAACGAAGAGTGATAATTTTGATATAATTTTATAGCCTGACTCAAATACTTTTAATTTAATGCAAAAACCTAAGCAAAATACAGGGGTACTTTTCGTGCTAGAGTATAAAATGTGAAAATATTCAGTAATTTTTGTGTACAATTTCGTGTTTGCCCACATTTTTTGGTTCTTTTTGCATTTTATTTAGAAAGCTTTCACAAGTTTTTGAAAGCCTTAATATTTACCTTTGCAATAAAGTCATTTGCATGTATGTAGGTCTCTTGGATTCAAAGATATTTGCATTTTATTGTACATACCCCAGTTCGACAAATCAAAAAATTAAAATGGCCGCCATTCGCGAGGTGTCGGAGTAAGAATTTTTTTAAAAGCAGTTTTGTCGATGAAAATGAGTCTATAATATTCCCTTCAAGTATCGCTAACTCGTGTCCGGACACACTGTATATTTCCTTTTCGACCGGAATTCAAAGTTTCACAATATTTGTGCGACTACCACTAGGCCCGTTTTTTACCGACAAAAAAAGGAGGAGGTTCTTAATTCAACATGTATATACAGGGTGGAATTTTGTAATGCCACCTGGAGGGAAAGTACTCTTAATACTGCAGATAGAAAATTTTACTCAAAGGAAACATTCCTTTATTTTTGAATAGAAAGCAAACTGCATTCAAAGATTTTCGAAAATTCTCTTCTCCCACACCCGGGAATCGAACTGGCTAAAATCTGAAAAAATTATACCCTGTACTTTTGTTGCATCGATCGTTAGGGTAAATTATAAGGATGAAATCTCTCTAACAAATGAGCCCATTTCGAGCAACTAATTAGTTAGTTTACCATTTTTTGTAAATAATTAAATTAACATTTCCTGGTTTTCCTTTCATTTAATTTATCATGTTTGTTAGAGAGATTTCATCCTTATAATTGACCCTAACGATCGATGCAATAAAAGTACAGGGTATAATTTTTTCAGGGTTTAGCCGGTTCGATTCCCGGGTGTGGGAGAAAAGAATATTCGAAAATCTTTGAATGCAGTTTGCTTTCTATTCAAAAATAAAGGAATGTTTCCTTTGAGTAAAATTTTCTATCTGCAGTATTAAGAGTACTTTCCCTCTAGGTGGCATTACAAAATTCCACCCTGTATATATATTTTTAAGAACAGAATTACAGCACCTGCAGTCCACGCCACAACGCAGACTAATTCTATCTCTATTCTACCAAGAATAGACAGGAAGTTATTTTATGGTTATTTCTTTAATATTCGAAATTATTTTTGCACAAGTATGGAACATCCCGTAGACGACTGGACAATAGAAATCTTTCTACATTTTGTAATGTTGGATAAATTATAAAAACCCTAATCAATTACTAAAAGAGAAAGAGTTTTGGATGGTCTCTAGATTATAAACTGAAAGAATTTGATATTTCATAGAAAATGATTTTCCGATTTTCACCCCGCTAGGGGTTGATTTTTTAAAAATAGATTAATATACCTGTGTGTTAATACAGTGAAAACGTTTTAAGCCTCCTGCAAACACACGCGATTAATCGCGCTGCGACAACGAGCCAAGCTAATTTCCACTCTAAAAATACTGCGAATGGACCGCGACATGTCGCCCCGCGCGATTAATCGCTTGTGTCTGCAGGAGGCTTTACTTATGTCCAGTGATAGGTCGAGGGCAAAAACATTTATGGAAAAAATGCGCATAAGCTTGGTACGAGTAGGTATATTGGGCATAAATATTTTTACGCCCAAATAAATGCCCAGTCACTGAGCATAAAAACTATTAAAATTTCATTAGTAAAAAATTAAGGAGAAACGTAAGAGAGAATATTCCCAGGTATAAGGTATTTATTTTATTGAAATTTTACGCCCTTTTTTTGAGCGTTTCATCAACGCGCCCAAATTGTCGGGCATAAACCCATCTCTACTTATCCCATGCTATACAAATTAACGGAAAAAATTATAGGGTTTTTATTTCCTAAAATTGTGGTGACTATCTAAGGGAGAAAGATTATCCCAATACAATAATAGATTAACCCAAGAGTATATAAACCGACTAGCGGTGGAAGTTGGCTGTCAAAGTAGGAGTGAAAGAAGAACCTTCTGTACTTCTGTACTCCTATTTGATTTGATAGTTTAATAGTTTTCCTAACAGCCAGAACTACCACATTCGAAAAAACCCTGTAGCGTTTCATGTACAGTTTTATTTTTCAAAAATCTCTGTATTATTTACGGTAGTATAGTATTGTTACGGTAAAATTCAAACCAAAGGTATTTTTTATTATTGTGTATTGTTTTTGTTTAAATTAAAAATAATTAAGTACCGAATTTATTTGCTGATTATATATTTTAAATAAAAACAAAATCAATGCACAGGAAACTATGTTAATTTATTTGAGCTAAACAATTAAATTTAATACTGTTTTTAAAAAGAGTAATTGTTTGAAGGCATTTTTCTCTTCTTAAACAATCGTTCTTTCTTAGCATTGTGACGTGAAGAAAAAGGTTTCCCTTTTTAAAATTTTCAAGGTCCAAATAACAGTAAGTAAACATAATAATGTACACCGGGTGTAGCAACAAAATTGCGAATATCTCCGTTGGTAATAAAACGGTTTATACATTAAGGAAGGAACTAATTTTGTGCCCAGCTGTTAAAGTGCCTTATCGAAATATTTTCAAAGAAACACATCTTACTTTTCGTAAAGGTGCGGTACTCAGCGGTCTCGTATTGAATCAGGAAGAGGGTTAAGTGTTTGCGGACCGTTCCATTTGAAAGAAAAATTATGGGTTCCGAAATTCCGAACCGTGACCAATAAAATTAACCTCTTCGAATTCAGACCCTTGCCAATTGAAACTTAGTATTAACTTGGTGTGCATACCTACTTTATGGTTAGACTTTATTTTTAACTTTTATACTCGCTGAGTTTTTGCAATTGTACCTAACTGTTGGGCCCGGTCCCCTCTCTTCTACCATACTAACCGGTTTTGTATGTCAAGAAATCACATTGCTGAACTCTACGATGTGCTCTTCGAAGCCACGGCTTTGAGATCGTCCAATCGTGAAGCGCGAGCGCTCACCGTTCGCGCCGCACGATTGGTTAGTGTCGCTAACAGTAGCTTAGACCTTAGAGCATAGCAAACTTTAGGCCCAGTTTGGCGTGAGCTGTGTTTATAGCGACTTAGAGAATAGCACTGCAGGAGCTCCGCGAGTCTCAGAGGCCTCGTTCACGGACATGCGGGGAATCAGGCGGCGCGCCACGCTTAGCCGTCCCTATCATTTTTCCAGCCTTAAAGCATATTAGTCCAGCCAATAGGGACAAAAAAGAGGCTTTGCCTACATTAGGTGGTGTAATATTTTTTTATTTGTATTCCTTAAGTATATGCTCCTCATGAAAAATGTGAGTTTTCGACCTCGAGGAGTGTCTGCGTTAGCCGCCATCTTGGCTTGAAGGGTCCCAAATGTGTTCTTTTCATATAATGCTTCAACCGTTGACTTTATGACAAAGATGTCTCAGAGAAGTTTAAAGGCAATGAAATTCCACAACAAATGGTATTTGTTTTTATTCTGTACGTCTAATAGATATAAAGTTTCAAGAGGGAGAACGTTCAACATTCATAAAAATCATCTACACAGTTAACGAGTATTTTGAACACGATTTCGTCCGCGAGGATGCTTATTTCGGGTTTACAATTATCAAACATCCTCTTAACATTTATTTTATCGATTTCGTTGAAAAGTGCACATTGGAAAGTTTTAAGTAAGTCGAGTGAGATTAAATTATTTTCATACAAATTTTATTCCCATTTTTAAACCTTAGCTTTTAACCTTAGGGTATGAATTATCAAAATCCGTTCTGAGTGCACAAATACGTCATACAAGAAACAATTGTGCAAATTTCATCATGCTTCTATGCCAAGCGGTTTCGGGTGTGCGTTGATTCAAAAGTCAGTCAGCCAGTCGGTTTATCTTGTACTAGCAGTTCGCCCGCGACTTCGTCTGCGCGTATTTCGAACCTTTTATCTGTGAATTTCTACTCCCGGCCACCCTCCTTATGGTATACTTTTGGAAAATCTAAATTAATATCCAACAAAAATTCTGTCTACCCAAAAACAACCCCTCAGGGTTTCAAATTTCGCAAAATCCCGCCTGAGGTAGCACCTACGTCCTAGAACAAACCCATAAGCAAAATTTGAGACTACTAACTATCAAGAACAAAGTCGCGTCTTAGTGAGCATCAGTCTTTTTTTTTAGCGTGTTACATTCATTAAATGAGTCCTCTCACCCAGGGCAGGGTAGGAGGGACTGTCAGACTTGTACTGACTAAAAGCCACGGTGTCCTTCAATAGCCTTTTACGTTCCAGGGTCACGGTATTCGTAAGTCCCGCGGTCCCGGCAGGCTTTGGCCCTCTAAGGGGAGGCCCCGTCATTGTGCTGACACTCTGTGAGGCGCGCGTGGAACATAGCGCGCCGTCGACCCGGGCATGATCCATGGTCGGACAGTGAGTCGCCCATTAAGCCTCCTGCAGACACACGCGATTAATCGCGCGGGGCGACATGTCGCGGTCCATTCGCAGTATTTTTAGAGTGGAAATTAGCTTGGCTCGTTGTCGCAGCGCGATTAATCGCGTGTGTCTGCAGGAGGCTTTACTCGCCATCCACATGTCCGCGTCTACGGTTGCCGGAGATCGTCTTGCGACGTCCGTCGCATTGGGCGTCTACCACTGCGGCTGGGCTGTAAGGTGGACGCTGTCCTCTGCCTCACGCGTCCCGCCTCCTCCTTGGCTAGCATGCCTGCCGCGATTGCGGCGTGCTCGAAAGTGTGCGATGGCCGCGTCCTAAAAAACTCTATGCATATTTTAAGACTCCCAGCATTTGTAATAACAAAGTTTCATGCAAACTATCAACCCCAAAAACATCCTCTTAGGGATATAATTTCAGAAAATCCCGTCATAGGCAGCATCTACGTCCTAAAACAAATCCCTATGCAAAATTTGAAAGTCCTAGTACTTGTAGTAACAAAGTTTCATACAAACTATAAACCCCAAAAACAACCCTTTAGAGGTGAAATTTCGCAAAATCCCGTTTTAGTGAGCACCTACGTCTCTAAAAGAATCCCCATGCAAAATTAGAGACCTCTATCTATCAACACCAAAAACAACCCCTTAGGGGTCGAATTTCCCAACATCCCGTCTTAAGTACCACCTACGTCCTAAAAAGAACCCCCATGCTAAATTTGAAACTCCTAGCACTCGTAATGAAGTTTCATACAAACTATCCATGCCGAAAAACAACCCCGTAGGGGTCGAATTTCGCAACATCCCCTCTTAGTGAGCACCTTTTTCCTTAAAGAATTTCCATACAAAATTTGAGACCTCTATCTATCAACAGCAAAAACAACCCCTTAGGGGTCGAATTTCGCAACATCCCGTCTAAGTGAGCATCTACGTCCTAAAAATATACCCCATGTAAAATTTGAGACTCCTAGCACTTATAATAAGGAAGTTTCAAACAATCTATCAACACCAAAAACAACCCCTTAGGGGTCGATTTACGAAAAACCCCTTTCGTAAGTAGCACCTACTACCTACAAAGAACCCACATGCAAAATTTAAAACTCCTAGTACTTGTAGCAACAAAGTTTCATACAAACTATCAACCCCAAAAACAACCCCTTAGGGGCGTAATATAGCAAAATCCCTTCTTAGCGAGCACCTATGTCCTAAAAAGTACCCCTATGCAAAATTTTAAACCCCTAGCACTGGTAGTTTCCGAGATTTCGTGTCCTATGAGTGAGTGACCTTTTGCTTTTATACAGGGTGTCCAGTAATGAATGGATAACCTTGGAATGGGTCATAGTAGAACGAAAGGCGATTCAGAAAAAAATACAAAAAAAAATCAATACCGAGTATTGCCTAAGATATGTCACTTTTAAGAATATTGATAATTTTTGGTACCCTACTTTACATTCTTGCACACCACGACCACAAATTGATGAATTCCATAATTTTTTTACTGTTAAAATAATCTACATTAACTGAGCTGATAGATGAGCAGTAAATAGTAACACTGCTACTAAACAGCTTTTTAAAAAATGAACTAGAATTAGTACTTTAGTGAAAAAATTGAGAAAAATTTTCATTGAGAGAAAGTTTAAGCAACCATAGCATGAAAAAAACGTATGGCAACACAGGTGACCAATAATTTTAAAATAATGAGCACTTAATGCAGATTTTGAAATGGTATTACTTATCATTGTACCTAATGTAAATAATGAATTATTGCTAATTGTGTTTGAAAGGAGAGAAAATTGCTGCTGAGAAAAGTTTGAAATATTCAGGTATTCCAGGTAAACCCCACACATTTTAAGAATTTCACCGAATAAAAAAAAAGTCTCATCTTCTAGACGCTTCGAATGACACCTATTTCAAATCTGTTGGATAGCTTCACCCACCTTCACCCAGGTTAGGTTAGGTAAGCCAATTTCTCTCCTTTCAAACACAAATAGCAATTATTCATTATTTTCAATAGGTACAAAGATGAATAATACCATTTTGAAATCTGCATTAAGTGCATATCATTTAAAAATTATTGGTCACCTGGGTTGTCATACGTTTTTTTCGTCATTGTACCTATTGAAGATAATGAATAATTGCTATTTGTGTTTGAAAGGAGAGAAATTTGCTAACCTAACCTGGGTGAAGGTATCCAACAGATTTGAAATAGGTGTCATTCGAAGCGTCTAGAAGATGAGACTTTTTTTTACTTTGGTGAAATTCTTAAAATGTGTGTGGTTTACCTGGAATACCTGAATATTTCAAACTTTTCTCAGCAGCAATTTTCTCTCCTTTCAAACACAATTAGCAATAATTCATTATTTACATTAGGTACAATGATAAGTAATACCATTTCGAAATCTGCATTAAGTGCTCATTATTTTTAAATTATTGGTCACGTGTGTTGCCATACTTTTTTTTCATGCTATGGTTGCTTAAACTTTGTCATAACGAAATTTTTTCTCATTTTTTTCACTAAAGCACTAATTCGAGTTAATTTTTTGAAAAGCCGTGTATTAACAGTGTTACTATTTATTGCTCATCTATCAGCTCAGTTAATGTAGATTATTTTAACAGTAAAAAAATTATGGAATTCATCAATTTGTGGTCGTGGTGTGCAAGAATGTAAAGTAGGGTACCAAAAATTATCAATATTTTTAAAAGTGACATATCTTAGGAAATACTCGGTATTGATTTTTTTTTGTATTTTTTTCTGAATCGCCTTTCGTTCTACTATGACCCATTCCAAGGTTATCCATTCATTACTGGACACCCTGTATATATAGATTTAGGGATTTTTTTACTTTGAATCAACGCGCAGCCGAAACCGCAATAGATTTTCAACTTAAATCGCTGGCGTATACAATTGAAAATCTGTTAAAGACTAACAGCCTTACTACAAAAACTTAAACATCTGTTGAACACTTGTCTAAAAAAAGTGTGACTGCAAAACGGACCTTATTTCAACGCCATAATCTGACATTTTTTTAGACAAGTGTTCAACAGACGTTTAAAAGTTTTTGTGGTACGACGGTCAGCGTTTACGTTAATCGCTTGCCGTTTGGCTATAGGGTCAGGGCCACAATTGACCAGACAACAGAACTTTAAGAAGCTCGCACTGGACGCATTAAAGGCTAGTTACGGCATTGTACAGGGGTCATAAAGGTAATTTAATAAAAAAGAATTGTTTATTAACACTTCAAAGGAGGAATTTCTGTATACCAAGAGCTATATTAAAGTAAAGGTAAATCATAAACATACAAAACTTTATAAAAAGTAAAATGGAGACCCTCAATATCTCCGCAACAAGAGATTATGGTCCAAAAAAATAATAATGACCAAAGAACACCTGTGCCTTCTTACCTATATTAAGCGTCTTTTTAAAACATTGACTATTTAATAATAACTTTTTCAAAACTACAAAAGATACATCTAATATATAAAAATCAATGCCACTTTTCGTTGTAATGTTATAACTCAAGAACGGGCTCACCTATCCAAACCGAATTTTTAGGCTTTGTTCGAACTACATATGTATTTAGTAGATGCTTTATGTGAAGTTTATCGAAGTTTTTAAGTTTTTAGTTTTATCGAACTAAAAGCCCGACCACCAGCGGCAATCAGTTACAACTATGTTAATGGTGCTCTCACGTGTCCACTCTGTACAAGAATTTTTGTAAACAAAGGCGGTTTTGCTAGCCACATGAGAGCCCATGTTAGACGCCAGTAGGTTAGTAATGAAACGGTCGCCGTAGCCGAAAACGGCATGGAAGGATTATTATTATTATTATGTGAAGTTTGCACAAAATCGGACGAGCGGTTCTTGATATACCCGTGCGAAGCTGGGACGGGCCACTAGTATCACATAATTATCCTACTTCTAAAAATATATCTCGTATTAATACTTTCTATTATTTTTCAATTTTTCCAAAAAAAGTTCTGGTGACTACTTGTCCGCAAATTCCACGGAACACCAGTTAAGCGCAAAAGCCCCCTAAGTAAGTCTCAGTGTAGTGTTCCATAGTCTCAGGTGCAAACTAGTGTCAGCCCACCATTTCAAAGAACACTGGCAAACAAGTATCCATGTAATATATTCTTTAGACACCAAATCGTCAACATCTCTTACTGACAAAATGGTAGGTAAGGCGTCACATGATATCTTTTAATCTTTCACACATTAGACGGGAATGTACACGAAACGTAATTCTGCTAAATCCCTGCCAAAGCTGACACTGACATATGGCCCGAAAAAGAAAGCTGACTAGAAAAAGATATAAAGAAAATTATTTGAAAGGTACGCTACAAATACCTAGTAATTAGAATTTTGAGGTATTTTTGAAAGTTTTTTAATTTTTTTTCCGCCTTGATCTGTAATAAAGTTTCTTTGCTTAGTGAAACCTTTTCATTACAGTCTTTGTGATTTGAAAATCGAAAGGCGTAGTATCTACAAGTGTAAAACAAGTTGAAGTTTACGTGTCCTGGGTTTAAGTAGGGCTTAAACGTTGCTTGCAACAACCAAGACATGCGCTGTTCTTTAAAATACACTGACAAGATGAAAGGTTTCTACAGTTCGTAACATGTTTTCTTTAACTTATGACCTCTGAATTATATAAAGAGTTTGAAATTAAAAAATGAAACTAAGAAATCATAATAAAGTCTACCGTATCAAACTTTCGCGAACTTTTTTTGATGTGTGTACTCGTTTACCCTTTAAGGCGAGGTTAGGCCGGAAACGCACAGGCCGGTGGCTTGCTTAGCGCCTAGCCCTAGAGCCTAGCGAGTCATGTACAATCGAAAATGTTCGTGAACGGCGCTTGACGACTAGCTAGGTGTCAAGCGCGCAATGCGGCCGTTTACGAACATTTTCGAACGTTCGTTATACTAAGGTGACTCGCTAGGCTCTATGCGCTAAGCAAGCCTCCGGCCTGTGCGTTTCCGACCTTAGGGTTTCCTATCTGAGAAAATAATACCCATTGTAGCTTAATAATTCTAAAAAGGCCACTTTAGCATAATCAAATTATGAGTTGCGATTCAAGTCATAAAATGGCAAATTTGACTGTAAAGCCCAAGCAATAGAGTAGATAAAAAACAAAAAATTACATTTTCCCTGCACGCGTAGCATTGCGTCGTAGAAAGCGGTTTTGTCGATGGAAGAAAACACAAAATTACAGAACGTAGAAACATGTTTACCATTTGAAGCATGGCAATTTGTAAAATATAGAAAAGAAATATTTCTATTCTTCAATGCTGTGCGAATCGTGTCATATACTTATACAAAATACCTACATGTGGCACTCGGAGACTGCCGCGGTAAAGCTATTGCATAAATTTTTTTTAAGAATAAAATCGCCTATAATAATAATAATATTTAACGAGAATATAATTTATTTAAAATGTTTGTGGTGCACTGCTGTAATAAAGAACTTCTTTGCTGTAAGATAATTTTCATTATGAAAACTTCTTTTGTCGTCGTCGTTTAGAATCAGTAAGAAAAAGTAAATTGTTTTTATGACGGATATTTTTATGACTGCCGAAGTCTCCCGAACTGAACAGATGTTAGACGATGCGTGGTGTCAGGACTATTTTCCTTAGGTTTTTCGAGGATTTTGGTTTTTTTTTGATTCGGTCGCCGCGCCGGGTCGCGCTCAGAGCCCGCGATAAAAGCTCTGCAATAGCTTAAAAACAGTCGATTTGTAAAGAAATAACGATGAAAATATAACTTTGTCTAGAGATGTAATTGGTAGCTTGCTACGCGTGCAGCAATGATTTTGGCCGATCATGTCATATACACACACGTGTCACTAATAAAGCCAGAACTTAGGAAGCTTTGCGACTCGACGAACAACACCAAAGAAAGAACATTGGGATAAGCCGTATGAACTCCTTACAAGATAGTGACAAGGAACTAAAATCGTTACTATTTTACCTAATTTTGTTTTTATATTTTGGTAAACGTTGATTAAAATTAATATACCTATTAAAGGTTCCTCCAAGTCCTTTACATATTATTCGTCAGCGTCGACAGCCAGTCTTGGATTAGATATTATTCATTGCAGCTCGGTTTCTCTCTAATCCGAGGCATTTTATAAAAAAAGGAAAACTCCATAATTATATTTTTTATGCCCCCAAGGAGCCGCGTCTGTACAATCATTCTTTTTGATTAACTACCCGCGACATTTATATGGGGTATCCATTTTCAAAAGATTAATATTGTCTGAGAATCGTTCGTTCATTGATTTAAAAAAAAACAGTGACTATGAATCGGTTAAAAATAAAATGATTCATTGTCTGCCAAGAGTTATTTTGATTCGAAAGATAAGGTTTACTTTTATTGTTACATTTGAAACTGGCGATAAAATAGGCCGTAAACTTATTCGTTTCTTTGATAATTAATAAAACAGTAATGTTTAAAACATTATTCTGATTTTAAGCTTTGCATAGCTTTTACCGCGGGCTCTGAGCGCGGCGCGGCGCGGCGACCGATTCAAGAAATTCCTAAAAACGTAAGGAAAATCCCTGACACCGTCGTCTAACGTCGTTTCAGTTCGGGAGACTTCGGCAATTATAAAGGTACGGACAGACGTGCTCATAAAGGTATGGACAGATGTGCTCATAAAGGTATGGACAGACGTGCTCATTACTAGCAGGAAAGCATGCGTTTCTTGAGCAAGGGGCAATTTAATTGAGGGCGAGGGAGAGGGAGAAGAACTTTTCTTGACGTTTCACTTGTTTGACGTGGCTGACCATAGCCTAATTAGTACAGTAATAAATATAATAAATAAATAATTATATTTGCATAAGTTGATAAAAAATGCTATACAATAGCTTTATCGCGGCAGTCCTCGAGTGCCACACGTTTTTTTTTATTTACGGGTGTTGAAGTACGATTTTTTTGTTGTTGTTGAATTACGTGAAAGCGATTACCTACGAATCTAGTTTTGACTTTCTGCAAATTATATTTTTTATTTAATTATAATCATAGCTACCTGTCTACGGCCTTCCATACTAAATTATAGTGTAGTGACGTAAAAACCTCTACATCAAAAGTCTGGTTCACATGTGTGAACAAACAATACACATGGACGATCTATCGCGGCATCGGTTTATTTTCTTTCTCTAAATCAATCAATTTACTTCAGTTTACTAAGAATTATTAAGAAATTTCAGTAAACTATTAACCTTTGTACTTGTCTTATTAATATTCTTTGCCATACCTACTATATTTTCTCGCAAAATGAGGACATTATTATGAATTTAACTTCCTTCACGTTTTATGCAAGAAATTGGATTAAATCTACCTTCAGAATTAAAATAGGTTCAGCTGTTTAGGTGTGAAGTAAACAAACAAAAATAAAAAATTGAGTTTCTCATGAACTTTTTTTATCGTTCTGAAATACCCAGAGAGAGCAGTGGTGGCCCAGTGGTATAGAGCAGTGGTGGCCCAGTGGTATTGGCCTCGACTTACGAGTTGTAGGTCTTGGGTTCGAACCCAGTCAGGCGCATTACTTTGTGTAATTTATTTCAACACCACTGCTCTCAAAACGGTGAAGGAAAACATCGTGAGGAAACCGGCATGTCCTAGAACCACAAATTCGAAGACATGTGACATCTACCAATCCGCACTGGGCCCGCGTGGTAGATTACGGCCCACTCCCTCTCACAGAGAGGAGGCCTGTGACCCAGCAGTGGGAACATTTAAAAAAGGCTGATGGTGGTGGTGATGGTGGTGGGGTGGGAGGGACTGTCAGACTTGTACTGACAAAAAAATCCACGGTGATCCTTCAATAGCCCTTTACGTTCCAGGGCTACCTGATGAGACAGTCCCGCGACCCCGGCACATGAGAATCTGATAAAACATCGCACTTCGCAAAGCTGACGGCATTTTCAATCGTAATAGCTTATTGCTGGTATTACTATCTAATTCTGGATATTGTACGCAAACCTTCGTTTTATAGTGAGTATAAATCTCCGCGTCCACCAGCTACTCGACTTTTATAATCAATTACAGTCTCCGATCACTCGCTCCCGCAGCCCATAAATATTGAAGAAGTAACTAAGTTGTTTGCGTTGAATCGTTGGCGGCGGCTTTTTAATTACACCAATTGATTGTGAGTATTTTATTATAGCCCGCATTACGATTATGGCTCAGTTATATGTTCAGCAACAGAACTGTACACATAAACTCACACGTGCACCTTCTCTTAGTGTTGTGCAAGCTCAAATAAACAACTTTAATAATGTTACGCTACATGTTTAATCCCCGGAACAGTAACGCGAAGCTCAATTTGACCCGAACCCCTTACTTGACAAATTAAATGAAAATAATGTAAAGTAATATTTTTGTTGTGTTTAGTATTTTATTTATGGATCAAAACGACGTTAAAATAACCCTGAGTTCCAGGAAATAGCCCTTACTTCTCGGTTCCATAAAATCTGTTTGATAAATGGTAATAAGAAATGGAGTGTTGGAAACTTTTCCTAATGTAACATATAAAAGAACCACAAACTTCCCAGTACGTTCACCGACGAACGTGGATATGTTCATAAAATGAAAATCCCCGACGACTTCTCGTTTCATCGATTTTCAATACATCATTTGTCATACATTACATTAACACTCAGTCGAATAACATTTGCCAACGATAAAGTAGCTCGGGAGTAATAAAATAATATGGTGCTGCTATTAATAACAAGTTGTGCCGAACTAAAGTCTTTATAAATTTTATCAGGTCCATTCCTTACGTCGTAACCTGCCACTTCACAATTTAGGGCTGTGATTTATACTTTTCCTTCCAATTTAAATACGAATGTGTGAAATGAAAAGTTTTAAAAGTGCTTAGATATGTCAAGTGTTATCAACAAGAGTTTTTCCGATCGCGCTGGTACTGAGGAGTTTAGCGCTTAGAAACACGCGAATATGTTTATTTGTGGTACTTGGAGCGACGCGCGACGCACGCGCAACCCATGCCTTCGCCACTTCAGTTGTTTCGTACCAAGGCGCACGGACGCGCGCATTATGATAAAAATGTGTGTGTGTCGTGATTAAAAGAAATATAAGTGTTACTGACGAACAGTGATACCGTTACGATGTCCAACAACAGGGACAGGGACCACAGTAAACAACGAAAAAACGAGCATCTATTGAAAAACTTGCCAACTGAAGTGTTACTAAAAGCACGAAGCACTCTCTTCTCGTTAGGAGGTGCACTGAAACCAAAACATGAGCAGCAACAGCAGCAACGACCAAAGTTACCAAAACAAGAGTCCAAAGACAAAAAGAGTCACGACAGACTCAAACCTAGCCGCTCGGAACCGGAGTTCAGTGAAGTTCGGAAAAACAAACACAGAAGTAGGATTGAGGATGTTCATTCTCGCGATTCATACACAAGTAGTTTGAGACCTAGACCATTATCAGTAGGAGCAAATAAGCGGTATGAAAAGGAATTAGAGGATTACCACATTGGTAGCTTTTTGAAAGAGCCCTCACCACTGCATCGGCAGTTTGAGTCCGCGGAAGAAGTATGTGTACAATCACGTTTAGTGATACCCGTTACTGAAAGACTGAATCCAGATGTCCAAATACAGGATGTTAGTGAAAGACCTAGGAAGAAACTGTCGTTTCGTGAACCCGAGATCATCAGTAGTGGCAGCGCAACCTTGGGTCGGTCTAACAAGCTGATGGGTGTCAATAGTCTTTCCAGAAGACCTAATAGACTATCATTAAGATCTGAACCACATTCATCGAGTTTAGAAGGATTGGACTCAGATTTAGAGGTATGTGAACTTTACTTCGTGAGCTATGTAAAAAAAATGTTTGTTTGTAGAAGCCAAGAATGACATACATCCATCCATTTGAAATATGGCTCAGTTTTGATTATTATCTGGACTCACCTTCTGAGAAAATTAATTCGGTTTATTTATACCTTCACATGTCAAAAACAAGAAATGCGAAAATTTTCCGTTGCATTCAGACTTTTGTAAAAACTGAATAAAGACGTCCGATTGTCAAGGCGGTTGTTAATTCAGAATTAGTAACGTTCGATGACTTCACGATGTTAGAACACTGGTTCCGTTGTGTGGATGATAGTTAAATAGGAATAGTTTGTTGGTACAGCCAGTGCAATTACGTCAACGCAGGCTAATTGGTACACTTATGTTGATGGCCAAGAAACACAGGCGATGCTGTAACTCGCGAAAGCGGTAACAATAGCAGAGCGGGCGCGGGTACGGGCGGCGGCGACTGTGGTGTGTCAGCGGCACTGTTTGATGTTTATTTTGATAGCGTCGGCCGCCGCCGCCGTGGCTAAGGACCGGCGTTCACGGAAGCGATGATTTCTTATAAATCGAAGTCTCCAGTGACATTTATCTGCGCATTATTTTGCTGTGGCGTAGACTTACGTCAAGGGCGATACTTCCGTCGTCGACGCCATTTATTATTTAGAAAACTTTAGTAAACTGGTAATGTTTGTACGGCAGATATTTTGAAACTGCCGCGGCCACGTGTGGATTACGCACTGGAATAGTTACTGGAACATTATAGTCTTGCTATCATTAATTCTCGTGCGTTTAGTTTACGTTCTAAATTAACATACAAGTGCTAATGGAGTGAAATTAAGCATGCAAAGTATTGATAATTTTAATATAATTATACCAAAATATGAGAAGCATACATAAATGGTATGGATGAATCAGCTATCAAGTCTTTCAAGAGTCTTTTCTGTTGCAAATAGCTGAAATGGTGCCATTTTCGTTAAAAAATGAGGTCTGCAAGAATGTCACGTCTATTACTCTTCCGTGTCTCTAATGGATGTAATCTATTTAATCAGCCCCTCCAGCTTTCTGCCTTTAACCGCAAAAAGCCCCCCTGGTGTTACGTCATCGTTTCTGGTCTTGAGTCAGTCTTAATGACGTCATAAAATATCGGACATTTTATCGATCTACGAACGTTTTTATCCTTTGGTTCTTAGTATCTAGTTCATTTTGTGGTACTCATTCCATTTATATACATACGCCAGCAGGTCAACCTACCCTAATCTGTCAAAGTTAACCTTTCACTATTGTGATAAGGTTGAAAATCTTTTCTAGTAATTAGACAGATATAAATTGGATGATGTGCTGGCGTCTGTACGTACGAGTATGTTCCCTCTCGTGTAAGCCCTTAGCTCAGTAATACATGTTAAACATTATAATAATGTTGTTTATCAAACAATTCATGTGAAATAATAGATACAAACAAAAGGCCAAATTATTGTTTACTCCAAAGTTACTCTATTATCTCTTGAAACAATTTTGATAATATTCAGTGAATTCTAATGGAGCCATTTATGAAATAACAGCAAATAGCTATGGGCTTTCTGATGAATCCAGATATTCACCGAATTTAATAAATTCGGTTTTGAAATCAAAGGAAACAAGACATCATAACTAAATGAGATCAGTCAATGTTTTGGCTCATAGCAAAAAACATTAAATACGCGTAGAAAATGACGTTTGTAAAAATCATGTTGGACGGCACATTAATAAATTTTATTATATCGTAAAAAAATAATATATCTATTATAATGTAAAAAAATACAAGTTCGTAGCCCTTTGACGTCACGCTCGGTGAAATAATATCATTTGGTATAGCAGTTGGTGTTGGCTGAGCAGGGGCAATTTTTCCAGTAGGCTGTCTAGTCTAGGGAGACAGTTTGGATATGTGTTTCAAAATTGAGTTAAGAAACAAAGAAAGTTCATATCAATAGTTACAAATATTTTTGTACGAACGATCAAAAGAAGATCAACGTTAGGCAGCTTTTTTTTTTATCGTGGTAAAATCATCAAATGAGGACTCATTTGATGATTTTACCACGATACCACGTCCCTCCCACCCCGGACAGGGCGGGAGGGACTGTCAGACTTGTACTGACTAAAATCCACGGTGTCCTTCAATAGCCCTTTATGTTCCGGGGTCACGGTAATGAGATAAGTCCCGCGACCCCGGCAGGCTTTGGCCCTCTAGAGAGGGGGCCCCGTCATTATGCTGACGCTCTTTGAGGCGCGCGTGGAACACAACGCGCCGTCGACCCGGGCATGGTCCATGGTCGGGCTGCGAGTTGCCCTTTACTCGCCGCCCGCATGCCCGCGCCTACGGTGGCCGGAGATCGTTTTGCGACGTCCGTCGCCGTGGGCGTCCACCACCGCGGGTGAACGTTAGGCAGCTTGCTAGTGAATTCAAATCACTTGGTGCTCTATGGCATTCCATAAAAGCTCTATAGTCCTAACGAATTAAGAGCCCTCTATTAGTTATAGACGAGTCTGGGGGCCTACTTTCTAAGTCCGTGAACGAAGACACGAGTACGGAGACGGATGTACGAACGTAACCAACGTCAAAACCAAATTTGCGGACGGATAATACCGCTACGACTGAAGTCCTTTTGACGCGACGCTAGTGTCTATGTCATTATATCAAATTGCAATAAAAAATGTAGTTTCATGAATTTTCAGGTCAGTGGTGATGCGGACTCTAAGGAACGATCTGTCAAATCGTAATATCATTCGTTCTTAGTTCGGAGTCGTTGTCAAAACACCCGTAACTAAGGTCGAAACTACAGGTTTTGTGCTTAGAGCTTAGACCCCTGAACCGACATGTGCGTATATGGTACATATTTATATTCTTCCTGGTAATACCTGATTGACCCTTAACTATTGAGATATTCCTTCTAGTTTTATTCTTTATGAAAATGACTGTAGGTAAAGTAGTAGTGTGATGCAGGAGTCGTAAACACGGCTGCGCTTTTATTGAGAGTGAGGGCCGTCCGGGCCGGCACGGGCACGTACAAAAGCTTTTATCCTAAACCAACCGCATTTCTTCGACCTCACTCCAGTAGTGACGACGACAGCTAAAATAGACCACGGACGTACTCGAGGCAATGAGGTAGCCAAAAATTATGATCGGCCTAAAGGTCATTGTCTTGGCCTCACCAATTTTTGTCCCAATTTTTCTAAAATTAGTTATTTACAGCACAGCTGTGTTAACGTCAAGGTGGAGTCGTCTTCTATTTTTTTTTTCTTTATGCTAGTGATTTCTTTACTTTGGATAACTGTTCGATTACATTTTGTTAAAAATTTTGAAAAAAAATTTATAGAGCAGATGTCACATGTCACTCGTCTTGACTTCTTTTTCCTTCAGTTTTTTTTCTCCTACTCTTTACGTACTTATATCTATATCCTACATTATCGATCATGAAGTGACGCTTTATTGATATTCTGCGCACAAAAGTTATAATTTTAAAAAGGATCGGTCGAGAAAGTTTCACGATATAACCGATGTCCATGAAACCATAAACAGGATCTTATAAATATTTGATGTAAGATAAAAAAACCTGTCGTGATTCCACTTTGGTCGACCAAAATGTAATTATGTAGTTATCATAAAATTAGAACTCGTTGTAAGATGGATACCAAATACAGACGTTTATGAAAAAATTCAAGTAGTTATTTTTACTAAGCTTTTTATGAGTTTTAAGGTCTACAATATTTTTAAGAAGTATCTGATGGTTGCGAAACTTAATGTTTCAGAGCAGGTAGCTAATACCCATTTTAGTGATCCATCAGTTATCCGCGTACAAATATTGGGCGTTTCAATAATCGATCAGTGTCAAACTTTGCCATTATTCACACAAACGGGCCTTGAACGGCTATTTATTTTATTATGGATATTAGGGAACTTGAATTATTAGTTTCTATCGGCCTTCCATACCCTGTGAAAATTTCACAGGATTCGTGCGTGCGTGTTAAAGGTAACATGAAAAACTTCTCACAAAACAGATTTATGTTTTTTGCAGTGGTTTTTATATTTTTCGCTCACAAAGGTGTATTTACGAAGTTTTGTATAAAAGGACGACGTGCCGAGATTCGGCCGCAGAATCAAGATCGCTCGTAAAGCTTTTTAGACGTACAAAGTAAATTAATTAGTCTCTGTGTAAAAACGAGCATGTTTTTTGTTTCCCTGTGCGTACTGTCATATTAGCGTCAATTTATGTAGAATCGCGCGGCGTGACAAATAGTGGCATCGTATCTCTTTCTTGAAATGCACGAGAAGCGTAATATCGTGTCGATGGCTGGCTTCGAGCCAAGCTCAGTCGCTGAACTCTGTCTAGTGTCCACTCCATTACACTTATTATAAAGATTCCGCTTCATTAGCGCATTCACTATAGATATTGCGAAATTTCAGGCGTAATTTAATATTATTATACGAGATAGAATTATCTACGTTTGATCAACCGCGTTAGATAGCTAATGCACGATAAACGTTCCAAAATGTGACTTCATGTGGCTGATTTTGGAACAGAAATAGTTGTTCAACGTTATACAATTACTACCAACTTCAAAAAAATGGAGGTATCAATTCGACCCGTATGTATGTAATATTTCCAGAACATCCCAGTTTTCGTATAATTATGTTGTTTGTATGTATGTTTTTAAATTTGTGATCGCATATCTCCGGAATTACAAGTCCGATTTAAGTTATTCTTTTTTTGTTGTGCTAGATATTGTCCAACTTAGGGAATACCTACTGCAAGTTTCATCAAAATCTGCTTAGTAGTTTTTGAGATAGGGAAGTTTTTGCCTACTTGGATTGGATTTTTAAAGTCGATTATATGTTTGTTCGCGATTATCTCGCGTTTGGCAGAACCGATTTTAATGCGGTTTTCGGAAAAGTGTTTGTTACATTTTAGGGAAGGTTTTAGTATATAACAATAATGGATATCTCGTGACGTTGCCCGCATAGATCCGTTTTTGTTGCTCGCTTGAATAAAAGCTAGTTGTATATAATATTTAAACTAAAAAGGGTTAAATAAAAACTTTTTCAAAAAAATGGAACCGACTTCAAAAGCAACCACAAAAATATTACATACATACGGGTCGAATTGATAACCTCCGTTTATTTGAAGTCGGTAAAAAAAAAATGTAATAACGGCTACGATATAATTTTTCTTTCGGAAGTCGGTGGCAAAAATCAATGAAATAATTAATAAATAAAAAAAAACAAAGCCACCGACTTCCAAAAGAAGTCGGTTATTTTTTTTGAAAAAGTTTTATTAAACAATATTATCTGGATCCATTCGTCAACTATTTTATATTTATTTTCCCCTATCAGACGTCACATCATCATTCACTCCCTTTTCATTCATATCATTCCTTAGACAATCCATCCATCTTTTCTTTGGCCTTCCTCTTCCTCTCCATTCATCGACATTCATACTCATCACTCTCTTAATCACATGAGACTTTGCAACATGTTTGAAGAACGGATGGTATTTATTTCAAAACTTATGATTGCTTTCAACCAACTAGGCAACTGCTACACTCTAACGACGAAACAAGTTGAAAGGAAATGGAAATTTCTAATTGAACAAACTTATTTCCATATTAAAACAATATTCTATTAATGTAACGTGTAAAAAGAAGAAGATTGTAAGCCCTGCACGCCATAAACAACTTGTTTACTACAATATGCGGACCACTTTTAAATTGAATTGGAATAAATAGTAAACCAGAATGTGGGATGCGATGTGTAAATCTTTCCTCTTTATGATATTAACGTAGATTATCAGTTTTGTAGAATTTATTTAACTTTATGGCGTGCTTTCTTACACATCTTTATAGGTATTGAATTATCATTTGCGCCTCATGTTTACTCCGACTCAATTATTGTCCCTGCCTTCATGACAGCCGTAAATATTGTTAACTCATGAATATGAAGCACTCCTGGTTTTTTTTCAGCCTACCTGTATTTTCATTTATCTCGCATAATTGCGTTATGAATAATATCTCCGGCGGATTCGTTTGATACTAAGTTTCGATATCTGCCGAGTAGCCATTTTGTAGCAATTTTCAATTTCCCGGCGACTCTTTTGTTTCAGACAGAAGCGTTGAACCTGAATAATCTGTTCCAGCCGTTACGGCGGCTGAATGAGAGAAGCATTAATTAAACATATGTCATCTCCCACGCGAGCTCTGCGCCCGGCCCTTTTATCTCCCTTTTGTAAAATATCATTCGCAGTTGTACCCTTTTATTTCCATTGTGTAGTTATACCAACGATTTCGTTTGTACCCTAGGGTTGAACGCTCTAAAACCCAGAATTACTTTTAGTTCTACAAACTACTTATTTGTTTGCCTTCGTCTTTCCACTCGAATAAAATACAAGCAAAAGTCGCCCTGTCCCACATATTTTGTAACCAAGCACTTAGGAAAGTTACACAAACTACAAACTTGGTGGCATGGTTCTGTCCGCGCTTAAACTATTAGTTAATAGGTTTGGACATACAACTTGTAATATTCCAGACAAACTTGAACTACACTAAATTTGTAGTAGCAGACCCTCTATTATTAATACCTTGACATTGATTAAATTGTTTGTCGCCGGCCCGAACAGCTGTATAACATAACCGACAATGTTGCGAGAACTTCTAAACGCCAGAATATCACGTCCGCGTCTAACGAGTAGCTTACTTTAATAAAATTTTAAGAGCACTGCGGCGGAAAAGAAAGAAAGCTTGTTAATAAATGTACATTCTGAAGCAAAAAAAAATGACCTACTTAAAGTTAACATGTAGATACCTAATAGAGATCAACGAACTTTTCACGTTTCAGAGAAGCAATAAACACAAATAAAGAACTTTATTAACAATGGAAGAGCTTCACCTAAACACTAAAGACACAGTTATTTATATTGCATCTCTTTCTTTTCTATTACATTTATTAGGGCATACCCTAAAACTAACAGAGATTCTTGAAGAAGAATGATTACGTATACCTAAGACACGTAGCCGACGCGAAGATTGTAGCTGAGACAAGTTGCCCTTCACGATGAAAAACAACTGCGCGAACTAAGATAAGGCCGAGAGCTACACGTAATGGATCATAAAACCGACAAAATAAACAGCTACTTCAACCAGTTCATATATTAGAATAATGACAACATTATTGTATCTGAGGTATTCATCATCATCATCATATCAGCCGTAAGACGTCCACTGCTGAACATAGGCCTCCCCTTTAGACTTCCAATAGGACCGGTTGTACGCGGCCTGCATCCAGCGTGATCCTGTGGCCTTCATAAGATCGTCTGCCCACCTAGTGGGTGGACGTCCTACGCTGCGCTTGCCGGTGCGTGGTCTCCATTCGAGAACCTTACGGCCCCATCGGCCATCAGTTCTGCGTGCTATCTGAGGTATTCCACATTGGGTACCCGCTGAAATAGCACCTGAGGTATTCCACATGCCCATGTGGAATAGTTTATAATCTATCATTTTATTCCGCTTAGGCATCTACGGATCGTAATAATACTGGGAGTTTATATTTAATTACGAAAAAAATATATAATAGGTGTCGTATGTGGAATATATAAGGTGCCATATCACCAGGTGCCCAATGTGGAATACCTTTTGTAACTTATTCAAACAGATCTTGTTATGAGAAGAGTGTTTATCTCGCTTTATTTCCTTTATTTCAGTAACACGACATTTTTCCTACTCTTCATTATGTTGAGCCATCTGTTCGCTCTTCGTTACAATCTAATTAAGTGATGAGACAATGTGTATTGTGTACATTAAGTACGAGAATATACAATATCAATCTCGTGATCACAGTCCTATCATGGCCTTAATGTATAAGTGTATTTAGGGGTATTTAAGAAGATTACTTCTAAACTAGTATGATAAAGAAAAAAAAGACTTACCGCCTTACCACAAAAAGATAAACACCCGTTGATCGATTGTCTAAAATTGTAACTGCATAACGACCCTTATATCAAGGAGAAATATCGTTTTGACGTTGTCAATTTTTTAGACAAGTTTAACGGGTGTTTAATTCTTTTGTGGTAAGACGGTTATTGTTTTATGATATGTTTGTTTGTAATGGATAAACTCAAAAGTTATCAACCGATTCCAAAAATTCTTTAACCTGCACTAAGTTACATTCAGTGGCGTAGCTAGGCAGGGGCGAAGCGGACCCTAGCCTTCAGCCTCGCACCTGAAGGGGCCTCGCGCCCATGGAAAAAAAAAACATCCTTGACAACGGCTTTCACAAGTTTTTTATTAGTACTCGTATAATAATGACCTAAAATCAAAATCAAAGCATTTATTTCAAGTAGGCCAGTTACAGGCACTTTTGAATTGTCAAGGACAAATAAATAATTATAACGTATACTTGTGGTGTCCGATGAGTAGGAACTGAAAGAGCCTAAGAGGCCTCGCAAAGCTGATGTCAATGACGTTTGAAATTTACGTTTAGCGCTTCCGCTGCTCACGCGAGGGCGGGCCCCTTGTTGCAAGATCAGTTGGTTACGTTTTATTTCTAACTGGAAACTGAAAGCGGCCTCTCAAAGCTTATGTCGCTGACAATCAAAGTCATCTTACAACGAGGGGGCCTCGTGCGTGCAGAGAAGCCAAGTTATATCTTTCGTCCTGAGAGAAAAGGGCCTCGCAGATGCGTCTTGCCCGCTCCTAAATTCGGTCTCGCTACGCCACTGGTTACATTATCACATAGAATCATGAACGTTTTTTTTTATACTTTACCTGTTCTAAGCAAGGGCTGGTTGTACTCGATAAACGCGCACATTTGGTAGATACTTGAATACCGTTGGAGTGGAAGCCTACTACACTGCTAAACAGTACTTAAACAAGTCGAATCCAATGGTACTTGATGTTCAAAATTACGCGTGGATCATTTTGAATTATTCAGCCCTCATGCTTAATTCTGAATTTGAAATATTAATCCTAACTCGGTATTTATTTTTAATATTATTAATATGAAAGCATGTTTGTTTCTAAACGCCTAAACCGCTACCGATTTATTTTGTATTTGACTGAAAAAATCTAATTAGTGCGTCAATTAGGCTATCAAAAAATATTTAACATAATTATTTTGTTTTGTCACGTAAATCAAAATCAACAAAGATACGACGCTTATTAGCGACACTATTGAATGGTGTAATAATGTAGCGTGTGATTTCAAAATGTCTAAAATCAGCGGGTTCGATTCCCGGCCCGGGTTATTGATTTTTCTAAAATCCAATTATGTATATTTTTTCATACACAATAACGCCTGGGTCGCGTCTTCGCAAATATATTTTTTAAGGAACGAAAAACGAGATCCTATCCAGAAGACGCAGGTTCGAACCCTGCTTGCAGCTGAATTTTTCGTTCCTTAAAATATATACATATATATCTTTCCAATGATGCAGTTTTAGTTTTCGTCAAAATCGGCATCGAGACTTACCTATTTCAGTATTTTTCGATATTCCTCATAGTTTCGGATATAGCCATTCATGTCCAGTTGGAAAATTCACCCCGTTTATTATTACAAGCAGCGCACAAACCGAATTGATGGTCAAATTCTAAATTAACGCTAGCGAATCTGCGGGCAAAATCTAGTAATAAATAAAAGCCGCACTGAATTGCTAAGGCCGTTTTTCTTTGACCGTATTAGTCCCAAGGTAGACAGCAGAGCCTATTTCAATTTTCGGGTGGAAATTACGTCTTGAACCAAATTTTCGCTTAAAATAATACTTTCTTGGGTGCCATAAGTCTTAAATGTGTAGTACATTCACTAGGATAAGATACATGAGAATGAAACATCATTTTCTGCCATACTTTTACCCAACTTTTGAAGGGGTCGGTTTCCCATCTGGATGTAATCAGCATTTTACATAGAGCGACTGTCTACCTTCCTTTTAGAAACCAGTTCGTTCAGGTCAAGACTGTTTATCAAAATTTGGAATCTTCATGGCAGAACCAGGCATTCAGAGGCACGGAAGCTGCTCGACATGCAATGAATTGCACACATTCTGCTGCTTGAACTTGAAGATCGACTCATACTACTGATATTATTACGTCACGAACTACTCTGTTGTATTGAAAAAAAAAAACAATCTAATATTTTTTTTTTGCAGAGTCAAGCGATGAGGATCGTGCGCACCGTGGGTCAAGCATTCGAGGTGTGCCACAAAATGCAGATCAACTCTCCGGAGCAGCCAGCTCCCTCTACGTCCACTGCTCCAGACGAACCCGTGGCCAGCGGTAGTGACATCGCCGCCTCCAAAGGTTTGATATACCAACGACGACAAAGCGACATTCTAGGCATTCATCTTGACATACCAAAAATTACTCACTAATTTTGCACTGAACTGTAAAACAATACACGACTACGTATGTATGTCACGATGACCCCTTTACACTGGAGTGCAATTAATTTGATTTTCTTGACATCGCTGCTCACATGAAACGGAGAATTTAATTATAACTCCAAGGTACATTCCTTGTTTGATCTTCTGATGTTTTCGCTGCTCGCGACGGATTGTCTTCCCATTCATAATTTTTCTTTGCCCCGCAATTTTAATTTTGGCGAGTTAATTTTTCTAAGCCACATAGCGACTTTATCACTGTACACAACTTTTTTTGCTAAGCGAATAAAATATAATCTGTCATCATTTAAATAAATTACGCGTCCAGAATGTTTATTTATGTGAGTGTACGTATTTTATAAGAATTATAAAGACGTCAGACGGGATTATACTCTTTCAAACTCAGTCATTTATTATAAGAGAATAAGTAAATTATAAAATAGTTACTGGGTGGTAAATTGCTGTGTTTATAAGTAACTTTATTTAATAGTGACAGAAACATAACAACAAAAATAAACTGATGTTCTTCGATTACGGTATAATGTAATTGATTTTGCTAAACATCCATATTTTGTTTTATTTATTGAAGCCGAAGGTAACAAATAAAACACGGTGTGGTAGAGTACAGTTAGGTCTCGATCCCGCTGCGCTGAAACGTTGCTCAAAAGCGGGAAGTCGTAAAGCCGAGAGGTTTGTGCCAAGGCATCGGTTGACGTTATTATATTAGTTCCCAGTGGGCGGACTTAAATATCTATATATATAAAAGCAAAAGGTCACTCACTCATAGGACACGAAATCTCGGAAACTACCAGTGCTAGGAGTTTAAAATTTTGCATAGGGGTTCTTTTTGGGACGTAGGTACTCGCTAAGAAGGGATTTTGCGATATTACGCCCCTAAGGGGTTGTTTTTGGGGTTGACAGTTTGTATGAAACTTTGTTGCAACAAGTACTAAGAGTTTTAAATTTTGCGTGCGGGTTCTTTTTAGGAAGTAGGGGCTACTTACGAAAGGGGTTTTTCGAAATTCGACCCATAAGGGGTTGTTTTTGGTGTTGATAGTTTGTTTAAAACTTCGTTATTATAAGTGCTAGGAGTCTCAAATTTTGCATGGGGAATACTTTTAGGAGGTAGATGCTTACTTAGACGGGATGTTGCGAAATTCAACCCCTAAGGGGTTGTTTTTAGTGTTGATAGATAGAGGTCTCAAATTTTGTATGGGGATTCTTTTAAGGACAAAGATGTTCACTAAGACGGGATGTCGTGAAATTCGACCCCTAAGGGGTTGTTTTTCGGCATGGATAGTTTGTATGAAACTTTGTTACTACAAGTACTAAGAGTTTCAAATGTTACATGAGGGTTCTTTTTAGGACGTAGGTGATACTTAAGACGGGATGTTTGGAAATTCAACACCTAAGGGGTTGTTTTTAGGGTTGATAGTTAGGAGTCTCAAATTTTGCATAATGGTTTCTTTTTAGGAAGTAATTACCTACTCACTAAGGCGGGATTTGTGATATTCGACCCCTAAGGGGTTGTTTTTGGGCTTGGAGTTTGTATGAAACTTTGTTACTACAAGCACTAGGAGTTTCAAATTTTGCATGGGGGTTATGTTTAGGACTTTAATGCTCACTAAGATGGGATTTTACGAAATCCAACCCCAAAGGGTTGTTTTGGGGTTGAGAGGTAGAAGTTTCAAATTTTGCATAGGAATTCTTTTTAGGACGTAGATGCTGCCTATGCCTGCTGGCATTTTCTGAAATTCTATCCCTGATAGGGTGTTTTTGGGGTTGATAGTTTGCATGAAACTTCGTTATTACAAATGCTGGGAGTCTCAAAATATGCATAGAGATTTTTAGGACGCGGCCATCGCACACTTTCGGGCATGCCGCAATCACGGCGGGCATGCTAGCGAAGGAGGAGGCGGGACGCGTGAGGGAGAGGACAGCGTCCACCTTACAGCCCAGCCGCAGTGGTAGACGAACATTGCGACGGACGTCGTAAGACGATCTCCGGCCACCGTAGGCGCGGGAATGTGGACGGCGAGTAATTGGCGACTCACTGTCTGACCATGGACCATGCCCGGGTCGACGGCGCGTTATGTTCCACGCGCGCCTCACAGAGTGTCAGCACAATGTCGGGGCCTCCCCTTAGAGGGCCAAAGCCTGCCGGGGTCGCGGGACTAACGAATAGCGTGATCCTGGAACGTAAAGGGCTATTGAAGGACACCGTGGCTTTTAGTCAGTACAAGTCTGACAGTCCCTTCTACCCTGCCCTGGGTGAGAGGACTCATTAGATGAATATAACACGCTAAAAAAAAAGATGCTCACTAAGACGCGACTTTGTTCTTGATAGTTAGGAGTCTCAAATGCTTATGGGTTTGTTTTAGGACGTAGGTGCTACCTCAGGCGGGATTTTGCGAAATTTGAACCCCTGAGGGGTTTAAATTTTTAGACTGACATGGTCACTAGAACTATTGTTTAGATTTAAAACAAACAGTGCCGAAATATCGGAAACTCAAAACAAATAATAAACCCTGAGGGGTTGTTTTTGAGTTGATAGAACTTTTGTTAGATATTGATTTAGATTTTCCAAAAGTATCCCATAAGGAGGGTGGCCGGGAGTAGAAATTCACAGATAAAAAGTTCGAAATACGCGCAGACGAAGTCGCGGGCGAACTGCTAGTATACAATATTTGTCATCTCATCACTCGTTTGAGGCATCTATTCATTCATTCATGACATGCCTGAAAGCATTACTAAAAGAGACACAAAGAAAGGAGTCGTAATTACATAGAGCGACGCATTACTTATGCCTCTTTTTCATGAATCTTATATCACACAATATTTTCGTGCTCTCGTCACGCTAGTGTGCACATCGTAATTTGACAGCTCAACTTATATCACAGTAGATGACGTCACGTGTTCTTTTTTCGCTGTTTCTGCGGGTCGCTTATAATTAGCTTTTATGTATCGTTTTATGACATCCGACGTAACGGGTAGGTAACAGCTGCTTTAACGAGCAACGTCATTATTTAACTGCCTTTACCTTAATCTACATAAAGTTGTACTTGCCCCGGTCTGGACATCGTCGGTTTATAGACATAATCAGAAATTACGTCCCATTTCCAGTACAAAGTAAATTCTTCTTTTAATTTTCGTCGGCTATTTTTAGTTTCACGCTACTTTGCTTAACAACTTCATCGTGTGAATCTACTTTTACGGTGCCACGACAGCCGTGTCGTGTCATTCGCTGCACATAATTTGTGTTTTCATGCAACTATCATAAACATTCGTCTCGTATTTTTTCCTCACATTGTCACTTCTTGCATGAAAATAGAAGGAACAAGCGAACACACGCGAATAGCGTGTCGTGCCACACCTGCCAAGAAAAGAATTTTGACGCACAACTATGCAGAAAATCTATCTTCCAGTAAACACAGTGTTTAATAAATCATTCAATTATGGTCCAATAAACGTTACCGCTAACGCAATAATATTTCATAAAACCCGTCTGCCGTTTACTTGGTCAATTAAAATGAGTTGGTTGTTTATGGCTGGCTTCAAACAACGGGATTTCCAGGAATTGTTATTAGAAGTTAGTGATGTCTGATCAACAGAAGCGGCTTCTGAGTGCGGTGCCTCTGAGGGGGCGGTTTCGTCTACGACCAAGGCGATTGTGGAGGAGGGAGCAGCGGGTGCACGCGAGGAAAGACCAAAGCATCTGGATCTGCACCTGCCGCCTCCACCAAGGAAGGAAGGCAAACGATCGTCACAGGTAACTATCATTAATTGTTTTATCCGACTTCCACAAAGTTTTGATTTACAAACATACACAGACTACCTGTGTATGTTGTTAACTTTAAAATATATCAATACTAGGCTGGACTAATGATAACAGCATACAAGCCATTCCAATAAACGATTTTCAAACGCAAAACTTCGATGATTTAGTGATGGGTACATAAAGCATATCGTGCAAAACATCGTAATTTGGGATTTGAACATTGGTTTTATTCACCGTGTTGATTGATACATACATGCCTCCTTTTGCAAATGATAACTGTTTTCATTATTTTGTGAAACAGCTTGAGGGACTCAACAACCGCAGTAATTCTTTTGGGAAACTAATCAATATTTTTAATTTTCCCATACCTACATACACTATAGAGTCCAAGTTGGTTTTAAAATATGATCTGTACCCTGAGCACGAGTTTTCAGTATTTGAGACGTAAAGTAAACTGGAACTTTGACAACTTCAAATTGACAATTTTCAAGGAAAAAATTAGTTCCTACTTCGCACACCAGAGGCGCTGTTCCATTTTTTCATACAAGAAACGCTGTAAATACTGGAAAAACGCTGTAAAGTAAAAGAGTGAAAACTCGTGCTCAGGGTACTGTTATTCTTAACCTTTTTGTATAGCTTCTTCTTTTGTTTTCTCTCGTCATCACGATTTCGCCAATAATTAGGTATGATTAGGGATGGTTTTACCTTGTAGCGGTTGCTGAGTTGCCTTGTTGCGGTGAAACTTGTGTCATCACTCTTGGTAACTAAAGCTCCCATCATCATCAGTTTCACCTTTTGTCCATCTAATCTCCCTTTTGTCAAAATATTTAATTGATTGCCTCAGAACTACATATTTCTTCATTCTGAAAATCCACTTCTGTAAATCGATTAGCAATGTATACGTACAGAATTTACGTCCCAAAGTTCGTAATTGGCAAACAATGTAACAATTTATTGATCAAACATTTAAAGCCTGAGTTTAGACTGCAGAAGTTGTAAGGCTGGTTTGTAAAGCAAACCACACGTCAGTGGTAACAGCACTAGTATAAACAGGCTTCGTATGGTTTTGTATCTCCGTGCTTCAATAAGCCGAATCATAGTCAAAGTCCTACAATGGACGTGCGGTCTAACGAACCTACCTAAGTGAAGCTAACTCGAGGGTGTCCCGAACGGTACTTGATCAACTAGTTTAACACAAGTTCAAGTCCAGTTACAAATATTTACCCATGATTAGGTTAATTGGAAACAGGAGAGCGTGAAATGAAACCCTCGCTAATATGTGTGCTTTTTTGTGTTAAGCATAAATAAGCAAGCAATATCTGCTTTACATCATTGTCTATCTTAGCAGGCCTATATCATACCTGACTTATTCCTAACCAAAACAATCATAGCGGCGCAAACACAGTCACACCGTTTTGAATAGTACAAGCTTTTAGTCACACGTAACCACACTTATCTGTCTTTCATCTTGATTATATTCAAAATCATTAAAAAACCATGGATAATAGAGATATTCTGGCCCGATCAAAATGACATTATAGAAAACTGGAAAATTAAAAACGTACGGACATAAGCTAGCGAGGCAATAATGTAGAAAAAAGTTGTCGAAAAACAAAACGTTTTGAAAGTGACTCTTGTCTAGGCCCTCAGATAATAAGACCCAATCGAAAATTTTATACCGCTACACATTGAAGCTTATGGTGTTTAATAAAAGCGGCAGAATATTGCGAAGTTGGCGTTCTCCAACATTTTTTATGCATGAGAAAAATTATCATATTCAATGTTACGTTATCTTAATACAAAGGGGGTTCATCACGCTATCGGCAGACTCCCTACACTTATGATGAGTAATATTATGCTGATCATACTAAAACCTTACTGAAAATGGTTTTTATTGATAAAGTAACTTCGCCTGTTTGTTACTTTTCACACCTTAACAGATGAATTAATCTCAAGGAGATAAAATAAATAAGACATGAGTTAAATTAAAAAAAGAACTGGGTGTGGTCGGTATTCAACAACCCACTCAGAGAAAAGTCAGCTGTATCAACGCAGAGGTTAAGGTCACACTCCCATAACAAATCTATAAACAACTTTGGACTCGTCACATGATGTTTGAGATGGTCTTTTCAAGAAAGAACTGCACATACATGATTATTTGAGTGGAACTTTAGTGTTATTCTCTAAAAACGCGGCGCCGAAACTACGGTTTGGCTTTATTAGATTTTTAACTTTATATTCTGGAGTATAAATTAGAAAATATTTTACAAACTCGTCGACGAGCTCTTGTAGAATATTTTAGAGAATAGCATAGCTGACCAGTCAATTATTTCTTCTGTTCGTGTAATCTCTAGTTTTATGAAACAATTCAGTTTGAATTCATAAAAAAACAGTTGATGTGTCAATTATATTATAGCAACAGTCGTGCAATAGCACTTGTTAGTGAACGCACAGTCGCACACGCAGCACACATGATTTGCAATTGCTCACGCGCATACCAACAAGTCACGACCAATTGAATGTTTATGCACATTGGCCATGGACCTAATGCCATTAAATGTCTATCTAATCTGATTATTTTTCTTTGCATCATTAGCATTTTCTGCCTAGCCTATTCCCAACTATATTGGGGTCGGCCTCCAACCAAATACAGCCGAATATCAGTATTTTACATGGAACGACTACCTATCTAATAATAATAATAATATAATATAATATTCCACAACTATCACACAACGCCATCTAGTCCCAAGCTAAGCAGAGCTTGTGTTATGGGTACTAGACAACTGATAAACATACTTATATATTTCTAAATACATACATATTATAGATAAATTACACCCAGACACAGAACAAATGATCGTGCTCATCACACAAACATTTGTCCTGGGTGGGAATCGAACCCACGACCTCCGGCATAGCAGTCAGGGTCACTAACCACTAGACCAACAGGCCAGTCGAATCTGACCTCCACAACCCAGTAACTGGGTAATACGATACCCTGATCGTCGTGGTAAGATTGAGAACCGGCTTTACGTGCTTTCCGAGGCACAGTTTGTTGAACATGACCACTCTCTCTTCTCTTACTCTCGTAGTTCGATGAGCCGGCTATCACTCATGATGGAAGAGAGTAATGCCGCAGCACATAACAAAGGCTTAACGTCGAGCCAGCTTTCAAGTCCAGGCTACTACCGCTACGGAAAAATGCAATAACACTTTGCCCAAACCGGTTATCGAACCTTTAAAAATTGAATTAGTCCAAGAAATATCTGAGCCTTAATATTATTTTTAGTTTGTATTAAGATAGATCAAAGGACAAAATTCTAGCATAAAATCCGAAATGGCGGAAGACCGAAACTCTAACACAGCTTCGCAATTCTAAAAGCTCGATATTTATGTAAAAGTACGTAGGTAAATCTAAACTAAGTAGTTTAGTTCAGTGATTCTCCGGTGTTCTAAGACGGGTAGCCTAGAGGGCTTCCAAACTGGCATTGTTACCTAATTAACATTTCTAGCAGAGCACTAAATTTTGCAAGTCACCTGGGACCCCGGGTCGACGGCGCGTTGTGTTCCACGCGCGCCTCAAAGAGCGTCAGCACGATGACGGGGCCCCGCCCAAGAGGGCCAAAGCCTGCCGGGGTCGCGGGACTTATCTCATTACCGTGACCCCGGAACATAAAAGGCTATTGAAGGACACCGTGGATTTTAGTCAGTACAAGTCTGACAGTCCCTCCCGCCCTGCCCGGGGTGGGAGAACTCATTTGATGATTTTACCACGCTAAAAAAAAAAAAAAAAAAAAAAAAAAAAAAGTCACCTGGGACCACTCCGATTCGTTCATTCTCATTCCTTCAACCTCCCTCCCCCCGCACAATCTACAGTTTTAAGTTTCGAACACTTTGAAATCGTTTGTGACTTTCCAGACTTATCAATTCTGTGGCCGCGAAGTTTTCAAATCCATTCAATGTTGCCAGGATTGAAGTATTTCGCCTTCGATAACTTTTTAACTATTGGCGTAAAACGTTTCCTCCGACTCAATATTACTGGATTGAAATCTTGGAAACCCTTTTCTAAAATGTAATTAGATGCTTATTTTTCTGGTACTGATTGTGTACAAATGCAGCCGAAAACAAACATGTTTTTGGAGACACCAAAAGCTTTTCCGGTACTCTTGATATACTTTCCTTTGTATCAGAAATAAAATGATATTCGGTAGAAAAGCAAGCCAAATGTAACTCGGTTAATGAACATGTCATGTTCCTTTTATATTTACCTAATACAGGATACTGCTTCTTTTCTTACATATAGGTACAGCGTAAAGGTTTTGGCATAACCCTGTTACACGAATAGCGAACAGGTAAATGCTTGTACATTACTTACTTGATTTCACCCGACCTTCATTGTGTAGGCCGTCCAAAGGAGCCTCCTCACAGGAAAACTTCGCCTATAGTACATCAGTGAGTGAAGATGCATTATAGTGAATCTTAGATGACGTAAATTTTGTTGAGGTAACGCATCTAAATGATCTAAGTAGACTGTGCACACCTTGGTGCAAAAGTAATCGCCCGGAGGAAATGGGACAGCATACGGTGGAGGTCTAAACTGCTTAGACGGAGCAACACCCGTGCCGTGTCCTCTTGGAAACGATAGGCGGTGTCGAATACCTTCGCTACCGTTAATTCTGGCTTTTCATGGAAATAGTGTAGCAGGCTTGTGCCGAGGCCGTTATGTTAGAATTTCAATTTGACTAGACTTTAAACAGAATTGTTATTTATATCATTGAAATCAAATAGGAACATAATTTTATTTGAATAATAATAATAAAGTATTTATTTGCGTAAAACATGGTATACAATGGTGTTAAATACTAATTTATATATATTTTTTTTATTCCACAACTATCACACAACGCCATCTAGTCCCAAGCTAAGCAGAGCTTGTGTTGTGGGTACTATACAACTGATAAACATACTTATATATTTCTAAATACATACATATTATAGACTAGCTGTGCCCGCGACTTCGTTCGCGTGGAGGTCGGAACTCAACAATGTAGTGCTTCTTTATTAACAACATTAGTTGTAAACCATCATTCTGGAGCATACATTTATATGCGTACGTAAATCATCAAATGAGTCCTTGTACTGATTAAAATCCTCGGTGTTCTATAAATCCTATAATAGGCCTTTACGTTCCGGGGTCAAGGTAATTCGATAGTTCCGCGACCCCGGCAGGCTTTGGCCTTCTAAGAGGGGCCCGTCATTGTGATGACACATTTAGGCGAGTGTTGAACACAACGCGCCGTCGACCCAGGCATGCTCGTCGCCCGCATGCTCGTGCAAGAGAAAAATCTACGTTTAAACGCCTCTGGGACCTGAGTAGTATAGGCGGACTCCGGAGCCTGCCCGTTCCTGCCTTTACCGGCGCTGGCAGCCCCAGGACGTAAGCAGACATGAGCGAAAGTCATTCTTTCAAGGAAACAGGTCGTAGCTATGCGTGACCCTTCGTATCCCATCGTATCCCATCGTATCCCATCCTATCCCATCCTATCCCATCCTATAATATTAGGTTATTATTAGGATTAATATTGTGTTAATGAAAATACCTTCGCAAGTAATTTATTTATTTATTTATTTATTTACCTCAGACACAAGTATCCATAATTGTGTTAGTATTAATGCTTATAAAATAATGTTAGTACGACATAAATCAATTTCAATTCAATTTCACTTAAGTACACTCAGCCACTATCAATTTTAAATTAATATTACATAAATCAAATCAATATAAAATAACAAAAAATCATAGAAAATTTAATAATGTCAAATTTAAAATTAATATAAAATAATTAAAATCAATGTAGAATAACAATAAATCGTAGAAAAATTAATAATGTCTAAAATTAATATAAACTAATTCAAATCAATATAAAATAACAATAAATCATTAAAAATAAATAAATAATATCATATGAAATTTACATAAAAACTAAAATAGAATAAAACAATCACTCTACTGGGGCCAAATAGCAACACAATAAGGGGCGAGCAACGAAAACATATAATATAATAGTGGGAGCGCCATTCTTCTATTTTATGCAGTGCAACTTAATAAAATGCTTCGTTATTGGGCAGTCGAAACGACTTGCCACAACACTGAGAATGCTGTTGCTACTGCCGCGGACACGACTCATCATTGATGCTGCCCTCTTTCTAAGTATGGCATGGAAACCATCAATATGATAGCCCGCAAACATGCCCGACGCACTGCAGTGTCTCGGGAGCCGCATCAGCATCCGGAAAGCATTGTTATATTGGACGCGCAGGGCGTTAATTGTCTTCTGCGTATAATTGACCCATAGACTGCACGTGTAAAAACATTGGCAAAATGCCCTAAACAAAGTAATTTTTACTGCATTACTGCAGCGTGCAAATCTACGAGCCAACATATTACATCGGACAGCCAACGCCCTGCGCTCCCTTTCTATGTCCTCGTGGTCTGATAGGTCCTCCGAGACCCAGTGACCCAGGTACTTAAATCGCGAAACTCTGGGTAGTGAAACACCATCTATGAAGAGTGATGGTACTTGTGTCACTTTATGTTCAGAAGGTTGGAATACCAAGAGCTCGCTCTTCTTAACATTATACCTGAGCCCATGAGCCCCGGCATATTCTATACATATAGCGAGGAGTTTTCGAACAGCACTTATGGAGGGGCCCAGCAACACCATGTCGTCAGCGTAGCTAATGTTATTAATAAATTTTCCGTCAATAGAACAGCCAACTTTTGTGTTGCTGAGCCTCTCAATAAGCCCGTTAACATACAGATTGAAGATACGAGGCGAGGTTAAACCCCCTTGCCTTACTCCACATCTCAGTCTGTACGCATCGGAAAACGTCCCCGCCCACTTTACTACATTAACTTGGTTGTTGTACCAATAATCAAAAATGTCAATGGCTTCTTCTGGAAGGCTGGTTTCTGTCCTCATTTTTTTCCATAACACATCATAGGACACCAAATCGAAAGCTTTCGAAAGATCTAAAAAACAAGAGTAGACCGGAGTCTTCCTATCGGTGTAGTACCGGGCAGTATGCTTGAGGCATAGAACTGCAGTTTCTGTCGACAGCCCGTTCCTAAAACCAAATTGAGCGTCATTGAGTTTTATGTGACTGCTCAAAATGCGATCAAGAAGACCATCCAGCACTTTCACTACAGTGGTAGCTAACGAAATGGGCCTATAATTGCTGTTGTCTGAAGCATCACCAGTCTTATTTTTGATTATTGGCACAACCACGGTCTTCATACACTCGTCTGGTAGGTATGAGTGTCTCAAACAAAACGTATAAAACATTGCTAGAACCCTTGGGAGATGAATTCCCGCATGCTGCAAATGCTCAATACTAATTCCATCGTGGCCCGGACTCTTACCTCTCGTCATATGTTTTATAATGTCAGATACATTTTTCGCTGTAAAAGGCGGAAGTACTGCCGGCCCGTGGTTTTTCTGTCTGATTTCATCAGTACTGAGCATTCCCAGCTTACATGTCGGGGGATCCAGGTGAAAAAGACCTTTAAACATGTTCGCAATGTCACGCGGCTCAGTTAATCCATTAACATTCAAAGGGACCGTGGGTTTACCATTAAGTTTCCTCGTGCCCTTCCAAAAACTTTTGAAATCCTTATCCGTATGGTGTGATGCTAGAATATCCATCTTTATCTGCTCTGAGTTATTTTGACACCACCTTAGTTTGGACTTAAAAAGCGCCGAGACTCCACCATATTGCTATATACAGGCCCATTAGTAGGCTTACCATACAGCAACCAAGTTTTAAAATGTTGCCTGGCTACCTCGTGAGCACCGCGAACATGCCTATTCCAACCCAAAACAACACGACTTTGTTTTATGTTGTTATTTTTACATTTTGAAGTAATGACAGCCGCCTCACACATAGTCGAAATAATATCTTTGTACATTCGGTCTATAACTACTCTGTGTTCTTTATTTTGACATAAATTATCACAACATTCAGACAATTCCGACGGAAATTCTACCATTCTAAAGTGGTCGTTGCATAATTTACTGTAAAGTTGTTTTTGTTGCTCGTCCCTTTCGCCCCACAATATATTATTAGGGGTATTTGCGTGTAATACAGACTCAGGTTTTATAACAGCAAAATTACAGGATATTTCAAGAGGATAGTGGTCTGACCAAGTACAGTCATAGTTCACCCTTACATTCTCTATGGATTGCCACGCCGCCTCCGTGACCACACAGTGATCGAGCCAGCTTGTGCTGCCATGGGCATCACTAACGAACGTAAAGGTGTCCGATGAAAGACCAAGTTTCTCTACGTCTGCAATTACCCATTGCTGATCATTACAAAATTTTAAAAGTTCCCTCCCAAACAATGAGCAAGGACTAGCATTGAAGTCACCTAAAATGTACACATTTGCAACCGCAGTATTCTCGATTATAGCACTTATTTCACTAAGACAGTCTGTAAATTCCACTAAGTTCTCATTTAAGTTGACTGGCATATAAACAGAAAATATCACAAATGAACGATCGGACGCAACTACTTTAATTGCCGCGAGCCGCACACTATTGCACGGGATCACTGTAACCGAACTAAACGCACTTTTACGCCATAGCACAGCAACACCACCGTACGGTCTGCCTCGTACTAGGCCAACAGACGAATCTATGGCTGATTTGCCACAGAAGTCAAAATCTGTGTCGACTGTTCCAAGTGTTGACAAGTCGTGCGGGAATAACCAGGTCTCCTGTAGGGCGATTATGTCCGCTCGGCGACACAGGGTTCTTACGTGGTCTACAGAGCGTACGAGCGATTTACAGTTATAGCTTATTAGTCTGCTGCTAGGTGTGGGTCTTTGAAGAGGTTGACTGTCCATTTTCAATTTGAGTTAGATGTTTTCTATTTCTAAAGTCTATGAAACGCCGGAATGTTATGCCTTCAGGCCACATACGGTCGTCCATAAAAGTGGCCAATTTGTGTCTAGGGACTAACACTTTATAAGCATCGTATTCTTTTTGTTGTTTCATTTTAATTTTCTCCAATAAAACACTAACTTGTGTTTTATTCATTATATAATTAGCTATATCCGCAGGCGAAGTTCCTTTGTCAACATTATTTATAAACAAAGGGAGTCTAACATCCGCAGCCTTAAACTTACACTGTGCTGTGGTAACAGCCACACCTTTTCGCCCTGTAAACCTATTCTTATGTCTATTTCTCTGTACTTCCGTCCATTCATAATCATTCACTGCTTGTTTCCATTCACCCGGCGCACGCGCAATATGTGCAAACGAGTGATAGGACTGAGACAAACAGCTGTTACTAGGCGTCACAGCCGATGTACCGTTAGAATCGCAAGCGGGCTTCAATACGTCACACACAGGTTCCTCTGTCCTTGTCGCACCCCCTACCGCCGAAACCTCGCCTGTTATATTCTTATCACTCTCGTGCCGCAATACCTGTTTATTAGGCGAACACGACACAGTATTATTGCATTCATTCATAACATCAGTGCTTTCACGTAACGGGGACAGGCACTTAGAATCATGCTTATCAGTTATAAGATTCGGGCTACTTAGGAGGTTTGGAGATGTCTGTGATAATGAAGACATATTCGGGAGACCCATGGGGCCACTGTCATAAGCAAAACTAGCTCGCATACAAGACGTACTCGTACCTCTCCTTAAATTAATGTTCCTGTAGTCATTGTGTATATTTGTTTCATTTAAACTGTCAACCGTTACGCCGCATATTCCTGCACCGTCACTGCAGTTCTTAAACAGTTCTTGTTTTGTTTGTAACAACTGATCCACGGTTACATAGGTACTCTTAATCAGTTTTATCTCATTTTGTAGGATAACGATATCTTTTAAAAGTCTACTAACATCTACATGATCAAACGTAATTGGGGGTAGTTTGTTTAGATCATGAGCTACGAAAACGGGAATCTTCTCAGGGTCTATATTTTTAAAAAGTTCTATAACATCAAATAAATCCTTCTTGCTTTTTCCTTCTTTATTTTTACGTTTTATTTGACGTATATTAGTAGAAACAGATTGAAACAGCAATGACTTAGCTTTTTCGATGTCTTCAGTTGTGAAGGCTGAACTGCATATTCTCACTAAACTTTCACTATCCATCACTTCATGTTTATGTTGCACAAACGCTAACAGCTCATTAACCACGAGATTACAGTTATTACACTTTAACAGCACATTAGCCGACGACATTTTTTACAACCATAACCGGTGCGGTACAACATCTACTCGCGTCGAGCGCTCAGACGTGACTCCGTAATGCATTACTTTAAAATCAAATTTGATTTCCATAAAAAAGGTTATAATGACTTAACCTTAAAAGATAAATGTATGCTCTCGCGGACTTTATTTTAGAACTTTTTATCAGGAATATTTCCGTAGTACATAATTTTTGCGTATCTTTAACCGTTTACGCAGCGCACTCAACGGAAGCTCTCGAAATGGAATCCATTTTCCCGATTTTGAAACATTTCTCTTTACTGCTCCGCTCGTTTTGGTGATAGCGTGATGTTATATAGCCTATAGCCTTCCTCGATAAATGGTCTATTCAACACAAAAAGAATTTTTCAATTCGAACCAGTAGTTCCTGAGATTAGCGCGTTCAAACAAACAAACAAACAATCAAACAAACAAACAAACTCTTCAGCTTTATAATATTAGTATAGATAAATTACACCCAGACACAGAACAAATGATCGTGCTCATCACACAAACATTTGTCCTGGGTGGGAATCGAACCCACGACCTCCGGCATAGCAGTCAGGGTCACTAACCACTAGACCAACAGGCCTGTCATATGGCACAAACATGTTTAGCTAAGTTAGGACAAAGCATGCAAAATTTTAAGGTTAGTAAATATGTAAGGAGGCACCAACAATGACAATGTCATTTGTAGATTTGTGACTGACTTTAGAATTATTTAGTAAAAGGTTAGCATTCCAGCTTTCGTTCTGACAGTCTAAATAGACGCAGTAATATTACCATATAATTAATTCTACGCAAAGCCTTCGATTTCTCGGAAATATCTCTGATACCGGACTTACTTTGAGAAATCTGTCCGCCTCACTTCCTCATAATAATAATCCAAAGTAAAAAGATATAGGAAAACCTCAAACAAAATATATTTAGCATTTTCGTACTTTTAATCATATAAAAGTATGTAAGGAAAGCCGCTTTTGATCTTTTTCCTTCCTTAAATTTAATACACAAGTAATTCTTTTAAGGCGATTCCCTCGGGGAAATCTTCTAATCTCAGGATTTTACTCTCGTTATTGGAATAAAAATAAGGTTATTCTTGTTTTTGTTTTGATTATCAGGCTACCACTAAAGAGATTGGTATTTTACCTGATTGTGTTTGCAATTAAAGTCTGACAACCAGTCTTAGCAAGGATTAATTATAATTTTTTATCATACTACCCAGTACTGATTGGGTTGTGGAGGTCAAATAGGCAGAAGCAGTCCTTCGGTCCGTTGACTGCTCGTGGTACTACCGGAATTACTATCAGGAGTAAACGAGTAAAAAAAAAAAACCGTACTACGAGTAACGGCGTCAACGTCAACGTCGCGTCTACGCAACGTTAACGTCGCGTTTGTTGGCCATAGTATTATGAGACGCGACGTTGACGCCAACGCTCGTAAAACGCCAATGGGATAGTGACCTAAATAATAACTTCCGGTGGTACTGGATCGGTTGGTATTACTCGTAGTACGGGTTATTTATTTACCCGTTTACTCCTGATAGTAATTCTGGTAGTACCACGAGCAGTAAACAGTCGACGTTGACGTCAACGCTCGTAAAACGTGGGATAGCAGCCTTACCCATATTACTACTCTTTAACTGCGCCGGAGTCACGGTATTATCTAAACAGGTAACTGACCCTGAAACATAAAGAGCCATTGAAAGAACACGGTGGATATTAGTCAGTACGAGTCTGCCAATTCCTTCCACTTCAGCCAGTGGGGAAATCTCATTTGATGATTTTACCAATTTAAAAAAAATGGGGCAAAGTAATAAGGAGTTCGGGCACGCCGCAATCGCGGCGGTAAGACCCCTCTTTGAGGAGTGGCTGGATAGGAGTCACGGCGTCCTAACCTACCGCATGACGCAGGTCCTCATCGGACACGGAAGTTTCGGGAGGTACCTGTGTCTGAGGAGAAAGGAGGAAACGCCTGGGTGTCACCACTGCGAAGATCGTCCACTGCGAAGAGTAGAGCATACGGTGCAAGACTGCCCCGCTTGGGCAGAGCACTGACGTGTCCTCACGGCGGCGATAGGCGGAGACCTCTCGCGCCCGGCATTGGTCGCGGCCATGCTGCGGGGCGAGACGGAGTGGGAAGCGGTCGCCTCCTTCTGCGAAGCAGTCATGCTCGCGAAGGAGGAGGCGGGCCGCGTGAGAGAGAGGACAATGTCCTCCCTCCGCCCCACCCGCGGTGGTGGACGCCCACGGTGACGGACGTCGCAAGACGATCTCCGGCCACCGTAGGCGCGGGCATGCGGGCGGCGAGTAAAGGGCAACTCGCAGCCCGACCATGGACCATGCCCGGGTCGACGGCGCGTTGTGTTCCACGCGCGCCTCAAAGAGCGTCAGCATAATGACGGGGCCCCCTCTCTTGAGGGCCAAAGCCTGCCGGGGTCGCGGGACTTATCTCATTACCGTGACCCCGGAACATAAAGGGCTATTGAAGGACACCGTGGATTTTAGTCAGTACAAGTCTGACAGTCCCTCCCGCCCTGCCCGGGGTGGGAGGACACATTTGATGATTTTACCACGCAAAAAAAAAAAAAGTAATAAGGAGTTAGTATCATCATCATCATCATCAGCTGGAAAACGTCCACTGCTGAACATAGGCCTCCCCCTTAGACCGCCACGCCAAACGACAATTCGCCACTTGCATCCATCGGTTGCCCGCGACCCTCACGATGTCGTCGGTCCACCTAGTGGGAGGCCTGCCTACGCTGCGTCTTCCGGTCCGTAGTCGCCACTCGAGAACTTTTCTTCCCCATCGGTTGTCAGTTCTACGAGCGATGTGGCCTGCCCATTGCCACTTCAACTTGCAAATTTTATGTACTATGTCGGTGACTTTGGTTCTTCGCCGAATATCCATGTTCCGGATTTTATCCCGCAAAGAAACTCCGAGCATAGCTCTTTCCATCGCTCGTTGAGTGACTCTTAGTTTCTCTAAAAGGCCAGCAGTCAGAGACCACGTTTCAGAGCCATATGTCATCACTGGCAACACACACTGGTTAAACACCCTTGTCTTGAGGCACTGTGGGATTCTCGATGAGAAGATATCACGTAGCTTCCCAAACGCTGCCCATCCGAGTTGGATTCTTCGAGCGACCTCTTTCTCGAAACATAAGGAGTTAGTATGCGTGAGATTATTCAGAAAAATGTGTATAATTCATCTGTAATTTAAACATACATAGGAACATCAAGATTGAATTTTTTTTAATACTTTTTCACTTTTTAAAGGGAAATTGGTTTTTGCTTTAGGGTTTTTTTTTATTTTTAATTTAGTTTATTATTTTATACTTTTTATAGGGACATTTTTATTATACGAGTATTTCATTTTAGGTTGGGCAGTTACAGCACATGAGTTGCAAGAGACGATAGTTGAAAAAGCTGTGGTTTACTTAGGCAAAAGTACTTTCGCAAAAGGCCAAGCCTATGTAGCCTTAAGTAGAATAAAACCTTGGAAATAGTTTTCTTTAGTCGAGCTCACAAATTGCTACAGCAATTTGTGAGCTCGACTAAAGAAAACTATTTAATAACCTTTATGACTAATCATCTTTCTCTTAACAATCGGATTTCCATGTCCCAATTTTTCAACCATAAATTTTCTCATGATGCTAAGAACACTCTCGATTAAGTCATCAATATTCCCTTTCAGTGCGCTTTCATTTGAGACCCCCACTCGAGTATATTTGCAAACATTCGGTTATTCTTCCCCACTTTCACCCCAACAACTTTTAAACGGTTCAACCGATTATCATTTCAAACATGTCTAAGAACAATTACTACAACAACTCGCACGTAAATCACCTTTAATTAAAAAAAACTTTATTGAAATTGCTTCATCCGTTCGAGCTCTATGATGCTACAGACAGACAGACAGACACGTCAAACTTATAACACCCCTCTTTTTCCGTCGCTCGCCAGATTGTTCGTCAGAATGCTCACCAAAATGCTTTCGGTTGTTTTTCTGTAATGTAGGTAATATTCAGAAGAATGCTTGTTACCAGTAAATGCTCAAGTTTATCAGCACCTTAACTTAAAATATGTTTCTCATTTATAGTGTAACAAAATGGTACGGATATTTGAATTTGAACCCTATTGTTAACAGCGTGAAATTGTGAGGGTTCGGTTTTCATGACGTCATAGTTTTCGGCTGAGCTGTTAATTTTAGTATCATTGTGGGCAATTAATCTTTGAGGCGTTACATGTGACTGATATTTATGACGCTCTCAATACGCCCCTTGTTTTCAATAACTGATGTACTTATGATCTATAGAGCGTCCTTATTGTCTTCTCATAACTCGTTGTCTGGAGGAAATGCATTAGTTAGGTTATTGCGAAAGCGTTTGGTGATTGATTTATTAGATTTTAGTTTAACAAGCGACCCGTTCCTGTTTGGCACGGTTTTTGGGTCTTTAAAAACCATGTCAGCCGAAAGGTATTTGTTCTGTGGTTTATAGATGTTTTTGATGTGAAAAATTATTTAATTATTATTATTTTCGTTTCTCTGGGAGTGATTTCGTGAAATGTAACGGAGGAGTGTAAACGGAAGTTGGATAAGATTGGTCAAATCAAATAGCACGCACAGTGGTGGAATGAGCCGTCGGATGGTAATTTTCGCCGAATTCTGTCTTTGAATGGGTGTGCAAGGTAAAGCAACTCTTACCGAGGTCAGTCAGTGGATAATTCTATTGTACCAAAGTCAATTTATCTTAAAGTCTAATTGTAGTACTGTTGCATTAACAGGCGCAATTCCAAAAAAAAATGCACCAAATTTTATCGAGTTAAAACGTCATTTCATGGTGAATTCGTGCTTCAAATAAAAAAAAATTAGTTATCAGCAGTCATTTTTCACTACCGGAAAAATAGAAACAGATCTTCAGCAGGAAATATGTAATGAATCCATCCTGTATCGGAAGTAAAATGTGTTCAATATAGATTTGGGTCATTGACACGATTATTAGGAACTATTCAGCCTTGCTTATTGGCTGGCAAATGTCTATAGAGAATACTCTGATTGGCATAATCATGACTGGTTATCACGAACGAGCTGCATCGTTAGCACCAGTATTTAAGAGCTAGAATTGTGCACCCTAATAGCAAGTGTAGGTTAGTTTTTTTTTTTTTTTATTCCTTGGTAGGAATTTCTCCTGTATAGTGGGTGCGCTTACAAATATTTAAACTCGCAGACATAAACACCAAACAACTATTTGTAAATCATATACTTATTTCTTTATCCCTATCAGAAAGGGCATTTTAAGAATATTAAATTTTCGTACCACCATACTGCACAAAGTATTCTGGGCCGAGGTTCTCCACTTGTTAGTTCAACAATTCTTATTTTTTCTTTGTTGAAAAAATTATAAAATAGATGTTTCCTAAAATTCAGCAAAGAAAGCTCCAGCCACTTCGCAGTCATAAGAGAACCAAGTAAACAGAAAAAAGGACATGCTTTACATTTAGGCACACCTCTACCGTGTGGCAGTAAAGAAACTAAATAGATTCCGAACCCAAGTTTTGTCAAGTTTTACGAACCTAGGTACTGCGCTGTTGCCTAGTACTTAAAACTTCCAACAACAACTTTGGCAAAACTTCCAACTACCTAGGCACCGTTTTGGCATATAAAGTAGAAAGTTCTAAAATTGTAGGTCGCGATCGCCCCGTTCTGGAGCGTATTCTCTTAACCCAGAAACTACTTATAAAACAAAAAGCATCCCTGTTAACGTACACATCATAAGTCTACACCACACTTATGAATGAAATATTTGACCTTTGTATATGTTGATCAGCATTATTCTAACAAACGTGGTATAAATAGATACTTATTATCCGTACTGGAAATAGTAGCCACTAGCCAGTACTCTGAATAATCGCCCTCCCACATAGAATTCGAGAAGCGTTACTTACTATAAATCAAACCTATAATAATATCATCGGAACGCGAATGTCTTGGATTCAATTCCAACTGTTTCAGATTTTGCCACACCAGTCAATAATTCTGTGAATTATATCTATAAACAATTTTCAACACGTCATTTTAACGTTTGTGTACTCTCCTATTGATATTTTAATGTTTTCTCTACGTATCGTCGTAGTTCATGCTCTATTTATTAGTATCTGAGGTGATACCGTTTCATTTTTACTACTTGCATAGTATAGTGTTATATAGAACGGTATTCATAGTACGGCAATATCTGTAAAACAGATGACATTCGCTCAAAAATTATATAGGTCTAAAAACGACGTATTTGTGTTGCATATAATTATCTAACCTGCTTTAGTTTATCTAAAGGAATGAATGCACGTGATAAAATATGATGAACGGTGATGAACATTAATGTTGGTGGATGGAGAAGAAGGAAAATGTCAAAGAAAATAATTATGGATGGATTGTGTGACGAATGATATAAAAGAAAAAAGATTAAATGATGACATGGCATCTGACAAGGGATAGAAGAAGAAAAGGTGTTGCGCCAACTCCAAACTAGAATGAGATAATAGCACGAAGATGATGATGATTTAGTTCCACCAAAAAGTCTTTTTTTTTTTTGTTTGAAAAGTTCAGATTCAGAAATGGGTACTCAATCTTCGAACAAATTCCCAGTTTTCGCCTCCTTATTTGTAAGCTTCCCATTGTGCTATCACGGGCAAACATCGGCACTAAATACGTAATTACCAGCCAGCCCACGTCTTAAATAAACGGTATCGTTTACATTACACTAAAGGGGCACTTTACCACAGAAATGTCTACTTAAGCCTAACAAGGCCACGTGAGGTTGCCGCGTAAGAGTTTACAACAAAACTAACACTAACTTTTGGTGGAGAAGCTTCGAATTATACCTTCATTATGCAAAGTTTTCGCGAAACAGAGGTAATTTTAAAATCGCGACACATTGCCGTAGTGGGTTCAAGAAAGAATTTCAAATGTCTGCAGTGACTCCTAGTGTCGAAGATATTTGGAACTCCAAGCAAGTACTCGTATTACACCCTTTTAACACCCCAGTCACGCCTCTTGTTTGCAACAGAACGCTTTCTTCGATACAGCACTGCAACCCTGCACTACGAGTACTGTTGACCTATCTTGGCCCGCTGGGACATGCTTTGCTCGCCAACCATATTTATATAGCATCCAATGAAAAGCTATACAAACACTCGCAATCGAAATTAATTAATTCTACGCTCACAGGTATGGCCGTTCTTTGACACAAAACATTTTCGTATTTCAAAACAAAATATAATTCAAACTGTGGTAGTTATTGTCAATAATAATTTTATGGCATGTATGCATTTCAAATATAGTTACTACACACATCAAAAGTGTCTAGGGATCAACATATATTTTTGCAATAACTTTTCTCCTGATTGATATTAATTAAAATTTTCTTTAAGGATTCATCAAATAAAGTGTTTTCGTTTGTCACAGTAACGATAAACCAAGTCACCTTTGCATTAATAAAGAAATTTGCCATTTTCCTAATAAAGGGATTTTTGACATTTGAACCACTAACACAAAAGTTCGAAAAAAAGACTGAAATAACAGTTTTCTTTAAAATTTTATTGGGTAACTTAAACAATTAATAATCCGTGTTTCTACCGCGAACACTAACAACACAAGAACATCGGTTTGGCATACTCAAAATGAGTTCATCCAAATCACGCTGTGGAATGGCCGCCCATGTTCGTTGCAACAACAAAAAAAGGTCTTCTTGCGACTGGATACCCTCCATATTCGGCAGAGCTCTTCTCTGTAGCATATCCCATGCATGCTCAATCGGATTCAAGTCTGGCGACTGAGCAGGCCAGGGCAGGACATTGATGTTAGCTGCGGCGAGAGTCTGTCTTACAACTCTTGCGGTGTGCGGTCGTGCATTATCATGCATTAACTGAAATAAGGGACCGATTTGCACTTGTAGAGGAACGATGACGTCTGATACAATCGTCTCAGCATAAATTTGAGCGTTGAGGTTGCCTCTGATCCAAATCAACTCAGTTCTTCCGCCGATCCAAATACCCGCCCATACCATGATGGTTCCACCACTATAAGGATGGACTTCCTGGCAGGATTTTAATCGCTGTTGGCGTCCAGGGGTTCTCCAGTGTCGTATACGTCTTGTATCCGGTCTCATACCGAAACGAGACTCATCAGAAAAGCACACGAAACGCCATTGTTCTTCTGCCCAATTTCTGTGTTCAAGAGCCCATTGATATCGAATCCTACGATTGTGCATTGCTATAGGTGGTACCCGTAGCGGTCTTCGGAATGAAGGTTCACTTCATGCAAGCGGTTTCTGACTGTTTGGTCGCTAATTAAGTTCCCTGAAGAGTGATGAAGCCTCACGGCTAACATCATGGCGGTTATTGTTGGAGCTCTTCGAGTTAAGATTTGAATGTATCGGTCTTGTCTCCGTGTGGTGCAGCGATACCGTCCTCCATGGCGCTCAGCCACGGTACCAGTGCTTCGGTAACGTGTCCAAAGTCGACTGATAACACTCTGACTTGTATTCAGAGCTAAAGCCACAGTACGTTGCCGGGAACCAGCTTCTATCATTCCCACGGCTCTGAGCATTTCTTCCCTGCTTAAATGACGTCGCCGCTCCATAATAACGTTGGTTTTAATCAGTAGTAGGGAAACAGTAGCACTAATAATGTCTTCAATGCGTTGTATGTTTTTATAGGGAAAATATTGACAGCTGATTTTCATCTTTTACTCGAATTTGATTCACAGTTCCTGATTCAAATTATGAAATGCACCAAAAAGGATCCATATAAATTTATAAAATCATAAATTTATTACAAAGCCACATCTCAATCTCAAGAAATCCGCATAAAAATGCTTGATCCCTAGACATTTTTGATGTGTGTATATTGTTAAAGCTTTGCACATGTCCTGCTTAATTTCAAATGAAAATCGTATGTCAGATCTTCGTCTATATGATGACTTTTTACTACTATTATTGTGTAGGCATTGTGCCGGTATTTGTGGACTTGGAATTGTGCCAATTAGGTATCTACAATAATTCGTATTCATACGAACAAAAGATTTTCAACACCCATTTCCGCGGTTTTGTACATAAATGACATTATTGGAAAATGATTTAAATAAATGCTGTAATGTGTTTCGTTTATTAATTCTTCGATGGATTTTATTTTGTGTGGTTGTATGGAAATTCAGATGCGAGGACGAATGTCTGTTTTGTGTAGTCCGCCTGTCAAACTGTCATGGCGTCTAAACTCAGGCCATTGAAAGCACGTCGGAACTACTACTGGCGTGTGTGCACTTGAGAATCCACATCAAATTCCACTTCATATCTCTAGTGCATTCAAGTCCTATGGTAATTAAAGCTAATGCCATTAGGGCATATCTTAATTAGACATTCAGTACATACCTCAGTACGGTCGTCTTTCTTTTATTATGATTGCAGCAGATAAAAAGGACATAACAAAGCTTCCATCTTGGTTCATCATCGCGGTTTTAATTATGAAATGTTCGTTTGTCTTTTGAAATGAAAATGAAACCCTTTTGTGTGAAACTTTTAATTTCGTTCTGCGTTTTCTTTTCATTTTCAGAGGTCAGACTTCGATTATTCCAATCGCCAATTAAGTTTTTTTTTTCCTTCGTCGATATAAATGAAATTTCATCCGTTTCTTGACTTTTTGGAGGAAGGGAAAAGTATATTAAGATCCTAATGTCTACGATTCTTCTTGACTTTTACACTTAAGACTGTAGTATAAGAAACATTGTGTAAATAACGAACTAATATAATTCCTTTGCCTTTCCGCGATCAACCCTGACCGTGTTCCGTTCAAGATCGTACAAATACCTACAAATTGTTCTTCACGTAAACAATAGCTGCAATCATTTGTGTTACGCTAAACGTAAACCAAATAGTTGTACTATGAACAACTATATCCCCCAAAATCTGAGTAGGAATTCTGTATTACAATATAAAACTACAATGTTGTTATTTCACTCACACCTAGGCATTTGGCGTTCTTTAGTTTCTTAATCCAGCTCTGAGATTGCGGTAATCAGTACGGCAGACAGCCTGATTAATGGACAAAGTAGCTATGAACCTGCCTACTATGTTAAAATTAGCTACCTTGGGATTGCCCAATAAGTCACAATGAATCACGCTGGAATGGCGGCGATATCACACAATTAAACCCACCACGGGGTAAATCCTGAACGAGGGTGGTCCGATGGTTTGATACAATTTAATGAAGACACAAATCAAATGTCGAATTCAGTACCCTATAGCTTTTTGCCCAGGCGTCACCCTTGAGAACACGTAACATGGCTCTCGATTTATAAAATACTCTTACAAAAGACTTGTCGGAAAAGCCGATTTAGCACTTTGTAGGTGTCTACATAGTGCTTACTTTAACAACGTACCAAGCAGTACGCTGGAAATGAAACACGTTCATTTGTTTCTTCAGCTTCATTACGTCCAACATTGCAGTACAGTATATTCTCCTTCACGATATAGGATTCTTGATTTGCAAATCAAACAACATACACTGATTTTTAGTATGCAAAAAAATGGAAATGAAACAAAATGTGAATGCTGTTTAGGGTGATGATCTGAAACCATGGTAAAAGTTTTCTGTTAAGCTGTCAAATACACTCTATATTTTTATTTTATGTAGAAGATTTACAGTTAAATGAAAATGTTTCTTAATTGTTTTAGCAGCGCACGATTCCAGCACCAACTATCAACCTGCCAGATCTCCCTGAGTGTGTAACCAAGGTGGACCTAGCGACGGGTGGCGAAGAAACCAGCGAGTCAACAACTCCGCTCAGCGCGCAACACCAGCTGCAACTGTTGCGCGAACGACTCGAGCAACAAGCGCAACAGACCCGCGCAGCTGTTGCTCAATTGCTGTTGTTGCGTGATCAGCTTGCTGCAGAACAAGCCGCACGTTGCGAGGCCCAGGTCTGTATCTTTGATTGATTCTGCCTTAAGAATAGCTTATGCTGTAAAGGGCTATTGAAGGATCACCGTGGCCGTAGTCAGTACAAGTCTGACAGTCCCTCCCGTCCCGCCCTGGGAGGACTCATTTGATGATTTTACCAGGACAAAAAGACTTTATGCCAGCGGCTTAACCCAAAAAACTACCACGTACAACTTATCCTACAGGAACTTTAATATCGGGAGAAAATCTTCAGCCATTCGGGCGTGATTGAGTAACAAACATTTTTTTGCTTTTCTTAAAATAGTAACATAAGTAACTGTTATAAGATTATCCACGTTCAGTATCTGTGTGTACCTACATTTTTAATTTATGAATGGCGTGGGCCTGACAGGTTACAGGAGCGTTATAAAATGTATAAACACGAAGAAAACTTCATCTGAAAAGTACTACACTAAAAGAAGTTCCTCCAACACGAATACCTATAAATTGTCGTTGATATATGTATAGAGCCCCTCTCTATAATTTAATTCTAATCCTGTTGTATAGACGTTTGGTATGTCATTAATTAGAATTCCGTACCCAAATGGTAAAACGGGACCCTATTATTAAGACTTCGCTGTCCGTCTGTATATCTGTCTGTCACCAGACTGTATCTCATGAACCGTGATAGACAGTTGAACTTTTCACAGATGATGTATTTCTGTTGCTAAAACTTAAAATACATGTGGCACTCGGAGACTGAAGCGGTGAAGCTATAGCATAACATTTTTTTTTTAAGAATAAAATCGCCTACCGCCTATATTTAACGAGAATATAATTTATTTAAAATGTTTGTTGTGCACTACTGTAATGAAAAACTTCTTTGTTGTAGGAGAATTTTATAAGTAGGTTTCATTGTGAAAACTGGTTTTGTAGCTGGCCGTTTAGAATCAGTAATAAAAAGTAAATTGTTTTAATGATGGATATTTTTATGATTGCCGAAGTCTGCCGAACTGAAACGATGTACGACGATGCGTGGTGTCAGGTTTTTTCTTTAGATTTTTGGTTTTTTTTTTTTTGATTCGGTCGAACCGCCGCGCCGCGCTCTGAGCCCTCGATAAAAGCTATGCAATAGCTTAATAATACTAAAAAGAATAAAATGAATGTTTCAGGGAACACAATAAAATAAATGTTTAAGAGAAAACAGAATAAAATAAATGTTTAATTATTCTACAGAAACGGCAAAAAAACACGGGTTTTTTTCCTCGATATTAGTAAACGCTTGAAATATTTAATTCCATGATATTGACTTAAAAATAAATAATTAAATTAGAATAAAAATAATATTTATGGAAGGCACCCATGAACTTACATGATTTTTTTGCCGTTTTTATAGATAATGGTTATGCAACCCTTCGTGCGCGATTCCGACTCGCAATTGGCTGGTTAATTTTTTACTTTGCCCACCAAAATTGAAAACTCCATTTTATTCCAGTGACTGGTAACAATCTGCGTAGGATGGCAGTGATCTGATAACCTGGCTCGTTGTTTTTCTTTCATTTAATTTTGGTCGGATCAACAACTCGATGTAATTGTGAACATTTCATCTACGCACATTGAATTTTTATTAACTTTGCGATGATACATTTCAACACATATTCTAATGGAACTCCTGAATAAATCTTCCAGAATTTTATTTACGATGTTGAATCGCAAGACCTCTATAAACTGGTAAACTTCAACCCCTGCTTATCTTGATTTAGAGGGACTGGGATTCGTGGCGATAGGCTCTCCCAGGGGCCTTAAGCGGTCACTTTAAGCAATATTCCTAATGATTCACTTCACAATTGGCTTTTCTTCTGTTGTTCAATATTGCTAAGAGGCCGTTTTAGACCCTCTAATGGCACGTAAGGTACGTCACTGTATACCCTCCACAAAGCATGTTTCCAAAAATGTAGTAGTTCTCTATATTCTGATCAAGTTTTCGGTAACATGACATGTTCAAAAAAATCCAGTAAACTATTGTAGGTACTATGCTTCTGAAAAGTGTCTATCAACCAGTAATGGAACTGTCAATAGAAAAACCAAAATTTTAAAAGCTGAAAACCCTTATCTTAACTAAAACTGTATTCCAATTCCATCCAAAAATAACAGTATACCTCGCTGCTGTTATTTTTCAGACTTTTTACTTGTAACAGAGCTGAGTGACATAGCAATCTGGAACAGAAAAAAAAAACTACTGCTACTAAAGTAAAGCTAGGCGCTGACTGTGTCTTTTTGTAGCGATGACTTTTTGTCAGCCAGTCGGATGCCATGAAGATTACCCGGCCGCTAGGAACTATTTATCACCATAATCAGCGAACTCCCATATATCTTCACTAGCTCGTTCCAGCGGTGCCGCTGCAACTCGAAAATTATTCCACGGGAACATAAAATGGGCATAAAACTATCCTATGTATTTTAAACGTGTTCATTCAAATCTGTTTAGTAGTTTTTGACAAACATCCTAATATGAGAGCCCGGTGTTTTTTTGCAGCTGAAAACTTGCTCAATGATTCGCGTACCGCCCGAGTGAAATACACATATTGTTTACTTGTCTAACACACGGGCGTAATGATGAGTTGCGATGAAAACAATGGTAGGATATTGATGTTTTTACATATTTTTGCGCCTGGCGAGGTGTAAAAACCAACTAAATTATGGCTCATTAATTTTCCCTCTCTAAAGTTGTAAAGGTTAGAAAAAATCGCATCTTTAAATACGTCTGGCTTCGTTCAAAACCAGTTTCTCTCAGCAAGGTCAGGATTTCTGTGTTTAGAGCTAATTGAAGAAGTCAAATTTCCAGCATGCCTGAAGCACATTTCCAAAAGTTCAAACAGCTATGTTAGGCTATCATACATCCATCCTCAACATCTTTCACGTTAATATTAAAGCCGGGCCACACTATCGGAATTTCTCGTTGATTTTCTACGATAATAGTCTTTATATGTCCGTATAAACGTGGCCCTAGGCGTTCGTAGGATAGATTTGACGGGGAAACAAAAAGTCATCTCGTCAAAAAGTCACCACAGTGAGCGGGTAGCCTAACTCCATCTACAATTGAAGAAAAAAAGTCAGTGCTCTGGTCAGAAAGCAAAGATTAATAACTTTTTTAAATCCGTCATCAGCGACTGGATTACTTTATAAATCGGCGTTTTAATGAAGTTGTGATTGGAGATCGGAATCGGAAGGCTTAAAAAAATGAATACGAGCTACCGACGCATTGAATAAACGGGATTTCGTAACAATGATATTGGCTATGTGAATGAATACACCACTTTTGCCAAAATAAATCGTATTGATGGCTTGAAAGCTGATTTGCACGCAGTAATTAATGCAATTTAATATGAGCTATATTGTTTCAGAGTAATAATAGTAATAATAGAGACAATAATAATGACCCTTGGTCTAAAATACAGACATCGGAGTAATTTTGGCACCAGTATGAAATATGCTATATTTTCTAATAATATAGGAATACCCTAATAATACGCTTGAAACGGTTTCTGTCACGTAATGGGTAATAATTAATTTACAGTTTTCAGTTCAATTCCCAGGTTTCGATTTAGAATTTGTCAGTAGCTTTGCAATTCCAGACATAGGACATGTCTGGAATTTTGCCTGAAGGCAATAGACACACTTCCTATCACAGTTTATACTGGAGACATTTATATGTGGGAGGACTAGATTAAACTTATGTCTAAAGGCTCCCACGCAGCAGTTGTGTAACTTTATGAAATATGTATTGTATTGCACGAAAATATTTTTTTAAAGTTTGTTTGCTACACCATGTTTATAATGTTATATTATGTTATGAACGCTCCCACACTGATTGAACTTGTTGTAAACATTTTGTAACCATCAGTTATCTAAAACAAATGTTATGATTTCGTAAATCATGTTGTAATTTGTTGTATAACATTTTGTTACATGTAGATGTATCATAAATAACATTACCAGTAAAATACATTTGTTAAAAAAGAGTTAGATAACAAATGTTATGCAATATTTTCTAACGTTATACATGTAATTGTCGTGAGAGGAGATCTCAAATTCGGTGGAGCGTTTCTTGCAGCATGCAGCGGATCGATTGCTGGAACTGATGTTACGACTGTACGCCATAAGAAACAATTCTCTGAGGAAACCACCTTCGAAGCGGTAGATGTAATGTTTTTCTTTCTGAGCACGCATCATGCACGATTAAACGCAAGCGGTTAGTAAAAAAAAAACGCAAAACCTGTTACGATACGGTACCTTCTATGGATTTCTGATTAATATAAGTAAAATTAAAATGTCGTATCTTATTACGCTTATAAAATCAGTCACTAAAAACGTTTCTAGTATGTGAAAAGCTGCTGTGTTATTTTTTTTACGGTTTCAGTCTTTAATCGTGATGCGTGCTAAGTCTAACTCTCCCATACCTAGGAAAAGGTCCGTCCCAAGTTATTCCACGACTTTTTATAATGGGCCAACCTGGAACCAGCTCTCGCCATATAGGTCTAGGAGTGATATTATGGTGGTTATATTAATCAGTTATCTGTTTTGAATATGTTTCAGGCTCGAACTCATCAGCTATTGGTCCACAACAAGGAGCTACTTGAGCACATTGCAGCCCTTGTGGCGCACTTGCAAGAGCGTGAGCGGGGATCCTCTCGACCAATCAACGCACAGCAATTGACACTCTTGCCCCAGGTATGAGAGAAATTAAATTTAGAATTTTTTCATAGTTCTTAATCTTAAAGTTTGGACGCACTTTTGTTGCTTAGTCCTTTACTGACTTTACTCGTACTCACTGCAGTTTTTCGGAAAAGTCTATGATGGTTTGAAATTTTTAACGATAGTGACGAAGCTACAAATGTGCGTTGACCTTTAGCGGTTATTTTTAGGGTGCACGCACAGTTATTTTACCAGTTTTAAATCAGTTCGAATAGAATACTCGTAATAGTGATTAGATTTTGTGGAAGTCTGCATGAGCGAAACATGTCTCTAAATGTGCCTGTACCTTGAACCTATGATCGTTTTTTAGTAACCTGATTTTAATTTGCTAATGTTTTGTTGGTTTTGCATTGTAAAAGGCATGTGCGTCTCGTATTTTGTTTTTGAGTAACACCACAGCTTTTACAGGAATTAGTAAACTTGCGGATAAGATATTTATTTATGATCTTTTTGAAATGCAATACTTAAATACATAATTTTCTGTTTTTCTTTTCGCTGACTCAGCTCAAGTCGAGCTCGATATGAGCCAACTCTGCCCTCTTATTAGACAATATAAACCTATTATCATTTGTTATATATTGACAGAAACGCCGACGACTAGGAAGTCTCCTATAACCTAAAATATCGTCTGTCAAAGAGTATACGCCAATATAGGGTTAGGTTACGGTTTGCTAGACAACTGAGTCTAGCTGTGAAGGGAGGGAGCAGTGGTGGCCCAGTGGTATCGGCCTCGACTTACGAGTAGTAGGTCGTGGGTTCGAACCCCGTCAGGCGCATTACTTTGTGTAATTTATTTCAACACCACTGCTCTCAAACGGTGAAGGAAAACATCGTGGGGAAACCGGCATGTCCTAGAACCAAAAATTCGAAGACATGTGACATCTACCAATCCGCACTGGGCCCGCGTGGTAGATTATGGCCCACTCCCTCTCACAGAGAGGAGGGCTGTGTCCCAGCAGTGGGAACATGTATAGGCTGATGATGATGATGATGAAGGGATTGACTTAAGACGAGTCTTGGAATACCAGGGATATAGATTTACTTTTGATTTTCGTAAAGTTTTACAATGTTACGTCGTCGTAGAGTATCGGGTCGTAAATCTTACATTTCTAGTCTTAGAAAAAAAGACTCAAGTTTGATTTAAAAAATAGAGTCTTTAGATACTCAAACATTTTAAGTTTTAGTCTTTAAAAACTCTGTGTGTTAAATGAAAAACCAGTTTACTGTGCCTTTTCTCTTATGGAGTAAAATACGAGTATAATTACCTCTAGGCTTCAGTCAGTTGACTGTTTTGCTATATCATAGTATTAATTCGAATGAAATTCGGGTGAAATTACATTTACAAGCTTAGAGTATCATTCTCTATCTTTTTCTGTCACTTAGACGCGACATTTCATGGAGCGAGAAGTCCATTCGCTAGCATTCGCAATTCTTCGTCGTAAAACCACTTAATCGTGCGATTGGACCTCTCACTTTAGTAAATTATAATTGAATAATTATGACAAAAAATGATAAAGATGTGAGAAAATTCTGATCTGTGTATATTAATAAATGTGATTTCATCCTTAGTCTAAAAATGTTAAGGAGAAGAAATGTGAAGAGGGGTCCAAACGGAGCCTGACCGAATTTTCATAGCAACATTTTTTACAAATCTTAGTGTTTAGTAACCGTGTATACCTACCTAGATACCATTGTTCATTTATTTTAATTAAGCTTATTTATTTGCCTCATTAAACCCACATTACATTTTTTGTTCTACATTTTGTCCGTAAAATTACCTGCTCGTTCTATGATAATACAATTATAAAAACATACCCACAACGCGGCTTAATGTCGAGTATGAAATATGAGAATAATGTTAAAACCATTATTTATAAAGCGAAATGTCATATTAAAATGCTGTAATTTAAAAATTACGGTTGAATATTTTTATTCAGTAGGTAAATGGTAAAACAAAATTTTACTTCAATTTAAATAAAAATAATATTCAAAAACGTTCTTTTTTTTTGGAGTAAAACGTTGTTATAACTGTTACCTTTTTAGTCGTAGAAACAGTAAATACGTTGACATTGGTAGTTGCTACAAAGCGAATGAGAGCATCCGTTTCTCATTGCTAATCTCCACAGATTGACACGCCATTTGTCAATGTCCATCCTATCCCTCCCGGCGTAACCGTTTTATTTCGTTGTGCTACCACACATTTGCAAATTTGTTTTAATTTATCACCATCCATTTAACCAACAATAATTTGAACACTTCAAGGATTTGTACATATCTGTATCTTATTGGAAGCTCTTTACTTTTAGCTTTGCCGTCACCCCGCGCCCCGTAGCAAAGTGTCGCATGGTTTGTAGCTTGTTATGATGTAATTTTTGTGAGTATTTTTCGCCAATTCTTTTGTTAACTCTTTTGTCATGCTTTTATTTAATAGCTATTCAATTTTTAATATCTAACTTGTGCTATTTTACGAAATGCATATTTACTTACCATTGATGTTTCTGTTAACGCTACTAGATTATCCAGAAAAAAGCCGAGCTGTCGTACAGCGAAGCGTTCAAGCCCGACGGCGCTCCGATATGCAACGGAAACCGTTCTCCGACCAACACCGAAGCTCTGATCAATCTGATCACGCAGAGCACAAAAGTTAATCAAAACATGGAGAATAATAACATGAACTTCTCGCCGTTTTGCGCGTCGCCAGTTCAGGAGACAGCCAGTGGCGCGAGTTCAGCTCCATGCTTCGGCGGAATGACCAATGAGCAAATACAAAATTATTTAATTTCAAAATTCCAAAACATGGGAGGCTTCCCTAACGGCAATGAAACGAGCAAGGCGCCAGCCCCAATCAACTATAACCAGCAGTTCTTCCAGAACTGTAACGCTTTCCCGACTATCCCGCCACTCAGCAACCACTACAGCAACTCTGATCTCGCGAGCTTACTGAACCATCAGTTATATAAGGAAATCTGCAGCTCGAACGACGAGCTGGGCAACTTAGCGCAAGCCATGAGCGTGGGGCAGTCGGAGAATTCTCTGTACAGCAACAACAGCCAGCCGACCACGTCGAAGGATTCCAGCCCGGACGGCTCCAGCTCGGACGAAGGTGCTCCGTTCATAATGCCCCTGTCTCACAACGGCACGCTGACGGCCACGGGTGAGGACGGGCGAGTGCGGCTGATTGTACCGGTGAGCCCTTCAGAGAGTGCGTCAGACGTTGTAGAGGCGCAGGTTGAACCGCAGAGCGCATCGGGGCACACCCTGCGCGTGCCGGGCCAGGCCGCTGGACAGGCCCCTGGGGCCCTGCTAGCGCCCGCGGCCCCCATCACCCGTACCACCAGCGAGAAGGTGCCCAACCGCAGCGAGATGATGACAGCGCTGCGCTCCCAGTGGACCCGCCACACTACCAAGTGAACTCGCACTAATGTACGCTAACTGATCTGAGTCAAGTTACCTAAAACCTTATTTATATTTAGTCGTATCTTCTATAAAATAATATATAATTTTCGTAATTTTTGTACAAAGAATGTAGTATAGTTTGTATGTATATTATTGTTTTATATTTTGTTTAGGGTAGATAGTTCTCGTTTGAAGATTGAGACTAACGATGGTGCCAAACTTGTGCCACATGAAGCGAATGGCGATAAACGGAAGAGAGTCAAAGAAAGAGTTTATTTACATATCATGTTCTCAACTAGTCCAACGCTATTATTTTTTACGATAAAACCTGTATGTATCTAAACATATCCTTATCATATCGGCATTAAAGTATAGATTTTAGGTTTATGATCCATATTGTTATAGTATGAAGTGCAAGTTATTCGCTGAAATTTATGCTCTTGATGATCCATAAAAACATAATAGTGTATTATCGGAAGGATTTTATGCTTTTCAACGATTTATGTAGGCCTTGTGATAATCGTATCTTAGGGGAAGTAACTCATTTGAGAATATTGTTTCTTATTGTAGGTAATGTGCCGCTTAATAGATATTCAATTTTTAAAGAATATTCATATTATAGCGGCCATACACCATACTGCCTATCGTACAATCGGCATGACGCTGCCGATTTGATCAGTTAGATTTGACCGTGTGTGGGCGTGGAATCCATCAAATTGGCATAACAATAGGCTTGATCATGCCGATTTGATCAAATCGATTTGATCATGCCAATTTGATCAAATCGATTTGATCAAATCGGAATGATTAAACTTCAAATCGGCAGCAGTGATACCAACTTAGCAACTTTATAGCTAGATCTAGCTAATATTCGGTAGCTACTTTTTAACCGACGTAAAAAAAGGAGGAGGTTCTCAATTCGAAACGTATATTTTTTTGGAACGAAGTTCCTTATGGCGCGTTGCGAAAGGGGGCTAGGCGGAAAAAATTGTAACGACACTTTTTACAGACTGCGATGGAGTGGAGTGGAGTGGAGTGGAATGGAATGGAGGGTCGAAAATCTCCTGAACCTTTTTTTAACTTGCTATCGTTAAGCAAGTTAAAAAACAGGTTCAAGCGATTTTCGACCTTATTGACATTCAAAATTTAGTTTGTTTTTTCTCACATTCTCGTTAGCTAACATTGCTCCTTCATTAAAATCCGGTGTTTGCATAAATGTCAATAAAGTCGAAAATCGATTGAACTCACTTTCACTTGTATTACCAACTGATTCCCACTAGTGGGATAAAACAAGTCGGTAAAAAAGTAGCTAAAAAGTTAAGCCACAAGTTTTATAAAATTGTAGCTGTCTGTCACCGAATAATAGCTAGATTTAGCTATAAAGTTGCTAAGTTGGCATCACCGCTGCCGATTTGAAGTTTGATCAAATCGATCGTCATGCCGATTGGACGATAGGCAGTATGGTGTATGGTGTATATGGACGAACTGCCAATTTGATCAAATCGATCGTCATGCCGATTGTACGATAGGCAGTATGGTGTATGGCCGCTATTAGTCGCAGAATTGTTAATTGATGGATACTTCCCCACTGTCCTGTCACGTTTTACTTACAATGTTACAATCGATGTCAATAGCGTTCTAATGAGATTGTCGTCACATAGATACTTTGTAGGTTCATGTCTGTATGCATGCATGATTAGTTTCAATAAATTCAACAGATTCAATGTAACCATGTGTACTGTTAGTTTTAATTAAGTAGTGTTTTATAAAATAGTTGGATATTATTATAGTCAGTTACCTATTGCTATAGGAGCGTTTTCAAGCTTACCTCTAAAAGACAGTCCAACAACAACCTCGTTTCAATTTAAACAAATATTTAATATTTCTTGTTGTATGCCAAAAATTAAGGTTTTCGTAAAATACGAAGCGAAGCGAGCCAAGAAATGCCAAATTAATAATATTTAGTAAATATCGGAGAGGTAATGAAATACCAAAATCAATTTATGTATGTTTGCCAGAGATAATGAATTTATGGACCAAATAAAAAAAGTTTTTTGAGTCATGTAACGGTATTATTTAAATCACATTCTAAATTGTAAAAGACGCCATGTTGGAATTCGGACGTGTTGGAACATTCTAAGAGAATTCATATTCAAATTCATGACCCCATTGGTGGGGCGATGCATCAGCAACGCGGAGATGGATAAAGTTCCACAAAATGTTGGCACCGATGCCTTCACTAAGATAGGAATCTTATTAAATAGATAACTTCTAGTCAATAACCAGATTATTTTTAATAATAATTCAAAGGTCTAGTCAACATATTAATGTTATATTTGGACATGGTACAGTGAACTGGTGTGGACTAACGATCGTACCATGTTCAACAATATGTCAAGCCACACCGTTTGTATAAGAAGGACTTAATAATTAGATAAAAAAAAGCAGAATGAGAAGAAACGACATCATTATCATTGCCGTAAAAGGAACATTGACATTGACAACATTGTTTTATATGACTAAGTTAAGGGTGTTACAGGCAAAGCACAGAAAGGTTTGTGAAAGTTATTATGTAAATATATTTGAGCGACAAATTGGCCCTTGGCAGTGTGCCCCCAAAGTAAGACCTCTTTCCCTAATCCTCTCTAATCCTTTGTCTAACACAACTACCACCCTTGGCTTTACACTTTGTGAATCTATTATTATATCCAACTTCAAATATAATAATCAATACCTATAGAAGATTCTGAATGTGAGCTTAATCTGGTAATCATAAAACTTAATCAATTTATCCATGTTTCTAGAAATTATGACATTTAATCAATAATTTTAAGGAACATTAAATATTCATTCTCCGTATACCTAGAAAGAAAAATGATGAAAAAGCAAAAAAAAGAATGATGTGTGTTTATAGTTACACGATGCATTATTAAAATTAGTTAGCAGCGATGTCAATGTTTCAAACAGTATTAATGTTCAATGTCTAATGTAACCACTGAGTAGAAAATAGCCGAAATGTTTATGCATACTTGTATGGATTAGAACCAGTTTTAATCTTATTGTAATTCCACTGCAAATATAGAATCCGCAACCGTAAACACAACATAGCAATGTGATCCGTATTGTCGTATCATTCCATATACCATTAAATAGCACCCTGCTTATACAAAACCATACAATTGTTGTTTTATTATCCCTGATTCTTATGATTAACTTATATTAACATACCAATTCTGCCGTCGTAAATGAAAACACAGTAACTATGAGCTTGTAACTTGAGTTACTGTGTTTTCATTTACGACAGCAGAATAGGCTATTTGACTGAAAAATTCTAATTAATCCGTCAGTTAGATTATCAAATAATATTTGACCCGTATTTTTTCTTTTTTTACGCAAACCAAAATTTTTGGAGATATGATGCTTTCAAAATTGCCAATACGTCACAATTTAGTAAATTTTTTACTGAATTCTGACGTCACGAGCCCCCACTCTCGAGTCTTGATGTGTTATATCTTGGTAAATATTCATTGATTTTACATAAGAAAAAATATGTGTCCGTTATTTTTCAAAACTCTGAATAACGGACTTATTAGATTTATAATTTATTGATACTGTCAAATAGCCTATTTTAAATGAGACAGTTTTTAAATTGATCAGTCATAAATTCATTGGTAAAATATGAATCACAATGAATCATGAAAAAAATATCATGCCAAAAATACTTTGGGGGTTTTAGCCCGACCGCATAGTGAAAGAAATATTTGTCAGAAAAATTATGATGCACCCTCCATACTATAAGAAATGTTGTTCCGGTAACTTTTGCAATACAAAATGTAAGCACGGCGTGCGTTCCGGTGAGCATCAGAATTATTCTGACAAATATTTCTTACAGTATGCGGTCGCGCTTAAATTTAAAAAAAAAAGTGATTAGATTCAATTTCAAACTGACATTCCGTTTACAGTGATGTTTATTATCACCACTGGTGAGTGGTGAGTCAACGTAAATTAGTGATCTTTGATCACAAAAATGAGTTAGGAAGCCAAGTCAAAATTTCGTCAGTGATTTCCTCTCAAGCTATAAATAGCTAGGTACCTACATGAGGGAGTCGTATCATGAAGATTCGTGGAAGCAGCTTCGGTTCCGTTAGCTTCAATATAAACCAGGTTTCTTTTGGGAGATAATGACTAAAAAAAATGTTTTTCTACGTGTTTGAACGGCTATCGTTTCTTATCCCACCAACGGAACCGCAACTGACTTCCACGAATCTTTATTATACGAGTCCCTCATGTAGTCTACCAATTATCGTTTGAGAGGGCATTGGTCAGGTAAATCTACAAGTACTGAAATCAGAAACTCACTAATACGAAAATCTAACCGGCTTGTGGCGCAATGCTGCTTGCAATTGCCTAGAGGTAATCAATCAACGCCTGACTTAGTTCACTGCCGTGTCTGATGAATTAACTGCTATACTTTGAGACAGGATGGGATGTCCTTTTCTAGGGCTACGAAGTTTTGACTTACAATTGGTAATTATGTAATTTAAGGAGCTTTTTTAACTGCGTTCTGGTCGGACCAATTGTGGTCCTGGTCTGGTCATTTCTACTCCAGGTTCTGTAGGATATACGCACCTGGGTGTGCCTGGGTACCGTTGCCTCACATTTTTGGAACTGGAAAAATCATCCCTTCATGAAAGCTGCCAGCCAGAATCTGATTGCATGGCAGTTGTCTTGGTAGATATTATTCCATTACTAAAATACCTACAGGTCATCATCTACCAGTTACCCTTGTTTAGAGGAGCGGTTTAAACTCTCTAACAAAAGCAACTTTATAGCTAGATCTAGCTAATATTCGGTAGCTACTTTTTAACCGACGTAAAAAAAGGAGGAGGTTCTCAATTCGAAACGTATATTTTTTTGGAACGAAGTTCCTTATGGCGCGTTGCGAAAGGGGGCTAGACGGAAAAAATTGTAACGACACTTTTTACAGACTGCGATGGAGTGGAGTGGAGTGGAATGGAATGGAGGGTCGAAAATCGCCTGAACCTTTTTTTAACTTGCTATCGTTAAGCAAGTTAAAAAACAGGTTCAAGCGATTTTCGACCTTATTGACATTCAAAATTTAGTTTGTTTTTTCTCACATTCTCGTTAGCTAACATTGCTCCTTCATTAAAATCCGGTGTTTGCATAAATGTCAATAAAGTCGAAAATCGATTGAACTCACTTTCACTTGTATTACCAACTGATTCCCACTAGTGGGATAAAACAAGTCGGTAAAAAAGTAGCTAAAAAGTTAAGCCACAAGTTTTATAAAATTGTAGCTGTCTGTCACCGAATAATAGCTAGATTTAGCTATAAAGTTGCTAAGTTGGCATCACCGCTGCCGATTTGAAGTTTGATCAAATCGATCGTCATGCCGATTGGACGATAGGCAGTATGGTGTATGGTGTATATGGACGAACTGCCAATTTGATCAAATCGATCGTCATGCCGATTGTACGATAGGCAGTATGGTGTATGGCCGCTATTAGTCGCAGAATTGTTAATTGATGGATACTTCCCCACTGTCCTGTCACGTTTTACTTACAATGTTACAATCGATGTCAATAGCGTTCTAATGAGATTGTCGTCACATAGATACTTTGTAGGTTCATGTCTGTATGCATGCATGATTAGTTTCAATAAATTCAACAGATTCAATGTAACCATGTGTACTGTTAGTTTTAATTAAGTAGTGTTTTATAAAATAGTTGGATATTATTATAGTCAGTTACCTATTGCTATAGGAGCGTTTTCAAGCTTACCTCTAAAAGACAGTCCAACAACAACCTCGTTTCAATTTAAACAAATATTTAATATTTCTTGTTGTATGCCAAAAATTAAGGTTTTCGTAAAATACGAAGCGAAGCGAGCCAAGAAATGCCAAATTAATAATATTTAGTAAATATCGGAGAGGTAATGAAATACCAAAATCAATTTATGTATGTTTGCCAGAGATAATGAATTTATGGACCAAATAAAAAAAGTTTTTTGAGTCATGTAACGGTATTATTTAAATCACATTCTAAATTGTAAAAGACGCCATGTTGGAATTCGGACGTGTTGGAACATTCTAAGAGAATTCATATTCAAATTCATGACCCCATTGGTGGGGCGATGCATCAGCAACGCGGAGATGGATAAAGTTCCACAAAATGTTGGCACCGATGCCTTCACTAAGATAGGAATCTTATTAAATAGATAACTTCTAGTCAATAACCAGATTATTTTTAATAATAATTCAAAGGTCTAGTCAACATATTAATGTTATATTTGGACATGGTACAGTGAACTGGTGTGGACTAACGATCGTACCATGTTCAACAATATGTCAAGCCACACCGTTTGTATAAGAAGGACTTAATAATTAGATAAAAAAAAGCAGAATGAGAAGAAACGACATCATTATCATTGCCGTAAAAGGAACATTGACATTGACAACATTGTTTTATATGACTAAGTTAAGGGTGTTACAGGCAAAGCACAGAAAGGTTTGTGAAAGTTATTATGTAAATATATTTGAGCGACAAATTGGCCCTTGGCAGTGTGCCCCCAAAGTAAGACCTCTTTCCCTAATCCTCTCTAATCCTTTGTCTAACACAACTACCACCCTTGGCTTTACACTTTGTGAATCTATTATTATATCCAACTTCAAATATAATAATCAATACCTATAGAAGATTCTGAATGTGAGCTTAATCTGGTAATCATAAAACTTAATCAATTTATCCATGTTTCTAGAAATTATGACATTTAATCAATAATTTTAAGGAACATTAAATATTCATTCTCCGTATACCTAGAAAGAAAAATGATGAAAAAGCAAAAAAAAGAATGATGTGTGTTTATAGTTACACGATGCATTATTAAAATTAGTTAGCAGCGATGTCAATGTTTCAAACAGTATTAATGTTCAATGTCTAATGTAACCACTGAGTAGAAAATAGCCGAAATGTTTATGCATACTTGTATGGATTAGAACCAGTTTTAATCTTATTGTAATTCCACTGCAAATATAGAATCCGCAACCGTAAACACAACATAGCAATGTGATCCGTATTGTCGTATCATTCCATATACCATTAAATAGCACCCTGCTTATACAAAACCATACAATTGTTGTTTTATTATCCCTGATTCTTATGATTAACTTATATTAACATACCAATTCTGCCGTCGTAAATGAAAACACAGTAACTATGAGCTTGTAACTTGAGTTACTGTGTTTTCATTTACGACAGCAGAATAGGCTATTTGACTGAAAAATTCTAATTAATCCGTCAGTTAGATTATCAAATAATATTTGACCCGTATTTTTTCTTTTTTTACGCAAACCAAAATTGATGGAGATATGATGCTTTCAAAATTGCCAATACGTCACAATTTAGTAAATTTTTTACTGAATTCTGACGTCACGAGCCCCCACTCTCGAGTCTTGATGTGTTATATCTTGGTAAATATTCATTGATTTTACATAAGAAAAAATATGTGTCCGTTATTTTTCAAAACTCTGAATAACGGACTTATTAGATTTATAATTTATTGATACTGTCAAATAGCCTATTTTAAATGAGACAGTTTTTAAATTGATCAGTCATAAATTCATTGGTAAAATATGAATCACAATGAATCATGAAAAAAATATCATGCCAAAAATACTTTGGGGGTTTTAGCCCGACCGCATAGTGAAAGAAATATTTGTCAGAAAAATTATGATGCACCCTCCATACTATAAGAAATGTTGTTCCGGTAACTTTTGCAATACAAAATGTAAGCACGGCGTGCGTTCCGGTGAGCATCAGAATTATTCTGACAAATATTTCTTACAGTATGCGGTCGCGCTTAAATTAAAAAAAAAAAAGTGATTATATTCAATTTCAAACTGACATTCCGTTTACAGTGATGTTTATTATCACCACTGGTGAGTGGTGAGTCAACGTAAATTAGTGATCTTTGATCACAAAAATGAGTTAGGAAGCCAAGTCAAAATTTCGTCAGTGATTTCCTCTCAAGCTATAAATAGCTAGGTACCTACATGAGGGAGTCGTATCATGAAGATTCGTGGAAGCAGCTTCGGTTCCGTTAGCTTCAATATAAACCAGGTTTCTTTTGGGAGATAATGACTAAAAAAAATGTTTTTCTACGTGTTTGAACGGCTATCGTTTCTTATCCCACCAACGGAACCGCAACTGACTTCCACGAATCTTTATTATACGAGTCCCTCATGTAGTCTACCAATTATCGTTTGAGAGGGCATTGGTCAGGTAAATCTACAAGTACTGAAATCAGAAACTCACTAATACGAAAATCTAACCGGCTTGTGGCGCAATGCTGCTTGCAATTGCCTAGAGGTAATCAATCAACGCCTGACTTAGTTCACTGCCGTGTCTGATGAATTAACTGCTATACTTTGAGACAGGATGGGATGTCCTTTTCTAGGGCTACGAAGTTTTGACTTACAATTGGTAATTATGTAATTTAAGGAGCTTTTTTAACTGCGTTCTGGTCGGACCAATTGTGGTCCTGGTCTGGTCATTTCTACTCCAGGTTCTGTAGGATATACGCACCTGGGTGTGCCTGGGTACCGTTGCCTCACATTTTTGGAACTGGAAAAATCATCCCTTCATGAAAGCTGCCAGCCAGAATCTGATTGCATGGCAGTTGTCTTGGTAGATATTATTCCATTACTAAAATACCTACAGGTCATCATCTACCAGTTACCCTTGTTTAGAGGAGCGGTTTAAACTCTCTAACAAAAGGGGCTTTCAGTATGAAACTTGGCTCCTCAATCTATATGGAACTGCAGCTGCCGAGGCGGAACACGTACTCTCTCTGATAGCCAGGCCACATTAACGGTATTTCCCGTTGATTTTAGCAATAATATTCTTTAAAGCTGCGAACAAATTATCGGACGCGTCCGTCAGCCGCGGCTGAAAGCCATTATCTAGCCAGTACATTTAATACTACACTGTGCAAACTGTCGGTCGTAAGACGCGGACGTGACCTTGAGCGTTCGGACGTCCGAACAGAATCTGGATGGCTGGATGTTTGTGCATCCGAAGAGGGACGTCCGAACTACCGTGCACACTGGTAAGCCGCGTCCCTCAGCCGCGGCTGACGGACGCGTCCGATAATATGTTCTCAGCTTTAATGTTCATATAAACGTCCATTAAATTAACGCGATAATCAACGACGTTTTCCGTTAGTAAGGCCCTTGTGTTAGTGTTAAGGAAACAGATGAATTCTAAGAAAAGCGTTCTAAGAATTGTTACCGTATATTCGGTACCCGAAATTACCTAGTAACCGCTGCCAAATTACCCGAGTTTTCTTAGCCACTGCTGCCTAAGAAAGGTTAGGTATTACGGGGAACTAACTGACTGTACTGATATACGTGCACTATACAACTACAGATATAAAATAAAACGCTAAAAAAACTTCGTGTTTTCGCTGGACCCGGGATCTCTCCGCTCCGTTAATCTCTGTTTATACACAATAGGAATAATGTGTTTACGATTCGGCTCCCCACATCCATCGTCCATTCACTGTATATACACTCGCAAGTCTGGCCAAAACAAAATTCAAAATTAGAACTAGTAGTACACTCGTAAAATAGAGTACTAAGTTTAAAGAGTAGAAAATTAATGACACTAGTATTCCAGCGAGTGACTAAGTACATTGCTTGACCCTTACTTACTGACTCAGTCGTCATGTCAACAGGACACAAACGCAAATTGAATTCTTAGCAGCAATTGGAGCATCTATCAATAAGGAAAATTGACAACCAAAGATAAAAATTAAACAGAATGCAACTAAGTTTTATAAGAATAGCTTATGTAGGGTAGAAGGTAACGTACATCTATAGAGGAGAAATCTAATTCGAAGATCCACCAATTGCGGTAAATAATTCAATTCGGTGGGCATTTAAAAGTTGTTAGTATTACGACTGAGTCTGTTTGAGTCTATTTGAGCGAGTGACTTGAGTGAGACTATTACTTGCAATGGTCTAACTCGAATCACTCGTTAGAATACCAGAGTTCTGTGTCAGCTAAAACACGAGCTCGGTTGAAATAAAAAGACTCGTGAGCATACTGCCTCTCGTGATCTAGCCTTACGTTTGACATTCATCCTTGTTCTCATTGACTTTCTGTGGTAAAGATACCCTGAAGTTGCTTCCCTGGGGAACTACAGAAAATTGTAAATTAACAGCCGTTCAGTGGTTAACCAGAACCCACAGCAGCTACATCACGGCATGCGGCTTCGGCACCTCTGTAGAAAGGATATAAAGTAAAACCTGACTTGGGTTAAACAAAGAACTTATGCGGTTTATGAATTTTCTCTCTCTGTTGCTGGTCCGACGAAACGACAACGAGGTGGATTTGTGTTCTTTTTTATTGATTTTCACCGTTATACAAAACTTTAGATCATCATCAGCCTAGACTAACTTTCATCAGTATAGCCTAGCAGTTGTCGTGGGATCTGTTTTATCAGGAAACCGTGACCTCGGAAAGAGCTATTGGACGAACACAGTCCCTTCCGCTACACCCAGCGTGGGAAGACTCATTGGATGATTTTAACATTAAAAAAAAAAACTAGCTAACAGTAAACAGCTGAATACAAACATTTTTTGAGAGCAGTGGTGGCCCTGTGGTATCGGCCTCGACTTACGAGTTGTAGGTCGTGGGTTCGAACCCCGTCAGGCGCATTACTTTGTGTAATTTATTTAAACACCACTGCTCTCAAAACGGTGAAGGAAAACATCGTGAGGAAACCGGCATGTCCTAGAACCAAAAAAAAAACTTCGAAGACATGTGACATCTACCAATCCGCACTGGGCCCGCGTGGTAGATTACGGCCCACTCCCTCTCACAAAGAGGCCTGTATCCCAGCAGTGGGAACATTTATAGGCTGATGATGATGATGACTAATATTTTAGATGGAGTAACCATTACCGACAGCACGATTGGCACAGTGGCTGAGCGATTAGCTGCACAGTGTGTTGAGGGTTCGTTCCACCCACACAACTAATATTTCAATGAGCTACGTGTAGTTGTTCCGGGTATGGGTGGGTGTTTGTGAGTTTCTGTTTGTAAAAACGCACCCACGCTACATGAAAAATTTCAAATGTCCCCCACATTACGAATTGTTCATGTACAGACGCCAGCAGGTTGACCTATCCGAATCTGTCAAATTTTACCAATCGAATGTGAACCTTCCACTTTTGTGATAAGGTTGAAAATCTAAGAAATGTGACAGATTGAGATAGGTTTATGTGTTGGCCTCTGTACGGGTAAATACGCACTCGATACAACTACCATACTACATCACTTATTTTTTCAACAAAATTTCACATAATAAATTGTAATTCATGAATAATGCCATTGTCAAGATGGTTGACAGAGCTCTCATTTCCTGTTGTCAACGTGTTTGAAGACTGAAGCTCAATTAATGATGCTGTACACTTGCAAGCAAAAGTTCTTTCAGGCAAAGTGAAAAAATGGTTTCTAATAAAAGACAAATGTTAGATGGAGGTAATAGCGATACTGCTGCGCGGGTCGATTCTCGGCTTCGTTTTACAGGCAGATGATGTAAAATACTACAATATTATATAAAAAGAAAATAAAAGCGTTTATTTCTATTAAAAACGTCTCGCTAACAGCTGAGTCTTTATGTGCCCGGTTGATTTCATTAGGGCTTAAAAGACAGCCTCTTGAAAGGTAGTGAATTGAATTGGATGAACCAACCATAAAATTACCTCTGCCTATCTTTTTGTTGTTGAGTACCAATGGGTTTCATACAAGCCATCACAATGTTCATTCACAATGTGTACCAAGGATTTATATTATAATAACGAACTCGACGATAAAATAACAACCGCTTATCAGTCACCTCATCAGCATCCACATGGCATCTTTCAAAATATCAATTTTCTCTCATCTTATTTCTAAGATGAAGTGAGATAAATAAAGAGAAAAATGATGAGAATCCTCCGTGGAGCTATAACGCTTGGCGAATATTTGATCCTATATTTTGAGCTACATTTCATGCCTAGAGACACATTTGTTCTAGGCTAGACAAAAGATATAGACCTAGAATACACAAAATAATTTCGTTGTTTGGTCTTGGTATGTTTTTCTTTGGAACGAATGCTTTGTCTCGTAATGAGGATGTACACGAAAGGAAACTTCACACTTAACTTGAGTCTGCTCACAAAAACTTCACATGTTCTTACGTAGAAGAACAAAATTTAAAGAAAAATACGTTCCTCGACGCTTTGGAGTTTCGCTACAATATTTTTGTTGCCAAAACTTACTGTGCTCCAACATGTAATTTATTAACCTAACTTTTTCGTTAAAGGAAATTGGTGATTTTTTTGTGATTTGAATGTAAAATAAACTCAAAATACCATTTAGATTTAATTGACAGCTAATAAAAAAATACAGCGTACATGCCTATAAACTATGTGTAAAAAATTATGTCATCGTTCGATTAATAACACAAACATACAAAACACTGCGATCGTGCTTAGCGAATTTTCAGCTGCGTACTAACAATGCCGGCGACATCAGCGATGTTTATTTAATTTGTGGACTGTTTGGATGTTAAACTGTAATGATAACTTGTGTAATTATAATCTTATTTGTTATACGACAGTTGTCTTCATCTGCAAAGATAGACCGATGGTTCTCACTACTGCCTGGCAACGCGCCCGCGCTGTCGCGGCCTGAGAGTGGGTTCATCTCCGGCGTGGAAGAAGGCGCAGACGCAGCCACACTCGCCGAGGCCAAGAACCTGCTCCTACAATTGGGTGCTAAGAAGAAACGACGGCTCATTCCTCTACGCTTCACTAGAAGAAAGATCTTAGTTAATAAACACACTTTGCTATAATGATTATTAGACTTTGTGTACGCTGTTTAAAAAGTTGATTTTCAAGTCTAATTTGGAGTCATGTTATGGGATTAAGAGTTTAGGTGCGTATAAATGCGTAGACGTTGGTTTTACTATACAAGGTCGTGCCGGAAAATCCTCTAATCCGACACGTTCGACATTGTCGAGTGCCAACGATCCCCACGTCGTTACTTCATTCGAATATTGTTCGTATTAGTGTGTTAACTCTTAGAAAATACAAGACAATTTACTTTAGAGTATGGTACATATTAATGCTATTGTTAATTTTAGTAAATAAGTAGATAATTAAGGAAAGTAACCGGAGAATCGATTTCTCTGGAGAAAATAAGGCTTCTGTACGAAAACAATTGGATGAAAGTACTTATAACTAATTTAGACACGTGATAATTTATTCATACTCGCTCAGTACGGCTAATTTTATACCGATTGTTATTTTGACGCAAATTTAATATTAAGGCTGATTAAAATTGATCCAGCCCAATTCAGCTGGATCCAGTGTTACTGCATTGAAAAATAGGAACGCGTTAACTAGACACCGAATCCAGCTACTGCAATTCAGCTTTAAGACTGAAAGCAACACAAGATGGATCTATGAAATGAAACTTTTTAAGCAGCGTATACACCGCTTATAGAGCAATTTACATTATGACACACGACAGTAAAAGTATTATGATATGACAGTGAAATACTAGCCTTACTGGCTTATATATACATACGTTTGTATTTTACTACAACGGTGGTGCTTTCCAGGTGGTTTAAGCACATCTGTGTTATAAGTTTGTAATTTAGTTTCAGTGATCTCAACTTGAATACTTTCATGATAACACACTGACACTTTGGAGTCGGATCAGTTTTGGTACTTTATAAATACGTTGGTGCGTATCCAGACTTTATTTGGATAAGATTAAGTATCTAATATAATAAAAGGTTGATATTTTCTTTTTCGTCTTATGATACTTATATTTCTTGTTATGGTGGAATCAGTAGTTGTAATCATAGGCTGCTTTATGGTAAAAATATATAGACGGTTTAAAATCCAAAAGAGCTGGAATTTTGAAGATATTCCTAAAATGTGTGAAAATTAAAATATGTAATTGTGAAACAGCATTTTTATCATGCTACTTATTTTGTTTAGTTAATGCAACGGGAAATTGATGAACCGTAGCCATTCTTATTTTCTTAATATTTGTACATAATATATATAATAATACACATAATTACACTGGCTGGAAAAAGGCTGGTTATCCAGTCAGTCAGTCAATGCCAGCGAGCAATAAGATTCCACCCTAGTTCCATCGTAATTGCAAACACCCCATATTTACTTAGTAAAGGTACTATTTTAAATAGTAATAAAACCATTAACTGAGTATTCTAGTAACAGTAAACATTCACTAACTTAAACCTAGTAGTATCTATTCCCATTTCTATGGAAAACTATACTGCCTGAAAACTTCGAAGACTTAATTATTTGTTAAAATTCGTTAAAGTTTTGCACTTTACTGTTAAATATATTGTATAGCAGTATTAATTAAACCTAGAAATAAGATAATTACATGACCTCGACGTAATTTACGAACAAAGTGAACGATTAATTTTTAATGATCAAAGTTAAGTTCTAATTGCAATGTGACGATATTGAAATTTTGCATTTCCTAGGTTAAATTGAGTGTTTTAGTATTAGTTTTTTTATAGATTAAAGATGGAAGTAAGTAGTTCGTACTGCATAGAGCGACCAAATATTTTGTTTTACAAAGTATTGAACAAGAGGTGTTTCGGTGTGGCAACACCGTAAATCTCCTAGCATCTAATTTTCAGGGCAGTCAGTAGGCACATTTTAAATCTTTAGGGATCCAAAAGCTTTCAGGATGAGCCTTCTTGAAAAATTGAGGCTGGCACGAACTGCCTAAAAAGAAAAACAGTGCCATAAAAACGATTTCGTTTTAATTCTCAAAATGCACTCTAGTTTTAAAATTATTAAATGTTTTAAGTATAATCGAAAATGTCGTTTACAAAAAGGAAGACTAATGATTCTCTATGAATAGATTTAATAGTAGGTATTCTACATGCATTAAAATTGATTTGAATGTAGAACAAATTCGAGACCCAGCAGCAGCCATCGTGTAAAAAGCCAATGACAAGTGTCATTTGACTCGAATATTATTATTATTACACTGCCTTAATATTTCTTACTCATTACATTATCTTATCTGTATTTTTACTGTATCATGCATTCCAATGTTGTATTAATATGATATTTAATATTACTAATTAATAATATATAGTTAGTTTCAATGCTGAGTGATCGAATGACTGATTTTAATTGATAATGTGTTCTTTAGTTACATTTATTTTATATTTTAGATACACTAGGATGTTTTAACATAACATTGGAATATATTTGATTGAAATACAAACTGCTTGTTTTTCCCACTCATTTATTTGTTCCTTCCTCGGTCCTAATTTTAAACAGTAAATATGGCACATCAAGGTAAGTTTATTGAGAAACTGAATGAATCCTGCTCAAGATGATACTAAGTAGCAACTATGGAGCCTAGATCTGAGCCCAATTGATGGTAGTAGGCGCATCCCAATTTTACATGGAACACATATAAACAACACTGAAGAAATGTGGGAAAATCTCTACATAAGCCGGAGAAGATTCATCTCTACATAACCCGTAAAAAAATTCAGGCTTGATGTTATGTGTTGGAGAAACAGTGAAACTAAATAAAGACGGTCAAATTAGTGAAAGTGATGGTTATGGTCTAAATGGTCAATTTCAATGTGTTACGGCTTGCAACAGGTTTGATCTTGGGGAATAAAATTCGTGAAAGAGTTTTTACCTTTTATTCCTTTGCACAAACAATAGAGTAGGTAGATAAAATAGATAAAGAACTATCTATATGTAAATTCAATAACTGAATAAGAAACTAAATGAAAACACTTAGGCGTCGAAGTATTGGTAAGCATCGCTGTTATCCGGGAAAGTGCCGAGAAGACTGGCAGCATTGCAACGTTGAATGTCACGATCGGATAAAGAATAATTTAAAATTTTCTTCTGCTGATAAATAATAATTTTACACCCCTTTTTTAACATGGTAAATTCATCGTGATCGAATCCTGCGCAGCGTGTCGCGTTGAGTTCCTTGTACGGAACAAGTGTTTGTATGACCTATAAGTAGTTGTACCGGGTCTGGGTGTTTGTATAATATTATGTGTGTTTCTTTGTTTGTGGACAAACCCATGAAACAGAAGAAATTCCTACTGTGGGGTAACGTATTAATGCAAAAAATAATACCTGATTTTTAATTAAGACACAACACATGTAACTAAAATGAGTAAAATACGATACAATATTATAAATCTACCATCCATAGTTAGCCTACTTAAAACACAGATAAAAATGCGTTCTACAGAAAACGAAGGTTTTCTTATGACATCTCATGGTCGTAGGTAGAGCCTGTTTTCTCAGTAGTATGTCACAAACGGCTGACGAACTCATCAGATTTTCACTAAAACCTGATAGAACCGGTTTAACGGGTAGTACATCAAATATCTTTAGCTGCACCTATAATAATTATGACTTTGTTCTTCAGAAGTACCTACGTAAAGTATTTTGCTAGCAACACATCAACGAAATTAATACCACCAACCTAATAAACGGACTAACAGCTATGTAACATCGTTGCAATTTCAATACGAATTAAAAAAAACGAAATACGAATTTAAAACGAGGGCCTAGTGCGGATTAGTAGATGTCACATCTCTTCGAATTCTTGGTGCCGGTTTTCTCCCGATATTTTCCTTCACCATTTTAAGAGCAGTGGTGATGAAATAAATTAGGTACACTTCTTCATAACGGTCCTTTCCAAAACCATAATTATGGTGAATCTCAGATTGCATCAACTTAGTACTTAAGCAATTTTTCACACTCCGAAGAATTTTGAAGCTAATTAATCCAAGCGGATGATGTTCACGAGCATTTATGAACAAATGGGTTAATTTGAAAAACAATAAGTTCCGAATTAGTCAAATTGAAGAGATCCAATCAAATAATTCGACAATTACCCCGCACAACATATCGTTTAATAACTATCTGATATTATTTTTAAGAAACGGTAAGTCACATTCTTAGGTTTCGTAATTATTGTCACTAAGCAAACGTATTGAGGAACTTACAATAAGATTATGGCGAGACTTTTATTAGAATTTTCCTGCTAAGCTGAACAGAAAGGAAACTGGTTATTACTGTTTTTGTTCTGAGATAATGTAGGTAATGGACATATTCATCTGTATAAATATGCTAGCAATGCGACTGAGATTTTTTACACCATATTCGGTGACCAAGTACAAATATGGTGACTGTTCACGACTTCTTAAATGATGCAGCCTAGAAACTAATTTTTCATTTTCTATAGTAGCCTATACTATGTCCCACAGCTGGGCAAAACCCTGCCTTTTCCTCCACACTTCTCTATATTGGAACGCAACTTCTGCCCATGTTTGCCCCGCGAACATGTTCAGATCGTCACACCACTTAGACCTTCGCGCGGTCAACCGCGACGGCGATGTCCTCGCTCAGGCGTACAATGAGTGACGATTTTTGCCCTCTTCTCCGGGTGCATTATACTGTTTCAACTCCTACAACAGCTACTTCGGTGGTGGAGCGCAGGGTAGTGTTTCTTATTCGATCCGTTAGCTTCGCACCAACACCTTACCATAGCACCTATTATGCTGCCGAAGATGTCAAAATGAAGTTCTCATCACCTTTTCGCATTCCATTGTCTTTGTCAAAGATGAATCCCTGATGGAAAATGCCAATGGTGCCAGTAATTTGAGTACTTTTCCCGGCGAGAGGGACGATTTTGAAGCCCTGTAACTCATTCCCCTTTGTTTAGATACTTGTAGGTACATAAATATAATATTAGATATTAATTTTAAACTGTTTTATATAGCCTTTTTGCACCTTTCTGCTGTGGACTTCGACTGCCTCCTTAAACCGCCTAATTTGTTTGCAGCGTTGCAGCTCAGAGGTCTCTTCTGCTTCTAATTTATGGCAACGCTTGTGTAAATCCACCAGCACATAAAGCTGTTTTTTTTTAATAGATTTGCATCTTTAGCTAAAGGTTTGGTAAATTTGACAGATGGGTGTAAGTTGATGTTCTGAACCCTACAAACGGCACGCAAGTAATTTGCTTGTTGGCAGAAATAAGTACGTATCATGAAAATACTGGCCTTTCCTTGATGATCTCCGCAAATTACTCTCTTTTTCAATATTAAAATTAAACTTCACAATTCTCTTCGTCTAATATAACAGTCGAGTTCTAATTACGTTTTAATTAAGAGTATATTGACAGTGTTTCAAATTAATTTTATGTTTACTCAAGTGTCTGGTTTGGTTAGTTAGCTTAATAGGTTTATTAGGCTCATAAGACTACTAGATTCTATTAGACTCCGCTCACGGTCACGCCGCAATTGCGGCAGTAAGACAGATCCTCTTTGAAGAATGGCTGGATAGGGGCCACGGCGTCCTCACCTTCCGTTTGACGCAGGTCCTCACCGGACACGGAAGTTTCGGGAGGTTCCTGTATCGGATAGGGAAGGAAGAAACCACTGCGAGGATCGCCCGGAGGATACGGTGGAACATACGGTGCAGGTCTGCCCCGCTTGGGCAGAGCACCGCCGGGTCCTCACGGAAGCGATAGGCGGCAACCTCTCGCTCAACCTCATGCTGCAGGGCGAGACGGACTGGGAAGCGATCGCCTCCTTCTGCGATGTAGTCATGCTAGCGAAGGAAGAGGCGGAACTCGTGAGGGAGAGGGCAGCGTCCACCTCACGATCCAGCTTCAGTGGGAGAGCGCCCACGGCAACGGACGTCGCCGGACGATTTCCGGCCACCGTAGGCGTGGGTATGCTGACGGCGAGTATGCCCGGGTCGACGGCGCGTCGTGTTCACGAGCACCTCAAAAAGCTGTCAGTAAAATAACGGGCCCCCTGAGGACCAAAGCCTTCCAGAGTCGCAGGACTAACGAGTAACCGTAGCCCCGGAACGTAAAGGGCTATTGAAGGACTTATAGGAGTTGGCCGTCAGAAGGTAGCAACTGTTGCCGTGGTCTGTCTTCCGATGAGTAACCAAGGTTAAGCAACGCTAGCAATTTGGATGGGTGATACAAATATAGCGGTGTGATGCCAGATGATAGGTAATATCATAAATATGCAACTACGACGAGCTTTTTTCTGTTTCTGCCAGTTTCGTACCTATAGCCTACATGATGATCATGAAATTATCTAAGCGAGTTGCATTACATGCGGATTATCGATGGACAATGAATTTAGTTGATCAAACAAATTAAAAACTTGCATTTGAATGCAAGTTTTTCTCGTATTTAAAGGGGTTAATGAAACTATCATTTTTTTCTTCTGTCAATCATAGTCGTAAAAGCCGAGTTGAAACACTAGACTTAGTCATCTGAATAGAACTAAATGCATTAGGTATTAGGAATGGAAAGATCAAGGAATTTGTGTACCTAGTTAAAGATGTCGATGACAAAACTCCTTTGACACGTAGACGTTATCTTACAAATTTACAGCTCAACGAGACATGTGGACAATCAAGTCCTCTACGATATAATAAAGATGAAGGCAATGGGTCAAGCGACCGGTTCTCGAATGACGTAATCTACGAATCCTGGGCCTGCAGTCTCTACAAAGATAGCGATTTCATCGATACGTAGCGATCGCTAAATATTAACGAAAAAATTCGCATGCAATAACAACTGTCACAATGAATGCAAGTCTCTACATCCGAGATAGCGAGCAAAGTCGGTAATTATGAAGACTTTGCGATGTCGCTAAGATAACGAAAATCGTATTCATAGTGCGGTAGATTAATAGTATTTTTGGCATGGCTTCTAGGCTTTTCTTCCATTAGTGAGGTAAAATATTGGCAGTCGAAAAAAAACTTTTACTATAGGGAAAATTAATAGATAAGATAATTCTCAAAAAATATTTTACTTTAAAAGTTGTGCAGAAGAAAGGTAAACCTTATTAAGTTAGCACTTAATTTCATCGAAATGTGTAAGTATCGTATACCGTTTTTAAGAATACTCATAACAAAGAACTTATTAGTTTGCTTTCTTGCAACACCTAGACGTTCAACATGTCAAACAGGCATACTGTCAATGTCAAGTTTGTTTGAGCAAAAACATTGTTTCCCATATTTAAAATAACGGAAATAAAACAGTGTTTCCATGTATAGCGATACAAGTGGATACAGGCGCAGGCCCGCCGTGTGCCAGCACCGGGAGCGGCAGGTTAGTACAACCTACAACGACAATTTTTATTCCTATTTTCAGTACTAAATTGAATAATTTAGTATACATCCGAAGTATTCTGTGCAGTGCCAGATTAAGACTACTTGATGCCTTAAGCAATCCCAGCGCATGGTCCCCTACCATTCTTACTATACTAACCTTGGGATATATACGTTTATCTTTTAAGTTCATTCATAGACGGAGTTCTTTGTTAGTCAATTTCAAAAAGCGTTTCGTGTACTAGCAAAGAATTTTTGGTCCTGTTTATGGTGCCCCTTGAGACGTGACGCCCTAAGCAATTGCTTAATTTGCTTCAGGGTTAATCCGGAACTGATTTTGTGTATATATAATGAATAGTTTTTATGTTTCAGGTGTAGGCGTACACCATGTGTACCATCTGCTCAAATTGATGGACTATTGGAGCAAGCAGACGCTGCCAAAATGCAGTCTGAGGCAACCAAGGTACAAGTCAAGGCGTCGCCGTCGCTGCTATTTGCGCAGATTGCAAGCAAAATAGCTGACGCTATTGCTACTATTCTATCACAAAATTATTGTGTAAATAAATAAAATAAATGATTTTAAATGCATGTTTTTTATTTGAACAGAGAACAGAGTATATTAAATGAAAAAATATACCATTATGTAAAACTAGTATTAATTAGTCTTCTTCTTATGCGCTCTGCATCAGCTCGCCCAGAGCCTGCACAGTAAAAATAAAATTTCATGAATGTTCACATCAAAATGGTGTTAGGTACACATATCTATATAAATATATTATAGTAAAAAAACATATCAGTTGATAAGTTACCCGTCATCATGCACTTTTCTACCATTGTCCACCAATGCATGTGGTGGACTCTGGTTTCTATAATCTATATTATATCTTCAGATTCTGGAATGGATAATTATAAGGCAGCAGTATACGGTTCGTACATCAGTTGGCGTTGCTGGGATTAACAAATAAATACAGGTTTTAGCACACCGAAGCATCTTTCTATCATGTTTCTGGCTGAGCAGTGTGTTTCGGTAATTTGTACTCTGGTGTGCCAGGGCGTTGATGTTTATGGGAGTTATTGGCCACGGTTCTAGAGGTCCACGGTTTCATAAATCATCACCTAAAAGATTAAGCATATAAAGTAATTTGAGAAATCTAATGGGCAACCTCTTCCAAACAGATTGTTATGCTCATTTATTATTACTTACCAGGCAACTGCCGCTTCATTGTTGAGCACACTAGTGAATTTGCCCACATGTGAGCTTGCTCCTGGCCATCGAGCATTAATATTTAAATATCAAGATCAGGGTCACACTCCTGTAATATATTAAATAATTATGTAAAAGGGTACATGATTTTAAAGAATATTTTAGATTTTATAAAACGGAAAGTCAACTTACAGCTTGCACATTACATAAATGGCCCTATATTATTGTCCACCATCTGCATGGATGTGGTGTTCTCTGGTTCCTGTAATCTATATTTAATGCTCATATAATGGAGCACTGTACATCAACTAATTCACTAAGGAGCCTGTGAAACAGGACCTTTGATATTCAATGTAAGTAAAGAAATTGTCCATCCTCCAAATCAAAGGGATTTTCGTTTTCTCGTCGGTTTCGTGCTATTTGCCGCCGCATTAGCACATCGCGTCTGTCCTAAGTCTCAACTAAGTCCCACGCTAAATTTTCTACAGCCATTATGATTTAAATACTATTGATTTAATATTTTCGTAATGTGAAAACACAAATAAAGCAATGGTAGCGATTGTAGCTATCAGTTAGCGTGCTGTCAAAAACGGTCGCAAGGAAATGACATGACTTTACGATAAATCGTTATCTTTGCGAACATATTCGATAAGTTTGCGATGACACTCGGTAGTTTTGGCAGTAGAGACTACCAAAAATCGTTACAATCGGATCGTTAAGACTTAGCGACCGATTTTTGACGCAAAGCGATCGCTATCTATGTCGAGACTGCAGGCCCTGCACTGTTATCAATAACAACTTTATAAATGTTGAAATGACTTTGAACGGCAAGTAAGATAGGTGTTTCGCAATACTTATAAATGTAGTCAATCATCATCATTATCATATCAGCCGTAAGACGTCCACTGCTGAACATAGACTTCCTCTATAAACTTCCTATAGGACCGGTTGGAAGCGGCCTGCATCCAGCGTGATCCTGTGGCCTTCATAAGATCGTCTGCCCACTTTGTTGGTGGACGTCCTACGCTGCGCTTGCCGGTGCGTGGTCTCCATTCGAAAACCTTATGATCCCATCGGCCATCAGTTCTGTGTGCTATATGGCCTGACCACTGCTTTTTCATCTTGCTAATTCGTTGGACTATGTCGGCAACTTTGGTTCGTCTATGAATCTCTTCATTTCTGACTCGATCACGCAGAGAGACTTCGAGCATAGCCCTCTCCATAGCTCGTTGAGCTATCCTGAGCTTACTAATGAGGCCTATAGTAAAAAAAAGACCACGTTACGGCGCCACACGTCATCACTGGTAACACACATAGGCCGAAAGCTTTCGACTTGAGGCACTGAGGTATTCTGGACGAGAAAACGTTACGCAGTTTCCCGAACGCTGCCCAGCCGAGTTGGATTCGTCGGTTGACCTCTTTCTTGAAGTTGGACCTACCTAGTGCAACGGTTTGTGCCAGGTAGACATACGGTCAGTCAACAACTTCTAGAACCGTGTTCCCAACTGACAATGGGGTGGGCACAACATGGCCATTGCACATTACCTTTGTCTTGTCCATGTTGATTTTAAGACCCACCTGTTTTGGGAAACTCGATTGAGGTCGCCGAGCATCGTGCTGAGATCTTCCATCAATTTGGCCATGACAACCGTATCGTCGGCAAATCGAAGGTGGGTGATGCACTCGCCATTAATATTGATGTCGAGTCCTAGCCATTCCAGGAGCTTGAAGGCGTTTTCCAAAGTGGCAGTAAACAGTTTTGGAGATATCACATCTCCCTATTTAGGTAAGCCTCTTTTCAAAGGAATCGCCTTCGAGCTCTGTTCCTGTACTCGGACCGACATGGTGGCAATTTTGTTCAAGCAATTAATCACTTCGATGTACCGTGGATGAAGGGGATAGTCAATACGGCACCATTGGAGAGATTCAAGCACTGCCCACGTCTCCACCGAATCAAAGGTTTTCTCATAGTCCACAAACGCTAAACATAAGGGCAAGTTATACTCTTCGGTCTTCAGAAAAACTTGCCGCAGCGTGTTTACTGTGTATATGGTCTATGGTACCTACTGTAGGTATGGTACCTACTGGTCTATGGCCGTGGGATACCGGCAGAGTAGAATAGTATCCCCCTTCGTACCAGGTGTCGTAAGAGCCGACTGAGGTACCACAACCGAGTAATGGCGGTATAACCATTCTAACTGACATAGCTAAAATGGCACTGGGCGAGGATGGGCAGCAGCATCCTCGTCGCGAAGCGCTACGTCTCTGCGATCGCCACCACGCCTGCCCAGCGTGGCGATTATGGGCAAACCCCCCCTTAAATGACTGACACCGAAAAGACCAGGCCCCCAGTTCCCGGCAGCTCCGCTATTCCTGGTTACGGTAGCGGCCACGGTAACGGCGGAGCAGGGGGTGCGAAGAATCACCGGCAGACGCCCGGCTACCACCCCAAACGAAAACTGGCCCTGGTAACACACAATATACGCACTTTGAGGGTAGACGAGAAAATTGTTGAGCTGGAAGAGGAACTGAGTAGGTTACACTGGGATATAGTGGGGTTAGCTGAAGTCCGTAGAGAGGGGGAGGACACGATAACCCTAAAATCAGGTAACCTACTCTACTACCGGGAGGGCGACCATCTGTCTCAAGGTGGTGTCGGCTTTCTCGTCCACAAGTCCCTCGTTAACAACATAATTACCATCGAAAGTGTTTCGAGCAGGGTCGTATACCTAATACTCAGAGTATCCAAGAGATACTCGCTGAAGGTCATTCAGGTGTACGCACCGACCTCGTCACACCCAGATGATGAAGTGGAGACTATGTATGAGGACGTCAGTAGAGCCATACATACGTCCGAAACCCACTTCACTGTTGTAATGGGGGACTTCAACGCAAAGCTGGGCAGCAAAAGCGATGATGAGCTGAAGGTGGGGCAATTTGGATATGGGCAACGGAACCCCCGGGGACAGAGACTGGCTGATTTCCTGGAGAAAGAGGGACTCTTTATGATGAACTCTTTCTTTCAGAAGCCGCCTCACAGGAAATGGACCTGGATAAGTCCCGATGGTTCCACGAGAAATGAGATAGACTTTATCATGACCAACAAGAAACGAATATTCAATGATGTCTCAGTGATTCACAGGATAAAAACCGGAAGCGATCACCGAATGGTCAGAGGCACGTTGAATATTAACGTAAAACTTGAAAGGTCCAATCTGATAAAGTCCACGCTCCGACCTACTCGCGCCTCTATCCAAAACCCCGAAGGCTTTCAACTCGAGTTGTCTAACCGCTTCGACTGCCTTGAAAATTCTGCGTCGGTGGACGAGATCAATAATAGGTTCGTAGAAACTGTCCAAACGGTGGGCTCTTAGTACTTTAGACCCCGTCGTGCAAATAGACCTCAAAAACTCTCCGACCATACTCTAAACCTCATGGCTGAACGACGCTCTTTAAGACTGCAGACTTCCGGTGATGCCGAGTCATATAGGCAGCTCAATAGACAAATTTCTAAATCCTTGCGGCACGATGTACGCCTCTTTAATGCTAACCACATTAAAGAGACGATTGAGCGTAACAAGGGCTCCAAAGTGTTTGCAAGAGATATGTCTATTGGGCAAAGCCAGCTGACAAAGCTGAAACGAGAAGATGGTAGTACAGCGTCGACCAAAGCTGAGGTATTGGAGGAGGTCGAAAGGTTCTATGGACAGCTATACGCTTCGGTCACAAAACCTGTTAGCAGCGCGGCCAAAGACCCAAGAGCCAAGCTGACCCGACACTATACCGAAGACATCCCGGACATCAGCCTGTACGAGATTAGGATGGCCCTTAATCAGCTTAAAAACAATAAGGCGCCGGGTGAAGATGGAATCACTTCAGAGCTTCTGAAAGCGGGTGGAACACCGGTACTTAAAGTCCTTCAGAAGCTCTTCAACTCCGTCTTGCTCGAGGGTACAACGCCAGAAGCATGGAACAAGAGCGTGGTGGTTCTATTCTTCAAGAAGGGTGACAACACCTTATTGAAGAATTACAGACCCATCTCGCTCTTGAGCCATGTTTATAAGTTGTTTTCGAGGGTCATCACGAACCGTCTCGACCGCAGGTTTGATGACTTCCAGCCTCCCGAACAAGCCGGTTTCCGAAAAGGCTACAGTACCATAGACCACATACACACGCTGCGGCAAGTTATACAGAAGACCGAAGAGTATAACTTGCCCTTATGTTTAGCGTTTGTGGACTATGAGAAAGCCTTTGATTCGGTGGAGACATGGGCAGTGCTTGAATCTCTCCAACGATGCCGGATTGACTATCGGTACATCGAAGTGCTTAGGTGCTTGTACAATAATGCCACTATGTCGGTCCGAGTACAGGAGCAGAGTTCGAAGGCGATTCCTTTGAAAAGAGGCGTAAGACAGGGAGATGTGATATCTCCGAAACTGTTTACTGCCACTTTGGAAAACGCCTTCAAGCTCCTGGAATGGAAAGGACTCGGCATCAATATTAATGGCGAGTACATCACCCACCTTCGATTTGCCGACGATATTGTTGTCATGGCAAAATCTATGGAAGATCTCAGCACGATGCTCGGTGACCTCAATCGAGTTTCCCAACAGGTGGGTCTTAAAATGAACATGGACAAGACAAAGGTAATGTGCAATGGCCATGTTGTGCCCACCCCATTGTCGGTTGGGAACTCGGTTCTAGAAGTTGTTGACTCGTATGTCTACCTGGGACAAACCGTCGCACTAGGTAGGTCCAACTTCAAGAAGGAGGTCAACCGCCGAATCCAACTCGGCTGGGCAGCGTTCGGGAAACTGCGTAACGTTTTCTCGTCCAAAATACCTCAGTGCCTCAAGTCGAAAGTTTTCGACCAATGTGTGTTACCAGTGATGACGTATGGTGCCGAAACGTGGTCCTTTACCGTAGGCCTCATTAGTAAGCTCAGTATAGTCCAACGAGCTATGGAGAGGGCTATGCTTGGAGTCTCTCTGCGCGATCGACTCAGAAATGAGGAGATTCGTAGACGAACCAAAGTAACCGACATAGCCCAACGAATTAGCAAGTTGAAATGGCAGTGGGCAGGCCACATAGCACGCAGAACTGATGGCCGATGGGGCCGTAAGGTTCTCGAATGGAGACCACGCACCGGCAAGCGCAGCGTAGGACGTCCACCCACTAGGTGGGCAGACGATCTTATGAAGGCCACAGGATCACGCTGGATGCAGGCCGCTTACAACCGGTCCTATTGGAAGTCTAAAGGGGAGGCCTATGTTCAGCAGTGGACGTCTTACGGCTGATATGATGATGATGATGATGATGACCTACTGTAGCCTTTTCGGAAACCGGCTTGTTCGCGAGGCTGGAAGTCATCAATCCTGCGGTCGGGACGGTTCGTGATGACCCCCGAAAACAACTTATAAACTTGGCTCAAAAGCGAGATGGGTCTGTAATTCTTCAATACGGTGTTGTCACCCTTCTTGAAGAATAGGACCACCACGCTCATGTTCCATGCTTCTGGCGTTGTACCCTCGAGCAAGACGAAATTGAAGAGCTTCTGAAGGACTTTATGCACCGGTGTTCCACCCGCTTTCAGAAGCTCTGAAGTGATTCCGTCTTCACCCGGCGCCTCATTGTTTTTAAGCTGATAAAGAGCCATCCTTATCTCGTACAGTAATGTAGTCAATACAGGATTTTAATTATTTACAAGTTACCGCTAATGATGTAAGAATTTTATATTGCTCCTACGACATAACCAAAACATCTACCGTCTTATTAAAAAAAGTTAAACATCGGTTGAACACTCGTCTAAAAAATCTGTCAACTGCAAAACGGCATTTAACATTAATATAAGGGTCGTTTTGCAGTTACACTTTTTTTAGACAAGTGTTCAACAGATGTTTAACTCTTTATAGTAAGACTAGCCATCTTCTGGCTTTCGTGATACCTACATGATGGGATCGGTTGCCAGTCTATTTGGAAGCAGTTAGTTGTATATTTTACATGGTGCGGCGGCCTCTCGGACCTCCAACTTAATTAGTCTTCGTATTATTTTAATATATTTTTCAGTGAAATTCTTTGAAAAGAGAGTCTTCAAACTATACTATAACACTTGGCCAAAATTATAACGTTTACGTGACTTATCTGTTAAAATATAGAACCTAAATAATTTTTTGTTTTTAATTTTCTTATTAAACCTACAAGTATACAGTATTCAAAGGTAAACAACTAAACAATAATTAATTAAATCTAAGTAAGTATTTACAAAACAAGAAACTATAAAAAACCAAAAATTAAATGAATAAGCATCAAAGTACTCCTCCACATCGCTGCCGCTGTCATCCGGAAACGAGCCCAGAAGACTGGCAGCATTGCCACGTTGGATGGCAACGCTTGTTCTTTGACCTAAATAAATTATTTAGTACAATTGTTTCATTCGTAGAACCAATGGCCGTCAGAAAGGACAAAATGAACATAACATTAAAGGTAGGTATTAGTTCAACAACACAATTTAGCTGTGATCGGAATGCACAAGCCGTGCGCTACATTATTGGAATAACAGTTATGGATATTGTTGTAAACTGTACTTGGGCAGGCTACTATAGTCTAACCAGATGCAACTGAGTATCAATATTTTACTTGAAGCTGCTAGTTGGTAGATTTTCGAAATTCAGAATACCTGTTACGGTAACGACTATCATTTTCATTTCAGAAATTAATCACACTGAGGCAATTCTTATGAGAAGAAGTCCAGAAGAATTTTAAGTGTCATCATTCTATCTACCCATTACATTTAACCAAACTCGTACATACAACTGCATATCAGTAGTGACAATGGCACTTCATTTTCGACGAAAAGGCACTGACACTAAATTTCAAAACCACTGATTTGCGGTTGCTTGTACGAGGAAATGAACAAATAAAGGATGGCAATGGATGCTAACTTCCATTTTACTGAAGGGCAATTGTGTTCGCTGAATGGTTTCCTAATTATCGGTTACTGGTCAGTCTATTGTACGGTCAACAAAAGACACAAGTATACAGCCAGCAACTTTTAAACTATTTTCCTGTATGGTATATACTGCATGTCTGTGCCTTTTGACTGTATGCTACATACAGCCAAAGAGGTTGATGTGCAGCCACAACATTGAAAAACCTCTAAAAAATTGCTGTGTGGACACTTATGTATTTTCTTGAATGTACATTGTAGCGGCTGTCCTCGGCCGAACTCGTGATCATTTAATAAATGACAATTGCCTCTTAATAACACATTTAGGCAGATGTTAAATGGTAGGACATCACTTCCACAAACTAATTTACGAATTTTACCAAGGTTAGTGGAATATTGTACCTAAGTACCTACCAACGGTATAAAATCGAAGAGCTCTTTTGCCCAGCTGTGGGATACTGATTTATTTGGGTTATTGTTGTAAATGTTGAGATGGATGTGTGGAGTGACAACAATGGATAAAGTAAGGAATGAGTATAAAGAAGTTTGAAAATAGCGCATGTTACAGAAAAAATAAAGGGAACCGTCTGTCTTGGAATGGACATGTGATGAGGAGGGATGACACTCATGTGACTAAGAAAGTGATGAGTATGAATGTTGATGGAGAGGAAGAGGAAGGCCAAAGAAAAGAAGGATGGATTGTATATGGAATGATTTATGAAAGAAAAAGGAGTAAATGAAACTGTGACGACTGATAGGGATGAATGGAAGAAAGAAACGTGTTGCGCCGATCCTTTGATTTTTGTAAAATTACTAAATTTTAGGCACCGTGGGTGGAGCAGGAGGAACTGTCAGACTCGTAATGATTAAAATCCACCGTACTGTTTCAGTTGCCCTTTATGTTACGTTTTAGAGTCACGGTAACATACTTAGAAGGTCCCGAAACTTGCCCGAAACCCAGTACCCACAGAATAAAGTATGTAAAATAGTCACTAACTTATTCATCCGTTAATGCCATGTTGATACATTTATTTCGAATCTAATATGTTGGTTGTAATAAAATGAAATTATGACAAATAAGTTTAGCAGTTCTGGATTTAAAATGTATAACGAAAGAGTCAGTGTTTCACAAGAATTGAATATTCTGCATAAAATAAGATGATACATGTTACTAGAATTGAATATTATTTTCCTTAATAAACTCTGACGAGATTTTAATTGGGTATCCTACCTACTTGTTTATTAAGAACAAGCACTACGCTCACATCGAACCAGATGCAGCTGAATAACAGTATTTTACATGGAGCGACTGCCTATCGGACCTCCACAACCCAGTAACTGGGTAATACAATACCCCGTGGTAAGACTGGTTGTCAGATTTTAGAGCTTCTGACTAATGTAAGTGTAAATGTAACGACTGTCAAAGATCTACAAATGACAGCCGCCAACGGGTGAACCAATCCTGATCTAACCAACCCTCTTTATGGGATACTTTTGGAAAATCTAAATGGGTTTCATTTAGGTTTTCCAAAAGTATCCCATAAAGAGGAACCCTAATCGATTTTCCCAAAATCCCGTCTTAGTGTATTATACTTATTATTTTCTGTAAAGTCTACATTATTTTTCATTGAATGAAATATCTAAGTAGTTTAAAAAATATAATATGTAAAACTTAACAATGCAGAGAGGCCTTAGCACAAGTTTTCCGTATTTTCTTTACTTGAACAATGTACGGCTTTTATTTTATAGAAAAAAGAACGGAACTAATTTTATCCGTCAAACTAACACTTTACGTCACAAAAACGAAAAACGTGAAAACTTGTGATGAGGTTTCAGTTCTATAAAATTGTTTGTCTTTTAACCCCGGAGTTCACGTTCAAGTTATAGATTAATCTTAAAGTTTAGATATTCCCTAACAGAGTAAACTGCCTACAGCCGCACAGACAATAAAGTTTACTTCAAACTTCGCCTCAGAAATGCATCAGACTAGAGCTTTGACTCTTAGGTCTACACTAGCGAGCAGAATTATGGAATCACTTACTTGGAATTGATCTGGGATTCTTTTAGTTTTGCTTCCTAACTATCACACAGTGGGAATCCATATTAATAGCACGACTTTATAATATTTATTTTAGCAGCAAAACAGACTTTGGTAGAATAAAGTCACTGATTTAATGGGCCAAAATTAGGTATTCGAGACAATTTTCCAAACCATTTATCTCTTCCCGCCACTGTTTTTCAACAAAACTTTTTCCATTATGCTCTAAGATAAGCCGAAATTTTTGTAGTGGTGACGTCATTACCATTTTCCCAAACCTGAATATTTTTCGTCACCTAAGTACCCCTAAGTAGCCAAGTATTTTTTCGTCACAGCTTAGTTAGTTAGCTAGCTAAGCTATTAACCTTATTCATTTGATCCATAAATAGGTGATTAGCAGTGTTATGTATTGTAACTGCCATGATACCTAACGAAAGTATTTACAAACATAACCAGATTATATTACAACAGTTAAGGTGTCATCTATTCATTCCCTCATATTCAGAAATGGAAATAGCTACAGAGCAACTGCAGCCAGAGCATAACACAGTAACAAAAACAAATTGATAGAGGTGGCGCGTAGGTGCAAAGATCAACTCTGCTCTGATTGAGTTCGCCTGAACATAACATCCTTCGTCCGACAGTCACCTACACAACCACATAATGCCATTATATGCCTATTAAGGGAAAGGAAGCATCGTGAGTCAAGAACCGAATCCTGACCCGGTTGGCAGACCGGGTCAGGATTCCATTATGACACGGTCATTGCGACTCGTGACGTAAGCTGCATGTTATTTATTGCGAAACTTTATCGCGGGCAATACGCATATACCTATAACTGTTAAATGGCTCCTAGTGATACCAGCAAGTAGCTACCACGTGTTTTTAGTGCTAGAATAATAAGAACATTAATTTGATGTTGCAATAGAAACGTCTTCTGTTTTTTACATACCTACTGTGCTTGCAGAAAAAAAATGCTTCGTGTTGGAAAAAAAGTGACACCCGAATGTCCGATTGACCTTACTCGAATTCGGGAACCGAATGCATTTATTATACTGGTCGTCCCAATTGAATCGGATGCGAGAGAGAACAATGGAGCCACTCGATTGTCTGAAGACGGAACGTGCCCGCCCCCGACTATTTACCTTAGTCGTTTGCCCGTATTCCATAAGCAGACAGATTTGGGCGTACTGCCGAGTGTATATGTGCCGTACAAAATAATGACATTCACTGAACTGGCAGGATGGCCATGATCAGGAAATTTTCATCACATTTTCTTACCATCATCTCATTTTACTTGGGGTCGATGATAATTCTCCTCTGGCAGATGTCACAGAATCATTTAGTCCTTTTTCTTGATGATCAAAAATCAAAATATTGACATTATGTCCAATTGTCTCACAGATGGAATGTAAATTCAATGTAAGAGCTTTCCTAAAAGCCTAAATTCTAAAACGGACTTTACTTCTGAATAATTTATACCCTCATAATGAATGTTACAAACCCCAGTGCACCCTAATTAGACATAAGCGTGGCATAAACCCGTTGGAGAATTATATTTGTTTAATCCTAATCCTTTTAAGCCCAAGGTAATTTCCTAATACAATTTACACAGATATACATACAAAGAAAAGTTACGAACGTGTTCAAACGTTCAAATAACTCTTGCTAAATTGAGAACATGATTAAAATTAGGTAAATTATTACAGGAGTTATTAAACCTTTGTGAGTATTTTGTAATGTTGTTTTAGCTGGAAATAATTTTGGTTTGGAGAGACTCTCGTATACTGAACACGTGTTTTTATAACCGTTGCGTTTGCACCTTTTTTTATGTGCAGAGGTAATCATTAGTAATAATACAATTCCTATCGTAGATGTTTGTGATCAAACCCATTCAAATGAAACATCCAGTACCGTATTGCCTATACTTTAATAATAGTAACTTGGACCTTCAAAGACCCAGAGACAAAGCTCGTAAGTAGGTACAGGGTTCAAATTAGCGCTCAATTTTTAATTCAAGTAGGGTACGTGGGTACGTGGCTAATCGTCGTGATACGTCTCAGTCTTGGCAACACTACGTCGACAGTCCGCCTGCGAGCGACCAAACGATTGCACGAACACATGTTACACGTGCCACCGCCACATACGAGCCTAATACCGCGCATCCACGGTTTACCGTTAATCATGAACCAATGTGATATGACATACAAGTGATTTTGGATTATCTAACAGGTTAAAACAGTGAGTATCTACTTTTTATCTTTCTTGTTTATCATTACGGCTAACTGTGTTGAGAAAGTTACGGTAACTTAAAGTAACATACAGGTACAACTTTCCTTTCGTTGCGTTTTGTGCAATATGTTGTTTGTGTATTTATTTATGCTGATGGAAATATTGCTAAAGCGAATATGACTTATTGTTTACCACTGGCACAGCTATAACTTATCCGCTCTGCGTATACTATTAAGTTTATTCAACTTAACTAAGTCCACGACTGGACATAGGGGAGTCCAAAGTTGAGTTTCGGCTTCGCGGCTCTACCAAGAACTCATGCAAAAAATATTTAATTACAGGAGTAGATCAACCAGTTTTAGTTCATCAACTTATCACAAGGACGAAATCAAATTATTAATAATCTTCATTAGGCAGTGAAATCTAATCTTATCTTTATATTCAAATTCAATAACGCAATTCGGTGAAATGCGCATTTTTATTTCAATAAATTTCTTTAGCACGAGCGAACCTTGTGATTTCCCCGCAAAAGCAAAGTTCATAGTAAATGTACATACTTATGTATGTTTATTATGACCTCTAAGATCTCTGTTTACATGTACTGTTTAACTGACTTCATCAATCAAGATTATTGTAAGAGAAATGGGTATAGGTATGCAAAGACATTGTAATCTAGATAGATCTGAAGGCAGTGCCGAAATAAGCATGCACGGGACCCGTAGAAAATTCTATTGAGGGACCCCTTTTTAGATGAGTGTCCTAGGAATTTGATTATGAAACAAACACAAATAATGAATTGGACACGCGGGGCTACGCGAGTGCCCCTAGCCATTGCTACTCCTGCTAGCTGTTGATCCTTCACTGTTTTTGGAACTACGATAGCCTGAGTCATCTAATAAACTTGTAATCCGATTCTGACAGTTCTGGAAATAGGTTACGCCTGTTCTACCGAATTCTCGATAGAACTGCATACTAAAGTGCATTTTGTCTATGAGCGACGAAAGGGAGAGAGTACGCTCTTTGACATATTGAGCGGGAAAGCAGCACTATTTGGATGACTATATGACTATAATAAAAGAAGGTGCTTGTATTACCAGATGTCTGAACATGGATGAGTAGAAGAGGTTTGTAAGGATCGCAGCATGGTGGTGTTCCGTAGTTTATTTCTATGGAAAAATGGCGTGAGTTTATTTATGTATGTAAATTTTTAACAATTTTAACTGACACCAGTATAAAGTAGTTTAAAGTATTGACTGTAACATAAATACCTCATCATTTTAAACATTTATGCGTGACTACAGTAAGACGCATACAACACTGTTTATGTTCAAAGTTAATGACGGTTGTAGAAACCAGTTACGTATAATATATTTTATTATTTATAAATCACGTCACCCGATAATGAAACATAATATTCGAGACCTAGCTATCATGTTGACATTAATACCTGAGCTATAATCATTATTATCTCAAGGATAAATCATTTGAGAATAATTTCTTGTAAGTAATTTGAAAATAAAATATAGCTCATTTACCTTCTCGCTGATTTATGTACTGGCTTATTATATGTGAATCAATTTTGAAACAACGGATTAGTAGTTTTTGAGTTTAGCTTTTACAATAAAACATACAAAGATAAGAATATTTTCTCTTTAAAATATAAGTAGTTTTGACAAGCTATTTAGTGCCCGCGATATCGTTCACGTGCACAGATATTAGAGAAATGATTTTTTAAACAGATGATTTGCACATTACCTTCGGCACACTTATTAGTCCAGCCAATAGGTAGTTTTGCCCTGCAAAAGGTGGGGCAGATTTTTTCATATAATGCTTCAACCGTTGATTTTATGACAAAAATGCCTCAGAGAAGTAATTCCACAACAAATGGTACCTATTTGTTTTTATTCTGGACGTCTAATAGATAGAGCCTCCGTTTCTGTCCCCATTGACTGAACTATACTCGTCAAAACAAAATAAGGGCCACTTTTTAAATGGCACTTTAAACAAGTATTGCTCTTATTCTGGGTACATAATAAATACTAAATATCTTGTTATGGTTTCTTTCAAGTATTAATATTGTTTCTACTGCATAATTGGAAATTCATAACTTTTTTTTAATTAGATATTTGAGATTACTTAGAATTTACGGTATGGTGTTTTTTAATTTTCAAACTTCTAACGGAGTTTTCTTCGACTAATACAGCAAGCAGGCTATAATGATCTTTCAATCTCGTATTGTCATGTATTCGGAGACATATGGACACAAAAACAGGCACTTGGGGTGTCACCTTAATCCAGGGGGCCCGTAGCCAGAAGAGGTAGGTTTAATGGTGGAATATTCCCAACGAGTGGTTCAAAATGCTTGAAACTGGTCTTAAAAGACTGGTAATAACACCAGACGCCGTGATCAAGGAAGAAAGTAAGTAAGTAAAGCCCAAGAAGACCATTAAGTTTGTTTAACCGCGCAAATAGATCGAAAATCTACTGCGCGGACCGTACAAACTCCATTGCGTCGAGCTACAGGCACCCCTATAATTGACTACACTATTCCGAATCGACTCCATAAAGACTAACAATACTCAAGAAGATGCTTGGTTCGCCTCCAGTTAACTGCAGCGTATGGTGCAAATCGTGAAACATTTGCGAAAGAGAAAATTTATTGAACTGTTTTGACTGGGCTTCATTGCTTTTTATTGATGACTGGTGGGATATTTTTTTTCAATAATAACTGATTCATAAGAGTGTAGAGAAGATCTAAACAACAGGTTTCAGATCCTTGCACTCTTAAAACAGACTGTTCTGGCGAGTTCTGAGTTATGCTCTGGGGCGGTTATCTCTATCACGCAAAACTGAGCTCGCACTTCTTAACGAGGGTGCTGTAACTCCTCAAAATTGCGTAGAGAATGTGGTGCAACTCCACATTATCCCATTCGCACAGCAAGAAATACCTGAGTTCTTCTTGAAGCAGGATAATGCTCGAGCGAAAACGACGCGACTAACAGTGCACACATTCCCTTACGCTCGAATTACGATGTTACAGTGGACACTCAAGATTTTTACTTGAGTTCTATTGAGCATTTAAGAGATGAGTTAAAGAAGAGTGAAAAAGAAAGTAAAATTCCCATCCACACGTTGCTGGATCTCATAAATTGTCTGAAAACGTGCTGGTAGAGTATCCCAAAAGAAAATGTTCGGTATTTAATCCAGACCATTCCACCTCCCATAAAATGAGCAGAACAGAGAGAACAGAGTTAAAAGAGAAGCTTAAAAGAACACTTTGGAACATTAAAGACGTAATTTTTTCGATTTTTTATGTTTTATGTAACTTGATTCATACCTGCAATTCTTAACTTTACATTCAATTTGGTTTATTTTAACGATTTATTGGAATACATATTTAATTTTTGTGTATTTCTATCTAAAACCATTAATATTAATCAGATTCAGTCATTGTAACTAGTAATATTTAAACATTATTTAATAAATCGATAAAAACCAGGTGGCCCTTATTTTGTTTTGAGTAGTATATATAAACTCTTTATCTTTATAAGTATTGTATATAAAAATCACAATATGTCACTATGTTCGAAAAAGCTCAATAGATTTCAATTTCTTTTTTTCGGTTTGAAAGATAGGACAGTTTTGATACCGATAGTTGGCGTCGTGCAAAGCAGCGGCAAGTAAAGTTGCTAGTATTAGTATAGAATTATGACATACTAGCTTTTACTCACGGCTTCGGTTACTTTTTGACTGAAAATCAACACACGAGAACTCTCTAAAAATATGGCATCATAGCGACTCGACAAGGCTTTGCACGGGTAGTTTGCTGTATAATTATTATACAAATGCCATAATATTTGTTATATTATTATTTCTAAAAGATTAGACAGTTTTTTCAATGAAAGCTCCCATGTAATTTGACTTTTCATTTACACAAAAACCTTAAAAGAATACTCACTTGAGTGTTCCATAATATGAATCACTGTCTTTTCGTGTAAACCACATAGAAATCCATTCCGTACTTTTTTAGTTTTTTGCGAACAGACAGACAGACACGGGAGACTGTGTTTCGTTCTTTCTTTCTTTGACAAAACGTTTCGAACCTGCGACACACTTTGCAGCAGTCGATCGCTCAACACTACGCCAACCGTGCCGACCGAGATACCTTGTTTTTTATTTTATTTTTAACCGACTTCAAAAAAAGGAGGAGGTTCTCAATTCGGTCGGTATGTTTTTTTTTTTATGTATGTACACCGATTACTCCGAGGTTTCTGGTCCGATTAGTGTAATTCTTTTTTCGTTCGATGCAGTATACTTGCAGTCTGGTCCCATAAAAATTTCATCCAATTTGGTTCAGTACTTTTTATTTTGTGAGCATTTTTATTGATGGATGATGTGATGATTTTTACTTTTTTGAGTGTTTGTTACGCGATTACTCCGCCAATTGTGGACCCATTTTCAAAATTCTTTTTTTGTTGTACGAGGAATAGTTCACTTTAGGGCACTGCAAGTTTCATCAAAATCGGTTCAGCAGTTTTTGATAGGGAATTTTATTAGCTTATTGTGTACATGAGCGATGTTAAATTAGTGCTAAGGATAACCAAATTCTAGTGCACATGTAAGAAATGATGTATTTGACAAGAATTTGGGTTGAATATTTAAACTAAAAAGAGTAAAATAAAAAACTTTTTTAAAAATAAATTTAACCGCCTTCAAAAACAATCACAAAAAAGGGTAAAATAACCTACAAAATAACTTTTCTTTCGGAAGTCGGTGGCATAAAAGACAACGAAATAAAAAAAAACAAAGCCACCTACTTCCGAAAGAAAAGTTATTTTGTAGGTTATTTTACCCTTTTTTGTGGTTGTTTTTGAAGGCGGTTAAATTTTTTTTAAAAAAAGTTTTTGTTACCTTCTATTAAAATGTCAGCTGTCAGGTGCTGCAAGTCTGAATCATACCTGAGCTTTGAGCTTTTTACAACGATGACTAAGCTTCAGGGTCGAACTAAAAAGGTACTTAGATCAGTTATAAACAAAACGAGTTATGAGCGAGTCCGTTCACCTGGGGTTCTGGTCTGTTATTTTCATTTATTCGTCGTTCCAACACGATCCTATTGTCATTTTGCTAAAAGTTCGTAATCTGCTAAATTCATTAGTCGATCACTGGTCTGCCAATGGCGTCGCGTCGGCCAGATTTCATTTATGTATATTTCAACATATTATTTTTTAGTCTTTTATGTATTTGAATTAGTAAGAAGTTCGCAAATTGCTCATATATACTCGTAGTTTAATGTCTTTCAAATAGCACAAAACATTTGTACGAGATTACCATTCTATGTCAGTGGTTGACCATTGGAAAGTCATAAGGAATTTATACATACGTTCGAGCATGAGGTCCTTGGTTTGTATCCCGATCGGGCTAGTTATTATCGGCTTTTCAGTCAGGAATTCACAGTACCAGCCACAATGATTTTGTACTCATCCTTTTGTACAAGTCACTTACATTAATTCAGTAAATATGGTATAACATGCGTAACATTACAACAATAACCGTGACTCTAGATCGCAAAAGGCCACTAAAAGTACACTGTGGATTTTTAGACAGTAGATTCCGCCTTACCACAAAAAGATAAAGATCTGTTGAACGAAAGTGTAACTGCAAAACTACCCTTATATCAACATGAAACGCCGTTTTGACGTTGACAGTTTTTTTAGACAAGTGTTCAACAGATGTTTAACTTTATTGATGACGATGAGAGTTTGACAGTCCCTTCTGTTCCACCCAGTGTGGAAAAACATTTGATGTTTTTTTTATGTGATTGTTATTTACCCACATTCTGAATTTTCATTAAAATGTTGTTTTGAGCAGCTCTAGCTTACATTCTAGCTACTCTTGTTGTTGTAACGATTGTAGGAAATAATAGCTTGTCATGTATGCATAGATAATGAGTGTTCAGTCGTGCACTGCTCCAGTGCTTACCAATAATTACTTCGTTACTGTACCGCAACTTGGCTCAAATCAAACCGTGCATCGTGTAGGTATAAACGAACGGAATAAAACACATTTCCAAAAAAATCTAATCAAAATTATTAATTTTCTGTAAATGTTATACATACTCATAAATACCTTTCATATTGATATTTGCAGAAAATTTATTGCGCCTAATTGTTCAAACTTAAATGAATTAAATTAATAACTTATTAAATGTAATTAGAAAATCTATAGGTATCTAAACTAACATTGGCTGTAGAGTACTTTGGTTGAACGTGCTTATCTCGGGAACTACTGGTTTGAATTGACTAATTCTTTTTGTGTTGGATAGTCCATTTATGAAGGAAGGCTTTAAGCTAGTAACATGGCGATACGACCAAAAGGAGTCGAGCAGCGGGTGAAAACACGGGACACAGCTAGTATGCCTACACGTAAAGGTACGCATTTGTCATCGGTTAATCTCGAAACCGTACGATCGTTAACTCAGAAACTGTACCTTATAAAATAAACATAAGGTACAGTATACCTTAATAAAAGGTATTGTGCAAACAAAAACCCGTAGATAAAGCATTTTTACAGGGCGCGAGCAAAGACGTTGTCGTAAGCAGCTTCTATTAGAACCTAATGAAGAGTGTTAGGTACACATTTTGATTAATAAAGTAAGTAGTTCGCCCTTAATGGTATGATGTCTACCATTACCCTTCAAACCTTCGCAATTCATGCTCAGTACAATTTACAAACAGCCACTGCCAACCCGCACTGGGCCCGCGTGGTGGGTTTATAGCCCATTCCTCCCAGATTGCAGGCCTGTGTCCACAGTGAGACCATTATAGACTAATGATGACGATGATGTACAAACAAACGAGTTGTGAATTTTAAATTACCAGCAATGAAAGTAATGTTTACTTTACACGGTTTTAACTGATGAGTGGTTTTTAGCAGACTAAACAAAATAGCACTTTGTTTACAAAAGAGTAAAGAACAGAATCGTGTACCGACATCTAAAACATAGGTACAAATGAGAAAGTAAGTTTATTTGTTACGCTTTCACGCGAAAATCCCTGAATCGATTGTGATACATTTTGGCACAGGGATAGATGAGAACTTGGAATCGGTTCTAAGCTACTTTTTCGCATAAAACTTGGAGAGGGAGAAAAGTACTGGATTTTTATGAGACTTTACTTAAGTATCTTTTCCGATTAGCTTCAAACTTCGCAGAAATACTGTTTAATGCGAGTGAAATCGCAGGCAAAAGCTAGTCTAAAGTATAAAGTAGGACATGGCCAGATGTTAATGTCATAACATACCTTAAACCCTTCGCTTATCGACTAAGAGCGCAGTTATTGTGCGCATACGCATGATTGTTGGAGCATGCTAATAAAAGTTGTTAATCTTCTTGAAATACGAAAGTCGCACTAACGGCAAAGATTTTAAGGTGCTATTTTTATTTGTTCGCACAAAACGATTGTTTATGTTATCTTAACATTTCGTCAAAATACACTGTTTACTGATTTAATTATCAATCAGTTTAAACCGCAAACCAAACTTCAATTTTTAGGTTAAATATGGGTATTCAATTCGAAGACGAGGCTTTTTCATTATTCCCGAAGAGTAAGGCAGTGGTGTACCTAATGGGGGCGACCCTATTGCCATCAACCGGACACAGGGCCAGGCTCTGTGGCTGCTACTGGGACACGGCAATCATTTGACATCTAGTTGCTGGCCTATTTTTAGCCCACACATATCGTTAAAAAGTAAAAAATATGGTAGGTAAAAGAAATGGTGCGCATTGGTGGCCTATTGGACGTTTAGAAAGTTCACAAACCCTGTCATGCTGACTTTGTGTGATTGTGTGACTTTATGTGATTTATTTCATAAAAAATAAGAATAACGTTCGAAAACATGTGAAATTGGCCGACCAATCCTGGCCCTGCGGGACTGAAGTCAGCTCACTCTCTCACAGATAGGAAACTGTCCCAGTATTGCGCCGTTTAATTCTGTGTATGTATGTACTTATAACAAAACGTTAATGACGGTCAGTGGTGATCACAATGGAAAGCGATTTCGAAAACTACCGGGTCAGTGATTTTGAAACCCTCAAAACCAACGGTTTATTATTACGTTACGTTATGACGTATCTAACATTGTAGTCACAGAGCAGTAGATTATCCGAGACTGTGTCCGAGAGGTCAAATTATTGCTATACTTAAATGAAAATAATGGGTGATGTGACGACAGATTCGCAGGAAATTGGTGGATCAGGGGCGTAGCTACCGCCGTATCAATTATAGGGGGCCACAGGGGCCCCCAACGTGCGTAAACAAAAATTAATAAGAACTTAATGATTTATTAAATAAAATAGTTATTTACTTTTACACAATTTATTTGTCTAATCTATCTCCGGTGTTTTTAAGCTATTGCATAGCTTTTATCGCAGACTCTGAGCTCGGCGCGCGCGAAAAACGTAACGAAAAATCCTAAGGAAATTTCCTGACCACATCTGACAGCACGCATCGTCTAACGTCGTTTCAGTTCGGGAGACTTCGGCAATCTTAAAGGTACGGACAGACGTGCTCATAAAGGTACGGACAGACGTGCTCATTACTAGCACGAAAGCATGCTTTTATTGAGCAAGGGGCAATTTTATTGAGGGAGAGAGAGAGGGAGAGGGAGGAGGAGGAGGAGGAGAACGTTTCTTGACGTTTCACTTGATTGACGTGGGTGACCATAGCCTAATTAGTACAGTAATAAATAGGTAAAATAAATAATTATAATTGCATAAGTTGATAAAAATGCTATGCAATAGCTTTACCGCGGCAGTCACCGAATGCCACACGTTTTTTTTTATTATTTGTAATTATGTAAAACTGTTTTAAGCACGAGATTGTCTATTAGAAATAAACATTTCGATGCAAGTTTTAAAAAACTCTACCTAATTCCGACCTCTGGACTGATCAGCCGCATCTTGAATTTTTTGATGTCCTTGGTCCAATTTTTTGTATATATATCGGCGTAGATAGAGAGAAATGCATTTTTTTTTCTTGAGTGATAAATCTTTACCCTACCTAAGGGCCCCCAAACGAATTTTTATACGGGGCCTCGCCAAGGCACGCTACGCCTCTGCGGTGGATGCAAGTGGCGGATTGTCGTTCGGCTTGGCGGTCTATGTGGGAGACCTTTTTTCAGTAGCTTGGACGTCTTCCGGCTGACGATGATTTTAATGTCACGACTGGCTACAGTTGATCCCCGATACTGAACATCATCAGTTCAGCTTTTTCGTTTCGGTCCCCGTACGAAGGCCTTCTCCCTAAAAAAAAACCTAAACTTATTTCCAAGAAGATTTTAATATAGTGCCTAAACGAGGACAAGATATAAATGTATGTTGTCCTCCTTTAGACACTATTGTAATAAATTATTTAAAAAAAGCTGTGCTTACTGTACACCCCGGGATAAAGTCGTCAGTACAATAATAATTGTATTGAATGTGTAGCCGTACCACGGAACCGGAAGTCGGACACATAGACAATTATTTATCGCAATATTTTTGATAAATATAAATGGTTCCTAAAAGAACCATATAATGGCCTAAACTCAAAATTACATGTGGTGCTACCTATTCCTTTCAAAATAATGTGTAAAATGTAAATCTGTAAGTAGGTACTTATCTACTAATAAGAGGGAAAGATAGTGAGTTTGTTTGTAAGAAGTAATCGTTGATTTCGAAAGTTGTTTCACGAGTAGATTTTTTTTTCGTTTTTCTTTAGTGACATTTTTTTTTGCGTCTTAAAATCATCAAATGAGTCCTCCCACTACGGCAGACCGGGAGGGACTGTCAGACTCGTAATGACTAAAATCCACGGTGTCCTTCAATAGCTCTTTACGTTCCGGGGTCACGGTAATTCGTTAGTCCCGCGACTCTGGCAGGCTTTCCGCTTTGGTCCTCTAAAAAGGGGCCCCGTCATAATGCTGCACTCTTTGAGGTGCGCGTGGAACATAACGCGCCGCGCGTCGACCCGGTTTTTCTTTTGTGACATAGGCTAAATTTTATTTACTGTATAGTTTCACATGTTCAATCAATAAGTAGTAAAAAGGTCTTCTCTCACCAGAGCATTTGCCTGATTATAACATTCCAGTCAAATTTTAATGCTGTGTACCTACCTATGCTTAGTGCATACTCAATTGTTCATTAGAGTTTATTGAGTTCAAAATTGCCGAATGGCCACCAACCTTGAATAGCTTGGTTCAGTCAACGAGAATCAAAAATTTCTTCTTCTAACCTAATTTAAATGTTTGTTTAATTTTTTAATCCAACTTTAACTTTCCAATTTTAATGATCCAACTAACGCCATCTATAGTTGATAAAAATAAAAATATCCTCTGCCCGCTCTTGTTTTCTACAAAATTGTAAATACACCGAAATAATACATTTATCTGTACCTATTTGCCTTAATTTTCTCTAATTTTCTCACTTTAGATCGGCAACCTGGCACCGATAAGTAAAAAGTTGGGAGCCGGCTCTACAGGCAAAAGTGGGGCCGGTTCCTTTGGCAAAAGTGGAGCCGGTCTGGGGAAAAGTGGAGGTGGATCCAGTGGATTTGGCAAGTCCCAAGGCAGCAAGATTTCTGGAGGAAAATCGTCCAGTTCGGCACCTAAACTACCTAGTGGATTAGGATCCAGTTCCGGAGGAAAGTCATCTGGATTGAGTGCCAGCTCATCTAAAAGCTATGGGTTGTCTTCCTACAACACACCCAAAAGCAAAACGGGTTTCGGCATCATATGGCTTCCTACAAGAAAAAATAAAAAGAAGGAACTTGTTTATAGTGGCATCAATGACAAATATCCAAAAGGAAAATATGAGAGGTCTCCGTCAATGTACAGGGTGTAAGTATAGTTTTTATCGCGGGCTCTGAGCGCCGCGCGGCGCGGCGACCGAATAAAAAAAAATCCAAAAACCTATGGAAAAAACCTGACACCACACACGTCTAACATCGTTTCAGTTCCGGAGACTTCGGCAATCATAAAAATATCTGTCATAAAAACAATTTACTTTTTATTACTGATTTAAACGGCCAGCTACAAAAGGAGTTTTTACTATGAAACCTACTTATAAAATTCTCCTACAACAAAGAAGTTCTTTAATGCAATATTGCACCACAAACATTTTAAATAAATAAAATTATACTCTCGTTAAAAATACGCGGTAGTGCGATTTTAATTTTATTCTTTTAAAATAAAAAAAAAGTTATGCAATAGCTTCACCGCGGCAGTCTTCGAGTGCCACAAGTATTTTTTTTTAACGGGATAACATCAGATGAGTCCTCCTACCCAGGTCAGGGCAGAAGAGACTGTCAGATTTGTACTGACTAAATGAATGACTAAATCCACGGGGTCCTTCAATAGCCCTTTACGTTGTGCGGTCACGGTAGCTCGTTAGTCCCGCGACCAAATACAGTGTGTCCGGACACGAGTTAGCGATACTTGAAGGGAATATTATAGACTCATTTTCATCGACAAAACTGCTTTAAAAAAAATTCTTACTCTAACACCTCGCGAATGGCGGCCATTTTAGTTTTTTGATTTGTCGAACTGGGGCATGTACAATAAAATGCAAATATCTTTGAATCCAAGAGACCTACATACATGCAAATGACTTTATTGCAAAGTTAAATGTTAAGGCTTTTCAAAAACTTGCAAAAGTTTTCGAAATAATATGTAGAAAGAACCAAAAAACGTGGGCAAACACGAAATTGTACACAAAAATTATTGAATATTTTCACATTTTATACTCTAGCTCGAAAAGTACATTCTCTAGCTCGAAATTAAAAGGATTTGAGTCAGGCTATAAAATTGTATCAAAATTATCACTCTACGGTAAGTATTTTAGGAGTTATTCTCACTTGAACATAACCCTTACTTAGCGCATGTACCACCAATGTTACAGAAGCTGCATTCTTTGGGCGAGCTAAACCGTTTCAACGTAAATTTATGAGCTGGCTTTATTAACCACCATGTAAATGAACCCAACGAATCACCATTATACTGAAATAATACATTTTTTTTACTTTACGAAATCGGTTTCTTTGAATAAATTTTAAAAAATGAACCATTTCAGTTTATGGGTGATTAGTTGGGATCATTTACATGGTGGTTAATAATGCCAGTTCATAAATTTACACTGAAACGATTTAGCTCGCCCAAAGAATGCGACACCTGTAATATTGGGGTACATTCGCTAAGGAAGGGTTATGTTCAAGTAAGAATAACTCTTAAAGTACTTGACGTAGAGAAATAATTTTGATACCATTTTATAGCCTAACTCAAATACTTTTAATTTAATGCAAAAACCTAAGCAAAATACAGGGGTACTTTTCGTGCTAGAGTATAAAATGTGAAAATATTCAGTAATTTTTGTGTACAATTTCGTGTTTGCCCACGTTTTTTGGTTCTTTTTACATATTATTTAGAAAACTTTCGCAAGTTTTTCAAAAGCCTTAACATTTAACTATGCAACAAAGGCATTGGCATGTTTGTAGGTCTCTTGGATTTAAAGATATTTGCCATACCACAGTTGGACAAATCAAAAAACTAAAATGGCCGCCATTCGCGAGGTGTTGGAGTAAGAATTTTTTTAAAAGCAGTTTTGTCGATGAAAATGAATCTATAATATCCCCTTCAAGTATCGCTAACTCGTGTCCGGACACACTGTATATGATACGGAATGTTTTTAAAGTATATTCACTGTCTCAATATTTAATCTTCGTTTTTATCGCAATATTTAATTGTTTAGAAACTTGAATCTCCCGCCTTTATTCATTTTATGCCAGAATCACAGACTACGCAGAGATACTATGTATGCCAGAATAAGGTTGATGATTTTATCAATTAGGTACTTGAAACTCATTTTAAATTTATTCACAATAAATTGCACTTGTGTTATTTTTGCGTAAATAGTATTTTAGTATAATTATCACAAATATAATTATCAACGAAATATTTTTAAACCGTTGAAAGCGTTTTCATTTGAATGCATAGTCGATTAATAGTTGTCTCCGAGTAGTAGTTTGTTGATATCTTTGCACATCACTAGTGGCTGGATACTCTATCAATGTGTGCTGATGGTGTGCTGTTTGTGTCTGTGGGCTGTGGGTGGGAGAGTGACATCAGTGACATGACTTCACAAAGGTCAAGGCTTCGTTAAATACTTCTTTTTTGAAACTCCCAAATTATTAATGAAAGAAATCACTTTATCCTTCGTTTTTTTATAATAAAGTCTAGACTTAAAAAATCTAACCAAAAGGTAGGCCAACAGCTGTCCTAAAGCTATCACATCATCGATAGTCGGTGATTGTTTGTGAACCAGAGTAAAACTTTTTTGTTGTCCTATGTTTATGACACGCCGAGATGCAAGAAAACAACAATTTTGAAACTATCATTAGCGCATGGCGACGTTTGTCCGGAGAACAAATAGAAACTGCTGTAGTAAGGTAAACCATGTAATTGGATGTCATTTACACGGTAACTGCAGTCATCACTTTATCGAGTGTTGTTTACATTAATAATAATGAAGCTATACAGTTGAATGACAATGTGTGCGGATTGTCGTGAAATGTAATTTAATCTTCCGTCTCCCGCTCGCCTGAGTGTACAGTTGCGTTAAAAGTGCAGCTCAGTTTCATTACTTGCATACATTAATCGTAAACATTTTTCTTTTAAGCATGTCTGGAGATTCACCTGATTTCCAACCACACAGGAAGAAAGAAGAGGAGACAGATTTGTTGATGCCAAAAGCTCCCTCGGCAAGTATAGCTGCCGCTGGAACTGCATTGGGGGCTTCTGACGTGCCAACAGATAGTACTGCTACAGAAAATGCTGAAGAAAAACAGGAGTTGATTAGAAATGACAAGAAGGAAGACAGTAAAGTAAGTTATACACATTGCAGCACTCCCTTTCATTAAAATGTAAAAGGCACTATGCGGTTTACATCGCAGAACCTGTTATTTATGTATTATTAGCTGCCCTAAAATATATCTTCTATTGTAGCTCATCATGTATTCGCTAACAGTTGATTATTTCTGCATTACAGGAAGCAGCTGGAGACACAAACGACAAGGAGAAGGAGGTCAAAAGTGAAGACTACCTTGAGAATGACAAAGTCACAAATAAAGTTGAAAAAGATTCTAAACTCACTGAGAAATTTGGAGACAATGTTGACAGCGTGTACCTAAGACCTCCACCACCTCACAAGACCAGGTCTGCTGCATCCACGGAAGAGGAAGAAGACTGTGGCATCAAGTGCCTCTACTACACCATGCAGTGTTGTGACTGTGTTCTCATGTAACTTACACAGGTTTGTAACTCTATATGCTCATCTAGTAATTAAATCTTTTTATATGAGCCTTTATCTCACATCTTATATTAATAATCTTTCTATATCCACATAATGGTTGTGAACTAGTATTTTTATTCGCATTCCAAGTGGTGTTGTCTCGATATATTTTGATTTGGTCATCAAATGTATTTTTACAAACCAATTGTATTTTAACAGACCTATCAATGGGTTATTTCGATTATAAGTTATTTTAGACACCATGACTTAAATCACAGTGCTGCCATTAAAAATAAACTTTTTAAATTATACTAAGCGAGTGTAGACTTCTGAAACCATTTACTAACCTGCCAAGTATTAACTTAATAGCAACTATTTATAATTGTGCAAAATCTTGCATTCCAATATGTTCCAAGTATGTGATAAGTAACAAATATATTTTTGTATGATTAATATACATTAATTATAATAATTTTATGTAGGTACTAAATAGAGTGATACTTTTAGAAATATGTACAAGTAAAACTCTTGTCTTCTCTACTGATAGCAAAAAAGACTGCATTTTGAAATCACTCTAAATACAATGTATTTTCGACCTTCATATTATTGTAAAAGTGAATAAGATGGATTGTTTAACAATTCAGCGAATGTAAAAAGAAATGAATGATATGAATGATTGATAATGATTAGATGTTACATTTCTAAATTAGCCATTTTTAATTTGAGCAAGATCAGTTGAAATTCAAAAAAGTTTTTTGATGCAAAAGTAAACCTTAAATATTGAATTAGAAAACACAAAATTGGATGGTACATCCTTCTAGTTGTGGGCAGTTGATGTTTGTCTCGAACCAGTCAAGACTCCTCATGTTTCAATGAGTCACAAGTGCATGTGCTAGCGCAGCTTTTTTATTCTTTCATAGTTTAAGTAACATTAAAGTAGTAATTTTAGTAACTTTTTATATTTCATGAAAAGTCTTGTGCCAATCTTGTACATTTAATATTTATTGAACTACATACTTTTTAACTTTACTATACTAATACCTGTATATCGATAATAGGAAGCCCTCTTATATTCATTAGGAAGCAACGAGGATGTTTATCTTCTTTACTACTTGTACTATGCAACCATGTTGTCACTTGAGCGTTTAGAAAAAATACTTTGCGCTAATGATTTTCAATTAGGTACCTACATTCTTTTCAAATTATGATTAATTGTTTATTGATTGAAGGTGTAAGTGCTCTAAAACCGTATATGAAGTCACAATATAGTGCCAAGACAGCTTCACCCATGGTCGCATAGTAACTTAAAACAACACCATTTAAGGATAAATTAATGTTTTCAAAATAATAATATTTAATCTTTTGGACATTATTTCAGTCCACAGATTATTTGTGCATTTCTGTGAATATAATGAACATGTATCTATTTTCTGGGTGTAGCATTTGCTTTAGTGGTACTATTTCCTGTTCCGTAAAAAAATATGCTAATAATCGTATGAGACCATGATGCCTCGAAATTATCTTTTCTTATTATGAATTTACCAAGTGTAATGAAATGAAAACCTTTATAGCTTTATTTTTGACTTTATACTTTGTCAAGTATTACTGGGCATCAGACTCCGTCCGGAATAGGAGCCTGTACTTGGTCTAGTACATTGACTGTAGATTTAGAAAATATGTATTTATAAGAAGTGTACACATTTGTACGTCCAATAAAAAAATGAACTTGAGACCTGAGTTTTATTTTTTCTACAATTCACCGACCTGCTGCCGACGATCAGTGAAAAGCTAGTAAAACTAACCACTGAGTATGAGTTGACTAGCAACTCTAACTCAGCTCATAAGACAGTCGCATAGGGTGCGTGAAGTCTCCATCACGACACTGGCACATAGTGCATGCACGGTGCGTCGTTTTACATAAATATGTGGCATGTCACTCTCACACGATGCCCTGCGGCGTCGCACCGGTCTTTCAACCACCGAAACGAGGCGGGAGAGGGGCCGTTCAAGTATTACGTAAGCAGATTTATTACAATTATTTACCCCCCCCCCCCACCGTCTCCCTTGTCAGCAAAAGTAAGCAAAGCTCTTTCCCTCCCCCCTGCTAACGTAAACATTTTTCCCGGGAATCCCCGAAAATGCGTTTCGTTTTCAAGCAAAGACAATGTAAGGGTTGCCATTCGTGTAAAAAAGTAAATAACTACCGATGACGTAATCATCATCTAGACTCCCCTACCCCCCATGTCATCCAAAATAAGCCCCCATAGTGCTTACTACTTGAACGGCCCCAGAGGTGAATGCGTAGCGAGCGACATCAGAGCAGGACCGCCCAGTTGTTTGTCCGAAGGAAGGTGCACCCCTGCGGCGAAATTGTTGCGGTGCGGTGCCACAACATGCCATGTGCTCCGGAACACACCTCTGATCTAGTAAGTAATTCAGATAGTTTTATCGCTGTCTCATAAGCGAGGGTGATTACTGATATCGTCGTCACTTGTTATTCAGGATAACCATTGTGTGCCAATCGAGACTTCCAACGTGTGTAATACAGTGTAATACAACCTGCCAAGCGTAAGTTGCTGAGCGAGTGTTTTATTATCTAGCCAACTAGGTACTACAATACAAATTCAAATGTCAGCGACGCGTCTACGTGCCTCCTTGAATTTTCATTGCGGTTGTCTACTAGATAGGTACCGAAGTATGTATGTATCAAAGATTTAATTTTGCGACGCGTTGTATGTGAAGGTTCTTAGCCAGGCAGCAGGCAGTTCCGCTTTGGTGGAAACAACTTGGTTTCTACACAGCACGTTTTCTCAAGTTTTTTCTCTGATGGAAACGCCCTCATTCATCTGCGAGACATCTCTAGGGGTAGGAATTCAAAGTGAAGCTGGTAATCGTTTATGGTCGCAGTAGTCACGGACATAAAAATACAAGTTCAACGAACTTTAACAACAATCTCAGTTGTGATCCCTTAGGGCCGAGTCACACCGAAATGGCAGCGGCCGCCAGTGTCGCCGCTGGCGGCCTCGCGACCTTTTCAAGCGATACTGATCTTTTAAGTATGTAGTTAAAGTTTAAAATTATTTCATACTGACAGTGCTCGCGGCCGCCGCTGGCAGCCGCGGGCGGCCTCGCGTCCTTTTCAAGCGATACTGGTCTTTTAAGTATGTAGTTAAAGTTTAAAATGATTTCACACTGAAAGTGTTCGCCGCGCCGCACGGTGGGCTGAAAATCGGCTTTCATAGACTTAGGCATTTTATTTTTCAAGTGCCAGTTTTTATACCGGATATCACTTCTATTAGTTATAACAATATACAAAAATGACACCAGAATTGATTCTGCACAAAAACGAAGGAATTATAATTTTTTTACGAAAATTTTGTATGGAGCTAGTATGAAAAATCGAAATATCTCTAAAACGGCAGGGATAACCGTAATATCCTTATAGGGCGTTATAGTACTAATTATTTATGATTTTTTGACATACGTTACATAAAGGTTGTAGATGCCGTTTTTTTTTTAAAAATCGTCAAAATATTTTTATTTTTTTTACATATGAAACGTTCGTTTTAGTGTTTAAGTTGAAGAATTCAGAGCTTTAACAACTCTTAACATAAAATAGCATCACCCCTATAGACCTGAAGGACTAGACAGAGCATCTCCATCAGTCTGTCAGTTTCAGTGGCACCAAGGAGGTCATGAAAATGCTTGAATCATCATGCTCGCCGTCCATTTTCTGCTTGTATCGGCTTTGGTTGGAAGTACCATCAAATCCCTACTTCAATATCAGTTTTAACTGCTTATTTTCCACATTATCAGAAAGACTTTGAAGAATCCGCTTCACCGTGATGTCAAGTAAAGCTTGAAGTGTAATTCTAGCTGATCAATCCGTAACTGATACTGATTGATTAGGAGGGTAGCATGCAAGCTTAGTTTGTTGCAGTTTATAGTAGGATGGGTAAATATCCTTAGATCCTTCCCGAATGGCAGTCTCTCGCAACGTAATATATTGCCATTTTCAAAGTTTAAGTGATAGAAGCAATCCAAGTGCTTTCTCTGGTGTAAATATTACTGTTTCACTGGTTTCTTAATGCTCTCATTGATTTTAACGGCAGTTTCTGTATTTTTGACCATATATTCGATTACAGATGCGATATCTTCATACCCTTCTTCTTTTAAACGTGCTGCAGCTGCATATGCCAATTCAAAGGAATCGTCGCCTATGTGTTCACTAGATCTTCTCTTTTTCTGTTTGCTTCCCAGATCTTTTAATGGTTTTCGGGACTTTTTTGTCATTGTTCCAACAGTCGATGATGTCGAAGGTTCTGGAGAGACAGAGCATGCTCTTGGTATCTCATCAACAGTTGGTTCTTGATTTATTAAAGGTTGCACGCAACTTGGCCAATCAATATTTGCTTGCAGTCACTCTCCGTACGCATTTCTAAACTTATCAAAGAATCGTTTAGATTTCTGCCACCTGTTTAAAGCAGCTCGCGTGAATTTCCGGCAAAATTCTTTGAGAGTTACTTGATCTTCGGCAGAAAGGCAATCGCCTATGCGGGACACAATTGCACTAAACAATACTTCATGATTAAAAGAAGGACACTCACTTTTTAGAAGAACAGACAAGTCTAAATGTTTGTTCTTCTAAAAAGTGAGTGTCCTGTAAGTTGAGTGTTCTTCTAAAAATTAGTTAACTACCCTCGTTAAATTTATAAAAGATATGATAATGAAAATTTATAATCGTCAAAAACATTTCGTAGAACCCATAGTACAACTAATAAACAAATTAGCTCACTAATTATAAAAAGGTGAATGCGGTTCTTAGTTGGTATTGTTGCGAGATATTTCAAATCATTTAATCACATATTAGGCTCATTCTAGCATGAGAAGACTACAACCATCATTCTAATTACTTAATTACTTGTCATCAGACGCATTAGATGACTACACAATATGTTATTTTGTATTTTGATCGTATGCAAGGTTTTAAAATTCCTTTTGTGTCGATATTTTTTATGTGTCCGGTTATGTTGTAATCATACTTTTAGGGTGTGATCAATTAACAATTTAATTCCCCTATCTTTCAAAAAGAAGCGACAACATGGGCACTTTGACATTCATATTCAACTATTTGGTATTGTTGGAAGTCTTACAAGATTAACAAGATACTACACACCTCTGTCTAGTCCTTCAGGTCTAGTCGGGGTGATGCTATTTTATGTTAAGAGTTGTTAAAGCTCTGAATTCTTCAACTTAAACACTAAAACGAACGTTTCATATGTAAAAAAAATAAAAATATTTTGACGATTTTTTAAAAAAAAACGGCATCTACAACCTTTATGTAACGTATGTCAAAAAATCATAAATAATTAGTACTATAACGCCCTATAAGGATATTACGGTTATCCCTGCCGTTTTAGAGATATTTCGATTTTTCATACTAGCTCCATACAAAATTTTCGTAAAAAAATTATAATTCCTTCGTTTTTGTGCAGAATCAATTCTGGTGTCATTTTTGTATATTGTTATAACTAATAGAAGTGATATCCGGTATAAAAACTGGCACTTGAAAAATAAAATGCCTAAGTCTATGAAAGCCGATTTTCAGCCCACCGTGCGCCGCCCGCTGCCGGCCGCTGCCATTCCGGTGTGACTCGGCCCTTATTGTAATCTGTGATTTGTACTAATTTACTAAATGAAGCATGCTGTACTTCACGAACGGTACGTTCGTGAATGGGAGCCTATACAGAGACTCTACATGTTCCATGTAATAAAAGCAACCACTATCTTCCTAATCAAAGCTTGTAACTATGTAGGTAAATAATAATAATAAACAATTTCAAAATTGTACATTTATTACAACCAATATGTAGTAGCACAACTTTAATATTCCAGTACACTGACATTGATATTTTATATTATGTAAGTAGATGTAAATGCAATATTCATAAATAATGTTTACCCAGCCTCAAAAACGTCTATTTGCCTAATTTAAATAATACATTAAGTACCTATTTTTATTCATTGTGGTAAGTGTAACAAGAATCTTTGTTGTTCAAAAAATGCATTTATGTTTCATGTAGTAAGTGATATTTAAGAACACAAGATTGATACATAGGTACATGTTTTGAATCCAAACAATGCAATATACATAATATCATACTTTATTCACCAACTTGGAAAAAGTTTCGTCAAATGATCACACTTTTACAAATCAGTTTTACCATAAACGCAACTTTAGGAAGATCCATTTGGTAACTAATTTTAATAAAATTGGTAACTGAATTTTAATTTTCAATTAATTTAACTTAGGTATAGGTAATTAGGTAGGTACTCGAAACACATGTTAACATTTTGAAAGAACAATTCTAGACGGAACAGCAGACTAAAGACTGTAGCAGCATTGCAGTTAATAGAAACTATACTGTTCCAAAAGAATTTTAAGATTTCAACCATGTCATATCGGTCGATCGCCATTTTGATTTTATATCAGAATCGGTGCACAACAAAAGTTGTAAGTATATTTAGATAGCGGAGAAAAACATTTTTATCTTTTTCTCCCTGCACATTTCACCATACATTGAAGTGTGATTATGTTGTCTTAATTCAATAGGCATACCTACAGGGATGAAAAGAAAAAAAATTAATTTTATTTGCTAATATTTTTTGTTTGTCTAAGTGGTCTGTCTATCTAAATATGTAACTTTAATTGTGCGCAGAGATTCTGAAGATAAAAATAAATTAAAATGGCGGACCACCCTCATATAACAATCTTCAAACCCCATAAACGACCATTCAGTATCGGAAAACTCATTTGTCAAAAAATATCTAGTCTAAGGCTGCGTTTCCACCAGAGATGTGCGAGGATGCGCAGCGAGGGATGTGTTTGTAAAGAACCAATAGAATCGCTTCATTTACCTCGTCTCGGTCAGCACAGCTCTGGTGGATACGGCTCAGCGGAGCTAGATTTTTGCGCATACAAAACAAGCGAGGGATTTGTGCGAGGGATGTGTGCGAGGGATGTGTGCGAGGGATGTGTGCGAGGGATGTGTTGCAAGGGATGTGTTGTGTCTCCGCTCCCACTACACCGCACCGTCGTCGACACATTTCACAGCTTCGCAACGCATGCTCGCACCATACATTTATGCGCATTTTCACAGCTCCGCTACACATCCTCGCATGACACATTTCCATCGCACATCTCTGGTGGAAACGCAGCCTAAGTGCCAGCATTCTAATGTTGGGGCCACATTAACGAAAAATGCCGTTAATTATTGCGATGATTAACGTTTATACGAACATTTTAAGTCCATTATCGCGAAAATTAGCGGCATTTCCCGTTTTCGTGGCTCCCGCATAAGAAACCATTTCAATTATTGTTGAGATCTATCAATGCGTCTGCCGTCACCATCAGAATTATATCCTAAGCATAAAAACTTGAGAGGTGTCAAGGGACACCCGGATGGAACGAAGTTACTTTATACACTCGACAAAAAATTATGGTCGCGACACCACACTGTTCAATGCGAAATAGAAAGATGAAACGAAAATATCTGGCTTGCTTTCTATAAGAGAGAGAGAGACAGACAGAGAAACATGCGCACGCCGCACGGCTTAATTTTTTCAGTCTATGGTCTAGCCCCCTTTCGCAACGCGCGATAAGGAACTTCGTTCCAATAGTTAAATAATATAATCTGATTTTTATACATTTAGTTTGTATAATGTCAACATGTTCACAAAGTCAACTTTAAAATTAAAATGATTAAGTTCTAATTCATCATAGTCATTTTAAAGAGTGTCAATCGTTAAAAAGTCCGAGTATAATATATAAATATTATTGTATTTAATTCAAAGTTGATTATTTTTATAATAATTTTTGCATATCTCATAAGTCCCATTTAGATAATAAAAGAACTTGTATACAAGTTTGACCACCTTGTTGTATTTGTTTGATGAACTGAATTCATTGTTGCTCAATAGTTCGCAGTGTCACATAACGCGCATGCAAGTTCTTGCATTGTCTTTATATACAGTTGTAACTAGTTGATAACTGAAGACATAAATTATCACCTAACAACATTTAAAAATTGAATATCAAAAATTTATTACTACTTAATAAATAAAACCAAATTGAAATAGTTATTAGGACGTCAACTGATATTATCTTAAAGTCAAATAAATTCAGCAACTAAACTTTCAAAAAACTCCAAAAATAAAACACTTTTATAATGAAAACTCCACAGAAGTGATAGTTATAGATAGAAACAATAAAAATACTGAATTACTATTTACATTTTCTTTCTACAACAGTATTTTCTGTCTCTTTTAGTACATAAATATTCGGTTTCATGTGATTGTTTCGTTTAGCGAACATGTCTTTTTAACCGACTTCCAAAAGGAGTTCTCAATTCGGATGTTTATTTTTTCATAGGAAACAGTTATTTCATACTGACGTTAAGACCTCTAAAAGGTTAGGTAGTTCAATAAAATCTTGTTTTAATCTATGTTAAGGTGATTCCTTTGTAGTAGCCCGTGAAATTCACAACTTGTGTTTTTTGCAATTTGCAAATCAGTGACAAGTTGTAACTTGATAAAAATATGATTCGCGACAATAACAAGTGTAATTTTAAATATAAGAATGATCAAACATTCGCTCCATTCGCTCTCACAAAGATTTGATCGAAATAAGTTAGATTTCGGAAATTTTACCAATTTTGGCCAAATTTATGTAAGAGCGAATGTTTTGATCATTCTTATATTTAAAATTATACATGTTATCGTCGCGAATCATATTTTTATCAAGTTACAACTTGTCACTGATTTGCAAATAAAATTGCAAAATACACAAGAAAATTTGAATTTCGCGGGCTACTACGAAGGAATCACCTTAAGAGCCTATGCACACCACGTTTTTTAAAAGCGTCGTCGACGCGCGGTTTAGAAACGCGCGTCGACGGCGCGCTTTTGTCAAACAGAGCAGTTTGTTGTCGCGATACAAAGCGTCAAACGCGCGTGTGCGTAGCGTCTGTATCGCTACAAACGCGCGTCAACGGCGCGTTTAATAAACGTGGTGTGCATATGCTCTAAGATGTTTCACGAAGACGCAGTTTTGCTTTTGAATGAATTTGACCCTCTATATATCAAAGAGAAAATTAACAACCTTATTTTAACAGAACTAAACACAGTAACGTTCATTAAGTACCTACTTAGATCTATAGTGGCTATTTTAAAAGTATGTTTTTTGTGCGTTAGTGCATTTTAATACTATCGCGATGGAATATGCCTTAATTAAGCTTTATTACCCTTTACATGATAACTGAGCTGCAACAATGCATTACTTAAGTGTTTAGTGAGGTCGTATCAAATTTGTATTATATCTAGCTCAACGTTATTCCTATCTTGACGTTTAACATTTGCTACCAACTTTTCCACTAAACCTAGGTAATTCAGGCGCGCGGAATAAATGTCACGTAAATGCGAACCATAAAAAATAATCCTTTTTACCGACTTCAAAGAAAGGAGCAGTTTCTCAATTCGGATGTTTCTATTTTTTTTATGTTTTACACCGAGACGCGACGTGTCGAGACAGTACTGGAAATGTGTATCTTTTAGTGTAGTAAATAAACTTAGATTTTGAGTCGATCCATTGAAATGTGCGCGCAAAGTCGCGTCTCGGGGTGAATTGACCGTAACAAAACTGTTGGAAAACAGAAAACGTAGATTTTTTAAATTTAAAAAAAAATTGAATTAGATACTGTTACGTTTACATCGAGCGCTCGTATCTACTCGTTATTAGGTACATTTCTAACTATTCACACGTACCACAACGACACGAAGTGCGCAGGCGCATATTTTGTATTGATAAATGTTTCATAGAACGCATTTTGTCGTAATCATCGACAGCGTGGGTGACATTAACCGCATCGACGCAACGATTCACTCATTCTGCATAAACAAAATGCAACCCCAACGCAACTGCAATAACTTGCGGCGAAACTATTCACACATAAGTAACCAAAACCAGCAGTTTGTCGCAGAGATTTTGTCGCACGTGTGAATAATCGCCTTATGCCCATTTTTACTAATACTAGCGAACACCTGAATTTAATGTCACAAAAGCGGTTTATTATAATATTAAAACATTTATTAAGGGCGTCCGCAAAAAAGCGGGGTCTTATTTCAGTATTAGTAATAAGAGCGGCACGATACAAGAGTTGGCACAGGTTTTTCAAAGATGTCTTTTGTCTATGTATCCACGCGTTTTAGCGGACGAACTTATGCTGGGACACACTAACGGGAAATGCCGTTAAGGGTCAGTTTAGACCGAGACGCGAAGCGACGCGACGTGACGCAACGATATTGCAAATGTGTATCTTATCGTGTAGTAAATTAAGTTTGATTTTGAGTCGCCAATAAAATGCAGCGCGGCGTCGCGCTGCGCCGCGTTAGTTTGTGACAGGTGTATCTTTTCGTGTAGGAAATAGAGTTAGATTTTGAATAGCTCTATTGATATGTGCGCGCAGCGTCACGTCTCGGTCTGAGCTGACCGTAATTATCGCGATGATGGACGTTTATACAAACATTTACCACCTTACCACAAAAATTATAAACATCTGTTCAACCCTTGTCTAAAAAAGTGTAACTGCAAAACGACTCTTAAATCAACGTGAAATGTCGTTTTGACGTTGACAGTTTTTTTAGAATAGTGTTCAACAGATGTTTATCTTTCTTGTGGTAAGACGGGTTAAAGTCGATTATCGCGATAATGTACGGCATTTCCCGTAGGTGGCCGCCGCATTAGATGTTGTCTTAGTAAAAACGAGCATTAATGTCACATTCCATAACACTCTTCCTGAATAAACTAATAGCATATACACGATATGCATTCATTTCTAATATAATTTGGCATGTGTCGTTGATATATAAGATATAGAACTAAAACCATGTGGATTAAAGTTATCTCTTATATATAAAAATCAATTGCTGTTCGTTAGTCTCGCTAAAACTCGAGAACGGCTGGACCGATTTGGCTAATTTTGGTTTTGAATTATTTGTGGAAGTCCAGGGAAGGTTTAAAAGGTGAGGCGGTACGAAGTTTGCCCGGTCAGCTAGTCTTTAATAAATTACGTTTATTTTATATCTAACGTTTTTATCGCTCCAAAGGCCGAATATTCGAGTATTTTCTACGAGTGTTCTTTTAGTAGAACTCAGTTCATCAGCGTGATTATAATTATCTATCTGGCATCATATTTTAAGATCAAGAGTGTTTTCAAATATTTTTGCTTTTAAATTTTATAGTGTCATACGAAACTACGAGTATTACCGTGCCTCTAAACCGAATCGAGTTTCTATTAACATGTTCTTAATAGCTGAGTAACAGCCACACTAACGGCATTTCCCGTTGATTTTCGCGATAGTACTTTAAATATTTGTATAATCCATTAATAAGGCATTTCCCGTTGATTTTCGCGATAGTACTTTAAATATTTGTAAAATCCATTAATGAGATAATTAACGGTTAGTGTGGCCATAATGTAAGAGCGTTAACGCTGAACGGCGTCATGGAAACTTTAAGCCCCGAAATGACTGAACCGGTTTTAATTAAACCCCATACGCATATCAGGATTTACAGCTTTAAAAATTTAGAGAGAGAACATTTTTGAAAAATAGTTTTACTGCTAAACTAGCTAATTATAATTTAGGACCCATTAATATTAGTGGTAATTTTTACCCGTGGTGCAAGGCAACTGGGCTTCTCCCAGTTGTAATGTCCCTTTGTGCCTATTGGCCTTGTTTTGTTCTGTCTCCTGCTTGCATGGAGGGAAGTGGAAATATATTTTTCCTACTCCTCCACTATTCTTTTCTGATTAATTTCGTGCAGGATCCAAGACAGGTAAATTCATTCTCTGGGACACGTCGAGCTTCATTGTCTCGGCGCTTTTCGGGTGGAGTTGCAGTGGTTTGGGAATAGGGTGGTGGGTTTGTCCCAAAAAAAAAACTAGCTAATTATACCGATTTTATACATTTCATTGAGATTACTGACTTTCTTTTTTTATTTAAGTGATTGCGAAAATGTTCTCTTATAACTTTTTAGATCTAGTATGTATCCTTCTAATGCGAATAAGGACATGAAAGTTTGTATAAAATGGCGTACACGGTTTGAATTAGTTATGTTTGGTTACGACGCGACTTCTCTCTCATAGAGACAGTATTTTATTGCTCCTAGATTCCTTTATAAGTATACGACGTGCACAGCTTACGCTAGCATTTTTTTCTCACTATCTGTGAATGCCCTAATACAATAGAATTACAAACTAGTGTATAAACCACAATATTTTCACGTTTGTAATGTAAAACTATTCGGCTTATTACTTATTTACTTCAACGACCATTTATATCAGTTATATATTATATATATTACTGGGCATCAGACTCCGTCCGGAATAGGAGCCTGTACTTGGTGTAGTACATTGACTGTAGATTTAGAAAATATGTATTTATAAGAAGTGTACACATTTGTACGTCCAATAAAAAAATGAACTTGAGACCTGAGTTTTATTTTTTCTTCAATTCACCGACCTGCTGCCGACGATCAGTGAAAAGCTAGTAAAACTAACCACTGAGTATGAGTTGACTAGCAACTCTAACTCGGCTCACAAGACAGTCGCATAGGGTGCGTGAAGTCTCCATCACGACACTGGCACATAGTGCATGCACGGTGCGTCGTTTTACATAATATGTGGCATGTCACTCTCACACGATGCCCTGCGGCGTCGCACCGGTCTTTCAACCATCGAAACGAGGCGGGAGAGGGGCCGTTCAAGTATTACGTAGGTAAGCAGATTTATTACAATTATTTACCCCCCCCCCTCACCGTCTCCCTTGTCAGCAAAAGTAAGCAAAGCTCTTTCCCTCCCCCCTGCTAACGTAAACATTTTTCCCGGGAATCCCCGAAAATGCGTTTCGTTTTCAAGCAAAGACAATGTAAGGGTTGCCATTCGTGTAAAAAGTAAATAACTACCGATGACGTAATCATCATCTAGACTCCCCTACCCCCCATGTCATCCAAAATAAGCCCCCATAGTGCTTACGTAATACTTGAACGGCCCCAGAGGTGAATGCGTAGCGAGCGACATCAGAGCAGGACCGCCCAGTTGTTTGTCCGAAGGAAGGTGCCCACCCCTGCGGCGAAATTGTTGCGGTGCGGTGCCACAACATGCCATGTGCTCCGGAACACACCTCTGATCTAGTATGTAATTCAGATAGCTTTATCGTTGTCTCATAAGCGAGGGTGATTACTGATATCGTCGTCACTTGTTATTCAGGATAACCATTGTGTGCCAAGCGAGATTTCCAACGTGTGTAATACAGTGTAATACAATGTAATACAACCTGCCAAGCGTAAGTTGCTGAGCGAGTGTTTTATTATCTAGTCAACTAGGTACTACAATACAAATTCAAATGTCAGCGACGCGTCTACGTGCCTCCTTGAATTTTCATTGCGGTTATCTACTAGATAGGTACCGAAGTATGTATGTATCAAAGATTTAATTTTGCGACGCGTTGTATGTGAAGGTTCTTAGCCAGGCAGCAGGCAGTTCCGCTTTGGTGGAAACAACTTGGTTTCTACACAGCACGTTTTCTCAAGTTTTTTCTCTGATGGAAACGCCCTCATTCATCTGCGAGACATCTCTAGGGGTAGGAATTCAAAGTGAAGCTGGTAATCGTTTATGGTCGCAGTAGTCACGGACATAAAAATACAAGTTCAACGAACTTTAACAACAATCTCAGTTGTGATCCCTTAGGGCCGAGTCACACCGAAATGGCAGCGGCCGCCAGTGTCGCCGCTGGCGGCCTCGCGACCTTTTCAAGCGATACTGATCTTTTAAGTATGTAGTTAAAGTTTAAAATTATTTCATACTGACAGTGCTCGCGGCCGCCGCTGGCAGCCGCGGGCGGCCTCGCGTCCTTTTCAAGCGATACTGGTCTTTTAAGTATGTAGTTAAAGTTTAAAATGATTTCACACTGAAAGTGTTCGCCGCGCCGCCCGCTGCCGGCCGCTGCCATTCCGGTGTGACTCGGCCCTTATTGTAATCTGTGATTTGTACTAATTTACTAAATGAAGCATGCTGTACTTCACGAACGGTACGTTCGTGAATGGGAGCCTATACAGAGACTCTACATGTTCCATGTAATAAAAGCAACCACTATCTTCCTAATCAAAGCTTGTAACTATGTAGGTAAATAATAATAATAAACAATTTCAAAATTGTACATTTATTACAACCAATATGTAGTAGCACAACTTTAATATTCCAGTACACTGACATTGATATTTTATATTATGTAAGTAGATGTAAATGCAATATTCATAAATAATGTTTACCCAGCCTCAAAAACGTCTATTTGCCTAATTTAAATAATACATTAAGTACCTATTTTTATTCATTGTGGTAAGTGTAACAAGAATCTTTGTTGTTCAAAAAATGCATTTATGTTTCATGTAGTAAGTGATATTTAAGAACACAAGATTGATACATAGGTACATGTTTTGAATCCAAACAATGCAATATACATAATATCATACTTTATTCACCAACTTGGAAAAAGTTTCGTCAAATGATCACACTTTTACAAATCAGTTTTACCATAAACGCAACTTTAGGAAGATCCATTTGGTAACTAATTTTAATAAAATTGGTAACTGAATTTTAATTTTCAATTAATTTAACTTAGGTAATTAGGTAGGTACTCGAAACACATGTTAACATTTTGAAAGAACAATTCTGGACGGAACAGCAGACTAAAGACTGTAGCAGCATTGCAGTTAATAGAAACTATACTGTTCCAAGAGAATTTGAAGATTTTAACCCTGTCATATCGGTCGATCGCCATTTTGATTTTATATCAGAATCGCGGTGCACAACAAAAGTTGTAAGTATATTTAGATAGCAGAGAAAAACATTTTTATCTTTTTCTCCCTGCACATTTCACCATACATTGAAGTGTGATTATGTTGTCCTAATTCAATATGCATACCTACAGGGATGAAAAGAAAAAAATGTTGTTTAATTTTATTTGTTAATAATTTTTGTTTGTCTAAGTGGTCTGTCTATCTAAATATGTAACTTTAATTGTGCGCAGAGATTCTGAAGATAAAAAGAAATTAAAATGGCGGACCACCCTCATATAACAATCTTCAAACCTCTTAAACGACGATTCAGTATCGGAAAACTCATTTGTCAAAAAATATCTAGTCTAAGGCTGCGTTTCCACCAGAGATGTGCGAGGATGCGTAGCGAGGGATGTGTTTGTAAAGAACCAATACAATCGCTTCATTTACCTCGTCTCGGTCAGCACAGCTCTGGTGGATACGGCTCAGCGGAGCTGGATTTTTGCGCATACAAAACAAGCGAGGGATTTCTGCGAGGGATGTGTTGTGTCTCCGCACCCACTACACCGCACCCTCGTCGAGACATTTCACAGCTTCGCAACGCATGCTCGCACCACACATTTATGCGCATTTTCACAGCTCCGCTACACATCCTCGCATGACACATTTCCATCGCACATCTCTGGTGGAAACGCAGCCTAATAAGTGCCAGAATTCTAATGTTGGGGCCACATTAACGAAAAATGTCGTTAATTATCGCGATGATTGACGTTTATACGAACATTTTAAGTCCATTATCGCGAAAATTAGCGGCATTTCCCGTTTTCGTGGCTCCCGCATAAGAAACCATTTCAATTATTGTTGAGATCTATCAATGCGTCTGCCGTCACCATCAGAATAATATCCTAAGCATAAAAACTTGAGAGGTGTCAAGGGACACCCGGATGGAACGAAGTTACTTTATACACTCAACAAAAAATTATCGTCGCGACACCACACTGTTCAATGCGAAATAGAAAGATGAAACGAAAATGTCTGGCTTGCTTTCTATAAGAGAGAGAGAGAGACAGACAGAGAAACATGCGCACGCCGCACGGCTTAATTTTTTCAGTCTAGCCCCCTTTCGCAACGCGCGATAAGGAACTTCGTTCCAATAGTTAAATAATATAATCTGATTTTTATACATTTAGTTTGTATAATGTCAACATGTTCACAAAGTCAACTTTAAAATTAAAATGATTAAGTTCTAATTCATCATAGTCATTTTAAAGAGTGTCAATCGTTAAAAAGTCCGAGTATAATATATAAATATTATTGTATTTAATTCAAAGTTGATTATTTTTATAATAATTTTTGCATATCTCATAAGTCCCATTTAGATAATGAAAGAACTTGTATACAAGTTTGACCACCTTGTTGTATTTGTTTGATGAACTGAATTCATTGTTGCTCAATAGTTCGCAGTGTCACATAACGCGCAAGTTCTTGCATTGTCTTTATATACAGTTGTAACTAGTTGATAACTGAAGACATAAATTATCACCTAACAACATTTAAAAATTGAATATCAAAAATTTATTACTAATTAATAAATAAAAGCAAATTGAAATAGTTATTAGGACGTCAACTGATATTATCTTAAAGTCAAATAAAATTCAGCAACTAAACTTTCAAAAAACTCCAAAAATAAACACTTTTAGTGCCTAAACACACTATGCCGAAGTTACGCGGCGGAAGTTCGGCGGCTGATTTCACGTTCCGACGTATTCGGCTGATATGACACACCATAAGTGCCGAACTTACGCGGCGGAAATTCGGCGCGGGTGGCTCCCTGCTGCTCCCCGCCCCCGGATCTTCGTCGGTAATCGAACCGAACTTCGGTCGCGTATAATGTGTGGTCACAGAATAAGTTCCCGCCGAACTTACGCCCGACCGAAGTTACGCTGTACGCTATGACGCGACGTAATTTCGGCATAGTGTGTCGTCAGTAATTCAAATAGCATTGCAGGCGTAATTGCGCCGAACTTCGGTAGCGTAACTTCGGCATAGTGTGTTTAGACACTTATAATGAAAACTCCACAGAAGTGATAGTTATAGATAGAAACAATAAAAATACTGAATTACTATTTACATTTTCTTTCTACAACAGTATTTTATGTCTCTTTTAGTACATAAATATTCTGTTTCATGTGATTGTTTCGTTTAGCGAACATGTCTTTTTAACCGACTTCCAAAAGGAGTTCTCAATTCGGATGTTTATTTTTTCATAGGAAACAGTTATTTCATACTGACGTTAAGACCTCTAAAAGGTTAGGTAGTTCAATAAAATCTTGTTTTAATCTATGTTAAGGTGATTCCTTTGTAGTAGCCCGTGAAATTCACAACTTGTGTTTTTTGCTATTTGCAAATCAGTGACAAGTTGTAACTTGATAAAAATATGATTCGCGACAATAACAAGTATAATTTTAAATATAAGAATGATCAAAACATTCGCTCCATTCGCTCTCACAAAGATTTGATCAAAATAAGTTAGATTTCGGAAATTTTACCAATTTTGGCCAAATCTATGTAAGAGCGAATGTTATGATCATTCTTATTCTTATATTTTAAATTATACTTGTTATTGTCGCGAATCATATTTTTATCAAGTTACAACTTGTCACTGATTTGCAAATTGCAAAAAACACAAGAAAAATTGAATTTCGCGGGCTACTATGAAGTATTCACCATAAGAGCCTATGCACACCACGTTTTTTAAACGCGCCGTCGACGCTCGTTTCTAAACCGCGCGTCGACGGCGCTTTTGTCAAACAGAGCAGTTTGTTGTCGCGATACAAAGCGTCAAACGCGCGTTTGCATAGCGTCTGTATCGCTACAAACGCGCGTTTGCATAGCGTCTGTATCGCTACAAACGCGCGTCAACGGCGCGTTTAATAAACGTGGTGTGCATAGGCTCTAAGATGTTTCACGAAGACGCAGTTTTGCTTTTGAATGAATTTGACCCTCTATATATCGTCAAAGAGAAAATTAACAACCTTATTTTTACAGTACTAAACCCAGTAACGTTCATTAAGTACTTAGATCTATAGTGGCTATTTTAAAAGTATGTTTTTTGTGCGTTAGTGCATTTTAATACTATCGCGATGGAATATGCCTTAATTAAGCTTTATTACCCTTTACATGATAACTGAGCTGCAACAATGCATTACTTAAGTGTTTAGTGAGGTCGTATCAAATTTGTATTATAACTAGCTCAACGTTATTCCTATCTTGACGTTTAGCATTTGCTACCAACTTTTCCACTAAACCTAGGTAATTCAGGCGCGTGGAATAAATGTCACGTAAATGTGAACCATAAAAAATAATCCTTTTTAACCGACTTCAAAAAAAGGAGCAGTTTCTCAATTCGGATGTTTCTATTTTTTTTTATGTTTTACACCGAGACGCGACGTGACGAGACGGTACTGGAAATGTGTATCTTTTCGTGTAGTAAATAAAGTTAGATTTTGAGTCGATCTATTGAAATGTGCGCGCAGAGTCGCGTCTCGGGGTGAATTAAGCTGTTGGAAAACAAAGAGAGATCCATTTAAATTAAAAAAAAATGAATTAGGTACTGTTACGTTTACATCGTGCGCTCGTATCTACTCGTTATTAGGTACATTTCTAACTATTCACACGTACCACAACGACACGAAGTGCGCAGGCGCATATTTTGTATTGATAAATGTTTTCATAGAACGCATTTTGTCGTAATCATCGACAGCGTGGGTGAAATTAACCGCATCGACGCAACGATTCACTCATTCTGCATAAACAAAATGCAACCCCAACGCAACTGCAATAACTTGCGGCGAAACTATTCACACTTAGGTAACCAAAACCAGCAGTTTGTCGCAGAGATTTTGTCGCACGTGTGAATAATCGCCTTATGCCCATTTTTACTAGTACTAGCGAACACCTGAATGTAATGTCACAAAAGCGGTTTATTATAATATTTAAACATTTATTTAGGGCGTCCGTAAAAAAAGCGGGGTCTTATTTCAGTATTATGATAATAAGAGCGGCACGATACAAGACTTGGCACAGGTTTTTCAAAGATGTTTTTTGTCTATGCATCCACGCGTTTTAGCGGACGACCTTATTGCTGGGGCCACACTAACGGGAAATGCCGTTAATTATCGCGATGATGGTCGTTTATACAAACATTTACCACCTTACAACAAAAATTATAAACATCTGTTCAACCGTTGTCTAAAAAAGTGTAACTGCAAAACGACTCTTAAATCAACGTGAAATGTCGTTTTGACGTTGACAGTTTTTTTAGACTAGTGTTCAACAGATGTTTATCTTTCTTGTGGTTAGACGGTTAAAGTCTATTATCGCGATAATGTACGGCATTTCCCGTAGGTGGCCGCCGCATTAGATGTTGTCTTAGTAAAAACGAGCATTAATGTCACATTCCATAACACTCTTCCTGAATAAACTAATAGCATATACACGATATGCATTCATTTCTAATATAATTTGGCATGTGTCGTTGATATATAAGATATAGATCTAAAACCATGTGGATTAAAGTTATCTCTTATATATAAAAATCAATTGCTGTTCGTTAGTCTCGCTAAAACTCGAGAACGGCTGGACCGATTTGGCTAATTTTGGTTTTGAATTATTTGTGGAAGTCCAGGGAAGGTTTAAAAGGTGAGGCGGTACGAAGTTTGCCCGGTCAGCTAGTCTTTAATAAATTACCTTTATTTTGTAATACTTGATCTAACGTTTTTATCGCACCAAAGGCCGAATATTCGAGTATTTTCTACGAGTGTTCTTTTAGTAGAACTCAGTACATCAGCGTGATTATAATTATCTATCTGGCATCATATTTTAAGATCTAGAGTGTTTTCAAATATTTTTGCTTTTAAATTTTATAGTGTCGTACGAAACTACGAGTATTACCGTGCCTCTAAACCGAATCGAGTTTCTATTAACATGTTCTTAATAGCTGAGTAACAGCCACACTAACGGCATTTCCCGTTGATTTTCGCGATAGTACTTTAAATATTTGTATAATCCATTAATGAGATAATTAACGGTTAGTGTGGCCATAATGTAAGAGCGTTAACGCTGAACGGTGTCATGGAAACTTTAAGCCATGAAATGACTGAACCGGTTTTAATGAAACCCCATACGCATATCAGGATTTACAGTTTTTAAAATTTAGAGAGAGAACATTTTTGGAAAAATTGTGTCACAGCTAAATTAGCTAATTATACCGATTTTATACATTTCATTGAGATTACTGACTTTCTTTTTTTATTTAAGTGATTGCGAAAATGTTCTCTTATAATTTTTTAGAGCTAGTATGTATCCTTCTAATGGGAATAAGGACATGAAAGTTTGTATAAAATGGCGTACACGGTTTGAATTAGTTATGTTTGGTTACGACGCGACTTCTCTCTCATAGAGACAGTATTTTATTGCTCCTAAGATTCCTTTTTAAGTATACGACGTGCACAGCTTACGCTAGCATTTTTTTCTCACTATTTGTGAATGCCCTAATACAATAAAATTACAAACTAGTGTATAAACCACAATATTTTCACGTTTGTAATGTAAAACTATTCGGCTTATTACTTATTTACTTAGTCGAATATAAGATTTTCTCACTGTACGAGGTTACCGTTAATTGTTTATCGAAGACATTTTGCAGTACCTTTCTTTTTTTTTGTTTTCATTCTAATTTTATTTTATCTACGTAAGTTCATTCACATTTTTAGTCTTAGTTCTGCCACACAAAATGCCACAAGAAAATTTCTCAAACTTTGTTATTATTTATTAAAGATCGCTTTATCAGAACCCTATTAGGATAATAATAATATGTATCATATTACAAATCCTAAAATAGTCAAACATTTTATCATTCATAATATCATCTGAGTAAGTCATATCACACAATTCACATCAGATCTTTTTGTGTCGATTTGATTAATGGCAGAACTAACTCCAATTTATCCAACTAATTTAACTGGCATATAAGAGCAGTGCACACTAGGTGCCTCTATATGCCACACTCGCCTTGTGGCCATCAGTGTGTAGCTAGCCAATAATATCGATATTATGGCGACTCCATTGACTTACAGCGCACTGCGATTTTCTTTGAACATATTTTCTCTCCACGCCCGGTTTTAATTCGCGTACTGTATTATAATCAAAGCGTGATTTTATTCGCAGTGCTTGTTTCTTCATACAATCACATACGTCACAGAATTCTGCGGAAAAAATCGCGCGAGCAAAATCGCAGTGCGTTCATAACTTCACAACAAGCATGAAACCTACATGATCATATCACGCATTTTGCAAGTCAATTAACAAAGGCTATGGTAGTTATTATGCCTGTTTTGGCTAGGCCACACTAAGATATTATAAACAGATGTATTTCATCAATAGACTAAGATGGCCGATATTCTGATAGTCCAGACAGGAAAATATCTAGCTTTCGACTATATTCTCGCTCAAGCCTTACAATAGATGAAGATGTCTCACACTCACATTATGTTGACGTTCTAGACAATCAGATAAATAATCTACATCACTACGTGTGAGGTCTATGTTTAATTATCGCAAAAGCCGATGGCAGCAATGGCAGCCTAATGTATACAATATCTCCAAAAAAAGTTGTTTTACTTTCAACTAATACACTAAACGTACACCATTCACTATCATTGTTTTCGTATCTTTTACGATACGCATCTAACTCTAATGTATACATATAAACTTTAAAATTGTTATAAATTTTTACATAAATAACAAAGATATGATAATGACTTGACTGAATATTTCCTAAATAAAACAAAAACATTTTTTACATTTTGTTATTTTAGTATCTGAGAACCGTAGCCAAACTAAAAAAAAGAACATAAATGTGGAGTTTTAATTGCTGGGACCACAAAAGTTTTACGAGATTCATTTAATTTATTTTAGTTGACTAATTTAAAGCGAGATTAATCATACACATTCCAATAAAAACATAATTAAAATATAACAACATTAAATAAATATTATTTACATGACTAAAATTATAATTTTTTAATATGAATTTAAATACAGCCAAATAAAAATAATATCCTTTGTTTCATTACTAATGTCATTATTCACTCCAAAATTTGGTCCCGTCAAAAGATAGTCTACAAAAATAATCTGTTCAAAATAAAATAATATGAGAAAAAGCATAAATTAAGTCTATTATTATTGTGATTTTATGAATATTAATCAGTGGACAAGTAAACTTTTTTAACTGCTTAATAAAAACATTCACATTTGTTACAATTTAAGTACTTATCACGTAAGATTAGGAATTAAATATTACATTCTTATTTATTTATGTCAGAAGAGACAATGAATATTATTCTATTTATTTATAACTTGGAAAATGGAGCCGAAAGTGAAGAATAAATAAATGCTTTAAGCACTTTTCTTTACTAAATGGTAAAATATCAATTTGGATTGCAACAGATGAGTGCTTTTAAAAAAGTGAACCAGAATTTACAAAATAAGTGAACAAATATTGATTAGGTACTTCAGTAAACTTTTCAGTTTAATATAACCGGTACATTATTTTATATTATTGTGTAAATATGGCATAACATAATTTATTATAATACCTAGATTCATTCTGTTTGGGAATAAATAGACACATAATATTCATGACACGTTTAAATATTGAGAAATTGCACTACTACCGCTATTATCTAAGGGAAGATCCCATGGATCCTGTATAGGGTCCCATCCAGACCTGATATAGAAAGGGACAGCGAATAACGCTCAGCGTTATCGAGAAATACGATTCCAAAAAGGATGTGTTTCAAATACGTAGTCATATTATAGTTTGGACAGGCGAATTACAATTAGGTAAGTACTTCTAGTTTTTATGTATGGGTAATGGATGAGCTTCGGAGTTTATGACGTATTTATTTAAGTCTATGGTGAATCTGTCATCGCTGAACAGTAAGTACAGATATTTAAGTGTCTCCGATAGGAAGAAAGACTCCATCATGTCACGTTGAACTGGTTTCTCCACTTTGACGTTCGCCAATGACGTGTAACCGTTCGGTACTTTGGCATACTTCTCGAAACCCTGTAAATTTCGTAAAATTTTATTTTAGAACATTGGGATTACTTATTGGTAGCTACAACGCAAGTATTTTAGAAAATACTAGCGTTGTTATTATTAAGTTATTTGAATGAAAAGTGACTAAGGGTTGTTTTTGTTTCACAGGTTGTACAGAATATGCCTGTGCCTAACACTTCGGCATTGCTGGCGTGATGTTTTGTCTTCGATCATGTTCCAGATTCATGCTCATTACCATAATTAATTCATGATTATTATTAACACAAATGCATTTGTCTTTATAGACACAGTTTAGTGTTGTCCTCCTGTGATAACGGCCCCGACTTACGAGTCGTAGGTCGTGGGTGCGAACCATGCCAGGCGCATTCCTTTGCGTAATTTATTTCATCACCACCGACCACAAAACGTTGAAGAAAAACATCGTGAACTTAGAACTAAAACATTCGAAGACATGTGACATCTAACAACCCGCATGGGGCCGCGTGGCACTCCCTAACATAGAGAAGAAAGCTTGTGTTCCAGCATTGCTTTATTGATAAAAAGAACTGTCTTACCTGATATATCTGCCAGCCCCAATCCTGATAGGTTGTGTTGCCAGTTATCTGATACATGTACCACAGACTCTCGACGAACTCTGGACGCAGGAGTGTGTGTGAATCCGCTGTTTTAGTGTACATGTCTTCAGCCACGCTTGCCTGCGGAACATTATTTGGTGTTGGGACATTGTCCTAGGTGAAATGAAAAAAAAAATGAATGAATAAACGAAAAGCATGAAAAATATGAATAACATGATTATGTGAAATTCATACAATACGATGTTAGTGTTACAGACAAGATCGTAAAGAAACCCATGCATAATTAGGTAACAGACTCACAATAGGGAATATAAACAGTGATCAATTTGATAAGCAAATTCAATGCTAACTATAACACGATACGGCATATAATCGAATGCGTTTCAGTTTAGTGACATCTAGCGTCGAGTAGCGGAACTTGCTAGTGAAACTGTATCTACGAGCTTTCACCGAAAAATATGATTTAATACAGCTACAAGGAATAATTCAGTAAATGTTGTTTTTTTCAATTAGGATTGTCTTCAGGACTTTTTAGTACGGACCAATCACAGAAAGAATTTGCTAGTTTGACATAATATGATTAACCTGAAGATGTGTGTTAGTTGGGGCACGCTGGTTCTGATACTAATAAAAGTGTTGTGCTATTTCTACTGTTTTTACTGTCCTGTGGGAATATGCATATATTTTTTTCTTTTTTTTACGTCAATATTATATTAATACTACTGATGAATTATAATGATACTGTGACGTCTGATAGGGGAGAATGGAAGAAGAAAACGTGTTGCGCCGACCCCAAATAGAATGGGATAAGGGCAGGAAGAAGAAGAAGAAGACTACTACAAACACAAGAAAATTATTTTAAAAAATTAACTCAACTACAGCATGTCGCTCAAAAAATACTAAGCTCTTTCAATTCTCTACTGCACTTAGTGCAGTGATTCAAAATGCGAGTGTGGCGCAGCCACAAAGTACCACACGTGTGTGATCATAGAATCGCTAGACCAAAGTAATAATAACCAGTTTTATGATGATGCCTTTTCTTTAAAGATGATGTTCTTGTCATGCAAGGAATTTAATCGATGGTTTACTTAGAAAATGTACCTAATTTTATTGCTCATTACTGAGTCTATAAAAGGGCACTATATCAGAAACATAACGTTAAAGTGGAAAATATAAAAATCCGTGATTAGACCTGTCGTATTGTATGGATCAGAATGCTGGGCTGTGAAAAAGATGGATGAGAAACGATTGCATGTAGCGGAGATGAGGATGTTGAGATGGATGTGTGGAGTGACAAGAATGGATAAAGTAAGAATGGGTTTATAAGGGGAAGTTTGAAAGTGGCGCCTGTTACAGACAAAATGAAAGGGAATCGTCTATCTTGGTATGGACATGTGGTGAGGAGGGATGACACCCATGTGACTAAGAGAGTGATGAGTATGAATGTTGATGGATGGAGAGGAAGAGGAAGGACAAAGAAAAGATGGATGGATTGTCTAAGGAATGATATGAAAGAAAAAGGAGTAAATGATACTGTGACGTCTGATAGGGGAGAATGGAAGAAGAAAACGTGTTGCGCCGACCACAAGTAGAATGGGATGAGGGCAGGAAGAAGAAGATCAGAAACATAATATGAGTTCTGATTAAATTCCATTTTTAGAATTTTTGTGTTGAAAAGTGACTTTTGGCTCCGTTAAGTGCCTTTTTACGACCTTCTTCTTCTTCCTGCCCTTATCCCATCTTACTTGGGGTCAGCGCAACACGTTTTTTTCTTCCATTTGCCTTTTTACATTTTGCCTTTTTACGACCGTTGTATCTTTTTCATGTCAGCCCGTTCTGTCCCACTGATGGGCAGAGGCCTGCCCCATATTGTTCTAATATCTTTACGCCTTCCCTACTCCAGCCAATTTCTTAGGTCGGAGTCCAATTCGTCAAGCGATTGTATAATGCGGTTGTTTTAACGTTTTGTCGTGCTCATTGCATAAGTCACGCTACTTGCTTGTGTCACATAAAATGCACTTTTAAAAGTAAAATGATGGGAATGTTAGGCATGCGGTGTGGTGAGTTTTCAAGGAAATAGGTAATCTTCATCGTATTAGATACGTTTATACCTATAAACGTGAAAACAAGACATACCAGATAGAAATGCGTAATTTCCGGAGCCAGGAACGTTGGGTGAGCTGCGTAGGTCAGGTAGCAGGTGTACAGAAGTTCTTCAGCCATGGTCATATGCCAGTCAGGGAGGCCGTTGGCGTGACCCAATGCCAGTGTACCTGGCAGGAAACAAGTCAAGTGGTCCATCTTTGGGTTGAATGCCTGGAAAGTAAAATATCAACGATTTAGCTGTATTTCATTAATTCATCAGCTTCTTTAGCTGCGCACGTCAGTTTGCTTCGCGAGCTTTCCGAGGCAGACCTCGGCAGTGTCAGACCACCAAATCCTAAATTCCTGAAGATTTCGACTGGAGTTATTCAACAATCTGGACATAAGATCTACGCCATAAAGACTACGAGACATGGGGAAGTCCGAAGCGAAGAGCCACGTAATATTATGCAAATTGCGTCTTAAGAACAAGACAGCGAAGTGTATTATTTAGGAGATGAATATCCATTTCAAATAAGAGTTAGACCTGTTATGACAAATTTACTATTTGCATGCATGAATCATACTAATACGACGTATTATAAACGTGAAAGTTTGTTTGGATGGATGGATGTTTGTTCCTCTGTCACGCAAAAACCAGTGAACGGATTTGGTTGAAATTCGGTACACAGATAGTTTACAACTTGGATTAACACATAGGATAGTTTTTATCCCGATTTTATGTTCCCACGGGATGATTTTCGAGTTGTAGCGGGTGAAACCGCTGGCAACAGCTAGTTTTACATAATTCTGCAAAACGAACATAATATTGTCAATAGAAATGGGACCTAATGTAAACAAAAATAATGTAGAGTTTTCAAGAGGTTTACAACACAGTCATAACCATAGCAAAGAAGCCTGTGTTTTTACAAGATTAAAAGTTAAATAGCTTTATGGTTATTACAATTTTGTTACAACACTCAACAGATACAGTCAAGGATTAGTTGTGTTTTATTACATATCAGCCGTGAAGTTTATGATAATTTTGTGGTGTAGTAAACTTTGAACCAAAACCGAACAGTTGAGCTGAAAATTCGAAAACATGTGACTACTTCCACTATCTTGCACTGGGCGTCGTGTCCCACTAGTGGGATAATACACGAAAGAGTATATAGAGAGAGAGTATAGCCATTTGAGGAACCACCATTTAAAGAGTGACTGTGACGACCGGTGTACCAGTGAGTGCCAGACGAGGCACAGCCAATACTTACTAATCTAAAAATACTCGTAGGAAGCTACATTATTGTGCTATAAATTATGTTTATAACATGCATATTAACCGAGCTATCAAAATTTTTGTCTAGAAAGAAGAAAAATGTAATATCGAGGGCGAGCGAAGGGGTGCGCCGCAGTGAGTCGGGGGCAAAAACTTCACGCGAACGGAAACACGGGTAGAAACTAGTCGCATTATAATTTCAGGCAATTTTACAGAAAACATAATGAACACTTTGCCAATGCAGTTAGAATTGAATAGATGGTACTGTCGTCAGTCATTTAAAATTACCGCTCATTATTTTAGCTGTGCCCTAATTAATTAATCCAACATGATTACAGTGTTGGGTAACGTTGGATTACTGTTTATAACTCTGACTGTGTGTAATAATGCCTTAATTAGTGACTGTTTTATGACTTCGTGACTGTAGTTATGTATACCGACTCCCTTATCATCATCCTGCAGCCGAAGGTCGTCAAGTGTTGGACATAGATCATCAACAGCATAATATATAGCAGTCCATAGCTGGACAAAGGCCTCTCCAATCGCATGCCATTTCACAAGATCAGCTACTCCACCTTGCTAAGGTCGTCGCTCCACCTTGCCAGAGGGCGTCCTAACCTTACGTTTGACGATTCGCGGTCTCCTTAGACGATACACATTCGTTCTCGGTCGGAGCACTTCATTACGAATTCGATCCCGCAGAGAAACGCCAAGCATAGCCTTTTCCAGAGCTCGCTAAGCGACTTAGATATTTTTCATAGATGTCCCCCAAAATTTTGTAGATGTTTAGTATAGGGCGGGACCAAGTCTGATTTCTGGACAGGCTGCAAGACGCAAATATACGAGCCAATCCGGATTCCTCGACCATCTGAACTATGCCGGATTTTTCGGCCATCTGGACAATGTCGGATTCCTGGGCCGTCTGGATAGTGCCGGATTTCTCGACCATCACGGCAATGCCGGATTTCTGGGCCATCTGGACAATTCTGGATTTAGAGAAAATTTCCGACCATAACTAGTCTATTAAGAAACGTCGATGAAGTGTACGGTCAATTAAAAAGATATATGTTTGTGAATCTAAACAAGTTTTAAACGGTTTTCCCTTGAGTTATAATTTTATGTGTCTGGTATGGTACATTTATCTCTTTTGTTAACTGTACCTAATGTACAATGAACAGTGAGATTAACCAAACTAATAATGTGAATCTTATTTGAATTTAGTGATGACTTGAGTACGATAAGGCAAATACCATTAAAGAAAGGTCAATGATATAATGTACTGTTTTTATTTTTTGCCTATTTTTACCCACGATACGGTACGGAGACGATATATGTGCGTTTGGGGTGCGAGGTTGTTTGTGCAAACCAATTGCTTTTTATACCTAATATTATTATTTATTTTGAAGCAACAATAAACAAACAATCGAGTGATATTAAGGTATGATTTATACATGGACATGTGTCCTAATGCCCTGGGTGGAGTGGAAGAGACTGACAGATTTTACCTGACTAAATTCCACCGTGATCTTCGGCTTCGTTCCAGGGCTATGTATGGTATCCTGCTTAGGAAGTTCCGTGACCCAGTCAGCCCCGTGAACCATGGCCTACTTTCGCTATTTTACTAACGTAATCTAGCCTTGTCAATGCAAAGTTTGACACTAAGAAGAAGTTCACATGACGTAATTATTTACAACATTTGTCCACGGCTTATCTCGAGTTACGGTTGAAAATTATTATTTCAGACTTTAAACATAGCAAAAACGCTGTTTTATTACGGCGATGTTTTGCTATCGAAAAGATCCTATGTGTGTGTATTTGTCACCATATCTTTTAAATAGGTGAATTCATTTGAATGCAAGAAAAAGATTTTTCTAGCAATTATTCGTACGTCTCTGGCCACTCAGCAATTTTCGGGAGATTTAGTAAAACAGCGGAAGGCAGCGGGTGTTGTTTTATCGACATTGATCCATCAGTTTTAAGGTCATCTTTTGTTATGCGTTGGGGTCTTTTTTAATCCAACAAATTAAAAAAAAATCGGCTATTTACTGAAATATGTTTCCAAAAGGTTCATGTTATCTCACCTCTGATCCTGCCGACAGTTCTCCGATGAACAGGTGCTTGTTAGGGGATGACCGCTTGGCCAGGAAGTCACGGACACCCTCAATGGCAGTCAGGTAGTCGTCGAGTAAACTGAAAGTAAATTGTAAACAAAACTGCCTCAAATAACATGAACTCTGAAAAAATGTCGCAAAGGTCTATAAATAGAGTGGGGCTAGCCCAGTCCCGATGTATAGACGGAAGTGTGGCCTATATAATGTCTCCTACACGCTAATAGGAGTTTCAAAACAAATAAACGAACTGCACTATTATAGTAGTTTATGAAACTGGTACATAATGAGGGGTATTATACACGAGTGTGAGTTTAAAAAACGAGCGAAGCGAGTTTTTTAAAAGTATCACACGAGTGTATAATACCTACCCAAGGAGCAAAATGCTCCTATAGTATTTGACATATAGGACTAAACGTCTTATATAAATCTAGTAGACGCATTAACTCAGACCACTGATCCTACTGAAGCATCCTAGAAGATGATTTGATCTATAAGTACTTTCGATCCTATCACTTAGTTTTATAAACGTCAATAGGATTTTTTTCCCTGACTCTTGTTAGAACGTGCAGTCTTACAAGCGCAAGTTATAAAACTAATTAGCAAAGTGTGACTTTTGATCGGATAAACGCATTTACTAAGATTGTTTAATCATGTTAACGTCTTGTTTCATTCTTCCGTAAGACATGCACTTCCTATAAATGTCATAGATATAGCTGCTAGAGGTAAGAATATTTTAAGATCAATTTATCTTAGTGATGACCTCTAATGGATTTGAACACCAAGCTAGCATACCTTTTGATTTTTATAAGTAAGATTCTACTTAAATGTGTCCTACACTTTGCTTTTATTAGAGTAAGCGGCCATCTTGTGTTTATTTTGTGATCTGCTAAAGAAAGCTGAAACAATATAAATATGAATCTAAATCAATGGTAAAACGATTTAAGCGTGAAGGTAGTTATCGAAGAAGAGTTTTGAAAAATTTCCTCGAAACATAGTCAGTATTCGAGTTTTGGTCAATACTTTTATTGAATAAAAAAAGAGTCTGAAAATGATGGTTCCGTACTCAGGACCATCATTCTATTTTCTGCGGGTCGCAGAATGCCCGCTATCAGATTTTAAAAAAACTATTTAAAGTACTGATAATTCGGAATCGCGGGAACCGATTTACCGTGTTCCCGGAACGTAAAGGGCTATTGAAGGACACCGTGGATTTTAGTCAGTACAAGTCTGACAGTCCCTCCTGCCTTGGCTTAGGTGGGAGGACTCATTTAATGACATTACCACGATAAAAAAAGTACTGATAATTAGTTATTTCATCATTTTATATTCCTCCACTGCCCACATTTTATCAATGTTGAAAACAATTTGAAAGAAAAAAATATTCAGAATAAATCTGACACTATTCTAAAAATGTTTATACTGATTTATTTTATCCTCTAAAGAACCCTAAAACTTAAATATGGTGGCAAAGTAGGTATATCATGTATTAGTCATAACTCGGACTAATAGTCTTACAAAGATTCTGATAAATGCAATATTATGGCACGTGTTTTGACCCTATGTCGGATAGGAATTAGATAATTATTATTGAATTAACAAATAATGAAAATGATTAATTGTGAAGGCGCATGAAGATATGTGTATTATCATCTAACACTTAATCAATAATAGTTATTTATGATACTAGTGCGGTAAGTTGGTTTTTACAAACGAGTAGACGAATGTAAGCCCGAGATGAAATCGAGGGCTTACCATAGTCACGAGTTTGTAAATACCAATTTCCGCACGTGTGTCATACAATGTTTTTCAACACATTTGCGAGAAAACAGTACATTATTGTAATTAAACAAACTTTTAGAAGTTTCTAATATGAAAATGGCGCGCATTTGCAAATGGCGCCACATGCACGTGGTGAAAAATAGAACTACATTTTTCGTCTCATTTACTCTTTAGTATTAAAATGAGACAACGTATTGAGCAAAAGCGCTTCCAAGGAGGTTCGATCAGTCAGGTTGTTTATTCTCATAATGTGAAACTCTTTGGTGGAGTTCTTATTTTTTTTAATGGAAATTAAAAAAAAACCGTAAAGAAAACGCACGGTGCTATACAACGGGGCGTGCCGTAAAATAGGTACTTAGGTGAGAGTACCTATTTTACCGCACGTTCCGTTGTATGGTGCGTAATTTTTAACTTTCGAACAATGTATACAGGCTTCGTAAACGCATTTTTCGAGCAAATGTGTTGAAAAATTAATTTCGCAAGTTGAGTGAGCATTCTTTACAAAACAGTCAAACGACAAAGTTACTTATGTTAGCTATTATTATAATATGGCTTTACTTTAAAAATAAAAAGTATTCAATGACACATCAGCACAACACAAAGTTATGTCAAAATTAATAAACGAATTAAGAACGAATGATTGACTGAATGAATCTACTGATGGCATCTCGCTGATCACTGTAGGTTCAATTTACTCTAATAGTGGCACGCGCTAGATCGTAAGAGGACTAATCGCTCTTATCAAATGCATTTATCGGATCTTTATGGGACAAATGTATCTTGTATAAGCACTTAATAAGGTAATTATAAAATCGAATTGCACTTTTCCGGATTATTACAAAACGACTATAGGGCGGAATAGTCCTATAAACTGCGCCCAAATGCGGTTCTATAAACGTTTTTAGGATTTCTATAGGATTAAAAAATACATGCTCCTAGGATAATTATAGGGCCACATTTTGCTACTTGGGTAGTTATGTACAGTATGTATAATGCCTAGTTATGTAAGATAAAGATTGACACAGTATTATGGAGCCAAAATTCCCGTTATCACCGCGCATGGGCCACAGCGCGCGCAGCCACAGATAAAAAATCAAATGGATGTATCTATGATCTGTAATCTGTATTGTAATGAAAAAAAATTTTATTATAACATTATTTTGTTAGAGAAATAGTGTCATAATTTAATTTTTTAATTTCATTTCGATATACTGTGTGTAAAGTACGTCATTATAAACTCGTTTTGAGTTTTGTATTTTGAATTTAACGATATGAGAGTAGATAAATTATCTATTAACATTTTATAATTTATTCTACGCATTAACGCATGCGTCACGAATATCAAAGCTTATCTTTGGAAAGGACGAAACGTCACGCAGTAGACATGAACCTCGATAGCTCGGTTGGAAAGAGCGTGGGAAGTATTGAATACGGAGGTCGCAGGTTCGATTTTTCTTTCCAAAGAAAAGCTTTGAAATTGCACACGGTAACGAACATATCTTAACATCATCTTGGGACTAACACTACTGCCGAAATGTGTGTAAACTTTAATAAAAAATATACATGATATTTTGTAGTTACTGATATTCAAATAAAATTAGGTCCACATATCCAATGACGACCTTGTCTTAGTCATTCCTGACCTAGACTAAGGTCAAGAGCAAACCCATTTTACATAAAAAAATGACCTTGATCTTTTTTTATTTTAAATTAAAATCGTTTAGGATTCAAACAATAAATCGTTTGAATCCTAAAATATTTATTGTAAAATGTATCAAGACTAAAATTTTTCGATTGAATATAAGCAGTATTTACAAATCGATACACATAGAGCAGTTTTGGTAGATTATCTAATTATTGAACCTTGAATTTTTGGCTTAGCAGGCACAGTTAAGTAATCCGTACAGCAAAACGCATCCTTCGCAATTAGCTTTTATCAAAAGTAAGAAAAATATGCTTTTATTTAGCATTGCACCAACGAACATTCGAGAAGGCAACATGAAATGTAACAGCCGCAGCCTAAAAACTTCTTAAAAGTTCATTATACTTATCATTATGCGTAAACTGAGTTTTAAAAAAATGTACTTACATTTCGACCATTAAGATGATCACAAATGTACACACGGCTACACATCAAGCTTTACAAAACCAGTATAAGCTGATCGTTGAATATGCAAAAAGACCATACAAAGCGAGACCACGGTAAACTGGTTTTGTATAGCTTGATGCGTAGCCGTGTGTACAGAAAAACTATTACAGCGAACCATTTTATTAAATTCGTATTTGCTTTCGCAGGTCATCTTCGATATCTAATACATCGGTGAAGGAAAACATCGTGACAGAACCAGGACTTGCAGTAATGAAGTTGTGAGAAATCACCAATCTGCCTTGAGCAAGTGTGGGGATCAATGCACATTGCGGCTACTTCTCTTACTGAGAAGGTTCTCAATAAGAGAAGTAGCCTTTGTGTACTTGCAGTGGGATATCAGTAGGCTAGTAATATTTCTAAAGAAAACACGGCCTCGAATAGCAGCTTAGTTAGCTGTTATGTTGGCCACACAAACTATCACTAAGAAGAAAGTTTGATCGCATAAGGCGAACAACAAGGCAACCAGTTTTAATCAAAACTGCAACCGGGGTTATAATAATCGTGCTCGTGACCGCATCTTTGATTTTTACATAGACTTGAACATTAAAGCTTCGAAAAACAGGTGCACAGTGCGGGCTGGTAGTGAGAAGAACAGGATGTCAACAAAAGGCTAAGGAAACAATATTAATTAAGTGAAATTCTTACTACTACCTACTCTATTGCCTAAGCAATAAAGACATTGTCGCAATTCCTGGCCTTTAGATTCCCTGGAAAGAAACTGATTGGATACTCCTGTTTGAAAGGTCGGTTAACAAGGTCTATGCCCAGGCGCTTCTCGAAGATGGCTAATTGACATACATACTTCTAATTCTAAACGCTTGCCACATATACGTGGCCTCATTATTTGACCTTTTAAATTACTAATTAAGCAGACTGTCGCACAGATGAGTGGAGCATAAAAATAGCACATGCAATAAGAAGTTATTGGTTTTACTTGATAATAGAGAAAAAAAAATGTGATTTATTTATAACTGGCTGATGCCAGCGGTTTCGCCCGCTATAATTCGAAAATTATCCCACGGGAATATAAAATCTGTATAAAAACTATTATTATCGAAATATTACTGCTTTGTGTGATTTATTTCATCACACAACCATCTCAAAACGGTGAAGGAAAAAAAATCATCGTGAGGAAACCAGCATGTCATAGAACCAAAAAAATCGAATACATGTGACATCTACCAACCCGCATTGGGTCCCAGTGGTGGGTTATGGCTGCCTCTCAGAGGCTTGAGTCCCAACTGTGGGAACATTATAGGCAGATGATAGTGATTGGAAGTTCATCCTTTTCCTTTATGCAAAACTAACTATGTTTGGAAGTACGTTGGTTACTCAATCACGTCAAAATATGTAGTTCAGACATTACACGTGAGTGAATCCGTTGAGCACAAGGTTCAGGTTATTAGTCTCTGACAAATGTAAATAAGGAAGAAAATTTGTAAAAAAATAACAGTAAGAGTTAAACAAACATTAGCAATATTTTCGCGATCGTCAAAACTAAACAAATAGCTATTGCGCACGCTATACAGTAAAAAAATAACAGGAATTCGCATACAAGCGCATGTCATATAGCTATAACGAGAATAATAATTACTTTGAGCGATAAGGCCAGCCATTGAGGAACATTTTTGCTTTTATTTTGCTGTTAAATAATATGTACCTATTGTAATATACACACTAGATTTTCCCGTGGTTTCACCTCCGCTGCTCGTGATGTTATATAGCCTACAGCTTTTCTCGATAAACAGATTATTCAACACACTTTTCAGCTTTATAATATTAGTTATAGATAATAGGTAGGTATACTCAAGACTGGATTTCGTAAGGTGGTGATAACCTTATGTTACTGTAATAAATGGGTTTTTCCACTAACAATTCGTTTGTCGTGACAACAATAAACATGATTCACGAACATCTTTGGTAAATTATTATAACTTTTTTTTTTCGGTCTTCCGATACTCGACCTTGTGTCGGTCGGTTTAATAGATATCTCGTGCCGCAGCCCGCAAGAAAAAAGATATCCATTTCCCCACTACCTGAATTTTCTTCTTCCTCTTCTTCGCCTATTGTTTGTGCTCGTTGATGGTTGATTTACTTTATTTTATTAGTATTTATATAAGTATGGTATTTATTTAATCTATACTAATATTATAAAGCTGAAGAGTTTGTTTGGTTGAACGAGCTAATCTCAGGAACTACTAGTTCGAATTGGCAAAATTGTTTCTGTGTTTGATAGTCCTTTGCATTTATCGAGGAAGGGAATAGGTTATATAAAATCTTGTTTCGTAGTAGAAAACGAGCAGAGGGTGAAACCGACAAGGAAGAACTAGTTATGACAAGTCGGGCTTTAAAAAAATACAGTACAATATTTTAGCGAGCCGCCCCAGTTTTGCGTGTGTGACAAGTCAAAATTTCATGTTTTATGTATTCTAAGGGCTGATTTTTCAATAGTCAGATAACTTTTATCTGTGGAATAAAAATAGCAGTTTGACATATTTTCTGTAGATAAGCTGTCAAACCGCCATTTTTATTCCTCAGATAAAATATATCTGACTATTGAAAAATCAGCCCTAAGTTAAATTATTTACTAATGAAGACTGTGATTTTTTTTCAGGATCTCTAGAACCACTGAATCAATTCACTATTTGGAAATTAGCTAGTAGATAGAAGCATTATTCCAGAGTGAAATAGGCTTTTTTTTAATATTGTTTTGCTAAGTCGCGTGCGGTGTGCTAGTTATAATACGAAATAACATCTCAAAGTATCAACTTTACAAAAATATTTAGACGTTTTTCGACATCAGTCAATGATGACGATAAAAAAACTAAATATTTTTGAAGAACTAGTCAGATTTCTTTTTCCAAAGCTAAAATACACTTATCTACTGATTTCCCTCGAAGTTAGTTGTCTTTTCTTTGAGTTTTTTTTTTTGTCAAAGCTTTGGTAAATAAAAATAGCAAAACATATTATGTATATTGTTCACCACATTTTTTTTCAAACACTACTAGTTTATTTATAGCGACCACATGAGCCATGCCGGAGACAAAAACACAAATTTGCATAATTGCATTAAATGCAATTATGCAAATTAGTGTTTTTATGGTTAGCGTTTCTGCCGGATTCACAAATTTTGTGAATCCGGCACAAAGCATGAATACCACGATCATTATGAAATTGTAAAGGTCGCCATTTTGTGGCATCTCTTGCACGCTCTTAAATAAGCAATAATCATACGAAAATAACATAATTTATTAATTATTTTATTTTTCTATTTTATTTTTCAAGTGTCAGTTCAGATGGAGGTCAGTCACGCATTCACCCTAGTCGTGGTTATAGTAACTAGTTTTTAATACTTACTAGTTAATAGTTTTTCCAGTCTGCAGCCATTGTTTGAGTAAGTACTCGTAGTAGCTGTCCCCTCTAGCACCTAGCGTGATGGTTGCGTGTGGCAGGAAATGTCCAGTGTTCGGGTTTATAAATATTGGCACCAGACCATGCTTCTTTGGCAGATGATGGATCTTCTCTGATACGGCTGCGGCGGCGTCCTAAAATAAAGAAATGAAAAACTGTTTTGTGTCTTTTTTGTGAAAGGATGTGGCCACGCTCTGGTGTCAGAGTTAACTATTCCGCTTCTGAGAACCTCACAGGCTTCTATGGCTTTAGAGTTTAGACTATTACCGCCTTGCCACAAAAAGATAAACATCGGTTGAACGGTTGTCTAAAAAAGTGTAACTGCAAAATGACCCCTATATCAACGTAAAATGTAATTTTGACGTTGAAAGTTTTTTATTTAGACAAGTGTTCAACAGATGTTTATATTTCTTGTAGAAAGACGATATTATTGATTAAAGTTCAGGGGATCTATAAACACCACTTTGGCAACGTCATATTGTGATAAGCTAACTACTCTATCTACTATATTATACTCCAATTTTTAAAGTGGCCCATTTAGACCAAGAGGTCAAGACGTTTTCTTTCACTAATGCCAATAACGAAATGAACGCCTGCGAAAGTGATGTCACCATCAGTAGGTAACATAGGAAAACAATATCAGAAAATGATCTGAGAAAAACTAAACAGATCGTATAAGTTGAACTAAAAAGACAAGTCAGAAAAATAGTTAAGTAAGGTACAATAAAATAATACACAGGAGAATCCTCATTTAGGTACCAGTTATTGCGGTAGAAGGCCATTCCCATCATTAGTAATTAGTTATTGTAGATATTAATGCAGAGTGTAAACCCAAACTATGTATATAATTACTATCAACTTAGGCAATAATAATTACATAAATCATTAGTAGTAAATAGGTAGTAATAGAAGTAATCCCAATTGTCACCCGCCAAAATGGTGTTCCTCACAGTAAGATTAAGTAATGATTTAAACAAATAATCAAAACAACAAGTAATGTGTCTAATTTTATTTTAAACACTGTATATTTTTTTATTTTAATTTTTGTAGGCATGATTCTATTCATTCTTTTTGTGACCTTTTAATTTGTGATGTTATTTTCAGATAGATTAACCTCTGGATGAGCAGTGGTGGCCCAGTGGTATCGGCTTCGACTTACGAGTTGTAGGTCGTGGGTTCGAACCCCGTCAGGCGCATTACTTTGTGTAATTTATTTCTACACCACTGCTCTCAAAACGGTGAAAGGAAAACATCGTGAGGACCAGCATGTCCTAGAACCAAAAAATCGAAAACATGTGACATCTACCAATCCGCACTGGGCCCGCGTGGTAGATTACGGCCGATTCCCTCTCACAGAGAGGATGCTTGTGTGTGTCTCAGCAGTGGGAACATTTATAGGCTGATGATGATGATGATGAGATTATTGTCCCCTGGACTGGACAACCATTAAAATTTCAGTATATTATAGATAATAGTGATTTATTTGAAATAATTTACTCGTATGTTTGCTCAATAATAAAATAAATGCGACATATGCCAAGAAACCACTTAATTTTCTTTAAAACTGCGATTATTGGTTAGGGACATAACGTAGGTCAATCAACTTTTATTTGTCCTAGTGTTAGTAACACTAGGACAAATAAAAGTTGACCCAAATAAATGATTTAACTTGATTTGAAATAAACGAGTCTAAAGATAATGAATTTCAACTTAATTATCAACCGGTAATACAGTTCGTAAGTATTTACTAATAACCCATAAGGACCTGGTTGTTTGAATTAAAAAAGTATTGAATGAAGGAATGATCACTAACGCGAATATGGGAAGGCAGCAGCGGTGCGAGAAGAATGGTGGCTCATTGTGAAGCGAGCCGCTACCCTTGACGATCACTTTGCCAAGAGAGTAGCAACTAAGAAGAAAGAACAAATTGCATGCTGCTAAGTTCTTCTCACAAAGAAGAAACATATAGGTACCCCAGTACTGGAAACTGTATATAGAGAACGCTTAGTTGTTGACGACACGGTCGGCGTAGAGGCTCAGCGATCGACTGCCGCGCAGCGTGTCGCGGGTTCGATTCCCGCTTGGAACAAAAGTTTTGTATGATCTACAAGTTGTTTCGTTTGTATATATAAACGCACCGATGCTCGAGACATTTCTAGTGTGGAGCAACGTTTATATAATATGTTGTATGACAATCAATTATGTTCAACAGTGCGCCTAAGAAAAGTAGATGGCCCAATTTCATAATCAGTTCGAAATATCACACATTATAACATAACAAGTGATAATAAACCAGTGAAGGCTCGTACACAGAGCATCCGTATTGACAGGGTCGTCTTTACGGATCCATCGCTACTGAAGGTGATGTTCACATCTAGGGCATTCAGTCACTTGTGCATACCCGGTTCTGAGGGTAGTCGGAACCGAGTCATGCCGTTCTACCTAAGCAACCAAACGTTTTGTATTAATAGGAATTGAAGGTTTGATGAAGATTCGACTGCAAACTGTGTGTGTGTAATTTATATATTTTAACAGTTTTTGTTTATTTTTAAAATAAATAACCACACATTGCATTGAATCATGCACACGGGTGCATGCCCATGTTTTGACAGATTCGTCGCTACTGGAGGTCGTTTTGTCGGATCAGTACTTTTTACCATCCACATAAACCATCACTGAATAAAAACATATATGATATAACGGACCTCTGTGTGAACGAGCTCTTAGAGTTTCGATAACTAATTAGTACGAGAAAACTATGGAGTTTACATTAGCCAATTATCACTAGTAAGGAATCATGTTTGGTAAGCTAAAAAAACCTATCTGGTTTGTTTACAAGGTGGTAAAAAATACCCATTGGAATAGAGTGATCTTTAAAAAACATGAATATTTTCTTAAACACACATTCACATTATATCCACTTTGAATCAAGTGAATAAACCCTCTAGTGGCCACAAGTGGCTACCAATATTTTTACAAGTCATTTGGCACTTTATAATAGTGTATGTGGACTTTTTTATGATAATTAGAAAATTCAGTACATAAAGCGTCAAACCTCGGCGATCCACGAGGCCACTACGACCTCGCACAATGTACCTGCATTACTGGACAAAATTCAAGGCTGTATGGTCGCATCACTACGCTAGCTCGAATAAACACATAGGTATAAAGGCCCTGTCACACCGCAGCGTACGCAGAGGTCACGCACGCAAGAATAAACACATGTGTCTGCACTGCAACCCTGCAACGTGTTAGTACACGTTACGCATCAATAGAGTATTTTACTAAAAAAATCTAATTAGTCGTTAGATTATCAACTATATTTGACACGTATTTTTTTTACGTAAACAAAAATTGAAGTAGATATTCCGATGCTTTTAAAATTGCCAAAACGTTACAAGCCATTCATCATTCATTTTTTTCATTCATAAATTAGCTCTATTCAGGCGCTCAACGCTATACAAGCTGGGGATGCGGTACAGGGCTTGTTACATAGGGCGTATCTGCGTACTGGGCCAGGCTACAGTTGCAAATCATCATCATCAGACTTCAATGTTCCCACTGTTGGGACACAGGCCTCCTCTCTGTGAGAGGGAGTGGGCAATAATCCACCACGCGGGCCCAGTGCGGGTTGGTAAATAGTCCAGGGTTAATATTTGTGGATATATACTGCCAGGGAAAAGTAGTCCCATGGCCATGTTGGCAAATAGTTGGTAGGTAGTATACCTGCTGTAGTAATGACGGACCTGATTTAATTTATAGTTACAAACAATGAGATGGTAGACATGTTGATTAAGAATCACCTATGTATTGATGTCAAACTCATCAAGAAACTTTCAGACTAACCTCAAAGCCAGGATTACTGCTAGCTCTGGACAGCTCTCTGAACTCAAGTTGCACCGTGGTCACCTCAGCCGTGGTGCTGTAGTGGGACCATTCTGGAGCATGCGCGGTTCTTTCCCCAAGGTTCACGTCGGAATATGGTATGCCAGAAGGTGAAGCAAAAGCAGCCATTAATCGGTCTCCTAGGTCGATCTAGAAATGGAGATAGCATATTTTGTTTGGAATTTCATTTTCATGAAGGTCGTTGCATGGGGACTAAGAGATAAGTCAGCAATCGAGACTGAACAAGCCCTCTAATAGTCTACCGTAATCTGTGATAAGTTTACCCAATGAGATAATATTTCGACACTTACAGCTTTCGTAAGAAACATACGATCTTGAGAGAAATGATAACATGACAGCAGACCTCCCAGAACTCTGATTGTGACTTCGAAGAAATTAACATCTTTATTTTTTGTGAAAACAAGCTCATTTTTAATCCATTGCCTTCCTTCCTCGAATTCTGAGAACAAAGAATAAGGAAAAATGAAATTAATTACATAAAAGTAAATTATAATTACACGCAATAGAAAACAGTATTGCAAGTTTCCATTTCTGAGTCATGAACTTAATATTTTTCGTGGATTATTATTAATAGTGTGTGTAATTGTGTAGACAACATTATACTTATAATAGAGGCACTATATTGTATAACAGGATGTGACATATTTCAGAATAATTTAATTCATAACACACACACCAACTCGTTGAGATAGTCTTTCAGTTAAACCAGAAGAATACCAATTTATATGAAGCGACTGCTTATCTGACCCACAAACCTCAATAAATAATGCTTTACCTTCAGTCAGGCCCATAATATAGGCTGTATCCAACGAATCTACGATGGTGAGGCCAAGTGAGAACCAGTCGAAGGCCATGCCGGAGACTGGCTTCAAGTTATCATGGCCCCACGCGTGTTCCTTGTAGCCACGCCACGCGTGTCTGAAGCTCTCCACTACGGCGTACTGGCGAGCATTTATAGGACCTAAAAAGCGTTAAGGTAATTTGAATGGTTGCGGGACTTGAGAATAACCGTGACCCCGGAACATAAAGGGCTATTGAAGGACACCGTGGATTTTAGTCAGTACGAGTCTGACAGTCCCTCCCGATCTGCCCTGAGTAGGAGGACTCATTTGATGATTATTAAATTACCTTTTTTATCATGGTAAAATCATCAAATGAGTAAGGACTCATTTGATAATTTTACCTCGTGGTAAAATCGTCAAATGACAACATTTGATGATTTTACCACGATAAAAAAGGTAATTTCAATTTTTTTTAATTTCAAGTTCAAAATAGGCACGTTGACAGCATCAATAAATTGCAATATTAATAATATATGCAATCATTAGTCCGTCAGTTAGTTTTGAAACATATTGGATACGTATTCTTTCTTTTGTTGAATTAATGCATATTTAAATTCGAGAGTGGGGGCTTGTGACGTCAGAACTCAGAAGCATGTAAAAACTGCGCTTGTTCGTGGCGTATCTGAATTTTTGAAGTGTCGTATCTTCGTCATTTTTTGTTAACATAACATAAGAAAAAATACGTATCAAATATTTTTTGATAATCTAACAGTCGGAATCGGAATCTAATGTGATTTTTTCAGAAAAATACCGTATCAAGAGCCTTTATACAAACAAGGGTGGTGAATTAGCATTTCGTAAACGTAAAAATTTCCAAAATACAAGTGTACTGCAACTGTAAACTATTACTATGCGTTCAAATAATATTTAAACGCTAACATATTACGAGAATTTGATAAGGTGTTAAAACTTCAAATAACCTTGTAAATCCTGTAATGGTTGTTGAAATAACAATCAGTGCGATACAGCTGTTATTACACGCCTATCAGATTTCAATTAATTATAAATGTATAACAATACCTGTAAAGACGGGCCTTTCATCTTGTTTCTCAACTTCTACAACAGTCTTCTTGGGGACATCAGGTTGAACTATTTGCTCATTGACTAGAGACACATTTTTAAGAGTTTCCTACAAGAAAAGGTTAATTATTGATAGATAATAAGGACGGAAAACAAGTGAAAATCGGGCTGGCGCACGAAGGGTTCCGCACCGTAGTCTATAAAACGGCAAAAATCATTTCTATTGCATGAGAGCCCCCTTAAAGAATTATTTTATCATTTTTTTTTGTATTTGTTGCTTTAGATGCAACAGAAATCCATCATCTTTTTAAAGATTTAATTGTCTCACTATCACGGTTTACGAGATACAGCCTGTGACAGACAGACAGACGGACAGCGGAGTCTTATAATAGTGTCCTGTTTTACCCTTTGGATACGGAACCCTAAAAAAGATTAAATGCTCTACCCAAATAATAATTAAGTTTGTAAAAAACGGTAGTCATTTATTAACAAAACACTTTTTAAATGCTTACAACTCGTCATACAGTCATTGGTATAATTATTATCACTATGTAGGTATTATCTCGAGTTGAAAACATATTTTTAGATACCCGTTATCTGGTAACTCTATACATACAATGCTACCAGCAGTTCACACTGTAAACTGTACAATGTTATCGACAATATACTCTGTAGTAGCAGGAAACGAATTGTAAATGTTTCTACTGTTCTTTTGTATTCTACCTATTTTACTTTCGACTTCCATTTCCGCGTACAATTATTAACTTAGGTACTAAGACCAGTTTCAATTAGTAATATTATTATTCCATTTATTTCAGCCATTTGTGGCCCATAAAAAGTACAGAAAAAAGAAAAATACTAATAAATATAAAAATATAACAATAACCTGTAGATCTGTACGAAGTTTATACTATATTATAAAGCTGAAGAGTTTTTTTTGGTTTAACACACTAATCTTATAAGCTTCAGAGAAATCTCACCCCTTTGTTAGTGACATCACTACCAAAGGGGGTGAGTTTTCTCTGAAGCTGACTGTACTACTTGTTCGAATTGAAAAATATTTTTGAGTTGGATAGCCAAATTATTGAGGAAGGCTATAGCCTATGACATCACGATATGACCAATAGGAGCCGAGCAACGCTTGAAACTTCAGAGAACAGTTAGTTCAAAACACTATAAAAAAAAACAAAATACTATACTCATATGAAAATATAACAATAACCCGTATAACAATCTACAGGTGTACCAATAAATTAATAAAAATTTGGATAGTACAGGGCACAGCTTTGTTAAAACATTATCTACATTGAATAGGTAAATATTTCTATTATAATCTAAATGTAGAACAGATTATTTTCCCACAGTTATGGCCGTTATCTATTATTACTTCAAGTGCCTTGATAATAGATAGGCACATGTGATAACCTAATCACTATACTAATAAAAAGTTATCTATAATATTATCACTTTAATAAGCACTCAACACGGCTTATTTCTTTGATTACAAATATTTTATTTGATTGACTACCTTAAAACCATAAATCTGAAATTATAATGTTTTTTCAATTCAATATTAATGAACTGGTTTGAAAAACTTTAGATTTAAATGTAAAAAAAAATAATACACTTACTTGTGCTAAATCACTATGATTATTCTTATTAATATTTGCAGCAGAGACTTTTGAGATATAAAACAATACTAGTATAGTAGCTGCTACAACAATTAGTGCATAAACTATGGATCTTTGCAGTCTTGATAGGCGATTCCATCTCTGAAAATAAACAATATCAATTAGCTTTTCCCTAAACAAAAAGTTTCTACTTCATTACTTCTTCACTTCTGATTATCTATACTTCTATACTAATATTATAAAGAGGTAGAATTTGTTTGTAAGTTTAGGGAAATTTCCGGAAGTAATGAACCAATGCTAAAAATTGTTTCACTGGTAGAAAGCTACATTATTCGTGAGTGCTAGCTGAGGACTAGAAATTATAAAGATATCATGCATATTTTACCGCCCAACGAAGTGGGCATGGGTCATTTTTCATATTTTTGCAAGAAGAGTACTTGTTTTGAAGTGGTACTAATCATCAAATGAGTCCTCTCTCCTTTGTTGGAAAGGAAGGGACTGTAAGACTCATTCTCGCTAAAAATCTACTCTGTTCCCCCAATCGCCTTTACATTCCAGCAATTGGGGTGCCTATGTTTTATAATACCATCAAATTATTGTATGAATTGAGATCAAAAGTAGCAATGCAAAGTTCACACTCCCATGACTACATTGTTTTTTTATAATCTATTTGACAATTTTACCATTTTTAACAAAAAATGATACTTTTTTCATTTATGATTAACAAAAATCAAAAAATATTTAAGCATTTTTATTATGTGAAAATTCAAAATAAAGATTAATAGCCTATCAAACTATACAAATGCACTAATCAAAAACAGACTAATTAAATTAGTATTACTCGCAAAAATGCTCAAAATACATACTGTAATTAATTCCACAGGCATATTGTAGTAGATTGAACCTTTTTGTAAACAATAACAGTCACAAATGATGTAAACAAAAGTCTCTATTTTTCTATAACTATTTCAAAACCTAAGCAAGTCTTCAAAAAAACACTATTGAGTAGTTACTGTGCACATTGAATTTAATTTGTGTACTATAAAATTAACACACTTTGATGACATAAAAATACTTTAAACTTAAAAAATATCTCCTGGCAAGTCAGTATTGCTGCCACATTTTTATGTAAATGAATGCAAGATAATGCTCAGGTCGCAGTAGCCAGATGTTTCACAACAATCAGGTTGAACTGCCATGAATCAAAACATTATAATCAAGTTCAGTCGCAATACCTACCACAGTTTGGAATAACCCAAGTAAAGGTATTATTAACAGATTCACAAGTGTGATTGTTTTTAAGATTTATTGAGTTATCCTCATCACATTGTTTACAACGCTGTGATATGATTTTGGTGTTTATAGTAGTCTGTTTTATGATTAAACTCAGAAATGTTTCAATAACAGTTTTTTTTTTTACGAACAAAAGAGCATTTTTGTTTACATTTCAACTTCAATGCATAAGTGCCAGTTTCAGTCAGAGTAAAGTCGCTGAGGCTTAGTTTCAAAGATACTTTTTTTCACAAGCAATTTTCTAGTGACATTATTTTTATTAAATATGCAGGCTATTTTCGTTATCTTACCCTAATAATTTTCCTATGAGACCCACTTTGTTGTAGATCTGTGATCAGGAGTGAAGTGTCACTCTTGAGGCTCCATTTGCTTAAACTGTTTTCAGGAACTATGGGTGTCTGGTCATCACTGAACTCTATCTTCATATCCATATTGGATTTTAACATTATATATTTGTTTCAAGCCTTTTCATTATATTAATAACATGTATTTTTTCTGTAATGAAAAAAGAATAATAAATACAAATAATTTATGAAATAACAAGTGAGCTCATGTGAACCCAATATGAAATTCTGTAGGTTGCCCCATTTATTTAAAGGTTGTTAGTGAACGGCGGAATTGTTTAGTGCGGTTTTTGTATTAATAATGACAAACCGGTGAGCTTACCAAGTTTTTTTAAAAAAAAGCAAATAATATTTAATAGTTCTTCATGAAATACAATCAATGTATTATACGTTTTCTATTTGAATTTGTTAAAAAAATCATTTACAACTTGATCAAAAATAATGTGCAAAATAATTTAAAAAACTAGGTAGCTCCACGTCCGCAAAGTAAAAAGGGCAATGCCATTTTCAAATGGCTTAAATATTTTGAATTATTCTTACATAAATGTTTGCCAAATTCAACGGCATTCAGCAAGTCCCCAGAAATCACGTTCACGTCACTCCAAAAACAAAGTTTCAATAACATTATGTTTTATGTACACACATAAAATAATGGAAATTAAATTCCAAGATATAAACTGCGTTAAAAAAAAACGAATTACTACAACATGCACAGAGAATGGAACAGTAGGTAAACGCCAGACGACAGATCTGAGAAAACCACAGATAACAAAGAAAACACGTCACTTTACACGGAGGGAGATCGTGCGAACTGCTTGTCGTTGACACAGAATACTTAATAGTACTACAGGTACAGAAGTCCTACTCCCAAAAAAAAACAAACAAATGTAAAATCTATGCACGAGAGAATAAAGTACATTTTAACTGGCAGCCGTACCGCCCACCTACTTTTATAATAGCCTAAACTTCCCGTGCGCAAGCAAAAATGTACTGAATGGTTACGCGCGAGAGTTTATTTTGGTTTATCTGACGCCAACGACATTATTAAAAGGTTACTATGGGTCAAGCTCAATAGGGTTGCGACCTTCGAGTTTAGACACAAATAGGTAGGTACCTATGCGTATTTTATGCATTTATTAAATTACATTATTACCATAAATACCTATGTTCCTCAAGGAATTTTGTTTTTATCATCAGCCTATATCATTTTGGTTTCGTCATCGATTACTACATAAGGTACATTATCGATTGTTAGCACAAATGTTAAAAGTAGGTACCTACGGCACCTTACGTGAGTAATAATATTTATAATAATATTATCTTTTCTACCTATTATTGTTATATTTTTAACCGACTTCAAAAAAAAAGTAGGTTCTCAGTTCGACCTGTATGTATGTATGTATGTATGTATGTATGTTTGTCCGCGATTATCTCGCGTTTGGCTGAACCGATTTTGATGCGGTTTTCAGGAAAGTGTTCATTACATTCTGGAGAAGGTTTTAGTATATAACACTAATGGATATCCCGTGACGTTGCTCGCGTGGATCCCTTTTTGCTTACTTGAATTGTAGATTTTTATTAAAGACGCCGATTATTATTATGAAGATTTTTGTTGAATATCTAAACTAAAAAGGGTAAAATAAAAAACTTTTTGAAAAAAAGGGAACCGACTTCAAAACCAAACACAAAAAAAGTGTAAAATAACTTTTCTTTCGGAAGTCGGTGGCCATAGTCAATGCAAAGAAAAACAAAGCTTTTTTTTGAACATTACATCTTACAAAAAAAAAGAATAATATTTAAAAGATTGTTATCGTCCATGGCAAAATAGCCAGTCCTTATCATTTTGCACTCTACCTAGTAACCGACCAATTACTATCGCATACTGTCACAGGCCCCGCGTTGCGGTTGCGTGTCTTTGTAAGTAGGTAAAAAAGTCTCGCAGTGAATTACGATCGCTGACCTTGAATGCGTAGTGTGGCCATTTTCTGAGTTTGAACGTGCTTAAACAACAACGCAAACATCTTTCTACTTTCTACCGATCTTAATTCTTAGTGCTCAGCTTAAGGTGAGTGAGAGTGACGTCAGGTTTGATATTCGTCTTTTTATCTTGGTCGTCTAGTAGGCTCACACCCCCCCTAGAATCTCGCCTCATTTCCAAACTTGTAACCTACCTAATCAAGATCAGTTAAGCCCATACTTCACAAGCAATAGATAATTTTGTTGATCATTATTAAATATGTACTATTTTTTTTTCTTCATAATATTATTGTGTTATTAATTTCCCAAAAGCACCAAAAGCAAGAAACTTGTGCGTAACTACACGTAACGTAACAAAAATATTAAGGAGACGGAGCGCGTGCAGAACTGGTGGCGCGTGGCAGCCGTAGTGAATGGGCCACGACAAAATGGCCCCGCAACTACTTGCAGTTTTATGCCTACACCACGGAGTGAGCCAGGCCTGTCGTTGATCATGATTAGACCCTCATTAGACCGCAAAAAAATTAAACTAATGTTGGTTGTTTGCACAATGCACTTTGAATTGTGGATTTAATTATAATGAGAAAAAAAAAATCACTAAAGACCTGACTCCAAGTTGTTGCAGATGGTTGAAAAAGTGCGTCGATCACGACATGGCCATGGTAATGGGACATTAGCACGGACTGAGGGCCGAACGTTCGGTTATAATGTTACGAGTATTAATGTTTTTCAAGTTGCTTAGATTTGGTTACGATGACAACTCGTCTCATTAACTATTTCGTATTTCTATCCCTATTACGTCATCTTGTGCATCTGGTCATTTTTATTAACTCGTCTAATGCTTTCAATGACGGATTAACCCCGTCTGGGGGGGCACCAGAAGAAGCACAAAAAAATCTTATACTTAGATGATTTTTTTGGGCTTCTTTTGGTGCCCCCCGTCTCACTCTCACGTCACCAAAAACTTACTGAAACGGCTTAAATTTTCTAGCTCGCTTCGCTCGCTATTCCATCGCGGCATTGTGCTTAGGCTTTGTTGCCTTATTTATTGCGTATAGAAGAAAGGTGCAAAAAAAATGGGAGGACTCGTTTGATGTATTTAACCACGAAAAAAAAAAACCCGTGGATAGGGGGCACCAAAGGCTTCAATTGCTTAAGGCATCACATCAAGTAGTCATAATCCCTCACTGCATGCTCTATTTCGTCTCTTTCCCAACTCGTCCGACGTATAAGTAGGTACCTAAGTACAGACGCCAGCATAATATCAATCTACCCGAAGCTGTCTATTCCGATAATAGTATGTTACCGTGAGATAATTTCTAACTTCCACCTCGTGATAGTTAGAAATTATCTCACGGGAACGTACTACAGGGATAAAAGTATCCCGTCTCCTAATTCATATAATGGTCTACCGAGCTTCTAGCTTTCTCCCGCGGCTTCATCCGCGTGGTGGGTGTATGTAATCCCAAGGGGACGTATTGCCGGATAAAGTAGGTACCTAATCCTACCTAGTCCAGATCAGTCATGGTCTACCCAAATGCTGTGCCCATATAGACGTCAAATCCGTTAACCCGTGTAGGCCTGAAAGCGCGAGCGTTTGAAAACAAATTGACTTTTACAATTATAATACTAGTTATTACCTACTTAGGATAGTTTTTGCCCCGACTACGTCCGCATGAAATTTCTTATTCCCCAATCCACCGCGACTCATCGCAAGGGCTATCAGGATTTTACAGTCTGATCGCCCCGATATTTTTGACGTTAACTGTACGTTGTCGTATATAAGCGTCGGACGAGTTGGGAATGAGACGAAATGGAGCATGAGACGAGTTGTCATCGCAACTGTAATTCGGCTGATGTGTCCTTATGGAAGTTGAAAAACACTGAGAACTTATTCAACTGAACGTTCGGCCCTCATTCCGTGTAAATGTCCCATTATCATGTCGTGACCGTATGACGCACGACCATATTAAACGTTCGATTTTCACCGCATGGTATGTCACCCCCTCTTTGAGGAGTGGCTGGAGAGGTGCCACGGCGTCCTCACCTTCCGCTTGTATTGGGTACCAAAATGGCTAGAGTAGGTACCTAACCTATTTAGATCCTTTTCTTATTTCACTCCTCCCGGTCCTCACTGGATACGGAAGTTTCGGGTGGTTCCTGTGTATGATAAGGAAGGAAGAAACGCCTGGATGTCACCACTGCGAGGATCGCCCGGAGAATATAAGATGGAGCATACGGTGCAGTTCTGGCCCGCTTGGGCAGAGCACCGTCGTATCCTCACGGTGGCTATAGGCGGTGACCTCTCGCCCCCAGCATTGGTCGAGGCCATGCTGCGGGGCGAGACGGAATGTCTCACAGAATGAATGAATGTCTCAGCCGCCTAGCCGCCGCGGGGGACGCCCACGGCAACGGACACGGGCATGCAGACCATCGACAGTGTAATAAAACAGGTATAGTGATTTTGAACCAAAATCAGCGGGTTCGATTCTTGCTATAATGCGTATCTCGGTGTCTATATGGTGAATTGATAGCTGACAAAAAGTAAATTTCGTATTGGCATTTGCAATGAAACTGATAAGTTTAAATGTTCCCTAAAATCAACTATTCTAACGCTCTTGAGGCACTCCACTCCTCAACTTAGCCTCATAACAGGTATCCAGCCATCCAATTTCAGTGGACAACTGCTTGTCAGTTAACTGACCAGCAGTGAACCACTGTACAATCAATTTAGCCAATAGCCCTGCTGGCCAGGACTAATGATTTTCTAAAACCCATGATGCAGTTTTAGTTTTCATCAAAATCGGCCTCGCTCGAGACTCTTTTCAGCATTTTTCAATCATTTTCCAAAAAGCCATCCACGCCCATTTGGAAAATTCCTCCCTGTATAGGTACAATGTATAGGTAATGTTGGCAAAGATTAATTGAGATGCCACCGACAGAATGCCAGTCTCATTAAACTGAAAGAAGTCCCTCAGATAAACTCGTAGTTGGTAAATTGCCCGAACAGCTCGTTTTCGCAAGACAAATAAATTTTAAATATCAGCTGCGTTGCCCCACAATAAAATTCCGTAGGACATAACGTGTGATAATAACTAAAATAAACTAGTCGAGCTGTATCAACTTCCGTGTACTGTCTTACTTTCCTGATAGTGTAGGCGGCCGAGCCCATTGAATTTTGGAATCTACTTTAATACCCAAAAACTTAGCTGAGTGCTGAGTTAACAGTTTCAAGCTCTTCATTACAGACAATATTAGGTCCTAGATTTATAACTTTAGGCAAGGAGAACTTTTTTTTGGCATATATAGAACCAAGTTGTTTTGTTTTACGTGGTAAAATCATCAAATGATTCCTCCCACCAGGGCGCAGGGCGGGAGGGACTGTCAGACTCGTACTGACTAAAATCGGACTTTTTTGGTGGAAGAACTCTTTTGAAAAGCAAATTTTTGACGGAACCCCAAATAAAACAAAAAGTTACGTGCATTCTCCAATAGCGGGGAACCACCATTACAATGAAAGTGTAGGTATAAGGTATACCTACCTATAAAAAATTATTGAGATGTGTGAAACTGTTTCTTATTTTTCATTATTCGGTTCATGTAAGGTTTGATCGAAGAGTATGAAGTACGAACTGAGAGTTGAATTCTTATATCAGATTCGGCATCCGGTCTATTCCGATATTTTATTTTGCTGTATTCTCGCGGAACCCCCACAAAGGCTTAGCGGAGGCCCAGGGTTCCGCGGAGCTAGGGTTGCCAACTTTTATTAGAAGAAATAGAGTATTTCCGATTACAAGGAGGTAAATAAAGAGTACGGACTTCCAAAAAAGAGTATTATTTATTTAATATTTTAAAAAAAGTATTTATTTATACTTTTTACAGCACATAACAATTTTTCATTGTTTTTAAAAGAACTGTACTCCAAACATTCTAACTTTTTTATATTTATAGATCAAAAACTCATTTTTAATCCACTTCAATGAAGCTCTGTTTATCTCATCCCGCCACTTCACATTCATGATCGAAAAGGCTCTCCCAGTAAATTTTGAAGTGGCGGGAACTGAGAATATATAATATAATAGCTTATATTTTTTTATCAAACAAATTCGTCAGGATATTTAAAAAAAAAATGCAATTTTTCTGCCGACTTTTGCGTAAAATCTGTGTTATTTTACAATTCACCCTGAATATAATAACCGTTTTTGTAAATAAATCAAACAGTGACATGAAATTGGCATAATAACATTAGTGGCTGCATTCAGAAACGTCTGAATGTGGCTTGTGGAATTGGGGATACCAACATTTCAACAGTAAATGGTCGACTTTTTTGTTTATGATCATGGTTTTGCATAATATTACATGACTGGCCTATTATAGTAAACATTTTGTAAAAAAGAGTATTTTAGCGTACTCTATTAGTCTTATAGATTATAGAGTACGCCTTCGTGATATAGAGTACAATACTCTATTTTAGAGTACGGTTGGCAACCCTACGCGGAGCACACTTTGAATAGGGTGAGTGGGGGTAAGATAAAAAACGCGGAAAGAAGAAAAACATACAATAACGCCGAATATAAAGGAAATCTTTTAATGCTGGCAACATCATTGTAGACACCGTTTTGTCTTGCCCCACACCGCAATCTGCGTCAGTCGCTAAGAGAGCAATCGTGTGTTATTTGATATTTTTCGTTTAAGTACACATTTACACCCCGCATGCTGTATCTCCTTTCATGGATAAGTGACAAAGATTTTGTTTTGATATTCGTAATTATTAGCTTTGAAATGTAATAATTATGCTATATATTGTGGAGATTTGTCTATTTCACGTATTTTTAGATTTATGATGCCTTTCAAACTTTCCCCTGCAAATTTTAACGGGGTAAGATGATAATATAAAATTTTCCATCTTTCCCCGTTTGCGAAACTCTTATATAATGTCAGGGGTTCTCAATCTGAAATATACGGTGGTATTTCTTCCGCAATATTCACAACATCGTATCGAAAACTTTTATCATGGAATCAGACTCAGAAAGTATAATCTACACTGCGCATGTGGAGGCGACTAAGCCGGTGGCGTGCCAGAGGGTTATTGCCATCTGGATGATCAGGGGATACCGCACGACTGCCGGGGAAACGATTTGTCGTTTCCCTCCAGATCCAGGATCTGTAGGTGAAAACGCCCAGCACGTACGCACAATGATTGGCGTGTGTAGGTAGGCGCAACCCAGGGGCGAATCTCCATTACTTTGACAAGTCGAGGCGCTGCCAGCTCGAAGAGCTTATTAAATGAAACGTGTGTTTTATTTATCGACCTAGACTTAAGTCATGAGCATGAATTTTTTTTAAATCCTAGCACAACAGACATGTTGAGAACCTCTGGCTGTCAGCCATTTCAACGGGGTAAGATCGATATATTTTACTTGGTAAATTTATTTTTCTCGCACTTAGAGAGCGATTTTTGAATGTAACTGATGTTCATGCTATGTAGTTAGTTGAAACAAAAGGTTTATTGATCACCACGTATGCATAATGACCATTTATATGATTTTAGTCACTACTTATGTCGATCTTACCCCTTCGGCTTTTCTTCAATTATAAACAGTTTTTTTCATAAAATATTGTTTCAAAAAGATTTCTTTCAACATTATAGAAACAACTTGACAATGCTTTTTACCATTTGCTTTTTTTTGCATTTACCTTGAATCCCTTTGTGTGACAACAGTTTCAAATCAACACTCTCAGCAACACGGTTCATCTCATCAAATTTTCATTCCAACTTACCCCTGCCCTATAGCTGGAATTAACATATCAGTATCATTGTCCCTTTCTATCGTAGGTACTTCATGTGTACATCTGTGTGAAGAGTTTCACGTATTTATTTACTTAGGTTCATGTAAATGGAATTGCATTTTTGTTATTCCCACTTCTGTTCAATAAAATCAAATTGGACAATATAAGTTATCAATAAGATCAATGATGTGAGTGGTAGTAAAATGGCAATGAGACATAATTGAAATAGTAGTACGTATCTTTGTTTTACAGTAATAATTAACTTCCGAAATCATCGTCACCATCGTTCTAGCCATCATAATTAACCTATCTTTACGATCTGTTCCTGCAGACCTATATACAATGTTTATGTGGTAGTTGCATCAATCAATACCGTGTGCCGTAACACCCAACCTCCCCAACCCATAACAGTCTGCAGTTTTTGGTACCTATCTCACGAACGCAACAAGTCGGAACGAATTATTTTCTAGATAGTGAACTACCTAATCTAATTACATTTTTCCCGCGCGAGTGTTCTAGTCAATATACGAAGAAAAATGTTTGGAGAATTTCTAGTTATTATTGTTTTCTTTGCAAGACATGATTTAATGCTACAGCGAATAGTAAGGATCCTAAATAATCCGTATTGTTAATTTTTATTTAAATACTCTTTTACTAAATACTTCCTATTTACGTGAACTCTGGCCATTAATAAAATTTGATGAATGACTGACATTCTTGATTATAGTATATTTGCATAATTTATTTGATTTCGTAATATTTTGCTTTGTAATCAGAGTCTTTTAATCAAGTGACCATTACAGCAAGTCTTTGTTTCGTAAATTTATATTGAGTATATATTTTTGGACTCATTTTATGCAAATACAGTGTCAATGGCTCAAACTGATATGTGGTTCGTCCACAAAGACAAGACTAGAAAATTAAATCATATCGAAAAAAGTGAAAATTCGAAAGTTTTAGTACGTGTTTTATGTATTACTATGTAACCCACTCCAGCTTCATACAAGTGCAAATTGAAAATAAAATAAAATATAGCCTTCTTTACTTGTTGAATGTTATAAAGAAGTGGAAGAATTTTGAATATCAGTCCAGTAGTTTTTGAATTATTATTCATTAAAAACATAAATATTAAGTAGGTAGTCAATATCGTTACAGCAATTCTAGAATACTAAATTAACATTTTTTAATGTCACCGACTGATTCCTGCAATTTTTTTCGACTTTTATTCATAAATTGCATTTATTTAGCAAAAACAGTTGGGTGACATGGAAGGAGAAGTAAAGGAGATACAAGCGGAGTTATCGGCAATCAAAAGAGACAGATTGGACTTGTACAACCTAAAGCATTCCACAGGACTTGTTGTTTCGGTAAGTAAGACGAAACTTGTCTGAATGAAAGTATAATTATAGGTACCTGAATTTCATTATCCACATAGTTACATATAAGTGAAACGCACTATTCGCAAATTCCCGAATTAAGATGTCCTAATCATGTTTTGTGTTTGACAGTAGGTAGGTACGGCTATTATATAAGAAAAATAAATAACTTTCTAATTAACCAAAAACATCCTGTTATTCACAAAATAGGAATTTAGACTAGCCTTTATTTCAATATTAATGGTAATTTGGTGAGTTTTTCCGTAGCGCCTGCCCATTCTGTTGAGCAAGCAGTCTTAATCTAGCAACGCATGGATACGAGTATGGGTGCTGTAGGCGTCACGCATTAAGCTCGTAAATGTTTGTGTTGCGTTCAACTGTACAACCAATTTTAAAATAACATGTTGGCAGCCCAATTTATTCACTGAAAACTAAGTAGCTGGTTAGGTTTTTTATGAGAAAAAACATACCTACCTGGTAGAAGGAGTAGCTAAGTAAGTATAGTAACAAATGGCAATCTGTAGTTCCTGCCTATTTGCATGGAGAGAGACGATCACGGGCCACAAGAAGATAGCTCGTGGACTGCAACAAGCTCGCGGGCCGCGTAACATTGCCGACTGTTGCCGGACCGCCTGCTCTGTGCCATGCCATTACTGTTTATCTTAGACTACAAGGTAAAGGAGGCACGAAAATTTCGGGGAGGGAGTCTGTGAGTCCTGTTCGTCTCAAAAATATTTTTATTTTAGGGAGAACAAGGCCTTCCGTTGGAGCAGACCAACATACCTCCAGAAGGATATACTAAGTTTACAGAAGTAAGTCTTAATCGTTTATTTCATAAATTTGTATCAGTGTGGTCAATTTATTTAAACGAACGAGCAGCAAAATAATGTAGTTTCCTTTCAGATGTTTGTTTAAAACAGAGTTCATTTAGTTTCGTACTAAAGGTACTATTGTGGATCGACACGCAATTACTTACTGTTTCGACTCAAAATATTCATAAGTAGGGTCTTTTGCGTACCTACCTAGGTATTGTGACACAAAATAATTATGTCAGGTCGTCGATCAGCAGCGTCTCTGTCATAAGTAGACCCTTATGACGACATAGGACGCTTCGGGCGGTGCGTCTGAGACGCCGCATGTACCAACTTGAACGAGGCCTTACGAAAACCCTTCTGAAAAATAAGTTGTGTGATAATCCGGAAGATGAAAGGGAATCGTCTATCTTGGTATGGACATGTGATGAGGAGGGATGACACCCATGTGACTAAGAAAGTGATGAGTATGAATGTTGATGGATGGAGAGGACGAGGAAGGCCAAAAAAAAGATGGATGGATTGTCTAAGGAATGATATGAAAGAAAAAGGAGTAAATGATACTGTGACGTCTGATAGGGGAGAATGGAAGAAGAAAACGTGTTGCGCCGACCCCAAATAGAATGGGATAAGGGCAGGAAGAAGAAGAAGAAGAAGATAATCCGGAAGATTCATTGATAGCCCTGAACTTTATTCCGGGTAATTTAAAATGATGTGTAAAACGTAAATTTTTATTTAGATAATAAAACTACGAGAAGAATTGATTAGAGCCAAAAACGCAGCTGATGAAGAAAGGTTTCAGCGAGAAAAATATGAAACTAAACTCAAGGACTGGGAATCAAAGCTGAATAAAATTTGTTGTTCTGGAATGCTTGCCGAGATTAAGGCACGGTTTTATTAACTTGTATTATTCAAATAATTGTATCACACGCACACCATCAGCTCGAGCAATGATTTAAATCTTTAGATGTGCCGCTTCACCTTAGACACGTTTATCATATTATTAACGTTTTATTCATTAACGGTACGAAAATTAATAATTTAGAAACATTCAACCACGTAGCTTACAATCATTATCATTAACTACAAACGCTAGAAACCTTTTATCAGTCATCCGAAATCATGATTCTAGAAGAATCTGTTAGTTTTAAACTGAGCTTCGCTTATAATATTGACTACGGTAGTTACTTAAGTACTACTTTATCCAACAATGACTTTATCACGTAAGGCCCAGTTGTTGTAATATTCCATACCTACCTACATTTTTTTCAATAACTCGCCGTCGCCGTCTGTGGGTTTTCTTAACATAGTCATCTATAGTATTTGAATTCATCATTGTTATTGTTTTAGTTACTATTACAGAAGTTTTCCATGTGAAGATTCCACCGTAATTATTCAGTAAAGATCTTCGTACACAACGCGACTCAAGTCTCCGATACCTTACGGCTTTGGTATTCATTGACACGGGTGCCTGTGTACGAACCTCGATGTATAATTGCATTGGCAACGGCGATGACAAGTTTGCAACCAGCCAGTAAAGCAGTACAACTTAACTTCTACTAAGAAATAGATGCCTCGCAATGCTGATGTCGCGACGATCTCGTTTAGGTCTAGCGCCTCCACTGCTGACGCGAGCCCCACGTTGCAAGATAACTTAAAACAGCTGACACATTTGTTATAGATGACTTGGGGGAACCAAGTTATCTTACTAGAAGCCTCGCACGAGCAGCGGAGGAAAGTCATATTTTCGTCTTGAAAGAAAAGGGCCTTGCAGATGCTTCTTGCCCCTTCCTAGATTTGGTCATGCTACTCCACTGGTCGTAAGATATCAGAGACTTGCGTCGCGTTGTGTACGAAGGGGCTAATACTTATTTAATTAGTTCTGTTTTTTTTTTGTTACAATAGGAGACGAAAAAGCAGTCTGATGAGAATGAGATAGTTTTGAAAACACAAGTCAGAGATATGAAGGAAGAAATGGAAGAATTAAAAATTACTTTATCGGAAAAAAATGAACAGTTACAGGAGTATCGCATGAAGGTCAGTTTCACTTTTCATTCGTTAGTAGACCAGAGTGGCCAAAAAAGGCCGCTATAATAGCGCTACTATTTCTTAAAATGGTCGCAAAATAACTATCATTTCATAAATTGCATACCAAATGCGACCATTTTATTAAATTGGTAGGTGCTCTACCTATCTACCTGAAACAGTTTGATACAGTTCCTTCTTAGTTTGGTGTTTAGATAAGCCAACGCAGTGAGGAATTAGGTATCTCGCCTGGTGAAAAATAAGGGGTAGGTAAAGGGTATGTAGTCATTTCGTTATGTAGGTAGGTACCTTCATTTATCTAATGCTGCAATTTCAATTTTAATTCATTTATTTTAAGTGGGCCTGCAGGCCTAATAGAACCTAAGGCACAGATTACCTAAGGCCCTAAGGTGCTGTAGTGACCGCGCCACCACTCACATGTGTGAGTAGTGTGAGGCTATGTAGCCTGCGGAAAATTCGTGGTACTTACTACCTACATTTTTTTTTGCAATTTGATGATATTACATAGACACCAGCGCCGCGTCAAAAGGACTTCAGTCGAGGCGCGGACTCTATGGTCATGCCATGCCCATCCCAAAGCCAACATTTTTATGGAGATGATTACCACATAGATTTTTCGTACTTACTTGAGTATTGTGTTTTACATTATTACTTATTTACAGTATCTTCAAGCTCAACAACAAGTAGAAGAGCACAAGCGTCAGTTAGACATTATAGAACTTGATAACAAACAAGTATCTGATCAAATACAGATTGAAATACAGAGTATGAAGGTAAATAGTACTATGTGGTAATTTATTAGGTGTACTGAAACTTTCTTCCTGCCCCAGTCCCAAGTGCTCCTTGCTCCATCTAGTGCAAGCCAACGAAATAACACACATTTGAAACAAAATATACTGGCATGAGATAACAGTCATTGTAGTTCAGTACTCTAATCATAGATGGCGTGGTAAAAAATTTATTTAACTTTTGTTGTTGTTCGGATCAATTTCGGATCGTATTTGTGTTTGTAAATGTTGACTTAGAAAAATAGTGTAGAAATTATCAATGCGGGAGAAATTTGTAGATATAAGGGTCGTTTTGCACTTACACTTTTTTTAGACAAGTGTTCAACAATTATTTCTTTATTTTTTTTTTACTTAGGTATAAATTACATTTTTAAATATTTTTACAAACAAGGAATAAAAAACATTTAAAAATATAAAAAATAGCAGTTCACCAGCACCGGGAACAGGGTCCGGGCTACCGGTGGTCAGGGCTCCTGAGAGAGGAACCTCCTAACAATAGGCGTGTCCAGGAGTACTGCCTTCTGAATCAAGCGCTTGATCCAGCTACCCAGCGAGAAGGCTCTCGCTGGGCTAAGGAGGCCCTTAGGTGTTGGTCGAGGCTCTTGGCAATTAAGCCATTGGCAGACACGACTATCGGCACAATAACTGTTGTATTCACGTTCCACTGCTGTTAATTATTATTATTATAATTATCAGCCCATAGTGTCCCACTGCTGTTCAAAGGCCTCCCACCACTCTTTCCAAAGTTTCCTTTGTAAATGTTTAAACAAGTTTTGCCGACAACCCTAAATAAAACCGGACAAGGGCTGTAAGATGAAGACTCAACTCGTTTATTTATGACAGATGCAATTTCAAGAGAAACTACAGGAGTTAGCTGCTTTGCCAGATCTGTTGAAAGGAGCTCAGATACAGCTGCAAGAAGCCAAGCAAATGCAACGATTGGCTGAACAGAGCTCGCAACAACTTTCTGATGAACTACATCGGGTAAACGAAAAGGTCTGTAAATAAAGGAAACTGAAAATCTTTAAATGTCCCATTAGAATAAAAGAAGAAGAAAAGTTTCCCTTGGAAAACTTAAGTCCTAATGTAAGTGGTAAATAGGAACACAGTGAATCTGAACGAAACTACAGGATATAGGTAGGTAATCCCGTTTTACGTCGAATTTGTAACTAAAAGGTTATAACGGTTTTGCATATACCTAGCTTTGGTATTGGACTGTGGCAAGTATTTTGTTTATAATGTAATTAAGACCAATATCCTTAAATATCTTACAAAGATTTTTTTCGATTTACTCCCGAGCGATTCCTTATCTAGGTACTCCGTTTATATAGCAGATTGAAAAATTGATTAGAAGTTTTTAATTAACTCAAAATCCACAATTGATGAAATCGAATGCGCCTATTATAGATTAGCTAACAAATTTTAAACGCTTACAGTTAGTTATTGCTGTGAACAATTTGAACCAAGAGGCGTCCGAGAAAGACAAACTTAAAGATGAAAATACTCTGTTAAAATCAGTCCTGGATGAGAAAAGAAAAGAAATTGAGGAACTTACCAAAAGTTTAGACGATTACAAGTGAGTGTTTTTTTTCATTCTACTATGAATCGTCTCAGAAAAAACATGCAGATGAAACAGCATTGTGTCAGCACCTAAAGAGAAATTATATCTGAAAAAAAAAATAGTACCTAATCTATCTACAGGATAAGATCTTAACTTAGGTTTGGTCATAAAAATTTCTAATAAGAATAGTTATTTATGATACTAGTGCGGTAAGTTGGTTTTTACAAACGAGTAGACGAATGTAGGCCCAAGACGAAGTCGAGGGCTTACCATAGTCACGAGTTTGTAAATACCGATTTCTGCACGTGTGTCATACAATTTTTTTCAACACATTTGCGAGAAAACAGTACAGTATTATTAAACAAACTTTATTTAACAGTGGGAAAGTCGCAACAATATTTGAAGTTTCTAATATGAAAATGGCGCGAATTTGCAAATGGCGCCACATGCACGTGGTGAAAATTAGAACTACATCTTTCGTCTCGTTAACTCTTTAGTATTAAAGTGAGACAACGTATTAGCAAAAGCGCTTCCAAGGAGGTTCGATCAGTCAGGTTGTTTATTCTCATAATGTGAAACTCTTTGGTGGAAATCTTATACCTATTATTTTTCGAGCAAATGTGTTGAAAAAATATTATTGAGACCAGCGGAACATACTTTTTTTTTAAACAGATCCTTATGTCCCTTTTGTAATAAGTATTTCACATTATTTAAATGCTATTCAATGCGGTGGAAATCATATTTTTGAAGAATTTGCCTGTATGATGTTTTCAGGATGACGGAGTTGGATCCAACTTGGATTACAGGGCTCCGGGGAAGATGACTACGAGAGACACTTTGATTTACCATACCTAATTAATATAGTTATCTACAGTAACTCCTTCCTTATGAGCAACCAATTATTCTCCTGTAATATTTCCTGAACCCTAATACCCGTGATCTGGGAACAGCCCGACCGAAAATTACAGCTTTTAGTACCAGACCATAAGGAAATTGTCGATAAGTAGTCAATTTCTCACGTTACGTCTTTTTAGGTGCAGATCAGTGAGGGCCGAAGAAAAATTGACACAACAAGAAATACGATTCAAGGAGAAAGCTAATGAATGCAGTCAGTTATTGAAGGATTTAGAAGAACTTAGAGTCGAAAGCAGCAGAACGTTGGGTCGAAGTAAAGAAAGGTCTGATTCTATGCGCAGACACCTTCAAACCCAGATATCTGACCTAGAGAGACAGTTGATACAGAGTCGAGCATACTGCAGAGCTTGCCAAAAGGATAGGGACGAGGTATTTTACAAGTTCTATCAGATTATAATAATAATAATAATAATAATAATTTATTTCTCGAAAAACTTACAAATAGGATTTACAACTATAAGCTTTGACAATTTCTTATTTTGTTTACAAAAGTTTTAGAACTGCAGCCGAACTAGGATGAACCTGTATTTCGGCTAACAGTGCCATCCCCCCTGATTTTAGATAATTATTTATTACAGTTCTTTAAGTGCTAGTATTTCATAAAACCATTTGTATCATACAATTATTTGTGACATTGTGTTAGTAGGCTGAACCTCTCTTTGTGTGATGTGCTGAGGTGAGTGTGTGAGTGTAAGAGGGTGTGTTAATTGTTGAGTGTACTTGATACTGTGATTTATGCAAATTACTGAGATACTAATATTAAATTAATACTAACATTAATATCATATAGACTATCTTTGCATTAATATTAGTTGTTCAGTTTCATCATAGGTGAGTCTTTGTAAATATTCTGATACTAGTCTCTTGCAACGGTCTGTACTGAGTGGGTATATGTTGAGTTTTTTATTGATTCTGTTGTAAATGTATGGGCCGAAAGAATTTATGAATTTTGTACTAAATTGTGTGTTATAAAATCTGTTCCGTATGCAAACCAAATCATTACGTCGTTTATTCATTAAGTTTGAGTTGTAAGTTATGCGTGTGTGTTGTAATGTAATTATTTTTAATATGTATAATTGTCTAACGGTTAGAACTCCACATATTTGGTAAAGTAAAGTAGTAGCAAATAATAAAGGTTTATGGGTGCTTACTTTTAGTATTGCGCGTTGGGCAACCTCAATAGACTTTAACGTAGTTTTCGGAGCACCTCCCCATGCAGTTATACAATATGTAATGAGTGATTGGCAGAGGGCAAAGTATATCCGTTTCAATACTGGAGGATCAGCGATATGACGTATATTTTTGAATATATATATAAGTTTTCGAACCCGTCCTGTTAAAACTTTAATATGATTTTTAAAGTTGAGATTTCTGTCAATAGTAACTCCCAAATATTTGATAGTATCAACTTGCTCCAATTCAGTACAAGAGCAAGTGTCATGGGGAGTACATTGATGCGGGATAATGGAGTGAGTGTGGTTAACCTCAGCTGGACGTATACTAAAACAGATGTACTTAGTTTTGTTGATGTTTAATGTTAAAAAAATATTATTCAGCCACTCTCTGACAGTATCGAAACCAGATTGAGCAGCATCAAATACTACACTCCAGTTATCGGCGGAAAAAAGGAGAACAGTATCATCTGCAAAGGAAATAATTTTGCCCTGGGGTAATTCTAGATTAGTAAGATTGTTAATATATACGAGAAATAATGTGGGTCCTAGGATGCTACCCTGTGGCACTCCGATCTTAATTGGGAGGTCTGTGCTTATGTAGTTTGACACTCGGACACACTGAGTGCGGTCGGTGAGGTAGCTTTTAAAAAGCTTCAATTGGTTGCCTCTAATGCCCAGTCTTTCCAGTTTGTCCAAGAGGATTGGGATAGAAATTGTGTCGAAAGCCTTTGCTAAGTCTAAGAAGATACCGAGGCTTTTCTTTTTTCCATCTAGATTGTCACTAATGTAACTTATTACTTCATTTACCGCTTGTTCAGTGGATTTCCCGTTACGGAAACCGTACTGGTTAGGTGAGAGCAAGTTTTTATTCTCTAGATATTTGATAAGTCTCACATTGATTATCCTCTCCAAAATTTTAGAAATAGATGGAAGTATAGATATGGGCCTATAGTTAGTGACACAATTTCTATCACCACCCTTGTGTATTGGGCAGACTACGGACTTCTTTAGACATTCGGGGAATGTTCCGTTTTTAAGACAGGAGTTAAAGACAAAGGTGAGTGGAGAGATCAGAAAGTTTTTGTATTTTTTCAAAAATCTACTACTAATTCCGTCGTAACCCGTTGAGCTATTTGTTTTTAAATTTGAAATAAGACGGTCTAGTTCTTCTTCATCAGTGTCATCCAGTACAAAAGAATTGAGTTCACCGGGCAAGCAACTGTTTGTATCTATATTTTCTTTATTTAAATTTAGTTTTTTATTTGAGATCGCATCTGCCAGGGATATGCCCACGTTTACAAAATAGCTATTAACTTTGTTTAGGGAGTGTTGTGGAGTATCAGCTAAGGATAAAAGTTCATTAGAGCTGCTTGTGTTTTTGTTTGTATTTGTAACGTCTTTAATTACTTTCCACAGCTTTTTATTGTCGTTTTGGGCCGACTGAACAAGATTTTTTTCATATGTTCGTTTTACTTTTTTCAATATAGTATTGCAGTAATTTCTGTAGCGTGTATACGTCAATTTAATTGTAGCGTTATTCGGCGTCTGTTTGAATTGTTTGTGCAATTTATCTCTGTTTTTCATACAACGCAGCAATCCTTGAGTGATCCAGGGTTTTATGATTTTATTTCGACGTGATAAGTGAATTACTTTAGTATTTTTTTCGATAGCATCTTGAAGACAATCGATAATGTATTTCAAAGAGGTGTTTGGATTTTGTGACTCGTATACTTTTGTGAAATCAATTTTCAATATTTCCTCTTTTATGCCATTTTCGTCTATCTTTTGAATAGTTGATATTGCAAATTGTTTAGATTTCTTAAATTTCATAGTTAATAAAACCGGATAATGGTCAGTCAAAGTTGCTTCTGGTATAATAGTGTTACAGGTACTGTTTGTCTTAAGTAGAATGTGGTCAATACAAGTTTTACTTTCAGGTCTTGTGACCAAGGTATGCGAGGGCAGCAAGCCATGACTTGCGGCCAAAGTAAGGTAACGTTCACCATGAAAGTCAAGTTTATCCGAATTAATAGGAATATTAATGTCTCCTATAACCATCAGATTGGGATAGGATGAATAACGTTGTAACGTATCATTTAAAGATCTGAGGAAGGAGTCTAAATTATAATACGATGGTGATCGATATATTGCTATAATAGCGATTTGCTTGTCAAAAGTTGCGATCAGGCAGTTGCCCTCGCTAAAACTTGGTTCCTCAATAGAACATTGAAGGTGTTCCTTATAAAATATGACCACACCATCGTTCTGCTTTATATTATTTTTTGTCTCAAACGAACGATATCCTAATAGGTTAGGTATGGTATTTGTACACGATAGCCAACATTCTGTGAGTACAAGTACATCACATTGAAGCTTTAGTCTAGCTAGAAGTATTTCCAAGCCGTTCATGTTGCAGTTTATGCTGCGTATGTTTTGGGTGAGCACTAATAAATCTTCAGAAGAAGGCAACATTATTTTGTGACAGTCCTCAACTTTGGCATATGAAGACTCCGAAACTGTTACATTATCGATGTTTGTTGTAATGTCGTGTAGATTACCGAATGTTATTGTAATATTTTATAAATTTGTCGAAGTTTACATTAATTAAGATGTGTTTTGATCGATTAATACTGATTAATAGAAGGATCTTCATGCTACTGTCGGTTCCTGACGTAATTGCAAGAGCAGAGTTGTAGATATGTGCCGTAGTGATAAATAATAAAAGCTGCCATAGTAAGCTGTGGTTTAGTATTATTGCACAGAGTACTATTTTAAGAGTTCTAATGGTTTTGATATGTAAATCTATATAATAATATCTGTTTGTTATGTTAGATACGAGTGTAGTGAATAGTATATTGTAGAATGTTTTTTTATATTGTGTGTGAGTGTAAATATTTATGATGCAATTCTGTTTTTTGTATGTGGTATAAAAGTGATTGAGTGATATTGTTAGTAATTTATTTTTAAGCATGCATTTATTTATATAATTCAAATGAGAAAGGTAATCGATTAACAAAGTAGGAAAACAAGTGGCGTGCATTATAAGTTTGTTTAACATAGACATGAGTTTAATATAGTTAGCCTTAACTGTAAATAGTCATTGTGAAGTTCTCAGCTTATCCAGATCCAATTCGGTTGTTACACGAATTTGGGGCGAATCAGTATTTTTCTTTAAATACACTATCCCGTTTGAAGTCCATGAGAATGCGTAGCCATAGTTTTTTTGAAAAGATCGGGCCAGATAAAATAACTTATGAGTCTTTTGTGTTAAAGTTTCAGACACGAATAAAGGTTTTAATTGATTTTGAGGATTCAGGTGTGTTGTATTAAGCTTGTTTCCTTTTATTTTGGATTTATTAAAGCGCTTGACCCCCTTTAAAACTTTTTCTTTGTTCATCACTGTTGTGAATTCGACAATCACCGGATTTGACCCGTCTTTGGTATTTAAGCGGTAAATATCCTTAATACTGGCATGGTCAACTTCTACATCCAAGGTTTTACCAAGATTCACCACTACTTCACATAGGGTTTCCTTAGTTTCGCCACTTTCTTTTGGAATGTTTCGTATCTCAATACCGGACAATCGCGTTTTTCGTTCCATTTGTTCGAGTTTTTCTTCAAGCAGTTTAATCGTTTTCCTATCCTCCCGCTTTTCAGACTCAAGACACGAAATACGTGCTAGGAATTCGTCGTATTTTTCTGACATAAGTTTGACGCTCTTTCGCAGTTCCTCGTTTTGATTATTTAGTTTTCCAATTGTGGTTTGAAGATCTTCGAAGCGCTTATCTTGTTCTTTCGTAAATTGGGCAAATAGTTCCTTTATTGTGGTCGAGATGTCAATGTCGCTCTCCATAAGCTTTCTTTTTTTACGCTCTGTAATGTTTGCCGTGAGGGATGGAATATTAGGCGCTGATTCGCAATGGTGTAAGGATACAGTCTTTGATACATCAGTTGCGGTTAATTCAGTTTGCCGATCACTCACTTTGAGAGTTTGCGGCGCTGTCGTCGGCAGCGGTGACGCGGGCGGTGTTCGGTGCGGCATCATTATTAGTCAGCGTACTTTTGGTGCTGTATCTAACTAGTATTAACTTATTTGTATGTAGAAGTGGGTCTTTACTCGGAACGCAGGAAGCAAGTGATATCGTCGTGAAATCGTAAACAAATATTTCCAATTCCAAAAAGTGTCGGCCCGTCGTAGGGCGGGCTCGAACTCACGTCCAGTCGATGAGACGGGGTAAGCGAGCGGCTTACGCCTCGAGACCACCGAAGCTATAGCTAATGTTGCGAATTAGGCGATATACTGGCCACAGTTCGAGCGATCCGAACATGTGTCATTGACCTATCCAAAGGTCATAACTTCAACACGATGACAAAGACATTTTTGACAAATCACTTTAAAAACTTGAAAATGTTTTTGCTTATATCTGCGTTTATAGTTTGTGCACTGGTCTAGATTTTTCACTGTATGTTACTCGATGTGTTGAGTACGTATTAATGTCACTTTAGAACTGTTTATTGCACTTTAAACTATTTTGCTCAATTAAAGAGTTCGCGAGTACAAAAAGCACGACCGCTCGAGACTGTGTCCGGGGGGAGATGAATTTATCATTTACAATTTGGAACAACACTAAATAAAAAAAAAAAACAATGCATTAGTATTTGCGTCATCATAATAAATAAAGGTAAGATTTCATTTTTATAATATTACTGTCTTGTGATTTCTTTTTCCTGGTTTGTCACTCTTCTACATTTTAAGATTCAATTTTTGATTATGTAGTTTTGTTATTTATATTGATTCTGTCATATAAACAATTCAATCATTTATGACTCGATGTTATTTCCCAATGATAAATAAATACTGCATCGTAGTCACAATTATGTAAATAGGGACGAATTTTATCTTAATTGTAGGCAAGCTTATTAAAGTAACACTACAGGTAAAATCTAATGTAAATGTTGCAGAAATAAGAGGAAACATATCGTATAGGAATAAAGGTTGTAAAAAAATTAAGTAAGAATAATTTTTATAGTGCAGATGTTGCCAAGTGACATGATGGATATTTACTATGTTGTTATTTTGTGTTTCCGATATTTCAGCACTGTTGCCCCTTGCAAGTGTCATGATGGCATCACAGATAAACTATGTGTTCTTAATTTTTTTTTTTTTTATAATAATAATAATAATATAATAATAATATTCCACAACTATCACACAACGCCATCTAGTCCCAAGCTAAGCAGAGCTTGTGTTATGGGTACTAGGCAATTGATAAACATACTTATACAGTGGTGGTCACATAATTAAAGACACTTACAGGATATAATTTTTTCAAAGTCACCTACCCTATATTTTTTATTATAATGCAATAGGACCTTGCGCGATATAATTTAAATTATTGTAGCGGTTATTGTGAAAGGTTTGAAATGAAGTAAAGAGATCAAAATGTCGTATTTTACATTTGTATCAAGTTTGTTTATTGCAAGCAGTTCAAACTAATAGAAAGACTTGGCCATCTAATTAAAGACACACAAATTATGTAAGTATAAAAAAATAAATATTACAAAACTTGGAATAAACTTAATTATAATTAGTTTTAGATGTATAATAAAAACATAAAACCATGTTTTTAATATTTTGTCGCATGTCCTTTAGCAGCAACAACAGCCCGACACCGTTTAGGCATTGAAGCGATCAAATTATTGCAGGTTTCAATCAAAATCTACTCCCATGCTTTTTTAAATGCCGTGTTATGTTGATGTACAATACTTGTACGTTTTATGCAACTGTTTTCTTCACATGGGACAACAAGTTTTCGACCAGGTTAATTTCGGGACTGTACGGTGGCTAATCTAAAACTGTTACTGATTGGCTTCTAAGAAATTCTTTGACCATTGCTGAAGTGTGCTTGGGATCGTTATCATGTTGAAAAGTTCATATCACTGGCAAATGAACCTCGGCATAAAATATCATGCTTTGTTCTAAAATATTCTTATATTGAAATGTATCCATGTTACCTAATTTTTTTTTTATAGGTCCCACACTGTGACCAGAAAAATATTCCTAAACTGCAATATTACCCCTCCATATTTGACTGTTCTCTTTGTGCATTATGGATCAATTTTTTTAGGATGTCACCTCATTTAAACTGTTTTATCAGAGTTATCCATTTTAATTTTAGTTTCGTCGCAAAAAAAGCATATTTTACCACTGTCGTTTTGTCCAGTATGCATATTTTTTGGCATATTGAAATCTTGTTCTCATATTTTCTTACTTCAAAAGTGAGATCTTATGAGAAATTCTTCCAAACAAGATTAGCTCACAGAATCGCCTTCTAATCGTTCTTGCAGACACTTCTTTAGACCCCTCTGCACCAAATACTTCTAAGCAATTCACTTCTGATCCTTTGAAAGGGTCTTTTTTAGCCAACAATGCTATTCTTGAGTCTTCTCTTTGGGTTGTTTTTCGGGTTCTAGGTTTCCTAGACACATATCCCGTAGTATTGAACTTCTTAAAATGCCGGATGGCGTTCATAACCATTTCTTTAGAACATCGCAAGTGATCTGCAATTTTATTTTATGACCAAGCTTTGTCATAAAAATTGAGAATCATCTTGCTTGCAGAAGGATCATAACTTCTGTTTTATCTTACATACTAACTGAATTTAAATTTCACAATGAAACTTAAAGGAAGATCAAAATAGAGTTATTTTTTGCTGTGACGAAAATTCGTGGCATTATGGTAAAAATAAGTGCTCCTTTTAAAAAAAAGTTATTGAAATACCCACTGTCTTTAATTACGTGACCAGCGGAAAATGTACAAGAAAGTTTGTATTACATTTGAAACAGGAATTATGACTAAACTCTTGTTATTATAACTTATATACTGTTTTCATTTAAAAATATACGACTTCAGTGTACACAAAATGACAATTAAAATGGAATTGAAACCTATCTTGGTTCTCTAAATATCATTTATATCGTTGTATGTGGTCAACATCAAGGGTGTCTTTAATTATGTGACCACCACTGTATATGTCTTTTGGAATTATAAATTCCAAAAGTAAAAATAATATAAATATATCTATTTAGACTGTTTTACGTTCTTATAAGATACTGATGTAGATTTTTCTTCTCATCGGAAGAATATAAGGACTCCTGAAACACGTCACAATTTTTGTACACCCCTGCTAGATAGCAGGCGTGAAAATATTTAAATTATCTCAGTAGTTTTGGAGATCAAACCACTCAGATAATTTAAATATTTTATTGGGTCTGGTATGGTTGCTTTCAAAATGAAAGATACATATAGATTTTGATCTGATAAAAGGCGCCGTGAAATAGCGGGTGGATAGGACAAACCAAATACATTTTAATTGTCCAAATGAAGTCATAATTCTTAATCAAATTCAAATCGACACCGTAATAAAATAAGACTGATTATGCAGTACAAGTATTCGAAGCTTATCAATTTAATGCTACGTGTATGTAGATTTTAATAAGATTTATAAAATGCGCGATGTTGTTAAAGTTCGTCTGTGACGTCGGTTCGCCAAAATAAGTGAGGGTAAACATGATATTAGAATATTTATTATCATAAATACATGGCATCTTGATTAGATAATGGCATCGTTATTATTCAGGTTCCTGTTGCTTGAATCCTTGATATCCTTAAAGGTATATTAGTGCTTCATTTATTAGTAGAACACGGACTAGTAAGTCCCAGGTTTCTAGTTGAAGAGGCAGGTCTTAAACAGTTGGTTATCTTTAGCAGCTCATTACACTATATCTCATATATCATAGAGCAGTGGTGGCCCAGTGGTATCAGCCTCGACTTACGAGTCATGTCGTGGGTCGTGGGTTCGAACCCCGTCAGGCGCATTACTTTGTGTAATTTATTTCAACACCACTGTTCTCAAAACGGTGAAGGAAAAACATCGTGAGGGAACCGGCATGTCCTAGAACCAAATATTCGAAGACATGTGACATCTACCAATCCGCACTGGGCCCGTGTGGTAGATTACGGCCGCTCCCTCTCACAGAGAGGAGGCCTGTGTCCCAGCAGTGGGAACATTTATGGGCTGATGACGACTCTATATCCAGGGTCTCGGTCTCGTCTCTAGGGTCGCCTCTATATTTGCACCAAAATTCTTAATTGACAGCATTTTTTTTTTAAGAATGGTAATTATGTCAGGACATTGGCGCAATGGTTGAGCAATTAAGGGGAGGTTGCAGTACTTTTTAAGATATTTGAACGTCTGAAAATCTAATAAAATGTGAGATTTTTAATTGAACGTATTCTCAAGTAAATGGTAAAGATAGAAACACGATTTGGAATAATCGGCTCGATAGAAAAAAATGCCGAACATGGCACTAAATCACAATTTTAAACGCGTACTATACAAATTATATCAATAGATAGAGCTTTTTATTTTAAAGTAAATGGTAAAAACACATTTTTTAATTTCTTTTTTGTTTTTCTACAAGAAGCGAAAAACATTAAAAATGCGGGCTAATTTGCTCGCTCGTGCGTCCATGGATACATTTTCACATTGTACTGCGACCTCGCCTTAACAGCTGTGCTGCATGTCGAGGGTTCGAATTCCGCTTTTTGTATTTTTATTTATGTAATGCTAGGTTCGCGTTTGACCACTATCTCGCCTGGTGATAAGCGATGATGTGGTCGACAGTGAAGCACGTTTATTTGACCTACAAGAGGTTATTCCGGGCCTGACTGTTTGTTTATGTGACTTAAATGTTTGTAAACGCAGACATAGGATAAATTCTTAGAATGGGTATAGTTAAAAAATAGAATGAACTCTATATTCGAATGAACTCTATATTCTGCTGATGACAAAGAAAGTTACATCTGTTAAACGACATCATTCAAAAAAGGCTAAGTTTAATGTTTTACAATAGTCATATTACAACATCTACAATGAGGGCTACCGTTTTTGGGTCATCAGTTGACGCTCAGTTTAGTAAAATCCTGAAGTAGAGGCTGTAAAAGTTTGTTATCAAGTTCACATTTAAAAACATAATTTACACGGTACACCACCACCTTAAAATTATCGAACATGCCGCTGTGTTGTGCAGGCCCGTTTTGTTCGGAAAAAAGGAGGAGATAAGTTTCTATAGGACAGAACAGAAACTCTCTGTTTTTTTAATTTGAAGCTGTGACACTCGGTGATCCAATTAATCTCAGGCATAATTGCAAAATATTCACATATTAGATAATTTAATTACAAAAACACGTGTAGCCCACCGGTGATTAGTGATATTTTGACGTTTCGGAGACCTCACGCTACAGTACCGCCTCCTGCGGCGAATTCATACACCACCCTCATTCCATCGCTTAGCTCTTAAACTTCACCCATCATAAAAACCTCGTTATGATTGTTTTGTGAGAGTGCTGCCATTTAAAACACATTTGTAACATAACACCTGAACAATATTAAACGAGGTTTTTAATATTTAAGATATCAGATTACAATGAAAGTAAATAGAAAGTAAACGACTATTTTTGGAGACAATCTACATTAATTAGTTCTCTTAATTAATTAGCTTTGATTTTTAGATTCGCCAACGCATGCAAATACAAATGAACAATCTGCAAGAAAATTTTGAAGTATCCGAAATAAGACTTCGAGCTTTGCAAAATCAAGTGTCGTCATTGAAAAATAGCTACACAGTTGTCTTGGCTGATAACGAAGAAATCACTGAGTTAACCAAAATTGGATCTACATAAATAAAGTCCCATAGATCTTTTAAAATTATGTTGTTTAAAACGTTATTTTTAAAGCCGTAGCTGGAAGTCCAATTAAAATAGATTAAAGGATTTTTTTTATTCGAATAGTACGTTTGACACCAGGGGCGTTGCTTGGTCAACGTGATCCTGTATCAAAACTTGTTATCCAAGGGTGGCGAAGCATAAAGATAAATGTAAATTATGTTAGATTAGAATAGGCAGAATAATATCCTGACTCGAACAGATTAATTATGCTGTTAACGATGCCACTAAAGCAATGCAACAGTGAGCTGGATTATACAGAATTCTGATCGTGGATCGTATAAGACAAATGCACATTGAAGAGTGAGCGAAGCCACCTGGTGAATTGGGAAATCTTAAGTACACAGAAAAGCCTTTACTGAAAGACGCGTGTAGTTAGCTTGAAAAGTGAAGCTGTCTGAACCGTGATGGGTTACTATTTAAGAACAATTTTATGTTTTTTTTTTACTCCACTATGAGGGGCCCCTGTTGATCGAGGGCCCCGCGTCATTAACATGTTGATACGGCGATAGCTACGCCACGGTAATAATATAAAACGCTCCTGGTTTCATACTTTCTTCATGTAGTTACAGTAACATACATTATAAATTAATGCATATTGAGAAAAAAAAATTCAATGTCTAAATGTCTATGAATAATTATAACTAATAAACTGTTTACGTTTTCGATTTAGTGCACATTCGTGTTTTTTATTTTATTGAAGTCCCCTTTAACTCCTATTCTGAAAGTTCTTGATAATGTTTTGACAAACTGTATTCAAAATAACAACAGTTGTAAGTAAATTATGGGGTGAACAAAAATGCAGGGTTGAGATTATTCTTTGAAAAGGAAAGGATTTTAGTGCTAATAAGATATCTCAATAAATTAACTATAAATAAGTTACAGTTAGTACTAAGATCCTTTTGAAAGTTTACTCTCGACTCATCGCTGCATTTCTATCCCCCGTTCTACTGTAAGTTCTACATAACTTCATAATCCAATGTCTAATAAATTTCACTGCCTTGTTAGGCATTTGTGATGATGAGACTCAAAGATTAGGAAGTTTAAATCTTTGATAGATATGGAGAGGTAATGACGCCAAGGAATAGATAGGCTCTGGGAGGAATGATAGGAATGAAAAAAAGTAAAGGACTAAATGATGGCAGGAAAAGAGAAATTGTTGCAAAAATTCAAGTACCGAACACTAGGAAGACAAAGATGTTGATGATGAAATCCAATGATATTATAGATGCAAAATGACGCAAAAGAGACCAATCTACAAAACATCTCATTATAATAAATGCAGTATAGTCGATTCGTAAATTCTTTAGCTATAGTATCTGGTTAGCAAAGTGCACAAATATTACGTGCATATTGCGTACGCGATGGTCGTCCGGCCGCGATACAGACGGCTTTGTTCGAGTGGCCACGGCCCGTGCGCCCTTGCTCGACTTGAGGCCGTACCTCTCCAAGTCTCCACTAGCTGCCAGCTCGCTTAATGTCAACGCACCGTAACTACACTACATTTTATTATTACCTTTTTTAACTTGCAAGAGTTTCCCTATACCCCTGTGCTACCAGTTTGCCCTACGATCCATTTGCTATCATCGCAGGTTTTTGGTCTTATTGTGAACGCAGGTAGCTGATGGGTGTGAGTAGGTTATGTAAAGACGGACTTATAAGTTGGTTTGTTATTATTATGAAGCAATGTTGGTGTATAACCAAGATCATGACTTATACTGGGTATAGTTAGTTGTTATTTCTATTCCAGTACAGCAAAGTGTTAAACAGAACAGAGCAATCATTAGCTGAAGCTGCTTGAGACATCACTTGAAAATTCATGACATAATAATGCTAAAAGTTGTTACTTCCAGTAATCAAAACATGTTGTATAAATCAGGGGTAGTTCAAAACTCTACAAGTCCTCAAAACTATTTCTAAAATATAAGATAGTATAAAACTACTAGCACTCCGCACGCGACTTCGTGCCTGCGGGTTTTGAAATTTTCTTCAGTGAATTTCAACGCATGCCCGTTATGGCCAACTTCTCGCTCGTCCTACCCTGGCCTGGAGGACTCATTTGATGGTGATACCAAATAAAATATTTCATTTAAACGGATTTTCCGATTTTCACCCCGAAAAATAGATGACTATGCATCCTTTAATTGAATTGGGGGATTCTAAGTCAAGTTCGAGTTTATCGAAGCAACTTAATTACCATTTTTTACCAATTTGGGAGGTGATTTCCGAAAAACCTAAAAACACGTGTTAGATTACTTTTGATCTAGTTTATAAAAACTGATTTTCAAATCTAGATCACCAATGGAAGGAAGATTCAAATAAAAAAACCCAAGGAATAAGATTTTTCATTCAAAAGGTTTCACTCCCTAGAGATCGAATTTCGCAAATTCCCTTCTTAGTGCCCACCTAAATAATAAACTGCAATTACTGTCCAAAATTCAGGTTATTACGTTTAGCAGTTTGGTTTGTAAGAGAGTTTTACGACCGTACACTGTTCTTTTATATATATATATAGACAACAGGTTAGGTCGGTGATAACTATAGTTGCTAAATAACCTTCAAGCATGTTAAGATTAAATAAAGCAGAATCTAGGCCTTAATGCGTATATAAAATTCCTGCAGTCACGTCTTGCATACTTAAATACTTTAAAATAATGTGCGAGTGAAACAATAACAAGGTGCGAACAATTTACATTACCTCTAAAAGTTATAATTGTTGCTAATTGTACAGGAAGGAAGTGCTATAAAGATTTTATTACGTTTCAATGTCTACCTTTTTTAGAACTTCCTTTTTTAGTATCATAAAAGTCAATTAATATTCTCTTTTTCACAATCCGATTAGGTTCGAAGACTTCGTTCGATCGTATTCCTTAGAGGGCACATAAATCTTATTACTGGTGTACTCTGGGGCTCGGCGCCTTACTGATTGCTTCGTGCCTTCACTTCCATTTATTTAATTTTCATTTTAAATTGTCCCTTAAGTCTGATTGAGATAAAGCTCTAGTACTAACAAGTACTAAGCTTAGTGGCATGTAATTGATGAGTTAAATTAACTGACTACAAAGTGGGGCTTCGGAGGAATAGTGCAATAATTATTATCCAAATGTTAATAAGAGATGAATCACAATTTAATAATTTTGCTCGATATATGAAAAGAGAAGAAGAGATTTGTAAGACTGTAAATCAAAAGGTTAAATAGTAAATTGAAAGTCGATCACATAAGAACGCTTCTTGGTAAAGTGTTCTTCTAAATTGTGACTGTAATTGATGACGAGTTTCTTGTACAGTCGTAAGGTTGCTAAATAAAACATCATATTCCACGCAAACGCATATTTATTTTTATGATTCATTTTTATATATTTTTGGTGCTCCATTTTTTATTTATTTGTGTTTCATTAAATTATAAATTAATACTAATAATAGTAAGGGTCTCGGTAAACGCACACAGGCTCCGTAAATGGGCAATCGGGAGTTCCGTGCAGTTTCCGAGACCCGGGCAATGAGCCGGCATAATAAATAATACAATAAGGTACAAAAAGGAATTCAACGAAGTACCATCGGATGGTTTTCACAATCGCTCACACATACGCTCCACACACGCCAACAACAGTCTTACATCTATTATATCACTAGCTATACAGAATGCGGCGAGGCCGCGTGCAATGAACCATGGAAGTGTACTACGGGCAGGCTGTTTACTCGAAGTGCGAGTCCTTGAGCTTCTTGACGGCGTTGGTGAGGTGCAGCATCTCGGTGTTGAGCTGCCAGATGAGCGTCTCCAGCTTGTCCACGGAGTCCAGCACCTCCACGCGCTCTGTGTGTGGGTTGAAGCGCACCTCGAAGGGTCGCGACATGGTCGACACCCAGCGTCTGCGGAAGTAAAAATAGGCTTAGTTTAACTGAGCTAATAGGTAATAACGTAATCTGAAACGTTGAGGCTGTATGTTTAATTTACCTGAATTTATCTTTGGCATCTTCGAAACTTTCGGCTACATAATAGATAGGTTGGTATTCCTGGTCCTGGTAGGGTTGCACGGAGGTGGATGCGGGCTCGAAGGGTCGGAGCTCCGGCTTATCACTGAGCGCGTGCAGCAACTCGCCGATGGAGGACAGGAGAGCGGCGCCGTACGCCTTCAGCTGTTGGTTCTCCTTGCATAGACCAAACTCCACGGTGAACCAGTATACCTGAGCAAAGACAACATCGTTTATAACCCACCGCCATCGGGCGAATTAATGCAGCAACACTGTTAAGATAAATTTCGCAACAGCTGGGCCCATTCACAAAATTTACATATTCGCATTGGCGCAAATAAAATGTTATAATGATTATTAATCTAAGGCTACTTGACTCTAAACTTACTGTAGAGAGCTTTTCGATTTCAGCGTCTGAAGCTCCAAGAGATGCGAGTCCAATCTCTTGCGAGAACTGGGCGAAGCTGGGGTCAGCCAGGAGGGGGATGTGTCCAAGGAGCTCGTGAATACAATCGCTGCAAAGAACACATTTCATTGTTAGAGATAGTCCAATCCTCTTCAACATCCAGTTAACAAAATTTTTCTATAGGACACAATTCTATTATCCTCAACACAGAACAAATACGATACAGTTTGATGGAAAGTGGTGACTCGTTTATAACTATCGCTTGATAGCCTTGGCTCCTGTAGTCCTTAACTCAGTTATATTATAAGTGAGCAATTCAATTTAACAAAGTTACAGTTCCATCACGACTGCGCCGTCCTCTCTTCGGACTCGCAAATTGTTTTATGTTCAAGGATGCGGGATATTCGCGCGCCTAGACAAAACGAATTACTTACATGTAAAAATTTACATTGAATCAGAATACTTGCAACTAATTACATAGGTTTCTGATTATGTTCAATTTACATTATATCAACAAGGTCTTGTTGCGTAACATTTCCGTAAAGAGTCGCGTCAAGGCAATAATTAGTTTGAACCTAATTTAATTAACGTTAATGAATATTTCGGTCCATATCCATGTCCGATACTTCCGCGTTGGCAATTATCATTAAAATGTTCTTAAAGGTACAATAATAAAATCTAAATTTAAAATTCATAGGAATATAAAAGATGCTTACGGTTCAGGAGTGTGGAAAGGCGAGTTGGCGTGACGAACGTATTGGGTAGATTGGAAGACTCGGAAGGCCAGGGAGGCGAGGAAGTCGCGTGCGGTGAGCAGACCAGCGGCGGGACGTAGCGTGAATCCGGTGTGCTTGCGGAGGAAGTTGCTCACATCCTCGAGCTGAGGAATGTGCTGCGGCACAAAGATGTCGGCCGCTTGGAGCTTGCTGAATGCTACTTTGTACTCTCGGCAGGCGTGCTTGGGCATCAGGTCCAGCACAGTGTTGAACACTCGCTGCCAGGTCGCGTTCTCAGTTTCCTTGTAACTGATGTGGGGGATTGGGTCTCCGTATTTGTAACCGAAAGCGATTTCGGCAATTTGCTTCCTGCGCTCCCTGTAATCCTTGTCGGCGAAACCGGGATGGTTCATATCCAATTCGGGTTCATATTTGGTCATAAGATGATTGCAGTTATCGAGATCAGAAGCGTGGCGCGGGAACCACGGGGTTTTGCTTGACATGTTGTTCTCGGAAACGAGGTTAACTCCAGCGAAAGAGGTTGACTGACGAAGAGATCTGATAAGTTGCAACAGGTTGATGCGAGACATGCTCACTTTGACGAGAGCATCGAACTGGACACCGGTGAGTTGGGAAGGACGAGTTTCGAGATGCTGGACGCATCCCTTGTAGTTGTCGATGGTCTTGAGGATGCGAGCCAGGGAGCCCATTCCATCTCGCATGCGCAGCAGTAGCGCGGCTTGTTGGATAGCCTGCTCTGCCTCGGGAGATTCACTTGCAGCGTTCTGCAGGATCACCTCTTCCTCGGTCAGAGTATAATCTGTAAAGGCATTACACATTGAATAAAATGCAAATGTTTAAGGTTTGTTTTTTTAGATTTCTTGTATTTAACATTTGAATGTGTTAAAATATAATAAACGGTGTAATTTGTTAATATTTATTAATATGTGTCGGCAAGTCAAGTCTCAATAATAATACTGACCGTCATCCGTTTTCCCAGCATCGTCACCGATATCTGCATCAGCTAAATAAACGAAAATAAAATAAAGGTAAGAAAAATAAAATAAAAAATAACAAATGATATTCAAATCAGCATAAAAGAAAATTACCGAGGTGACCGTTCTTAGTTTCATCTTGCTGGGTTCCATCTTCGACAGTCGGGGAGTTATCACCATTGCCAATATGAATCCCGTCTTGGATAAAATCGGATTCCAAGCCAGAATCTAAATTAAAAAAGGAAAATAAAAAAAAAATAAGTAACAATGCAAAAAAAACAAAATCAACAAAAAAGGATAAATAATTAAAATAAAAAGACGATTTCGATACGGGCGTTAAGACGCACGGATCGTCCCTGAGACGTTATCATTCTCATCATGGAATTTATTGCGGTTTCAAAACCAATTTTGCTTTCATTATGCTAGATAATACGAGTCACATGTTATACTAGAGGTCATTAAATCTCGGAATTATGAAATTGGGTTCAATCGCGGTCGTTCGAGTTTTCAAGGATCGATGGTAGTTTCCCAAGTAGTTAGTTCAATTAAGTCGTTTATCCACTTTAAAGTCCGCAAGGAGTAAATCATTCATAACGTTTAATCTAGTTCGTTCCGAAACACACATTTCCTATGCCTCGTTGATTACGATGGATTCTCTTTATAATGTTTCATATAGTTTTTTTTACTGGGCTACATAGTTGTAGGTTTCACACCCTTGAGTGACTTACCATTGGCGCGGGCGCGAGCCTCTTCAAGAACGCTTTGTTTGGTCTGTTTGACAACCAGGGTCTCGAACCTGGCATCGTCTACTAGCGAGCGGCGACGAGACGGATAACCGTTCTGTAACAATACAAGAATAACACGTTTAGTTCACAACTAATGTTTTATCTCTTTAGGAAATATATTGTATATAACTGTTAGGAATTATACTGAACTGAGAATGGAATGAAATCTGTATGAGTAATGATTGAATGAAGTTTGGGTTTATGCTAGGAGATGCCCTTTATAAGAATTCGTTGTAATATTCTAACTGATAATACTGTTGAGATAGAATAACTCAATTAACGCTGTATGCAAGTATGTCTATTAACTATCATCGGTAATTAATTGTCAATCTGCAGGAATGTGTTGTATAAATTGACATTCTTATTAATTTTATTGTCAATCGTAAATAACATTTTTATTTTTTATGCCGTACCTAACAGTTCTGAAAGAAATACTATAAAATGAAAAGGCTGGAGCGTGGGCGAGAAAATGCCTTCACTCCAGCGAGCGAGCACAAAGGAGACGTCCTCTAAAACAGTTTGATCTTCTAAATCCTTATAAATATAAAGCGGTCACATCGCATTATATTTCATGTGAGAGTAGGAATTGCTTTTACGAAGTTCGTAAGCTTATTTCCTGAGTGTGGCCGGGTGTAAAGTGCTCCCATTATACCCGCCTTGCGCCTCGCTCCGGATACGAAGTCGTGCGACTGAAATCTTTCAAAGGAACGCGACTTTCTGGTCCGCTGCGCTCAAATGGAGCCAATTATACAGCTCGAGAGTTGTGACTACACGACTTGATTCTCGTAACAATGCGACGCTCGTTCATGTCTTTACTTAGCGCTGTCGCGAGACAAAGACCGAGCCGGCTAATAACTGCTCCCTGGCACTTTCGTAGCAAGTACTTGAATGTCCAATAATATTGTGAAACATTATGTTAAGTTTATAATATTATAGTTAAGTCATTAGTCATTACTTTAAACAAATAACATGTCGTTTAATCGACTAAAATTAGGATTTTTAAATGTCCAAATAACCCGAGAACTTTATCAAACGATTATAACATAACATATGTGACGTGGGTGTAGACGTGTACGCCGGGCATCTTGTTTTCCTCAAAAAGCGTATAGCTCGATGTGTCCTGTAGACGACAACGTAATTTCCGTTGCGGAGCGGAGCTGACGCTCTGGCTAGCGAGTGCGCGGGCGTCGAGACCTAGCATTTTCCACTAGAGTGGCCGTGCGGGCCTAACTATGTATGTCAAGGGTTGCGCTAATCACTCACTATTGTTACCGAGCCCCTGAAATGCAACGAAGTTAATAATTACTCGACCTAAAAGCTTTTTTTCCAGTCGGCCTATGCGTTTTCTTGTAGCAGTAGTAAACAGTAGCCCGGTGCGCGTACTAAGTGTTACAAGATTGCGGAAACGGTGTCGCGCGCTGTATTGTAAATTTAAAGGTCCGCCTAACTGGAGCGGACAGGACTCGGAATCCGGTTGATATAGCCTTGGTGTGCCCGAGTGGCCACTTCACCATTCCAATCGGTCGGCGGGTAATTAAGCCAAGCCAGAGTGCGGCCAGCCGACCTGTACCCACCCTCCAATGTACTCTATATACCTACGAGCACTCAATCAATTTGACGTTGCAGAACATCCAATCTGGGGATTTTATTGTTTCGGCATGCACGAGCGGTGAGTTGATTTGCTCCTAGCACTAATTTGATTTCTAAGTCACGATATTTTGTTCAACAAAAGCGAATTAAACAGAGTGAATATTCTTGACGCGTGTTATGCGCTAGTAGGAAGTTTATCTTTTACCGCTACATGTTGTTAATTTGTATTTGACTCGGAGTCTCTTCAAACGAACATCTAAGTGCACCAAATAAGTTGTGTTGGTCAAGGGCGTACCTGAATGACCTCGATATGATTGTAGACCGCGTTCTCAGGTTCCGCGCTTTGCGTGACGACGCCTAATTATGTGAATCGAGTGCGGTTCTAGTGCAATAAAAAATTGAGCCGGTAATATTTACATTTGTGGATCAGCTTCGATTTTGGTGCGTCTGTGTAAGTGTGACAAGCTAATTGTGTCCATCGTGACACTTGATAGAATTTTAACGATCTTTACTGATTGCAGTGGAGTCGGTGAGCGTCGCACCGCCTTGCATTCCGACCTTCGACGGTCAAGGAAATACAATCATTCAGCCACCAATCATAAAATAAATGATAATCATAGCAATATAGGTACAGGCCTATTTAACGCACAGCGCATTTAAATAACTTAAAGGAGCAAAACAAATTCGGAAATGATCGCAATGCAATTCAGAGTATGTAGGCATAAGAATTTTAAAATTAATTTTGCTGACCAAGTCAAACTTTGCGAACACTACTCGATGCGTACATACTCTGACATAATTCGCAGCAAAATTTCGCACAAGCTTTATGTTGTAGTTTTACCAAAAAGCGCGATGGAAACAAAGTAAACAATCAACAGGTGATTATTTAATACAAAGTTGCCTACGTGAGGTAACGATTACGACCCGTCGACGCGTTGAATATTCACAATGCTAATTAATCTGTTCGTAAACAATGAAGAGATTGATAAGAGTTGTTTTTTGTTGTAATAGGTAAGCGTTGTGCAGTAGCTGCAGACTCCTCTTATGTGGAACAATGACTTATTTAGAACATATTGTTGTGAATATTGCGCAATTTGTCACACGGAGATGCGATTTCGCCGAGAAAGTGTCTTTTTCACATCAACAGTGAATTAATTATATTACTGTCCACAAAAATAAGGTTGCATATACCCTGTCTGCATCGCGTAATGAGACACAAACAGCTCTCAAACTACATCGTAATAAAATGAGGAATTTATAAGCGAATATGTATGATTAAACGACCGAATTCATAATCTTGTAACACTTTCTCACTGTTTTTGTGGCGCAAGTTAACAATTAATATTATTCGAAAATCTTTTGATAAATAAAATAATGATACTACTATAAAAGCATTCAGTTATTCTGATAGACTACTATGTTTATGTAAATGATTGGAAAATTGCCTCGTTCAGTTAAGATTGTTGATGCTCATTGTTACAGAGTAGTACAAGGGCGAATTTGACAAGTTATAAGTAGGCAATAGCGATTACTTGATGACGACCTGATTAACATCTAATTCGCTACTATTATCTTCTGGTTATTATTTTGTTTGAATTTTCATTTGTTTATTCTATCTCTATTTTGTCACTATAAATATTTTTGCAGTAAACAATCACTTCAACAACTTAACTTTGTAAAACACTGAAGCACATATTAACACAAAGCCGCTCTAAAAAGTGAACACATCGGTTCCTTTGTTTAAGTCAGTCAAATTGATAATAATACAGGAATTGCTATTATGCGTTTTTATCGCAATTTATCTCTCTAAGCTGTCAGTTGATAAAATTAATTGTTAGTTTTTAGGACATCTCAATTATTTCTAATAAAGATTTATGCTTCTAATAAATAACTGTAACTAGAATTAATTACTACTTAAAAATTGCACAATTATAACGTTTTTAAAGCTATAAATCAATTGATATTAAGATTATTTAGGATTCACTAATGTTTGGCCGAAAACAACAACTTGTTACGATGTTTTGGCGGCCGCTTTGTTTGCAAACAATTTTGCAAGCAAGCTGAACTTTGATGGCGGGAGAGCAATATTTTTATAAGATGGGTATTTAAGGTGATGGTGTGATGGAATCTGAGTGTGATGAGTAAGGGTATAGAACGAGCTGGCAGCGCTGGAGCGCGTGCTGGTGCTCAGCTCCTCACCTCGATGCTGTAGGACTTCTTGATGGCGAACATTTCGCGGTTCTTCTGGGCAGCTGCGACGGCCATGGCTTTTTTCTTATCTTCTCACGACACACCACTGGTTTTGAAGGGCCTGAACGAGGGGTTCACTGCGCGGTTAGCTAGCTTATTGTCTGCGAAAGCTTATTTGTCTCGACCACGGGCTTCTGTGCCTGTCTGTCTGCGACTCGAGCTGTCGTATTACTATAGCTAACTAAACTTTGGATTGCAAACAGACCAATGCATGATGACCGTTCGTAAGAACAGTTTAAATAGTGTTAGGCGCACGCCTCCCACCCCGCAGCGCCTTTCGTCGCGCATGCGTCATGATCCGCACTCCGCGCGCCGCCCGCGTCCCCCGCCGCCTGCCGTCAGCACGCCGGCATCCCCCGGCCCTAAGCCTTCATCATCAGGTCCATCTACCCAGCTTCCAGCCACACACAAAGTACCTGATCCTCCATTCCCCTTAAAACTAACCTCTTCCAAATTATATCCTTATTTCCATGCCTTAGATCCTTGTTCGGAAATGGCCTTATTAACTCGGAAGTAAACTGTTGTTACTATTAAAATAAATAACTGTGACGTTATAGTTATGTTAAGCATAAAATAATGTTCGATAAAATCTCTATTATTAAAATATAATACGCTTTTCGGCAGTCATTTCTAGTGGTATTTACTTTTATAAATTAGAGCGATTACAATCTTTTAAACATTCTGTTATTCACTAAAATAATATTTAAACAGTATTTTTAAAGTAAAATAGTAATAGTAATGAAACCGTTTGAATTAATTGCATGCGTTAATTACCTAAAATATTTCAGGTACTAATTATTAAAAAAATGCTAAAATGGGTTGGGCATAGGCTAAAAGGAAGGGCTACATTAAATTTCGGGATTGCGACATTTACACAAAAAAGTGGGTATTGCTTCAACTCTGCCCAACTTATATTCGGGGAATTATAATTCCCCTGCCGTTATTTCAGCGGAATATAGGTGTGATTTAAAAAATATGTTAATTAATCATTTCAAACGACAATAAGGACAAAGATTAATAACCTATATTTCATTAGTCAACAGAATTTCTAGGAAAAAACTCTTAATGTGATAGATCGGTTTTACCTGTGACGCGTAGCGCTTCGTAGACTCCAAAGTGCTACCGCCTACGCGCTGCTACGCTTATCCCTACGGGAATTATCGTCTAATCGCCTTGTGTGCTACGCGAAGTTTTTGCAATAGTTTTTCTATATTTTCAAACTATAAGTCGTTTATAATCAAATATTATGGGTAATGTGCAGTGTTTCGTCACTGATAAGATGTAACGCTGAAGATAACATTGTGGTTGCGTTATCGTTCGAGATGAATTAATATAATTACCATTTAATAGGCGTTTAAGTTACCGGCACATGGTTTTACGATAATTTTCGACTGGTTGAAATGTTTGATAAGCTATCTAAAGCGATCTTTCGTTATTGTTAGCTACGAAAACGATTGTCTGTTTAATGTTATTTGTATATTTGTCAGTAAGTAATTTAGTTTCAATAGCGTATTTCTATAGTTCTCTTTTAAACTGAGACAAATAATTTTACTGTTTTAATTTTTTGCGTGACTATTTTTTTGTGTTTTATATTTTTTCGATAGTTTTGGAGATTAGATAAAATATATTTAATTACCATCGGCTAAGATACGTAACTCATTACCATTAGAGTCATTAAAAAAACTATATCAAATAAAAAATAAAACAAGTAGGTACCGACATTTATTTTTAGTGTTAATTTATTTACTTAATTTGCTATGATTTACATTACATTATGTACAAGGCCACGTGGTAGGTACTGAGTAGCTGTAAGTAAATATTTACTTTATGTTGCCTTTCTTTTTTCGCATTATTGGCAATGAGGCAAAATATACGAATTAATCAGGTAAATAAAACATTTTGTTGAAGTAAATGCCAGTTTATTTTATCGTTACTTAAATACTGTAAACAATAACAGAGACTAGATACTTAGAAGTGCACATCAATGGTATTAACATATTATTTGATACCGTCTTTATGTCGTAATAATAAGAGGGATATTCCAATGAACACATTATTTCTGATTTAGCTTACTGTATATACGTAACCTAGTATACTTTTTGGCCTACATTAGGAATAAATCCTGGATTTTGGGTGCAATTGCAAACATTTCAACTCACATACACAAAACGGCAGACCCAGAACAATTACTATAATATAAATATAATTAATATATATAGCAATCAAATGTTAAATTAAAGATACATAATACAGCTAGATAACATTCTTGTTATAACTGCTTTAAAAGACAGTGAGGCGTAACTACTCGTACATAAGTCCAATTTGTTAAGTTATTAGTGAAAACCTTTATTTAATAGGTTCTGAATAACTAATTAATGTACAACTTGTGGTGGATTATGGCCCACTCCCTCTCACAGAGAGGAGGCCTGTGTCCCAGCAGTGGGAACATTCACATAGGCTGATGATGATGATGTCAAACTTGATACAGATATTAATTTTTGTTTGTGAACAAATATTCTGTTGCTATTAACATAGAATTATGCTTGTAATCCTGTATGGTAATTCAGGAATGTATGTGAAAGTAATGGTATATAATAAGTTATGTTTTAGCCGGGCACGAACCTAGACTCCGTCGCTGCTACTGAGGAATTCCTTATAACTTTACCAGACCTGGAAGTCGAACCCAGGATCTCATGCTCAACATTTTCTCTACTTGTTATGTTCAAATGCATTCATATGGAATGGATTCATAAACATTTTATACAGTTCAATAAAATTACAGTAGCTCCTTACAAAGTAAAATCGCTCTAGTTACCCTGATTCAAATAAAATTATCAAATATTCTTTTACATCATTATCAATACTTATCTGCTGTAAAAGACAAGAATCGAACAATTGGACATTTAATAACTAAAGTTCTTTACGGTATTTAAGAGAAAAACACAGATTTATATGCAATATATTTTAATTAAAGTTTAATGGAATACTTGATAATGCATCTCAAATATACTACACGAGCCAGCTATTTCTTTCCTACTTGCATAATTTTTCCTAACATTTGTGTTTTATCATTATGGTAATGTGTGAATACAAATAAGTTGCATAGGTAACAAAAACGGAGTGTGGAATAGGAAAATCATCGGCTCCGACCGCAAACTAGAGAAGTCAACAGTCCACGCGAGGTAAATCACAAAAACCAGCTTTATTCAACTAATACCATTATTGAGTGACACACGTTATGCGACATCAACCAATGCCAAAACACGCCTTTACGTCACATGCGATCGATTATTATAATTAGAAGGCCGCATCGGATACCGGTCTTATTAATGAGAAGTTACGTTTTTTTTTTTCGAAAATCGATTCGGTTATTCCAATCTGTCAATGTGACGATCGATTAGACCGAACGAATGAATAAATCTGCACAATGATGGAATGTCTAAACATTTGCTATAATTATGTTTGTGCTAAAACATTTGTTTGATCACTATATCAGTGTGACGCACGTGTATGTTCTGGTTGCCACACGAGATTATTTTTTGTGCTGCTTTTAACATCGTGGGATGGAGTTACGAACAAATACTTACATTAAGGTAGGTCTAGAGATTGACGCATTCAAAGACTATGCAGTATGTTGCTCTGTAACAGCATCCTTTATAACATCAAAATCATACAACCCCACAGAACATTAATATAGGTATTTTTATTCCGTGCCGGTTCAATGTCCTTATTTCAGTGCTGGTAGGGTATCGTCTTGCCCGGTTATATTATATCACAACTCACTGGTTTCATCAACAATGCCTACGTGATCATTCGCTTTATTCAACTCGCAACTTTAGAGGTTTAAGTAACGGAAGTACATAATTATGACTGCATTCGTTTTTTTTAATTTTTATTATGTGCGTAACCTTTGTCTTTACATGTCTCTTTGTTGGGTGTGAAAATCGAAGTTACTATTACAAACTTAAAAAGTAAACACGCATCATTTATGTTCCCATCTTCTGGTTTTCCCACATTGCATGTTATGGCGTACATGTGGGTAAAATAAAAAAAGACTAACAGAAAGTTAAATCTTAGAGTTCGTTTGGGGAATCCCTCCGCGCCCGCTTAACTGAACCGTACGGTATACTGAGGTAAAATTGCGACAAACGCGTCATTAATGCGTCATCGGCAAATGGCACGGCTCTGCTGCGAAAGCACTACTTACGACATGTGATTCTTTGACGCGATTTTACGTCAGGGTATTCCGTATCGGAGATGTTAGACACAGGGTCACTCAACTAGAACAGAGTTGGTACCAAAGTGGTTTTGATTTGATTATATACCTACTGTGACGATACTTCGACGTTGTAAACCCAAATAACCAGAAACAATACAAGAATGTGCAAATTGTAGCCGCCTCTACCTACCTTTATATGTTTTTATTTATATTTTTATAAACCATTTGTGTACTAAAAATTGCAGTACAATTTACTTGACAAATTGTTTCTGCACTTAAGTCTTGTTTTCCTTAGCTCGTAAGTCGTAATAATATATGCGAGTAAAAAGTGTAATAAAAAGTATGTATACAATATTCAAGGATTTTAATTACAGCAAGACCAATGAACGTTTATAGTTGCCAAAAGGACAACGGGAGGAATGTTCTTATTATACATAGAATTACATTAATACGTATTGTTACAGTCAACTACATGACTATAGTAACGGATGCTGTTTTTATTCCAACAAGAGTAATCTATACATATAATAAATCTGTAGAAGGGTCAATTCTGTACATTGAAAATATTGAAAAAATAAATAGCTGGGGGTGTTGCTGGATCGATACCAAACCCAAATATATGATTAAAAAATTTTTGTCTGTCTGTATATGCAGGCATCACGTGAAAACCAAGGGTTCGATTTCGATGAAACTTGGTATAATTATACCTTATTATCCTGGGCATAAAATAGGATACTTTTTATCCTGAAAAAATACGTAGAAAAAAAAATCTGTAACAAACCCTATTATGGAACCACTGGCGACACCTATTACCAAGTAGAACATTACGCCACGCCTGCCTCCATTGATTTCTAAAAAGGTTCCACCACTCACCACTAGATGGCGCTGTGCCTATGACGCGCATTTCTGAATCGCGGTGTTAAGATTCTCCGAGAGTTAATGACTACCGCGACTTTATTATTTTTCCGTGTGACTTAACTAGCAGTGCACTTGCGGGCTACGTCCTAATTGGAATAGCTACACAAGACTCAGCTACCAAGTTTTATCATAATAAAGATAAACAGTAATTCAATTCTGTTATTTTTGGTTTAGAGGACCAAAAACCCGTGCTTTTCAGCGCGACCTTTTTGATTACTGTTCCGATCAGTTATTTGTAAATACAAGGTCGGAATTACTATGAAAAAAATACTTACTACAGAACGCGAGCTCAACAGCAGTAGCTCAATAGATCTCCTTAATTATTATAGGCTTAGCCGTATTTGGGTCCAATAGATATTTATAAGATGTCATTGTCAGAGTTACTCAAAATGGAGAAATAAACCATCCACGCGAAGACCGACATCCGCGCGGACGGAGTCGCGGGCGGAAGCTAGTTATCTAATATATATAAAACTCTCCTGTGGCATACAACCACAGTATTCAGAAGACACGTTGTCAAACCTTAAACCTTTTAGGTAAGTATCTTGTGCCATACAGCAACAGCAGAAAAAATATCATACCAATAGATATTTTCAGAGATAAACTCTCTCACAAACGTGTTGTATAAACAATTAGGTTTATCTCTTTATAACATTAGGTTCAGATTTAATCTTATGTGGTAGGAATTAATTCTAGTTCCCTGTTATATTTCTAAACAATCGATATTAACGAACATAGTTGGAAGTCTACATTAGTATGATAGGAAATCAGTTATATTCAATGGGTTCCGGTTTTTTCTATCATACCTATATCGGTCATTTTAATTATTGTGTAGTCATAGATGAATTAATTGCTAGACAGCCTCTTTAGATTTTTTCCTGGTGGTTATTCATTTTAGTATCCAACCATTTTTCAAGGATTCCACGACAATGAACTATGCAGAAAATGCAACTAATTAAGGATTATGAATGCCATAATTATTATAGAATCCATATCGATTGTTATCAGGTCACGATTTCTAAGGAAAGTGTTCGGCCTGGGAAAAGTGATTGTTTATAATTAGATAATGGAAATGAACTGGCGTGGCTGATGCATATTATTACGTCTATAGAAGGCCTTGTAATTTTCCTTTATGGAATTTAAACAATAGTGACTAAGTACTCAGCGTGGACTGCGGTATGTTTTTGACGTTTACCGTGTTTTGAACGGCTTTACCTGCTCTATGTACCTGACTACCTGTTCAGATCATTTTTCTTCTTCTTCTTCGTCGATTCACTCTTGACAGAGTGGTCGTGGTCAGCATGTTACAGCGAGACATCGTGCTGCCTTAATTCGCCTCACAATGCGGCGCCATCCCTCCCTGTCGGCTGTAATTCTTGTGCACTCCTGTAGCGGACATTTTTCTTGGTTAGCCATAAATGTCCCACTTCTGGGCAAAAGTTTCCTCTTTGAAGAAGTGGAGTATTTGTACTCCACTTCACTCTGAACCAGCCATCGCAGTGCGCGTCCTGGTCACACCAACTCTAATAGCTTATGGAACTAATTTGATAGTAGCAGCGTGATTCAAAAATAATATAAAACTTTTGTTAAACCTGTATTACATTTCTCCAGAGTCGGACTTGGCCGTAAGAGTAGGGGTGACTCCAAACAAGCCTGGATTATTGCCGTTCAGAAATATTCATATCGTTCCAAGGAAGTCTGTTCAGGTTCAAATTTTTTTATTTTTCTCTAAATGTAAGAACAAACTATCTGAGCTAGTTTACATGTTGGTCGCAAGACTTGGGACCTAACCTACGAGGGTCTATCCTAATTACCATCTGAGATAGCTAACGGATTGTGACTACTTTTCACGAAGATATACTGTGATCCAAGTTGAAATTGTTTTTAAATCGTGTTAGCCTGCTAGTAATGAGCTGCCTGCCGCCATGGTCCAGTGCAACGTATTAGCTTTTAATCTACTCTTGATCATCAGCTGGTGTTCTGGGAGAACGAAGTTTACAGTATATCGCGATACAGCCCATTGACTCTACCAACTAACAACTCCAGTAACAAACAAAGATAAAAGTGAAAACTCGATGGCCGATTTTTTGTTAAAATTCCGGTTCCAAATATTTTATGAGAAAATGTCATACGTAAGACTCTATCCTTTTAGATCTGCGAGCCAGTTTTTTATCAGCCACAGATTTTATCTTATCTTTAAACAGTAGACTAGTAAATTCTAACGGAACGAGACGTGTTTTTGAGACTAAATATTTTTTCAAGAAAACATAAAATGCAATGCCAAAAAAAAAAAAAAAAACCGGCCAAGTGCGAGGTAGACTCGCCCATGAAGGGTTCCATAGCAGCAAGCATAGATTAGAGATATAATTATATTGAGATTAGTAAGTAATATACACAAACAATAAAAATAACTTTGTTTTTCATAGTATTTGTATGAATGGCAAAGATATATTTGCGGTTTTTGAAAATGTACTATATCTCAAAAACTGCTAACTGTATCTCATCCAAACCAATTTTCGTTGGTAGTTTTGGTTGAGGTCTACATTATATATTTTTTTTAGTTTTATCATTCTCTTATTTTAGAAGTTACGGGGGGGGGGGGACACACTTTTTACCACTTTGGAAGTGTCTCTCGCGCAAACTGTTCAGTTTAGAAAAAAATGATGTTAGTAACCTCAATATCATTTTTAAAGACCTATTCATAGATACCCCACACGTATGGGTTTGGTGAAAAAAAATTTTTTGAGTTTCAATTCTAAGTATGGGGGGCACCCCCAAAATTTGTTTTGTTTTGATTTTTGTGTGAAAATCCTAATGCGGTTCACATAATACATCTTTCTACCAAGTTTCAACAGGATAGCTCTTATACTTTCGACAAAAAGTGGCTGTGACATACACGGACAGACAGACAGACAGACAGACAGACAGACAGACATGACGAATCTATAAGGGTTCCGTTTTTGCCATTTGGCTACGGAACCCTAAAAATTAACATAATATCAAATTAACCGGTTTTGTACATGTTCATTTCTGTTAATTTGCATTTGCCTTAGACACCACTTATTAATAAGTAAAACAACAGGGTACTTAGTGCGTTTAGCATAGCATGTACAATTCAGTTATATATATAAAAAAATGTGTTCTATTACTGAATTAGAACCACAGAAAACAAATGTACGCACAACATAAAAAAAAATATATAAAAGAAAAAACCGTCCAAGTGCGTGACGAGCCACGCACAGTGTAGGGTTCCGTAGTTGCCCATCAAAATACTTATGCGAGCTAACTAAACTGATTCGCTGAAATTAATTTTAATTTAATTTACGTACATTAACATTTATTAGGTACCTAAGTGATTCAGTAGCCAACTCATAACGTCTAAAACGGGCCCACATAGGACGATGGTAACTGTAGAAGGAGTGCCACCGTTGTCCGGGGAATCGATCCGATACATTATTTTTGGGTGTTCTTGTTTGGTTAACGGAGAATATTTGCGTAGACACAACCTCATTGTCAGGATTATCCACCAGCAACTTGCTTTGAAGTACAACCTTGTGGAATCGGTAGTGCCGTACTATATAAGTATGCACCCGACTCAGTTCTCGAAAATGGCAATATCTCGTTGTATTGGGATCGAACTATCATCACTGACAGTACTATTGTCTACAGCTTGACATTGTGGCAATAGATCGATCGGAGCTTCGCGTAATGATTGTTGTAATGGTCCCGCATGACGATCCAATTTGATACCATCGACACGCAAAGAAGAAGATTATGAGAACCTCGTGAAGGCAGAAAAAAATAAACAATTTAAGTATCTTGATCTGGCTCGCGAGGTTGTTGACATGCAGCAGTCATAGTTGAATACAGCAGTAATTGTGCCGATAGTCGTGTTTGCCAATGGCTTAATTGCCAAGAGCCTCGAACAACATTTGAGGAGGTTCTCGCTTGGCAGCTGGATCAAGCGCCTGATTCAGAAGGCAGTTCTTCTGGACATAGCGCTTATTCTTAGGGGGTTCCTCTCTCAGGAGCCCTGACCACAGGCAGCCCGGACCCTGTTCCCGATGCTGATGGACTGCTATTTTTTTTAATGTTTTTTATTTCTTTTTTTGCCGTGGGGCGCCGGCTTAGAATTGCGTTCCCCCAATTCATCCCGTGGGTGTCGTAAGAGGCGACTAAGGGACAAACCGGAGGTCGGGCAGCAGCGTCCTCCGTGTACCTACTGCACATCCTCACTGCGATCGCCAACCCGCCTGCCAAGCGTGGCGATTAAGGCAAATTACCCCTTAATGATTGAAAGCACAGAAACCAGGCCCCCAGTCCCCGGCAGCTCCGCTATCCCTGGCGCGGGTAGCGGTCAAGGTAACGGCGGAGCAGGGGGAGCTAAGAATCTCCGGAAGAGATCCGGCTACCCACCCCCACGACGACTGGCCCTGGTAACACACAACATACGCACAATGAGGACTGACGAAAAGATCTGCGAGCTGGAAGAGGAGCTGAGCAAGTTACACTGGGACATTATAGGGTTATGCGAAGTCCGTAGAGAGGGGGAGGACACCGTAACCCTGAAGTCTGGTAACTTGCTCTACTACCGGGAGGGCGACCAACAGTCCCAAGGTGGTGTCGGGTTTCTCGTTCACAAGTCCCTCGTAAACAACATAATAACCATCGACAGTGTGTCGAGCAGGGTGGTATACCTAATACTCAGAATATCCAAAAGATATTCGCTGAAGGTCATTCAGGTATACGCACCGACCTCGTCACACTCCGATGATGAAGTGGAGACTATGTATGAGGACGTAAGTAGGGCCATACATAGTACCAAAACCCACTTCACTGTTTTTATGGGGGACTTTAACGCAAAGTTGGGCAAGAAAAGCGGTGATGAGTTGAGAGTGGGGCAATTTGGGTATGGGCAACGGAACCCTAGGGGACAGAGGCTGGCCGACTTTCTGGAGAAAGAGGAACTCTTCATGATGAACTCTTTCTTCCAGAAGCCACCTCACAGGAAATGGACCTGGTTGAGTCCCGATGGTTTCACGAGAAACGAGATAGACTTCTTCATGACCGACAAGAAACGGATATTCAGTGATGTCTCTGTGATCAACAGGGTAAAAACCGGTAGTGATCACCGAATCGTAAGAGGCTCGCTGAATATCAATGTTAAACTTGAAAGGTCCAGCCTGATGAAGTCTACGCTCCGACCTACTCGGTCCCATATTCAAAACCCCGAAAGCTTTCAACTCGAGCTCTCTAATCGCTTTGCTTGCCTTGAGAACTTAGTTTCAGTGGACGAGATCAACGACGGGCTAGTAGAAACTGTCCGCACGGTAGGCTCTAAGTTTTTTAGACCCTGCCGTAAAGATAGACCTCAGAAATTGACCGAGCAAACCTTAAACCTCATGGCTGAACGACGCTTGCTACAGCTGCAGTCTTCCGATGACGCGAAGTCATATAGGCAGCTCAATAGACGTATATCTAAGTCCTTGCGACACGATCTGCGTCTCTTTAATACGAATCGTGTTAAAGAGACCATACAGCGAAACCAAGGCTCCAAAGTGTTCGCAAAGGACAAGTCTATTGGGCAAAGCCGGATGACAAAGCTGAAACGGGAGGATGGCAGCATAGCGTCGACCAAAGCAGAGGTTTTAGGCGAGATCGAGAGGTTCTATGGACAGTTATACACTTCGGTCGCAAAGCCCGTTGACAGCTTGGTAAGAGATCCAAGAGCCAAGCTGTCCCGACATTATACCGAAGATATCCCGGACATCAGTCTGTACGAGATTAGGATGGCCCTGAAGCAGCTTAAGAACAACAAGGCGCCGGGCGAGGACGGAATCACTTCAGAGCTTCTGAGAGCGGGTGGAACACCGGTACTTAAAGTCCTCCAGAAACTCTTTAATTCCGTCCTGTCCGAGGGCAAAACGACTCAAACGTGGAGCAGGGGTGAGGTGGTGTTGTTCTTCAAAAAAGGTGATAACAGCCTATTGAAGAACTACAGACCCATCACGCTTCTGAGTCATGTTTATAAGCTGTTTTCAAGGGTTATCACGAACCGTCTCGAACACAGACTTGATGACTTCCAGCCTCCCGAACAAGCCGGTTTCCGAAGAGGCTATAGTACCATAGACCACATCCATACGCTGCGGCAAGTTATACAGAAGACCGAAGAGTATAACTTGCCATTATGCTTAGCGTTTGTGGACTATGAGAAAGCCTTCGATTCGGTGGAAACATGGGCGGTACTTGAGTCACTCCAGCGATGCCGTATTGACTATCGGTACATCGAGGTGTTGAAGTGTTTGTATAATAACGCCACCATGTCGGTCCGAGTACAGGAGCAGAGCACGAAGGCAATTCCATTGAGAAGAGGCGTAAGACAGGGGGACGTTATCTCCCCTAAACTGTTTACTGCCGCAATGGAAGACGCCTTCAAACTCCTGGAATGGCAAGGACTTGGCATCAACATCAACGGCGAATACATCACTCACCTTCGGTTTGCCGACGACATCGTAGTCATGGCAAAGTCGATGGAGGAACTCAGCATGATGCTCGATGGCCTCGACCGAGTTTCACAACGGGTGGGCTTGAAAATGAACATGGACAAGACGAAAATTATGTCAAATTCCAATGTTGTGCCCACCCCAGTCTCTGTTGGAAACTCGGTACTCGAAGTTGTTGACTCATATATCTATTTAGGACAAGTAGTCCAATTAGGTAGGTCCAACTTCGAGAAAGAGGTCAACCGCCGAATCCAACTCGGTTGGGCAGCGTTCGGGAAGCTACGCAATGTCTTTTCGTCCGACATACCTCAGTGCCTCAAGACGAAAGTCTTCAATCAATGTGTGTTACCAGTGATGACTTACGGCACCGAAACGTGGTCTTTCACTATCGGCCTCATCTCAAAGCTCAAAGTCGCTCAACGAGCTATGGAGAGGGCTATGCTCGGTGTTTCTCTACGTGATCGAATCCGAAATGAGGAGATCCGTAGACGAACTAAAGTCACCGATATAGCCCACCGGATTAGCAAGCTGAAGTGGCAATGGGCAGGCCATATTGCTCGCAGAGCAGATGGCCGATGGGGTCGAAAAGTGCTAGAGTGGAGACCGCGGACGAGCAAGCGCAGCGTAGGACGTCCACCAACGAGGTGGACAGACGACCTTGTAAAGGTCGCCGGAAGACGCTGGATGCAGGTCGCTTCCAACCGGTATATGTGGAGATCTAAAGGGGAGGCCTATGTTCAGCAGTGGACGTCCTATGGCTGAGATGATGATTTCTTTTTTGTAAAATAAGTAAGTAATAACAATACTAATAAGTAGCTATATTTCCTAATCATGGAAGAGATTTAAGTTGTTTACATTGTGATTATTATTTGTGCAAGTAGATATTCTTATTTTATTAAACTTTTTTCTTTTATTTGAACCTTTCACATAATTGATGAAGTATACTTTGTTACACCACGCAATAACAAAAGTATATTACATAAATGAGAATAAGTAGATGTTATGAACATTGATATTAATGCATACTAGCTTTTAAAGAAACTTGTTTACTGTCAAATAATAGTGTAATATAATATTATTAGTTTTGTTTGTTGACACTTTACGCGAATAACCGTGTAATGAATGTTTACTATTATTTACTTAGTCATAGAAATTTACAAGAAAAAAATATATAAAATGGTTTTTTACATATCGTCGGAAAACCGTTTAAATTAAAAAAAAAAACTAATTTAATATGTAAACATCTAATAAAATATCTAATGTATGAATTTATTATTTTATCTTTAATTTGATATAATTTGTTTAACCCTATAAACTACCAAATAACAGTTATTCAAATTTTATCGTTTTTATTTTTTCCTGTAAAGTTGTGGTTTTTGACTTACACGTTTATTCTGTGGGGCCATCGATTTATACATCCTTGTAAAATTATGGAAAACAACAAAGATAAATAAAGCATAATAGAAATTACAAGTGAAGTAATAAGAAGGCCAATGTAGGTCTTCCTAGAGCGTGTCCCAACTTTCATTTAAATCGATTGGGTGTTTTTAGAGAATAGCGTCACATGAGTAAATAAATAGCGTGGACAAAAATAATGACACGAATTTTTTATACAATAAGATACTTATCTAATATATAAAAATCAATTGCTGTTCGTTAGTCTCGCTAAAACTCGAGAACGGCTGGACCGATTTGGCTAATTTTGGTCTTGAATAATTTGCGAAAGTCCAGGGAAGGTTTAAATGGTGGGGCAGTACGAGGTTTGCCCGGTCAGCTAGTTTAATATACAAACATCCTTCAACATATACATGAGACAAACCCGCGTGTTTGATAATTAGGCAAAATATCAACAATAGCTCAGCAATTACAAGGCGCCTTTATATCTAAGATCATACATATATTACATCATACAACTCTTTATGTCACAAGCAAAAATGAATACATATTATACATATAAAAATTCGCAGGGCCAAGGTTGAACCGGCTAGATTAGATTTGATTATGTAATGATAATTATCTTTGTCTTAACTTTATTTTCAACAGGTTACTAGGTAGCTTACAATATGACTAATAATTCTAGGTCGTGTCTTTTTTCTCATAACAACGATGTAGATATTTTATTTAATTATAACTAGCAATGTAAGTATATGATTCGTTACGGAAGTCGTAGAACAAAAGTCCGGTTCGTGGTTGATCCGGGCTTATATCGTTGGCGAGTAAACTAGGCCTGTTTTAATAGCCAACCTATGGCCAATTAGCCATATCAGTGGCACTTCTTGTTGACCTTCCCTCCAAAATAAAACTTTTATTTTGAACGTGTTTAATGGAACAGTTATAATAATACGAATTTTAAAACAAACAAAACGAACCAATTATGTTTTCAATATCATTAAAATAATTACCTACGTGTTTCGTCACTAGTTAATAGTAAACCACATGTTTATTTATTTAACTGAAACCAGTTCCTTTAATAAATTCTAATAGTTTGCCAAGTTTAAACATCCTATGTCAATATGTTCTGCTTATACCGAATTAGTTCTTTGAACTAGTTAGGGTAAATGGATCGGCATTTTGTTTCAAAATGAGTCCCCCACCTCAGGGGAAATCACACAACGTTGATGTTTTTTTTTAAATATTTATAAATATTAAAATATTTATCAATTTCAAATAAAAGCCTATGTCATTTAGGAATAATAATTATAGATCTATGTATTAGTGAAAAAAAATGGTTCAGTAATTCTACACACTACTTCTTTCAAACAAATAATAAATATTAGCATGAGACTTTAATTCCTATAAAGGCTCGAACAGACACACGCGATTAATCGCACTGCGAAAACGAGCCAAGCTAATTTCCACTCTAAGAGGCTTTACTGGGAATCAAAGAATTTGTATGAGTGTTTATCAATTATAAACATTCAATTTGAGTATGATGTAGGTTGTCTATATCGACACTTTGGGAGGCCTATATCCAGAAATCTAACTGAAGTGAAGATGGCGAATTCCGGTATTTCCAATCTATCCATTCAAATAATTTATCCTTAAAACTGTTCCCTGTTATTTGAAGACTCCATTGCAAAAACGATGACGGTGATCTGGCTTATTTATATTTCCCTCTTTAAGAATTACATCAATAGGTGTGTAACGTTTCGAAGTAGGTACCTTTAAGACTTGTTTTTGCGATAGAAAAATAGTCACTTCTCCCGAGGCAGGTTTCTTTGTGTTTGGGCATTACTGAAATGGCCAAGTTTTCAGCCTGCTTCAAACACCTACCTAATAATGACAACCAGCTCTCAGAATAAGAGTACACCATGAGGTCGTATTTTTTCCTGATTCAGGATTTCTCGTTTGACAGTTACTTAAAAGGACATGGAGTGACTGACCAAGGTCAGTATCAACCATCAATAATTCATGTAACTATAACTATGCAACACAAATGTTATTATAGTACTTCATGATTGTTTGCAATTATATTTTATTTATGATTTGTATTGTCGGTTACCAAGGTATCTACAGAAATTACGCCCATGGAAAAACATGCATAATACGTATATTTTTTAGTGTTCCGTGACATTATTGTTGAGACAAAACGCTAATTATTGCCTTGGTATGCTTGAGTGGGTGTTAAGGCTTTGTCAATAGTTGTCTCAACTAAATGCAACACAGAAATCATTTAGTAAAATATTAATCAATCACGAAGTAATATTAATCCGACAGGTTGCAGCTAAAAAATACAAAACACTGGTTTTTTTACAATGTTTTCCTTTACCCAAAATAGTTAAAATTCCTTTGTCCAAAATAGTTAAAAGTTTATGTGAATGCTTTGTTGAGGTAGGTTAAACTCATAACCTCGTTAATGAGAGGGGAGATGTCAACTTTTGGGCCATCATGACATAAATTGCATAAATGTTTCAAATAGGACTTTTGGATGAAGCACCCCATTTATTCACTGTAATCTATTATATTTTAACAAATAAAGTTAGGGAAATATAGCGGGGTTTTTAAAACGATAATAACTCTAAAACATTTTTTAATCAGTAAACAACAAAGCATTTGATAGAATCTTTCGTGTTTCGCGGAATAAAGACTATGGGAAATTCCTAAAGCACGAATTTCGAATGGAAATTTGTTATGCCAGCGCATTTTGTTACTAACCAAACTTTATTTTTTCGTGAGTTTTGTGTGCGTCCCCACAAGCTAGATGAACAGTCGCGGGACTGTCTCATCAGGTAACTTTGACCCTGGAACGTAAAAGGCTATTGAAGGATCACCGTGGATTTTAGTCAGTACAAGTGTGATGCCATCTAGCCGATTTTGGCCACAGCGACTGCAGTCGATGACTTTTTTAGAGTGGTTGAGAGTTTTGATATGCCCTTTCATGTGCTCTCCAGTGACTCGCATATCCAACTTTTGCCGTAAAACTACGAGCACAAAGTGGACATGTAAGAACACCATTGATGACATTGTAAGTTATATTTGCAGGTGGTCTAGCTTTTAGGTCGTCACGCTTCTTGTCTCTCCCATCCTACCCTGGATGGGAGGACTCATTTGATGATTTTACCACGATGAAAAAAAAGCTAGATGAACAAATACCTCAAAAACTTTGTAGAAAAAAAATATGGTTGTCAATTGTCTGCTGTTGCATGCATGTTACGGGTTATCTTCTTCTCATCAAACATTTGTATGGTCTTCAGAACGGTTTACGTGTAGTTTTTCTAGGGCTGGTAGTTTAATGTTTGTAAATGCACCTACGATATTATTATAGGAGAAATTCAGAGTGGCCTAGTTAAAAAAATACCTTATGGGGAAGGTTGAAGATAGGGTATTGAAACGCAGCTTATGAAAAGTCTATAAAGTCCAATTCTAGTCTACGACGGTCCCAGGTGGGACACAATTAAATAACCAACGCCAAACTGAGCTTCGAAAATAGTTTAATATTTTTATTATCAATAACAGAGGAAATTATGCTTGTTCCTATTCCTCCGTTATTCTTTTATTTTACCATTTTGCGGGCTCCAAGAGAGCTAAATTAATTATTCTCCTTGCGACTTCGTCGAGCTTGGTTGTCACGGCACTTTTCTGGTGGTTGCCGTACTTGATTCTGGCTTTCGGGAGTTGCAGTAGTTTGAGAATAGTGTGGCCGGGTAGTCACAAATATTAACAGCATATTTCTAAAATGAAAATTAAGTAAACATAATACAATTACAAAACCCAGCACTACAAACCAGCACGTGTGATAGCAGCAGAAATAATTACCATGTGAATGTGAATCGTATGTGATCAGCGATGTGGGTCAATAACCTGTGGCGATGATCTGCGCCGGCGCACTAGGAAGTGCACTCAATGGCCGAAAGCGTGAGTAATTCCCAAATGACTCATATACTTTCAGAATCGAAGAGCCGGTGGCTAAATGCATTGATATATTTAGGGTTAAGTATTGCTTGCTGACCAGTGGTGGGCCCAGTGGTATCGGCCTCGACATACAATTTATTGGTCCCCAGGAACCCAGCAAGGCGCATTACTTTGTGTAATTTATTTCATCACCGCTGCTCTCAAGACGGTGTAGGAAAACATCGCGACGATACCGACAAAATTCGACATGTGACATCTACCAACCCGCACTGGGCCCTCGTGGTGGATTATGGCTCGCTCCCTCTCACAGAGAGGAGGCCTGTGTCCCAACAGTGGGGACATTTATAGGCTAATGATGATGATGATGACTGCTTGTCGATGTAGTATGTGATAAGGTTTGTGGATGGATTATTACATTCCAAGTATCTTCTGTTCCGCGGACAGCACGCAAGACTACTGATCCTAACAGTCCTTACAGGTGCTCAAAACCCCAAAAGTCTGACAGCCAATCTTACTAGGAGGCAATACCTATGTAGTATCAACTAAATGATGTAATTCATATAAGCAGTCGCTCCATGTAATTGTAAAACACTGGTATACAGCTGCGTCAGGCTAACCCAACACATAATGATCCGGGGCCGCAGGACTGTCTCATCAGGCCCTGCAACATAAAAGGCTATCGTGGATTTTAGTCAGCACAAGCCTGACAGTCCCTCCCGTCCTGTTTTGGGTGGGAGGCCTCATTTCATGATTTTACCACGATTAAAAAAATGGTACTCATTGAGAACGTTAATGTGAAAATAAAATAAAATAATTACATCCTTTAGAGCTCCAAGTGTGCTCCGCGGAGCCCTGGGGCTCCGCGAGAATACAGCTACCAACAAAATATCGCAATAGACTGGATGCCGAACCATATGTAAGAACCCGATTAATGAAATTAATAGATTTAAAAAATCTAAAAACCCACGTTTTTAAATGTCCTAAAAATAAGAAAATAACCCTACGGGGCTGAGAGAGGGGCCACTCAAAACGTGGGGGCGTATATTATTTAAGAGATTATTTGTGGGATATATTTACATGACGTGTAATAGATCGTGGGTGTAACTTGCAAAGATACGCCCCCACGTTTTGAGTGGCCCCTCTCTCAGCCCCGTAGGGTTATTTTCTTATTTTTAGGACATTTAAAAACGTGGGTTTTTAGATTTTTTAAATCTATTAAATATTTTATTATTATTATCTTTGTTCATCGGGTTTGAAGCTACCCTGAAAATTTCAGCCTGTTAGCTTATCGGGAAGTGCCTCAAAGCCTGTCCGCCATGTTGGACGTCCGCCATATTGGATTTAAGTCACGTGACTATTTTTTCGTACTCCTGACAGCAAACCCTTTCATTTGATATCCATATCTTAGGGGTGCATTTCAAATAGCCTGTCTGCCATGTTGGACGTCCTCCATATTGGATTTAAGTCACGTGACTATTTTTTTCGTATTCCTGACAGCAAATCCTTTCATTTAATATCCATATCTTAGGGGTGCATTTCTAATAGCCTGTCTGCCATCTTGGACGTCCGCCATATTGGATTTAAGTCACGAGACTATTTTTTTCGTATTCCTGACAGCAAACCCTTTCATTTGATACCCATATCATAGGGGTGGATTTCAAACAGCCAGTCCGCCATCTTGGGGAGGCCGCCATATTGGATTTGTTATGACGTTTCTTAGATAGTCATGCATTGTCATCAGAACTCAGAGCGTGTGCAAAATTTCAGCCTGCTAGCTTATCGGGAAGTGCCTCAAAATTGAGTTGCAAAAGTCCAACCGGAACGACAAACAAACAAATAAACAAACAAACAAGAAATGTGAGTGTATAAAAACGTGGGAATAACAGTTTCACACATCTTATTAGATTTTTTTTTTCATTTATTGAAGAATGCACGTAACTTTTTGTTTTATTTTGGGGTTCTGTCAAACATTTAGCTTTAGAGTGTACACCGTACGGCATTTCATACAAGCTTCCAAGTTATAATTTTCTGAAATCACGTTTATGAAGAATAAATAGGTCTAAAAGTTAAAGAAAGGAACATTCCCAAAATGTCAAAGATAAAACTTAAAAAAGGAAAATATAAAATACGTCCGGGGGGAAGACCAGTTTTTCCGGCCGGTGCACCCTGGGATGCGGGCAAAACTCTTCCGGGTTTCTTTGCCCGTATGCGAATAGCCTGTCGGGTGGACGCTCCAACGCGTGTCCCTCTGAACAGCAGAGGGCACAGCGACGGAGCGGGCTTGCGGACGGTGAGTAATGGGTATGCTCGCCGTCCGACCAAGGACCAAGCCCGGGTCGGTGGCGCGTCGTGTTTCACGCGTCACCGACGGGGCCCCTTATGGGGCCAAATGCCTGCCGGGGTCGCGGATTTTTCTTAATTCAGGATACCTTGGCCCCGGAACGTAAAGGGCATCCGAAGGAACACTGGTGGATTTTAGTCAGTAAGAGTCTGACAGTCCCTTCCACCCCACCCAGGGCGGGAGGACTCATTTGATGATTTTGCCACGCCAAAAAAAAAAAGACGTAAGTACACGCTAATAAGGCTGCTAGCAATATAATGTTTGAAAAAACAACTCTCCTTTTCAATAAATCTTTTACCTTTCACAAGTTATAAATGATGTGCAAGCCATGACCCGACGGTATTTCCAGTCATCAAAACAAAGTTCTTCTATTCTAGCTTTAACGCCATATTTTTCCTGTTGATTTTTTGTTTTCTAAATAATCCTTATTGCTCCCATTCATCATGAGTTGGTAAAGTACACAGAAATCTTGTTAAACTGCACAGTTCTATGCCCAACGGGTAAACCTTTAACATTGTCTGTGTTAATGGATTACTCATGCCTACTCATATTACTCGTAGTGTCACCAACTAGCTGTTCCGCCGGCAAAATGGTAATTTTTTATTTTTTTTAAAAACTTTTCCCAACACTAAGAATTTGGGGTGCTAAGACAGGAAACCTCCACGTGCGCCCGTGGACTGGAGTTCCCTCTCGGATACGTCCGACGGGAAGACCAGTTTTTCGGGCCGGTGCGCCCTGGGATGCGGGTAAAAACTCTCCTTAGGCACTGTGTGCCTAAGGGGTTTCTTTGCCCGTATGCAAATAGCCTGTCGGGTGGACGCTCCAACGCGTGTCCCTCTGAACAGCAGAGGGCACAGCGGCGGAGCGGGCTTGCGGACGGTGAGTAATGGGTATGCTCGCCGTCCGACCAAGGACCAAGCCCGGGTCGGTGGCGCGTCGTGTTTCACGCGTCACCGACGGGGCCCCTTATGGGGCCAAATGCCTGCCGGGGTCGCGGATTTTTCTTAATCCAGGATACCGTGGCCCCGGAACGTAAAGGGCATCCGACGGAACACGGGTGGATTTTAGTCAGTAAGAGTCTGACAGTCCCTCCCGCCCCACCCAGGGCGGGAGGACTCATTTGATGATTTTGCCAACCTAAAAAAAAAAAAAAAAAAAAAAAAAAAAAAAAAACACTAAGAATTTATCCTGCTTCGTGGATGCGTTTACAAACTTAGAAACTCACATACACAAACACCCAGACCCGGAACAATCTATTAAGTGTTCTGTGGTCATGCAAATATTAGTTCCGTGCGGGAATTGAACCCGCGCCACGCTGCTTAGCAGTCCAATCGCTCAGCAACTGCTATAACCGTGAGGTCAAATATGTTATTTGTTTACGTAATTGTTATTATGTTTTTAACTCCAAATTCTACACCAGTCTTCAGTCAGTACATTGTCTTCGGAGCAGATAGTTGGTGGGCTGTGCTCATTGCTAGGTATCTAAAGGTGCCGATTCGCGCGCGAGACCGCAACAGAAGACAGCGACAGGCGACAGGAGACCGCGACACTTTTCGCGCTGTCTTCTGCATAGGCGGCGGTTCACGCCGCGACAGGGAGACCGAGACAGGAGACCGCTACACTTGTCATTGCCTAATGTTAAGTACTGTCGCGGTCTCCTGTCGAGGTCTCCTGTCGCTGTCTCCTGTCGCTGTCTCGCGCGCGAACCGGCACCTTAATGCGGCAACGCTGCCAGGCAGCGTTCTGGACACGTATGCCGTTGGCAGAGATGTGAATACATTAGTTATAGCGGCCATACACCATACTGCCTATCGTACAATCGGCATGACGCTGCCGATTTGATCAGTTAGATTTGACCGTGTGTGGGCGTGGAATCCATCAAATTGGCTTGATCATGCCGATTTGATCATGCCGATTTGATCATGCCAATTTGATCAAATCGATTTGATCAAATCGGAATGATCAAACTTCAAATCGGCAGCAGTGATACCAACTTAGCAACTTTATAGCTAGATCTAGCTAATATTCGGTAGCTACTTTTTAACCGACGTAAAAAAAAGGAGGAGGTTTTCAATTCGAAACGTATATTTTTTTGGAACGAAGTTCCTTAATGGCGCGTTGCGAAAGGGGGCTAGGCGGAAAAAATTGTAACGACACTTTTTACAGACTGCGCGACGCAAAGGAGGGTAATGTGTGTATTACCATGGAATGGAATGGACTGGACTGTTATGGAGTGGAGTGGAGTGGAGTGGAGTGGAGTGGAGTGGAGTGGAGTGGAGTGGAGTGGAGTGGAGTGGAGTGGAATGGAGGGTCGAAAATCGCCTGAACCTTTTTTTAACTTGCTATCGTTAAGCAAGTTAAAAAAACAGGTTCAAGCGATTTTTGACCTTATTGACATTCAAAATTTAGTTTGATTTTTCTCACATTCTTGTTAGCTAACATTGCTCCTTCATTAAAATCCGATGTTTGCATGAATGTCAATAAAGTCGAAAATCGCTTGAAGGTCGGAAAACATTTGCTTAACGATAAGCAAATGTTTTCCGACCTTCACTTGTATTACCAACTGATTCCCACTAGTGGGATAAATCGGTAAAAAAAAAGTCGGTAAAAAAGTAGCTAAAAAGTTAAGCCACAAGTTTTATAAAATTGTAGCTGTCGGTCACCGAATAATAGCTAGATCTAGCTATAAAGTTGCTAAGTTGGCATCACCGCTGCCAATTTGAAGTTTGATCAAATCGATCGTCATGCCGATTGGACGATAGGCAGTATGGTGTATGGTGTATATGGACGAACTGCCAATTTGATCAAATCGATCGTCATGCCGATTGTACGATAGGCAGTATGGTGTATGGCCGCTATTAGATTATTTATTACTAGCGACCCGTCCCGGCTCCGCCCGGGTACAATTTCTGCTATATTATGCATGTTAAATATATGTAAACCTTCCTCTTGAATCACACTATCTACAAAAAAAAATCCGCATCAAAATCCGTTGCTTAGTTTTAAAGATTTAAGCATAAATAGGGAATTAGGGACAGACAGACAGCGGGATGCGACTTTGTTTTATACTATGTAGTGATTGTTCTATTGTAAAATAAGTCGCTATAAACATTAGGTCAGAGACCTAAACAGGCTGTAACAGGCTTCTCTGAAGTTGTCGTGGATATTCCTTGTTACTCGTATTACAGAGACCTCTTAACCCGTCGAATCAAAAACTACCTTACCTTTTAAGCAGTAAATTATCTTTTCTTTTTCCAAGCTTTTCTTTATTAGCAAATGTTTTTTCCTGTGCTACCTTAGACCAGCTACAGTTTCTTCAAAGCGTCCTCTCATAGTCGTACCATATCAGAGTCCGTTGCTTGACATTTATGAGCCTCTGTCAAACGGTGCTATAATAGGCTAGTTGCCCTAAAAAATGTAATTAGTCCGTCTTTTAGATTATTCCAAAATAAGGGACACGTATTTTTTTATTTGTAAATTAGACTAAAAGTAACAAAGATATAGCCTATTAAAATTACGTGTGACGTCACGCCGCGTGGCATTTTTTCGCGCGGGGTGACGTCACACGTAACTTTAATGGGCTATATCTTTGTTATTTTTTGTTTAATCGAAAAAAGAAAAAATACGTGTCCAATATTTTTTATAATCTAAAATACGGGCTAAATAGAATGTAATTATTTTGACCCTGGAAACTACCCTATACTCAGTGCTTTCCGACCTAAATCGTCAGGGACACCTTTTCTTCGTCTTATTGGTCTTATAATATCTTATTATTATTTCTGTATTATTACACCTAACAAAAACAGATAGCATTACTTCTATACAATTCCAGATTTTTATGCTCGAAAATGTCACGATCTGAAGACGACAGAAGAAATAATAAGAGTTTATTCCACTTTGGAAAAATTAGGGGTGAATGAATTTGGGGTGAAACTATTCAGAGGTGAATTCAGGACACCAAATGTGTTTTATTTTACCTAGGTGATATCACGCAGGTGAACAAAGTGGAATAAACCATAATAACATGTCTTCTTTACTTTTCAGACATCGCTAAACGTAGGAGATTAGAAATCTTTCTATATTTTGACGTCTGTCTATTCTTCCGTCGAAAAAACCTGTTTCTACCGTTTCATGCAACTCGTGTAAGACAATACGATGCAAAAGATTTATCTTATCGTGTAAGACAATACGATGATCTCGTTTATTTACGGTCTTCACAAAAGGAGGACATGCTATGCTCTTATGTAAGATTTTAAAAATAAATGTTTACTATAGCTTTTACTATGTAGGTATATGACATGATTTCATTTCTCATGTGAACTTTCAGACAATACACAATTTTGAGTCATACATAAAGCTTACAACATCATACCTACTTAGTTATTTGAAAAAATAAAACTAAACAATGAAGCATTCTGATTTCATTTACACGTCTACCTGTTAATATTGTTTTTTATTTGTAGTACATTAATAAAAATCTGTCACTTATAAGTACCTAGTTTTTGAATTAGCATTTCAAATGTTTATGAATGATTTATTCAAATTATAATATCTAGTACCTAATGTATCTAAGCAAGTTTTTTTTTGTTTAACCCTGTTTAAGTATAATGGGTAGCGCACAAAAACAAGGTGCAATAAAGGTGAAACCGCAATAGGCGGAACTGCACTGCAGCGGAACTGCGTGGCAAAGAAAAGCGTTGTGTCGCGCAGTTCCGCTGCAGTGCAGTTCCGCCTGTGTATCATAAATGAGCCGTCAATTATGAAATAAAAAATCTACAAACCCACGTTTTTAAATGTCCTAAAAATAAGAAAATAACCCTACGGGGCTGAGAGAGGGGCCACTCAAAACGTAGGGGCGTATATTATTTAAGGGGTTATTTATGGGATATATTTACATGACGTGTATAGATCGTGGGTGTAACTTGCAAAGATACGCCCCCACGTTTTGAGTGGCCCCTCTCTTAGCCCCGTAGGGTTATTTTCTTATTTTTAGGACATTTAAAAACGTGCATTTTTAGATTTTTTAAATCTATTAATTATTTTATTATTTTTATCATTGTTCATCGGGTTTGAAGCTACCCTGAAAATTTCAGCCGACTAGCTTATCGGGAAGTGCCTCAAAGCCTGTCCGCCATCTTGGATGTCCGCCATATTGGATTTAAGTCACATGACTATTTTTTCGTATTCCTGACAGCAAACCCTTTCATTTGATACCCATATCATGGGGGTGGATTTCAAACAGCCAGTCTACCATCTTGGACGTCCGCCATATTGGATTTAAGTCACGTGACTATTTTTTTCGTATTCCTGACAGCAAACCCTTTCATTTGATACCCATATCAGGGGGGTGGGTTTCAAACAGCCAGTCCGCCATCTTGGGGAGGCCGCCATATTGGATTTGTTATGACGTTGACGTCGATGAACTCAAAGCGTGTACAAAATTTCAGCCTGCTAGCTTATCGGGAAGTGTCTCAAAATTGAGTTGCAAAAGTCCAACCGGAACGACAAACAAACAAACAAGAAAAGTGAGTGTAGTAAAAACCGGCCAAGTGCGAGTTGGACTCGCCCATGAAGGGTTCCGTAGCAGCAAGCATAGATTAGAGATATGATTATATTGAGATTAGTAAGTAATATACACAAACAATAAAAATAACTTTGTTTTTCATAGTATTTGTATGAATGGCAAAGTTATATTTGCGGTTTTTGAAAATGTACTATATCTCAAAAACTGCTAACTGTATCTCATCCAAACCAATTTTCGTTGGTAGTTTTGGTTGAGGTCTACATAATATATTTTTTTTAGTTTTATCATTCTCTTATTTTAGAAGTTACGGGGGGGGGGACACACTTTTTACCACTTTGGAAGTGTCTCTCGCGCAAACTGTTCAGTTTAGAAAAAAAATATGTTAGTAACCTCAATATCATTTTTAAAGACCTATTCATAGATAGCCCACACGTATGGGTTTGGTGAAATTTTTTTTTTTTGAGTTTCAATTCTAAGTATGGGGGGCACCCCCAAAATTTGTTTTGTTTTGATTTTTGTGTGAAAATCCTAATGCGGTTCACATAATACATCTTTCTACCAAGTTTCAACAGGATAGCTCTTATACTTTCGACAAAAAGTGGCTGTGACATACACGGACAGACAGACAGACAGACAGACAGACAGACATGACGAATCTATAAGGGTTCCGTTTTTGCCATTTGGCTACGGAACCCTAAAAAAAGCGAGTTTATAAAAACGGGGGAAAAAATGGCATTTACAGAACATTTTTTTTCTGGCATAATTTTCTAGTGTCTGGTGACGAAATAGTACATTGTTTACCGAGAGGAGAAAGTGACCGATTACCGTCGAGGGTGTCGTTTGAAACACCCGAGATCGGGAATCGCACTTTCTCTCGAGTGATACATAGTGCTTTATACTACACCTACGAGGAAAATAGACTGAGGAAAGTATGGAGGAACCGCAACATCACCAAAGCCACGAAAACCCGGCTCTTACAGGCACTGGTGTTAACCATATTTCTATACGCAGCCGAGACCTGGACGCTGAGGGAATCTGAAAAAAGTAAAATAGACGCTCTGGAAATGTGGTGCTGGAGGAAAATGCTTGGAGTCTCCTGGACTGAATTTCGTACCAACATATCCATTCTCCAAGAGCTCGGTATCAAGCAGCGTCTGTCAGCTACGGTCCAGGCTCGAATACATCAGTTCTTTGGTCACGTGTCCCGGAGAGGCAACGACTCTGTTGAGCGCCTTGTTGTCCAGGGGAAAGTAGAAGGCACGAGAGCACGCGGCAGGTCACCCATGCGATGGACTGACCAGATCAAGTCTGCTGTAGGTGGTCCGCTACACGAGTGCACAAGAATTAATTACAGCCGACAGGGAGGGATGGCGCCGCATTGTGAGGCGAATTATGGCAGCACAATGTCTCGCTGCAACATGCTGACCACGACCACTCTGTCAAGAGTGAATCGACGAAGAAGAACGAGGAAAATAAATAGTACTTTTCAACATTGAGTATATAGACCATAACGTACTTGGTTTGTATTTTTGCGCTTTTTCACTGAAATAAGCTAGCAAAACAGTTTCAGAAAATGATGCCGCATTTTTTTTTCACTTTTCCATTGCAAAAAATCGTCGTAAGTTTTATTATATTTTTTAATTGATTTCTGTGGTAAAAGGTTATCAATCAGTATTTTTGCTGTTTCCTTCAACTGCGGCGGAGTTAAAAAATCTTCATCATCACTATCAGTACTTATCATTTATAGTTTTATTTTACTTTCTACGAAAACTGAATCCTCAAACAACACACAAATTGAAAATTGGGCCAATGGCGTCTGCAATATTCACATGTTCTTTTTTCAAATTGTTTATCGTGCCGCCGCAGGGTCGCTCTGCCAGCCCGACACCATTCAACACACATCTAGTGGCCAGTGTCATTTTGCGAACTTGGAGATAAAAACTCACTGTAAAAACTTTTTGGCTTTTGATATTTAGGTTACCGGCGCATAGTCTTACCCAAAATTAAAAAAGAAAAACCACGTAAGAAATGGATTTTCATACACTTTTCTCTCCCGCTCAGATGCGTTTTCTCCCCGCATATTTGTTCGCTATGCAATGACGTACTTTCTACCGTAAATTTGATAAAGTATCAAGATACTTTCCAAGCAGGTGTAGTATAAACAATTATAATGTATATAGGTATAGTTTGAACTCCTGCAGGCTTATTCACAACCATTCGACTCGATTCCGTACCGAATCGAACGTCTAAGATATCGAAGATGTCCTCCAAACGCTATTCACAGATCCGATACCGAATTATTTTGACAGTTTAAATTCGATATGAGACTCGAATCTTTCCGACAGCTGTTTGCTATCGGGAGTCATACCGAAGAAAATTTAAACAAAGAAATAATTGTAATTCCAGCCTATTTCAGTGGAATTAAAAGACTGTAAACTTTTTATCACTGCCTGAAGTAAGTAAATGAAGTTTTTTATTGTATTGACCGTATTTCATTGATGATTTGATATCCGCATCTACATTTTTTACAGTTCAAAGTGTTTATGAAATTCGTTGGTATTTTGGTAGATGGAGTATTTGATTGTGCAAGCCAGAGACCGCCAGCGTGCAGCAGGACAACAGAGGCAGTAGACGTTGTCTCTTCATAGAGCCATAAAGGATGTGACGAATCCTTTTGCCGACCCGCGGTTTCAGTCGGTGTATAGATTAACTCCCGACATGGCCCTTAACCTTATTGAAGAGCTAAGGCCCTATTACCCAAACTCGCACTCATCTGCCGCAATCCCCATAGAAATTAAAGTAAGTAAAAGGACTATAGAACTAATACTGTTATCTTCATTATGCGCCGCGAACAACACGACTGTATCCACTTTCTATGTTATTGGCCAATGAGAAGTTTGCCATCAACTCTGACACAAATTCAAATGCGAACCTTTCATAGTAAAATGTACCTATCTATGAGATCCCATGTACTTACACCCAAGTCAAATCCAATTGTTTTCTAATAAGATATGTTACTTATCAACATTTAGTGACTGTATCTATAATCTTTATTTCTATCTATACTATTGTTCCTTTCTTTTGAGCACAAAACTTGAAGTTTATGTGTCCAAACTGTAGATTTTTGACAATCAGTGAGTAAGCTAAAATAGAGGTAGAAATAGAAGGTAATTTGGGGGTATAGCTAGTTGATGAAAAATCAGTTATAGTTTAGTTCCCTTTATAAATTGAAAAATAAAACTAAGTACGCAGCTTTATTTAAAAGAACACTTTTTCCGCTAATCGCTACGCCAGTTTGACAGACGGCTGTTTACAAAGCATGTTTATTCGAAATAAAGTTTATTTTGGTTAATAATAAAATCATTGTGTATCGTTTGTTGTCTATTAAATTACTAGCTTTATATTCCTTAGTTAAACGGAACGAAATATTCAAACAAACCAATTTTATTTACTACTTTAAATTTTCTACCACGATCGTCTATTTACTACCATTTTGTAGCGTTCCCCATAAACACAATGGTCAATCGGATAGAAAAAAACGCATCCGTTCGGATCTGTGAATAACGTTTTGACAGTTCTTCGGCTCGGAAATGAGATTGTCGAATACGGTTCCTTACCGACACGGAAACGTATCGAACGGTTGTGAATAAGCCTGCTGGTCTCTTTTTACCCGACTACGGCAAAGCCAAAAGGAGGGTCATGATTTTGCCTCAAAGTTTACTATTCATAGAAGTCTGAAAAAAAGATAATCCATGTAAAAGTTTTAGAGATTAAAGTGTAAAGGTGCATTCACACGTGGTAAAATCATCAAATGAGTCCTCCCACCCAGGTTGGGACGGGAGGGACTGTCAGACTCGTACTGACTAAAATTCACGGTGATCCTTCAATAGCCCTTTACGTTCCAGGACCACGGGTTACCTGATGAGACAGTCCTGCGAGAACTGAGTCGCGACGTTCCCGGGTGTGTGGGGATAAAAGTATGAAACTTGTATGGAAAAGGAAATATTATTTGACGTGCCTGATCGGTGACGTCACTGATAGATCACGTGCTGGTGACTGACGTGTGGGAACAAAGTCATACTAGGAGTATAGAAATATTTTGTTTATTAAACCGGGCCGGTGACGTGACGTGACGGTGACTGATGAGTGTGAATGCACCTTAAATCTAAAGAAGAAATAAGTGCATTTTCTATCAAAATAAACTGCGGAATACGTAAATAGACTTTTTAATACACTTGCATGAAAATTGACATTTTATGGGGGAGTTTTCTGTGCGTAAAATGCAATTTCTCGCACTAGTTAAATAAAAAACCGTACTACCAACATAATAAATTAATATGGGCTCTCTATGCAACCAAAGAGACTTTAGTCTAATCTTTTTTCATTTTTACTAAAGTATTAATTCAATATTTTTTTCTTCGTTACAAGACTGATAATAATCATGCAAAAAAAAATGAAATTTGTTATTTGTTATTTATTTGTTCAAATAATAAAGCAATATTAGTATCGACATAAACAAAACATTGGCTGTATGAGTACACTGCCTTTGCGTATGATGACAAAAAATATACTTGGCGCCATTTTCGTAAAATTTTCTACGCTAAGGGTCAGTTCAGACCGAGACGCGAAGCGACGCGACGATGCGTGAAGAGGCCTGTCATTTCACGCTGCGTCGCGCTACGTCTCGCGGCGCCGCGATGCGCCTCGCTGCGCCGCGAGACGCATCGCAACGTCGCGAGGCGCATGCAGACGCCGCGCGGTGCAGCAGAACGTGTCTAGATTTTCCACGTGTTGCCGCCCCGCCCCGCGTCCTCCCGCAGTCCCATTTGCAAATGGCGGCCTCAGCTACATAGTCCAGGGGCCAGAGGTAGTTGAGTATGCAAAATCCGAGTGACGGCAACTATGACCGAATTCATAAACATAATATTATTATGCGCTTTATCTGTCCCACAAAAAGCTGTGATCTGATTTTTCTATAAATTATTACGGAAATAATCATTTAAATGACATTTAAATCATGTACTCAATACATTCCGTTTACGATTAAGAGAAGAGGGCGAAAAAAAATGAACCAAAAAATTGACCGGCAAGTTCTCATTGTTATTCTTTGACCTTTTCTTAACTTAAATCGGTTGGCGAAATTCGTTACTCACAATTATGCATACTCAGTCACCTCTAGCTCCCGGTCTTCACCTCGCATCGTGGAGCGGCCGCGAGTGGCGTTAGCGGCTCCGCGCTGCGCCGCGCGGCGTCGTTGTGCCTTGAGAGGCGCAGCGCAGCACCGCTGCTTTGAGATGCGTCGCGCTGCGCCGCGAGGCGTCGCGCGGCGCATCGCGGCGCATCGCTGCGCATCTCAACGTATTCTAAATTCTCACAACGAAATGTGTATCTTTTGTTTTAGAAAATAAAGTCGTAATTTGAATGGCTCTTAAAAGTGTGCGCGCATCGTCGCGTCGCTTCGCGTCTCGGTCTGAACTGACCCTAAGTGAATTTTGTTTGCAAAAAGTAAATAATTATAAAAATGAGTGACACGGAAGAAAATATTTTTGATTTCACTCCACCGGAATTGGATTTATTAGCCCAAAATGCTAGTGAATGCACTTTAACGGAAAAATCAAAAAACCTATACATGAGTGCATATGAAGATTTTCTAACCTGGAAAACAAATAAAAATGCAGTTTCGTTTTCTGAAAAAGTACTTTTAGCTTACTTTTATGAGATGTCTACGAAATACAAACCTTCTACCTTGTGGTCTAAATTTTCCATGATCAAAAGTATCTTGAAAATCAAAAATAACGTGGATGTAAGTAAATACGCAACATTGGCTGCTTTTTTAAAAAGAAAATCCGATGGCTTTCAGAGCAAAAAATCCAAAATATTTACGTCAAATGATATCGAAAGATTTCTCAATGAAGCTCCAGATAATCAATATTTGGCAACAAAGGTTGCGCTGATTTTCGGCGTAGTTGGCGCATGTCGCCGCGAAGAACTATCTAATATAACCTTAAAAGACATCGAGACACACGGTGAAAATATGATGCTAATCAAGATACTGAACACTAAAAATAAAATTTCAAGAAGTTTTGTTATTGATGGGGAATTTTTTAAAATTGTGAAAAAGTATGAAGCCCAAAGATCACACAAAGGAAAAAGCGATCGCTTCTTCCAAAATTACCAAAAGGGCAAGTGTACAGCACAATCTATTGGTATTAGTAAATTCGGCAACATGCCTAAACAAATCGCAAAATTTCTCGGTTTGCCAGATGCTGAGAGTTACACCGGGCACTCTTTCAGGCGGACCTCTGCCACTATGTTTGCAGATGCTGGAGCTACTTTAACCTCAATAAAAAGGCTAGGAGGGTGGAAATCAGATAAAGTGGCTGAAGGCTACATTGAGGATTCATTTAACAATAAGCTTGAAACAGGAAAAAAAATAACACAGTCAATTAAAATAAAATCAACACCTCCACCGAACAATATTGAAGAGATTGTTTTACCATCTACCTCTACTGACTTTACAAACTCTCCATCAACAACCAAACGCCGCCGTTGTACAACACCTATTCCTGAAAATACGTCATATGAAATCAACAATAGTTTGTCTCAAACACTAAACTTACCGCCTAAGACTGCGCCAGTCAACATTACAAAATGTTCTAATTTTAATGTTTATGTTAATTATATTTTTTGTAAAAAATGAATAATTTTTTATTATTAAAATTTTTATTTCTTCGCAACTGTATTAAAAATAGTTGTTCAATACACGTGCGAATCTGTCTTTACAACTCGTTCCAGCTATTGACCCTCGCCTACGGCTCGGCTCAAAAGTTGGAACTCGTTCATAAAGACAGACTTCTCGCACTTGTATCGAAAATAACTATTTTAATACAGTTGCTCAAAAAGTGGCATATTGCAGGGACGTATAGCGTTCGGTAAGTGGGCTATTACACACTAGTGCTTTTTTTTTACCTTTCCCGCACTAGTGCGTTCTCAGTCCCAACTGTCAAAATAATGTCTATTAAAAAGAAAAACCAACCATGAAGTTTTTACTAAAGAGTTTTTGTGATTCACACAGAAACGTATATTTCTAAAAAGAAGCACTACAAATTCATTTCAATGTCAGATTTAATGATTTAATTGAATGACTTAGGTCAGGTTTCATTTCATTTCATCTCATTTTCATTTCATATCAATAAAAAAATCTACTGAAGACTAAGCTGTATGGGCGTTCCCTTTGCCTACCAAAATGGGTGAAGAAAAAAAAAAACTCTGCCTATTCTACGATTCTACGGTTGGCGTCTTTTCCAGAAATTTTCTTTTCGAGGATAGTTTATTATGTTTTATTATTTATTACATTGCTTCATTTTTTCGCAACTGTATTAAAAAAATAGTCGTTCAGTACACGTGCGGAACCGTCATTGCAACTTGTTCCGACTGTCAACCCTCGCCTACTCGGCTCGGGCCTATAGTACTATTAAGTATTCTGTGGCTCGGGTAGACATTTGTCGGAACTCTTTGCAATGACAGCCTTTGCGCACTTGTAATGAAATATAGTGGTAGCTGATTTGTACCATAGGCTTTCGATGTGATGACAGGAATTCTGAATAACACATTTTATCGGGAGTGATATGAAAATTCGTATGACGTTATTGCGACTCACGCTATTTCGAAAAAAAAATGAGAGTGGTACCTACGCCAGTTCGAAAACACATTAAGTCGAAAACCATTATTTCATTAAACCTAGGATATAAGTGATTAAAACCCGTATCTCTGATAGAACGTCGATTAATAACTTAATATTTGTTTGATTTTAACACACTTTGTGAGAACCTGTCACAACTCTCATTGGCGACTTTATGATAAACTATCGAGATTAAGATTTTAATTGCGTGTAAGTTTTGTTTGATTGAAGTTAATTACAGGCACTCCCTTTTCCTGTAATCTACAATTTTACCTATCACGTTTATTTAAATCTGTATAAAAAAAAATTACATTTAAGATTGTCTCAACAAGACCTTTCATTTGATATGTCACACGATGAAGTTTTCAATTTTTTTTTTTAATTTTCCTCTTCCCCCCAAAAAATTACCTCCCGTATACAGATATGGACTTCTTATAGGTTTTCCTATAATCTGTAAGTAGAAAAATAATTTCTGTATTTTTTTCAGGCAACCCTGAAAAAAAAAATTTTTTCAGGGTTGCCTGGCCCGTTACCACCAGTCAACCATTCTATCGGGGTCTGGCTCCAATTAAATATGTAAGTACTGTGTTCTGTCGGTGTGCACGAGTTCCAGTTCATCATTTATGATATCTAATTATATTGAGGCCAAGTGCAAATCTATCGTAATAAATACTGAGATCATAAAATTGCTAATTAATTAGACCATTAGTTAGGGTATTGAATGATGATCAGGTATTTTTTTTATAATAAAAGCATCAAAACTCGGCAGGATTTTTAAAGCGTTATAAATGACTCGTAAGTCATTTATGTCGCTTTAAAAATCCAATAAATGACAAAAGAAAACATGTGACAATAATTTAATTTTTGAGAATCTGACGGACAACTTAATTAGATTTTTTAAATGTTTATACGCATTAACGCGTCGCGTATCGTTTAGCTTTTTTTGAATAAGAAACGTTTAAAAAGGAATTCAATATTCGCCCTAGAAGAGGAGTCTTATTGGTAATGCGGCTGGAGTAATAATCCAGAAGACGCGGGTTCCATTCGCAGCTGAATTTTCCATTCCTCAAAAAAAAAAGCTTTAATTAGATTTTTCATTTATCTTGCCTTTTGAACAGCTTTCACGACGAGACCGATATTGTAATGGCCAACTCTGGTTCGTGGGACGAGTGATTATTTTTCTCGATTACGATGTTGGTTTCTGTCCGGGGCCTCGTCAGAAGTTTAACGAATAAGGTAGTATTTTCCAAAGTTCCAACAAGCGTTTCGTAAATGATTGTGAGAATTTCTAAACATCTGATTTGGTAGTTTGCTCAGCAACAACTTAGTATCTACCTACCTACAATCCATAATTCAGTTTGGAGTCAATAACATTATGACACCTGGTTAGACTCTTAATTCGATCGATATTTCTTTTATTTATGTATACACCGATTACTCCGTGGGTTCTGATCCGATTTGTGTGATTCTTCTTCTGTTCGATGCAGTATAGCTGCCATTTGGTCCTATAAAAAATCATTCAGTTTTGTTAAGTAGTTTAATTTTTATGAGTAGTTTTCGCTATTGTGTACTTGGACTATGTTATTATGGGTACCTACTACTGATTACAAAATTCTAGTGCAGGTGTAAGAAAATTACGTATTTTTGATAAGAATTTGAGTTGAAAAGAACTAAAAGTTTTTTTCATTTTATCCTTTTCACCAGACTGCCCCACTCACTAACAGACAGTGATGAGTCAAGCCAGTCTTTTAGGACGAAATAATGCACTAAAAAAGAACAAAACATTAATTGAGGAAAGTGAATCTGAACGTAGACACCGCTAAAATAAATACCGCACCGCACCGCGTAAATAAATTCGAGATACCAGGTGGACATTCGCAAAATAGAGATCTTAATATTCTATGACATTAAAAAACAAATAAAATTTGATGTAGATAAACAAAATTTTACTGTTGTCTTTTGTTATCCATATTTGTTATCTTCTTCTTCTTCTTATATATAAAAATCAATTGCTGTTCGTTAGTCTCGCTAAAACTCGAGAACGGCTGGACCGATTTGGCTAATTTTGGTCTTGAATTACTTCTGGAAGTCCAGGGAAGGTTTAAAAGGTGAGGCGGTACGAAGTTTGCCCGGTCAGCTAGTCTTATATATAAAAATCAATTGCTGTTCGTTAGTCTCGCTAAAACTCGAGAACGGCTGGACCGATTTGGCTAATTTTGGTCTTGAATTACTTCTGGAAGTCCAGGGAAGGTTTAAAAGGTGAGGCGGTACGAAGTTTGCCCGGTCAGCTAGTCTTCTTCTTCTTCTTATATATAAAAATCAATTGCTGTTCGTTAGTCTCGCTAAAACTCGAGAACGGCTTGACCGATTTGGCTAATTTTGGTCTTGAATTACTTCTGGAAGTCCAGGGAAGGTTTAAAAGGTGAGGCGGTACGAAGTTTGCCCGGTCAGCTAGTTTATTTATAAAAATAACTAATAAACTAAGCCGCACAAAAACGTAGCGATGGGTTAGACTATTTATTTTCCGAGTCGCCGTGAGAATCGTATATAAATCTGTGAAGAATCCTGTGTAATTACCAATCATAATTTACTCGAATTGAGTGAAACTAGAAACATATAAATTATTTATAAGCTCGTCAATCTCTCAATTATAATGAAAACCTGAGAGTCATGAGGGGTTATCGTGGGCATCGTCACATTTACAAGGTCGGAGTGTCTCTCACGAACGCGGCACAACAATGGCCTGCAACACGCTCCAGCACGACGATACGCCCTGATTTTCACACGATATTGAAAATCAAACTGATCACAGAATTAACGCTCTTTGAAAAGCGGTGATGATCAATTTTTTTTTCAAAAAAAAAAAAAGAGGAATCACCTGCCTGGCAACTATTTCTGCAGCATTTTGTGATCGTCATGCAAAGTGTCATGGTTCACAAATTGTTCTAGAAGTTTTTTGCTATAGTTAATGTACTTTGCCGAACCGCTGCGTCTGCGCAAAGTAATCCGAGGTGATATCATAATAGTTCATAAAAAGTTTATGATGGTAGTTTATTATTAACAATAGTTAATTGCAGTTATACAGGCCGTATATTGAAGATTACTGGATTTGCGTTGTAGGTTTGATTATTATTAATTTTAAGATTATTTTTACGCAAAAAAGGTTGCGAGTTCTAAGTTTTCTCGACTAATTATGTTAGGGTTAGTTTCCAGTCTACTCTATGGTCTCGTTAGAGCAGAAAGTAAAAGAGGTCATGGCTAAGCTTCAAGGAAAAGCAGAGGTTGCGGAGGTTTTTCAGTGGATGGGTGACCATTAGTACAGTTTCTTCATCGTCTCGGAGAGCACCTGCTGCCATTTGTAAATCTCGGAGACCTTAGCACAGAATTTTTATTTACAGTTTCTTGAAGTATTTAGAGCGTTTATTGTATGGAAAAATGAAAAAGCGCCTCTAGAACGAGGAACTAATTTCCATGAAAGTTCTAGTTTACTTCACGCCACAAAAAAAGAGGAAAAGTCATGGTAGGGCCTCAGACAGCCGTAACAAGTTGAAAGAAGCACTAAAATCTGACAATGGCTAATTACAAAGGGTATTCTTATTGTGATATAGGTCTATTCAGTTTATCCATGGCACGTGTAAGTTTTATGACTTTAGTCATTAATTAAGATAGTTTGTAACTTTGTGAGGCTGCAGAACATTGGTAAATCAATCAATATTTATAAATAGCTAGCTGTTTCTCGTGGTTTCATCCCTGCTGCTCGGTTCCTTCTGATCGTAGCTTAAAGTTGTATAGCCTTCCTCGATAAATGGACTATCCAAAATTTATTTTTTCATTAGCGCGTTCAAGCAAAAAATCTTGAAATTTATAATATTAGTACCTATAGATATGGATGGGCTGTCAAGATGTTTGTCCATTGGCCTGGCCCACCAGGCTAATACACTCTTGCTTTGACGCAGAAGGACCCATACTTCTAAGTCTTCTCTTCTTCTCCGTCAAAGTAAGGACGTTGTGTGATAGGTTCTGATCAAAATATCTGTGCATCGTTCATATTACCACCCTAACTTTTTTGGGTTGGCTCATTGTAGCTCGGACGGGATTTTCAAACTTATAATGACCAGAGCCTCTACCATGAGTTGTCATTACGATACTCGATCGTTTGTCGCTTTCATTGGTTGAGAGTTCATACAACCTTGGAGCGGGCCAATGAGAGCGCCAAACGCGGTCGATATCGATGATCGAGTATCGTATTGACAACTCATGGTATGAGTACTGAACCCACCATATTCCTTCAGATGCCCATTACGTTCAAAAGCCGCGGTAACCTTTTAGGATATTCTCGTAACATAAACTAGCACCCAACCCTGGTTATAAGCAAATCTAATATAAAAATCAATGCCACTTTTCGTTGTAATGTTATAACTCAAGAACGGGCTCACCTATCCAAACCAAATGATTAGGCTTTGTTCGAACTATTTAGTAGATGCTTTATGTGAAGTTTGCACAAAATCGGACGAGCGGTTCTTAATATACCCGTGCGAAGCTGGGACGGGCCACTAGTTGAAAATAAAATACATAAGCTCACATTACTCGTTCCCAATGTTGTAATGTTCATTTGTGGACATTTCTACGAGCGCTATGATTTTTTCTCAATTCCGTGGGATTGTTTTTTTTAAAACAAATTGTATAATTATAACCAAAATAATACGCATTTTTTTTAAAAACAAAATGGTGTTAAGTCTAAACACTTTTATCTAGTTTTTAAGATAAGAATTGAACAATTAATTAAACTATAACATAATAACTACAAAAATACTAAATTATAATAAAATTAAACTAAACTATAGTCTATACAACAGTTTTTTGAAACGTAGGGAATTATCGGGGATGAAAATATGCTTATTCATTATCTATGATAAATTACACATTTTTCAAAAATGGAGAACCACTTATAGCCGTTAATATAAATGAGAAAAAACTTCGATGGCCATAAACTATGAGTCCACAATATGTACTAAGTTTTAATAAGTTTCTCCTTCATTTTCCGTTAGTTGTATGGGTACCTTCAATTTAATGCTCATTCGGTCAAGTTCAATATTTTTTTATATAATTATTATGTGGTTGATGTTGAATAATAATAATAATGTTTGGTTAATAGAGGCAGCATGTTATTTAATATGACGTGAGGGAATATTATTATTTAACTTAATTATGATTGATAGCTACAAAGGAACGTTAAGATTCTTTATTATAATGTGTAGTTGGTAATGATTGTTTGAAGACATATAAAATTGTTGAGATGTCGAGTTGATTTACACATGTCTGTGAAACGTCGCGTCGTAGGGATAAGTTAATATTGTGATTTATTTGTTCTTTGCTATATGTTACTTTAGGTTATCCTTTTATTTCTGACACTATGTTATTTAGCAAAAAATAATCCTTATGATGAAGCCTTTCGATCGGTATGATAAAACTACAGGATCATTTTTTTTTCTCGTGTAGCGTATTCGAAACCCGGTTCAACCATGTAATCATTTAAAAATCTATGAATGCAGTTTAAATTGTTTTTAAAACAAAAATAATGTCTTCTTTCAGTAAAAATATGTTCTATCTGCAATATTTAAGATACTTTCCCTCCATGTAGCATAGCCTTGGGACGCCCATGTAGATTACGTTGAATTCTGTTTTGATGTTTGTTTTAGTATTATTTATTTGGCCCAAACATTTAACAATTTGGTCGCGGGACTATCATTACCGTGACCCTTTTTTTTTTTTAGCGTGGTGTCCTTAAATAGCCTTTTATGTTCCGGGGTCACGGTATTGAGATAAGTCCCGCGACCCCGGCAGGCTTTGGCCCTCTTGGGCGGGGCCCCGTCATCGTGCTGACGCTCTTTGAGGCGCGCGTGGAACACAACGCGCCGTCGACCCGGGCATGGTCCATGGTCGGGCGGCGAGTTGCCCTTTACTCGCCGCCCGCATGCCCGCGCCTACGGTGGCCGGAGATCGTCTTGCGACGTCCGACGCCGTGGGCGTCTACCATTGCGGGTGGGGCGGAGGGAGGACGCTGTCCTCTCTCTCTCACGGCCCGCCTCCTCCTTAACGAGCATTACTGCTTCGCAGAAGGAGGCGACCGCTTCCCACTCCGTCTCGCCCCGCAGCATGGCCTCGACCAATGCCGGGCGCGAGAGGTCTCCGCCTATCGCTGCCGTGAGGACACGGCGGTGCTCTGCCCAAGCGGGGCAGTCTTGCACCGTATGCTCTACTGTGTCCTCCGGGCGATCTTCGCAATGGTGACACCCCGGCGTTTCTTCCTTCCCCATCCGAGACAGGTACCTCCCGAAACATCCGTGTCCGGTGAGGACCTGCGTCATCCGATAGGTCAGGACGCCGTGACGCCTTTCCAGCCACTCCTCAAAGAGGGGTCTTACCGCCGCGATTGCGGCGTGCCCGATTACCGTGACCCTGGAACATAAAGGGCTATTGAAGGACACCGTGGATTTTAGTCAGTACGAGTCTGACAGTTCCGTCCTGCCCTGGGTGGGAGGACTCATTTGATGATTTTACCACGATAAAAAAAACAACATTAGACAACTTATTAATTGCTACCTACAGTATGATCTACTAATGTATAATTAACGAAAATAGATGCCACCGCGGAAGTGAAGTATATTATTTATGTTAAAAAAAATAACACAAATCTGTCAGAGCCCTTATTCGCTTTATGAGCCCAATTATTAACTTAATTATTTCCTTTAAAATAACTACGCAAAAAATGGTTTGCGTGATAAAATCATCTTGAATATGTTCGCTAAACAAAGGTGATGATTAGCTAAACTAATGGATCAATTAGTATGTACTTGAAAACTTATAACTAGGGCCCGGATTAATATGCAAATACTTGATTTTAATTTTGATTAATTTCGGTCTTTATTTTGGTTTTTCCAGTAAACTTTATTAATTTATACCTTATTTCAAAGGTATTTCTGTTTCTGTGTCTGTATCAAATATATTTTACTTCAGACTTATTTTTTTAATTTTTTTAACGAAAAATCAAACCGTTCAATGTTTCGTCGGTTTAATTTTTTGTTAAAAAAGTTTTAATCTTTTCAGTTTTCTACCGCGATCAGACTGTTTTATACATCGAGAAAACCGTCTTCACCTTTGTCATTAACAATTTAATCGTTATAGTAGTTCCTGCATTAAATATTAAAGACGTATTGCAACGGAAGTCTCTCTATTCTCACATTCACGACTACTGTCATACCCTAACTAAGTCTAAAGTTCTCACGATGACGAATGAAATGAGCCCATTTACGATAGGATGGTATTTAAAAGTACTTCAATTTATTCCCATTTCATTTACCTAATTTTGCGTGTGTTCCACCAAATATACTGAATGTGTACCAAAATATGTTAATTAAAATATGTCATAACGAGCATCTATTTAACAACTGTTGCAAATTTGTAAAAATAGTAATACACCTAATTTTAAAAACAAGCATTTATTTTTTTTAGTTTTACTTCAGATAATGCACTGCAAAATGTATTTGAATCAAACACCAATTAATGTCCAATGTAGCTTTATTAGTAAAGTACCAGGTCGACGGAGCCCCGCTTCGCGGGGCTCCTACTTCTGGGTGGTTTAAAAAAAACGTGTTCTAACCTAAATTGTCCGAGTCGGGGTGCCAGCGAGTTCCGAGCTCGCTTCGCTCGCTCTTAGAACTGCAGTCCATCATCAAATTTTGTGTAACATTCAGGAATATTTGGTGCACGATCAGTATTTTTCGGGGAAGAATAAAATAGTTATTGTTACAATAGAATATTTGCAGCGCACTACAATAAAAAAATGTTATATCTTGGTGTTAATTTGGGATTTGTTTGATGTAACATATTTTGTTGGCCGAGTAGTTTAATTATAGTTAAACAATTAAACGGGTTTAAGATCAATATTTTAGAAATGCATACATAGATGTTCCTTAAGATTTTTGGTGAACACAAAAATATTATCCTTTACGATATAGCTGCTGTTAACTGTTGAGGACCTCTTGCAACTGCCTTCCGTCTCCATATTCAGAACCTCGTTGACTGACAGTATACCCCATCTAGGTCTAAAATTCTATACAAGAATGTGGAATGCAATAAAAGTATTAATTTATTAGTCACTACTAGTAAACACAATCTTACTGCTTAATTATTTATTTTAGAGCTACTCAAAATTAACAGTTTTTCAAATCTAAATCAAATTTAACAGTTTTTTTTACGGGGTTTCCGGTCCTAAAGTGTAGATATTTTATTCTTTAATAAAATCTATATTTTAGTGTCACATACCCAATGATTGTTCTAAAATAAATATCACAGATTCGTTTTCATATTGACCTACTCGCACTGTCTAGACACGTATGAAGTACATACCTAACCTAACGCGAGTGGTCTGAGGTCAACATTCATTGTTTGCCTGTCACTATAACGTTGGTATACCCTTACTGTTTATAAATCTGTGTTTTATAACTCAGTGCCAACTGCCAACGACACTCAAGAGTTGAAATTCTAATGCTGTGACGGATTTTATAATCTGTTATCTAGCCATTTTTTTTTTTCGTGGGTTCATTAATTGACTCAAGGGTGGGACGGGAGGGACTGTTAGACTTGTACTGGCTAAAATCCACGGTGATCCTTCAATAGCCCTTAACGTTCCAGGATCACGGTTACCAGATGAGACAGTCACGCGAATAATCTAGCCATCATGATGATGATCAAGGCTTGGTGAACCTTTTTTTCGTTTTGTTCGAGCATAAGACCGGGTGAGAATTTTACCTCAATAAAGAACCTTGGCGATAAACATCAGTACATGAAAAGGAGCTCTGGATACTCTTAGGAGACCAGCTCCAGAGACCTTCTTTTTTCCTGGTGGTATATCCCCAGGCTAATTCATTAATTTAGAAGGGCTTCAAATGAAGCTCGAATTTTATGATTTCTATTGCTGCTCTGGTCACAGGACTAACGAGCTATCGTGTCCCCGCAATGTAATTAGGGCTATTGAAGGACACCGTGGATTTTAGTCAGTACAAGTCTGACAGTCCTTCCTGCCCTGCCCTGGGTTCAGGACTTATTTGATAATTTTACCACGCTATAAAAAAAAAACTTCTACTCTAAATCAGACTATATTCAGATAACATCAGCAAAAAAGCCAGTTACTCATCAAAAGTCATTGAAAACCGTCAACAACGATGAAAAAACCCACAAAAAATCGTCACGGTTTTTTTCCTTCGTTACTTTGAATCGCTCTAAAAAGTATTAAAGTGAATTTGTTCTAATTAGCTGTGTAATTAGGTATGGAGGTAGAAGGTCGCCAGGAAGTACGGCCGCGCTGCTGGGAATTTCTTCCACCTCTGATTCACAACAGCGTTTGTCTTTGTTAGTATGCGCGTTGCGGTTTATTTTATAGCCGCCGCTTATTTCTACGTATTTTGAAAATGAATGGAACTAGTCTATTTAACTTATTTGTACAATCGATCAAGTTTATCTACCTATGTGAGTCAGTTAGGTCTGTTTAAAAAAAAAACAGCCTTATATGTTTGACGTCACACACACCTTGGTCCTCGCCGGAAGAACAGTAGGGGAACAGTGTATAAGACGGGGACGTTAATAATCGCGAGGTATAATGGGGACATACACTCTTTAGGCATACTTAACACAACACTAATGTAGAGCAAGCGCCATCAGGACGTCAATTGCAAGCGGCCAGACGCAAATGGCGTCCTGTTAGTAGTTTTGTGTTAAGTTTGCCTTAGGTGTGTGATTTCTCATCATACCTCGTGTCCCCGTCTTATATACTGTTCCCCTACTGTTATTATTACGACATGTAGATACGTCAAGTACCTGTGACAATGCCGGGGTCGCGGGACTACTGAGTAACTGAAGCCTCGGAACGTAAAGGGCTATTGAAGGACACCTTGGATTTTAGTCAGTACAAGCCTGACAGTCCCTCCCGCCCTGCCCTGGGTGGCAGGATTCATTCGATAACTTTACCACGTCGTAAAAAAAGTACCTGTGACAATCTTAGATTTAGGAGTTATTTTATCGCTGTCACGGGATGGGTTTAAAAAAGGGCACCGTGGCCCTGAAACGCAAAGGATAACTGAAGAAATTGGGTGTTTTTTGACATTTTTGATGATTATAAACGCCAAAACATAAAGGTTTGGTTTTTAGCATGCTTTTGATCGCCAAAGCAAAGCAGTTATTAAAATAATTATAATTTATTCTAATCTCATCGGCAATCGTAAGCAGTAGCGTAATATTTTAGTACATTTCTAAAATACTCGCCATACCGGTTCATTTATCATAAACGATAAGCTTGCATTACATTCCACGGCATATAATTTACCTTTTTGTTAAAGGAACTTATAGTTTGTAATGTATAACAGCGACTTTTAATAAACCTATTAGTCTTGTTTGCATATTTATTACTACGCAACTTTTAATTACGCGTTGAAATGTGAACATTACCATTTTAGGAGCATTTCCTTCTGATATTGTTGTTGTTTTGAATACCGGTCGGTCATTATTATCCTAGGGTCAATATTGAACAAAGACTGGATACTTGTATGTGACGTAAAAATAAGTTCTCATCACCATGATTGTAATAAGTAAATATTCAGACAGAAGTGCACTTGTGCATGTACTACCAAATTGATATTAGGTACATGTGTGCATACCACATGTAGCTAGGTTGTTGAACTAATAAAAAAATAAACTCGTAAATAAATTGTGCTGTATTCAGGAATGGCTTTTTTCATTTTGTCACAAATTTTATATTATTATTACATTTATTAGGATGGTGATTAAAAACTTAATAGCGAAAAAAAAGTAACATTAATTGCAGCTTCTCAAAAATGTTTACTGCGTCTGATATTACCTTGCTAGCACACTTGAAACACAAAAGACATAAATTATATTATTAAACATCATATTAATATTCAAATTACGACATGTGTTTGAACTTTGCTTTTTTTGTGGATTAAAAGGGGGGTTTTCGTGCAAAAAAAAAAACGGAATTATGAGTCATAACGCAATATGGCGGCGCATGCTGAGGTCACTTAAAGTGGAAACCGTGAAATAAATTATCTTGGAAGTACTAGAATCAGGTTTAACAGCTCTTAGAAGAATACTGACCTTATTGGTGGTGTTCTTCATAGCGGTCTGTTGCATATTTTTTTTAGTGGCATCTCTTGGATTAACCTAGAGGAGTTTGTATGTTTAACTGGACAATCCTCACGCTAAGGCAGCAATACTCAAAGTGTGCTCCGCGGAGCCCTGGCGCTCCGCTAAGCCTTTCTGGGGGCTCCTCGAGAATACAACTACCTACCAAAGAAAAAATATCGCAATAGACTGGATGCCGAACCTGATATAAGAATTCAACTCTCTTCGATCAAATCTATATTTATACATATGTATAATAAATCTGTAGAAGGGTCAATACTGTACATTGAAAATATTGAAAAAATAAATAGCGGGGGCTGTTGCTGGATCGATACCAAACCCAAATATGTGATTAAAAAAATTTTTTGTCTGTCTGTCTGTCTGTATATGCAGGCATCACGTCATCACGTGAAAACTAACGGATCGATTTCGATGAAACTTGGTATAATTATACCATATTATCCTGGGCATAAAATGGGATACTTTTTATCCTGGAAAAGTACGTAGAAAAAAAAATCTTATTTTTCAGTTTTATTCATAGACGTTGTTCTGTAGAACCGCGAACACACGTTGCATTACCCGCAGTGGATTCAGCGCCGTAACCTGTAGCGCCGAAAGTCGGAATTGGCTTGAACCGTTTGCGGCACACGCGGGCAACGCCCGACTCCCCGACTCCTATATAAGGAGCCGCGTTCCGCGCCGCGCGATGCATATAAATTCTGAATTTTGATGCGAGCGGACGTGTCCAGTGTGGCGAGCGGTCGTCCGTGGAATTACTATTGTATGCGTGTGATTTTAAACCGTGCTTTTCAGCGCGACCTTTTTGATTACTGTTCCGATCAGTTATTTGTAAATACAGAACGGAATTACTTTGAAAAAAATTTACTACAGAACGCGAGCTCAACAGCAGTAGCTCAATAGAGGGATCTCCTTAATTATTATAGGCTTAGCCGTATTTGGGTCCAATAGATATTTATAAGATGTCATTGTCAGAGTCACTCAAAATGGAGAAATAAACCATCCACGCGAAGACCGACATCCGCGCGGACGGAGTCGCGGGTGGAAGCTAGTCTAATATAAACCGTTTAATGAAAAAAAATAAGAAACAGTTTCACTCATCCCATTAGTTTTTTTTTGTTTTATTATAGTACTGGGTACTATTACGAAAGTGTATATCACTTTCGTAACTATTTGTTTTATTTTGGGGTTCCGTCAAAAATTTTGCTTTTTAAAACGCCACCAAAAAAGGTTGAGAACCACTGCGCTAAGGGCACCCCCGTAGGGTACAAACCTCACAATCGGCGTGCTTGTTTGACCAAATGTAGAACGTGGATGAGGTGAAAGGAGTATGCAAGGATTGCAGCTGGTGGCGTTCGGTAGTTCCTGCAGGCTACCCCATGAACAAAGCGTTAAAATTTATTTATTTTGTATATTACTAGCTTTTGCCAGCGACTTCGCCTGCTAACAACAAGAACAACAGGTGAAAGAATTTTCGAAATCGGTACGCAAATAGCGGCCCGTCCCGGCTTCGCATGGGATTATAGCCTATGTTACTGAGGGTGAACAAAATATGTTATAATGAAGAACCGCTCAACCGATTTTGTGCAAACTTCACGTAAACCATCTACTAAATAGTCCGAATAAAGCCTACACATTAATGGTTATTTAGTTTGGATAGGTGAACCCGTTCTTGTGTTATAAAATTACACCGCACCGCATTAATTTTTATATTATATTGATATGTGTTTATTATATAATCATCATTCATCATATCTGTTTGCGGTTTTGTTTGAGTTATTGTTAAATAGTTATTCTGTAGATTAGTCAGTTTTTGTGCTCTGTGGGGATTAGGTACACTCGGTAGCTGAAGTCATTTATCGAAAGAACAATCAAGATTCAATAATCTTGATTGTTCTTGCGTCAATACGCAAGTTATCATAATTGATAATTACTACTTCTTAGGTCAGAAATACTCTGTCGTCATTATTTCGTGTGATATCATTTCTTCTAAATATTATGCCTTAAAAATACTTTATCAAACATCTTGGCTCTACTTTCCAGATTTTAACCCTTTTGACTTACATATCATTGGATTATTGCGGCTTTCGTTGCCACTTCTTGCACAAGAAACTACTAGGTACTTGTTTCTGCGAATTTTACCTACATCGTGAGTGCGTTTACAGATATTTGAACTCTCACAAATATCCAGATCCGGAACAACTATTTGTAGGCCATACAAATATAATGTTACGTGCAGGAATATAATCCAAAACTTATCAATAGGCAATTCGGTAGAAGCAAGTAAAAACTGTACTTGCTTGCTTCCTTGCTTGTGACGTTTTGCCTATTTTAAAGTGTCGTATCTTCGTCAATTTTGATTTACCTAACTAAATAAAAAATGCGTGTCAAATATTTTTTCATGAAGGCAAAGTGTCATTGAAAACGACCACAGAAAAAAAGTCAAATTCTATCAAATATCATGCGATAGTCACTTGTTCACCTTAGTTCTTGCGCCAGCGCCGATTAGTCTCGACTATTTAAGGCAAACCTAGGAATGCCCGTAAAATGCACGTGCTCAACTTACTGCTCTACCGACGATCCGGTTTCAATCTTACTTGTTTTAAGAACCTGAGCGGACCTGGATGTATGAGCCCAGTGGTATCTGCCGGATCCGTGTCAAATCTATACTAATATTATAAGGCTGAAGAGTTTGTTTGTTTGATCGTGCTAATCAGGAACTGGTTATAGGCTATTAACACCACGCTACGACCAATGGTAAGCAGCGGAGGTGAAATCACGGGGAACAGCTACTTTATCATATCTCACGTAACATACTAGCTATGACGTTATGTCTTATGTAGAATCCTAGTTTATTCAAGCATAGAGGTGAGCACGTTTACCGCAGTTGCTGAGTGCTCAACTGATGAGCTGCGTGTCGCGAGTTCGATTCCCGTCGTCCGACGGCGACGGCGAGATAGTTAGGTAGTCAAAATTGTTATCGCGGCTATATCCTAGCTGGATGAGGCTAGAATGTGGACCTTGGATCCAGAAATGGGTAAGCTTAGGCTGGAGATAATTATGATGAGTAGAAGGGTTCCGCACCATGGTATATATGAAAACGGCAAAATAACCAACTTTAGTAGGTTAGTTTATGGGAGCCCCTTCAAAATTTATTTTATTTTTAGTAGGTACCTATTTGCTGTTAAAACGACAACAGATGTGTATCATCTGTGAAAAAATCTATTTTCTAACTATGACGGTTCATGAGATACAGGCTGACGTTGGCAGATGGACAGACAGACGGACGGACGGACAGCGGAGTCGTAGTAATAGGTCCCGTTTTACCATTTGGTTACGGAACAGTGAAAAACAGTCTAGCATATTTATGCATCAGCCTCCTAAGAAAACAGTCATGTATAGTATACTGTTCTTGAGGGCCGGCGGGCCGTCGCTGAGCGACCTTAATATTACGGGACCGTTGTCTTAGGAAACCTAAGCTTTGGTTGGTGACTAAGTACTGAGCCTTTCAAACTGATATAGCTATTAATTTTAAGCATACGTTCACGCCACCGCACGTGGCGGCACAAACTAGATCAGACTGTCAAGGACACCCAGTTGGATACCCGCCACAGGTTTGAGTAGAACACGTTTTTAAAACAATTAAGCCGTTAAAGACAAGTTTACGCAGATTTTTTGTTGTAAACGTGGGGCTTATTTTAATGTACCTGTGAGTGGGTTTCATATGTACAGGCAGTATCATGCCAACCATATACGATGTGCAGGGTGCAGAAGCCGCGTCCGGTAAGATAGACCGCAGAAGTACATTTGTCATGTACACTGTACAGTTGGATAAACACTGATAGCCATACACCGGCAAGTTTACCAGACGCTGCGCCCGTAACAAACGTGCTTCAAACTTGATTTGACCATACAAGTGTTACTAGAAAGAAAAAAAGACACAACCCGCGAAAGCACACAATATAAAATAAACACATGAAAAAAAGAAACACTTAAATATAAATCAACAAAAAATGCCAATAAAAGTATTAATTGCTGTGGCAAAATAGGCCTTCAGTAATTTGTTGAGTAGCAAGTGCTGCAGGTCCCAGGTCAGTCAAAGTGTTTCTTGTTTCTCATTAGCGGCCACACAGTCTGGATTTGTATGGGGCTTCAATGTAACTAGCGAAATGTGGTTGTTCTATTACGGAAGACGATTTCCGTGAAAGTAGAACTAACTTTAGTCGGACTATCCATGAATATGATCAAAACGAAGGTGATAACGAACAGCACCCGTCAGAATAAGTAGAACTAATTTTTTTAGAACCACAAAGGACAGAAAAAATGTATTACGAGTACCGTAGCTCACAACTACTTTTTTATTGTATTTTATTTTTTATCGTACATTCCTTGGCAAGAGATTAGTATAATTAAAATGTGCGTGAAACAAAAAAAAAATATCAATTCCTTTAGAATAATTAAACAATTATAGATATTTCGATGAAGAAAAAAAATTATTAACATTTATTTGTTTTTGTCCTTTTTCTTGTCTCTAAGTTCATAATACTCGTAGGTGATCTCGTTTGGATGTGCAAAAAAAATCTGTTTCCACTCTTAACAACCAGCTTCCTTGGTATCTTCTCCCATCACCATGAACATGATATCCTGAATGATGATGATGATGGAGTCGTCCTCGTATTTTCGAACAAAAAGTCTACATGAGTGAATTTCTCAATCGTAAAATTTTCGCGGCGCGCGGCGTGGTGAAAATCATAATCTTAAACCAAACGTAAAATACTGTTATTTTTTTTAAAGAAAGAAGACGTACTTGTCTTCATCGGGCCGTAAATATTTTTGTAAATAACTTAATAATATTAAAAATAAAATCTGTTATTTACCGTAATTCTAAGTTTGGTGGCGCATCCACAAACTGGAATTATCATGAAATTATCATGAAAGGAATTATCATGGCTTAAACAAAACTGCAATAGTTTAATAGGAATGACTCATTTTAATTGTATTCAGTAATAGTTTTTCTGTATAATGTCATTTTTTTACATTTAGTGCGATATTTTATCCTAGAGAAAGTGGGAAAGGCGCGTCCGCGGGAAACTTATAATTTTGGTGGAAATTATGAAATCATTAAATAGGTCTAATATAATGAACAGAGGAGAACGGCACTACCATCGTTAACTTCGTTTAGCCATGTGCTAACGTGCGACAGTAACAGAAGTGTGCCATCTTGTTGTGGTTTTTCGATAGAGACGTAAGAAAGTCTTTTTCTGGCAATCGGACAAAAAACTTGCATTTTTTGTGTTAATGTTTCAAAAAACATTTTATTAATAAGTCAGTGTTATAATTTAAATGCATAATAGGATTTGGGATGCTTTCAAAATTGTACAAATATAAATTCTATATTCGTAGTAGTTTTTTTCAAATAAAGATATTAATCATGGTTCTAATTTTGGTGGTTTTAGTGGTATTTTTCCATACATCAGTGAGAAAGTTGTACTTAAATACTACACAAAACATCGTAAATGATCATGATGATGATGAATTGATGATAAAAGAGGTGAAAAATGTGTTATTAAATACAAATCTGTAAAATTAACAAAACATAGAAAGTTTTATTAGGTGATTATTATTCTCTTTAATTGGTCTAAATTTTTTGTTATTTTTTTATTAAAAGTTTTACATTCACTACAAATAAGTTAACATTATTGTTTAATTCATAATTTGGAGTAATAAAATAAATATATTTCAAGAAGTACTAATTTTTATGTCAAAAATAAATTTTGGTGTCTTACCAATTCAGGTGTCAACAATATGTGAGAAACTTTCAGGAATAAATAAATTTCTGTAACATTTTATGTACCTTTAAATGTTTTTCTTACTTATCAAAATCTTCGAATTTTAGAAAAACCAGAAACAACAATGTTCACCAAAATTAGGTAAACAATCGTAGTTGTTGAAAAATATGCATTAAAACCAAAATACAAACCAGCGTATGATTTTCAAATCGTAATGTAGTCTAGACGTGCAGTGGTGGCCCAGTGGTATCAGCCCCGACTTACGAGTTGTAAGTCGTGGGTTCGAACCCCGTCAGGCGCATTACTTTGTGTAATTTATTTCATCACCACTGCTCTCAAAACGGTGAAGGAAAACATCGTGAGGAAACCGGCATGTCCTAGAAAAAAAAACGATTACATAATTAGTGTAAATCTTTATTTTATAGGTTCTGAATAACTAATTTATGTACAACTTGTGGTAGATTATGGCCCACTGGATCTCACAGAGAGGAGGCCGTGTCCCAGCAACATTTATAGGCTTATGATGATGATGATTGTAGTCTAGACGTATACATCAACCTACCACAATTTGTCAATTTTTCGTAATCGAACATGAGCCTTCTTCGTTTTTAATAATATTGGAAATCTATGAAAGAATTTTGACAGATTGGGGTAGGTTGACATGCCGATGTCTACGTCTGTACAACTATTAAAAATTAACCAAAACAACTCGTCATCATCATCATCAAACAAGATAAAGACGCTGTTAACTGTTGAAAACCTCTTGCTGCAACCTTCCGTCTCCATGCTCAGACTCTCTTTGGCAATCATACCCCAGCTAGGTGTTAAGTTCTGAAATGAGCTCAAACACGGTATCATCATCATCAGCCTTTAAATGTTCCCACTGCTGGGACACAGGCCTCCTCTCTGTGAGAGGGAGTGGGCCGTAATCTACCACGCAGGCCCAGTGCGGATTGGTAGATGTCACATGTCTTCGAATTTTTGGTTCTAGGACATGCCGGTTTCCTCACGATGTTTTCCTTCACCGTTTTGAGAGCAGTGGTGTTGAAATAAATTACACAAAGTAATGCGCCTGACTGGGTTCGAACCCACGACCTACAACTCGTAAGTCGAGGCTAATACCACTGGGCCACCACTGCAAACACGCACTGCAAAAAAAAACTAAACACGATATCGCTTGTGTTAACTGTTGAGGACCTCTTGGAACTGACTGACTTCACAAAATAGCAAGGATCTGGAGTTGGTCTGATGATAGAGACGACGTCATTTTATCTTCTTCAGATCTCTTCTGTGGTGTCCTCAGAACTACATATTATGTTAACTTCATTTCAACAGGATCGATTCACAACTGAAAATTCTGTAGGAAAATTGACAATGAATACCTTTTTTTCTACCCTTAGAGACCGATTTTAATTTTTAAATTAAAACGGGACCAACTTTGAGTTAAACATACTCTTTCTAACAAAAAAGAATTTTTAAATCGCTCCACACTAGGAAAAGTTATGCGTCATCATCATCATCATCATCTCAGCCATAGGACGTCCACTGCTGAACATAGGCCTCCCCTTTAGGTCTCCACATATACCGGTTGGAAGCGACCTGTATCCAAGTTATGCGTGATCCTGATCAAACATAAAAAATACATGTCGAATTGCGTACCTCCTCCTTTTTTTTGGTCGGTTTAAAAGATTGCTATGAGAACAGAATAAGTTCAAGGTTTTTAGCTTTTATATGCTCATAAACACCACGTAGGTAATAGACTAAATGAATAATTACGAGTGTCAACATAACCCAGACAGGTCTGATCATGACTGAAATATAACGTTGACCTCATTGAGGTAAGGTCATGGTGAAATAAAAAGGACTTGAATATAAAGTAAGCCAATATATTCTTAAAGACATACATTGTTTTCGATTATAATTATGTATATGTTGCAATCAAAACTCTTAACCAGTCAAAAGTACTTTTGACTGAACAGGTTGGTCATAAGTGGTTTTGACTGAAAATTATTGGTTATTAGTACTTTTAACTGAAAATTTGCGGTTAAAAGTACTTTTGACTGACGCTTTTCATCAAAAGTAGTTTTAACTGCAATAAATTATCAGTCGAAGTATTGAATATCTATTAAGTAATTGATGGACTGCACTTTTAAGAAAGAGCGAAGCGAGCTCGGGACTTGCTGACACCCGGACAATTTAGGTTAGAAGAGAATGGCGGGCTCTGAAAGACCCCGCCGTCAAAACTATTATTGACTAAAGCATACGGTCAAAAGTACTTTTGACTAATTATACTAGTCAATAGTACTTTTGACTGGTTAAAGTTAGAGTTTTGACTGCAACATAAACAACTGTTTAAGCAGCGCATGCAAATAACTCTTTTACTTATTTTCCATCTTGCGCCCCCGATTACAATATATTTTATGATCATGAACTTCTCTATAACTTTCATGTAATCCATGGGCAAAGGACTTTTTCTGCATTTTTCAGAATTGTAGACTCAGTAGTTTCGAAGATAAGTGGGAGGAGAATGGTCTTTTTCGTCAATTTTCTTGTATAATTCTGAAATGAATTATTTTAAAATACAGAAAAAGATGAATCACTGCCTTAAGACGCGGACTGACTACGATTTTAATCGCTTATGACCGCGTAAACTATTGTCACCACTATGGAGCGTCAATAAGATTGAAAATTGAAAAATGATATTTGTGTTGAAATGTGACGTAAGCTGCGAATGGGCATTTATTTTACTGCTTTTCTTTAGATTATTTAAAATATAGACATAAATTAAATAATGGTTTGGTTAAAGTTTAAAAAAAATGGAAAACCTACTAAATTCTTAAAAAAAAACTGTTGATATCGCTGGAAATACAGAGATCTTCGACGTCAAAGTTTATTTTTGTGCTACAACTTCCACATTTTTATTGGGAATATCAAACTATTTATTTATTATTCTGTTCGGTTTAAATTCTTTTTTATACCCTTCTCTGTTCACTGTATTTTTCGCGTTACTTATTTTTATTACATTACGTCATTCTCGACGTTCTAAGAAACCAATTTTTGGGAATATTGAGATAACACCGCGCCTTAATTTGGACCGTAAAAATTAATATGTTTACCTTTCATTAAAATCGATCAAGAAGGTTCTGAGGTTTACTGTATAGGGCGGACAGACGGACACGCGATTGATGGTAAAGGTTCCGGTTTTTCATTATGACAATAAGAACTATTAACGATGGTTAAGGACTTTTAGCAATGAAGCAAATGCTTTAACCAATCACAAATCAGTCTAAGGTTATAATAAAAAAAATACATTGTTTTTTTTACCTAAATACGGTGATTAATTATGTAATTGAAATGAATATCTACATCATAATCTGCACAGCCTAAAAATAATAAAAATAATTACATGTATGTTCACATAGCTATCGAGGTATTCGTGTCTTAAGGCCGCTGTACACATTGGGCCAGCGTATTAGGCCAGCGTGTACAGAACTACTTGGCGGTATCAGAGGCGTCTCTAGCCCTTGTGGCGCCCGTGTGCAACCAGTACCCTGGCGCCCTCTAGTCTAGTAGGAGCGGGGTCAAAATGGAATACTAACAGTTATATTTTCAAACGGAAATTCGGATGCAAATGGTGCAATTTTATATGGCTCAGGCGCAAAATGTCGTTTTCGCAAAATGTCTCCTGGTAGTAAAATGTCTCTTTCTCATAATGTCGCTTTCACAGAATGACTCCTTCTTAAAGGTAAACGCAGACTTAAGGTGAACGCAGACCTAGCCGCACCGCAGTCTCCGCAGTCCCCGCAGTCATAGTTTTCTTACCGCTTCTGCGACTACTGCGATGCGGGTGAGTGTGCGAGGTTTCATAGAACTTCATACAAAGAATTCGTAATGCGGGGACTGCGGAGACTGCGGTGCGGCTAAGTCTGCGTTCACCTTAAAAGGTCGCTTTCTCACAATGCCTCTTTCATAGAATATCTCTTTCGCAAAATGTGTGTGAAAGTGAAATAAATAAAAAAAAAAGAAAAGTGAATTCAAAAAAGTCCTTTACAAGATCTGGTAGAGTGGTATTTTTTTTTTATATATTCAATGTACAGACGCAGTTTTTTTTACTGTTTTATTATATTATGTATAGATGTTTCAAATACTATACCACTTTATCAGATCTTGTAAAGGACTCATAATAAAAGTTTTTTTTTTTTATTAATTTCACTTGAAAATTCGAATTTACAACATTGCCAATGCCATACAATATTAACAAGAACCAGAACAGAATCAACCAACAAGACTAAGAAATTGAAAAAAAAAACAACCTTTAAAACCTGGCTAACTTTTTTCTAAGTTACTAACGCGCCTCACGGCGGCGACATGCTGCGGGGCGAGACGGAGTGGGAAGCGGTCGCCTCCTTCTGCGAAGCAGTCATGCTCGCGAAGGAGGAGGCGGGCCGCGTGAGGGAGAGGACAATGTCCTCCCTGCTCCCCACCCGCGGTGGTGGACACCTACGGCGACGGACGTCGCAAGACGATCTCCGGCCACCGTAGGCGCGGCCATGCGGGCGGCGAGTAAAGGGCAACTCGCTGCCCGACCATGGACCATGCCCGGGTCGACGGCGCGTTGTGTTCCACGCGCGCCTCAAAGAGCGTCAGCATAATGACGGGGCCCCCTCACTAGAGGGCCAAAGCCTGCCGGGGTCGCGGGACTTATCTCATTACTGTGACCCCGGAACATAAAGGGCTATTGAAGGACACCGTGGATTTTAGTCAGTACAAGTCTGACAGTCCCTCTCGCCCTGCCCGGGGTGGGAGGACTCATTTGATGATTTTACCAAGCAAAAAAAAAAAAGTTACTAACGCGACATTTTGCGAAAGAGATATTTTGCGAGAGAGGCTTTGTGAGAAAACGAACTTTTAAGAAGGAGTCACTCTGGGAAAGCGACATTATGAGAAAGAGACATTTTACTACCAGGAGACATTTTGCGAAAGCGACATTTAACGCCTGAGCCCTTTTAAGAAGGAGTCATTCTGGGAAAGTGACATTAAGAGAAAGCGATATTTTGCGAAAGAGACATTTTACTACCAGGAGACATTTTGCGAAAGCGACATTTTGCGCCTGAGTCATCGATCGACGCATCTTTGGAGGTGTCGCATTAGAGGGCGCTCGGCGCCCCCTTAGATCCGGCGCCCGTGTGCGCTGCACACCCTGCACTATAGGTAAAGACGCCTCTGGGCGGTATGTTGGTAGCTGGCAGCAGTATTGGCTGGCCAACCGGATGTTGTCAGTTTTTCGTGCACCAAAGGATCAAAGGATCTTGGCGTGCTTCGCAAACAGTGTTCACACGTTGGCTTATTCAGTTTGTTGCTCTTCGTCAACGAAGACAGTCGTGTCGCGTGAGTGTACGTTTCCGAGTTAAGATGGCCTGGCCAAGCAACTTTACAATTAATAGAAATGTACCGAAATGAACCAGTTATATGGAATCTATTTGGAATTCATTATTTTGACCCAACATGCTGGCCCACTGCCTTTTTTTTAAAGTGGTAAAATCATCAAATGAGCAGGGTGGGAGGGACTGTCAGTCTCGTACTGTCTTAAATCCACGGTGTCCTTCAATAGTCCATTACGTTCCATGGTCACGGTAATAGGATAAGTCCCGCGACCCCGGCAGGCTTTGGCCCTCAAGAGGGGGGCCCGTGATAATGCTGACACTCTTTGAGGCGCGTTTGGAACACAACGCGCCGTACACCCGGGCATGATCCATGGTCGGACAGCGAGTCGCCCATTACTCGCCGCTCGCATGCCCACGCCTACGGTGGCCGGAGATCGTATGCCAACGTCCGGCGCCGTGGGCGTCTACCACTGTGGCTGGGGTGAAGGGAGGACGCTGTCCTTTCCCTCCCGCGGCCCGCCTCCTCCTTCGCGAGCATGACTGCTTCGCAGAAGGAGGCGACCGCTTCCCACTCCGTCTCGTCCTGCAGCATGGCCTCGACCGATGCCGGGCGCGAGAGGTCTTCGTCTATCGTCGCCGTGAGGACACGGTGGTGCTCTGCCCAAGCGGGGCAGTCCTGCACCGTATGCTCCGCCGTGTTGGCCCACTGCCTTGGCCAAATGTGTAAACAGCGACATTTGGGATTTATTATTTTGGCCCAAAATGCTGGCCTGTGGGCCTTGGCCCAATGTGTACAGCGGCCATTAGATTTTTTTTTGCGGTTCAAAAATCATCAAGTAAGTTCCGCCCTGGGTGGAGCAGAAAGTACTGTCAAACTCTTACAATCGATAAACACTCTGTTGTTTCACATGCCCTTTGTGTTCTTGCCGCGGTATCCTGCTTAAGTCCCGCAACCCATTATGTATTTACATGTTATTTTTTATCATAAAATCTAGGAGGCGTGACCGAAATCTACATAAAACTGTATTCTATTCAAAATGCACACAATTCACAAAAAACCTTCTAAACAATATTTTTTGTGTTAATCTGAAGTTTGCATTGTGTAAAATTAGTAACATTTTACGTTTGCGTAGGAGTTTCATTGAGAAATACAAAAAGGAGGAAGCAAAAAATCCTGGTGTATCAATGAATGTTTTATTTACACCTTGCTTATTTGAAAAACGGGGTCATTAACTTGCCCTGACTCATTCTTTTGAATTCTCGTGCAGTCTTTTGAATTTAATTACATCAAGTTATACATCGAACTCCTTTATTTTTGCCCTAATCCCATGTAGGTAACTTGTTTTAATTAATTACCTACGTTATAATTCCCTTTTTGTTTACAAACGTTTTTTGCGCAACCGTATGCATGGAAAAAATATTAACTTATATGATTTACAACAAAGATTTACAAGTAGTTGTTTGTGTTTGTGATTTTAAATATTTGTAAATGTAACCACGATACAGGGGAAATTCCTAATTTTGTTCAATGATTTTGAGAAATAAGAACACCCGAAGAACTCTCATTTTCGGTTCATTACTACAGTACAAAACATTAGCAGGAATAATAGAACATTAAATCGCAGAAACAAGTACAATCGACACCAAAAGCACTAAACATCGCAATAAAATGTTATTAAACAAAGTATTAAATTACATTTTGAATTATCAATAAAATATCTTACAATCAATAGGCAGATTGTGTTTCCATTTAAAATACAAATAATATATTGAGTACCAATGATCAATTTATGTTACAATTATTGTCGACACCATCATTATAATGATTGGATATACATATGCATGAAGATTTATTAAATAGGTGCCAACGTTTTTGTCCGTGACTGTAGATAACATATCTTTGTAGTATTTACATAATATTAATTGAATACATCATGATTAATAACTTGACATAATACATCGGCTACAATGTGAAGGCACGATGTCGATACATGATAATGCATGTAGCATTTGGCAGGGTTCCGCGTTGGAATATAAAATCCTTTTTTAAATCGATTTAAAAAAGGGAGGATTCTCAATTCAATCGGTTTTTTATATATCGGTTTTTTATGTATTTCCAGCCCGAATTCTGAGATTCCCTTTATGTTCGATGCAGTATACCTGTCGTTTAGTTCCATAATAATTTAATCCACTTTGGATCAGTAGTTTTTATTTTGTGAGCATTTTTGGTTATTATTATTACTATAGATATCAAAAATTTGAAAATATTGTGTTGAAAATCTAAACTAATAAAGTCGGTGGCAAAAAAAGTCAATAAAATAAAAAAGCCACTGACTTCAGACTTTGTTTGTTTTTTACCATCGTTTTTCTGTCCCACTGCTGGGACCATCTCTCCCGTATCTTTCCAATCTACCTTGAGTCTCCTCCGGCCAATATCTTCGGAAGGAGGCCAGTCTTGGTGTCAACGCTCGTCTTCATACAGTATCATAATAGTCTGGAGGTCAGTCTCACCTGAAAGACGCACTTGTAAAGTTCATAATAAAGATTTGTTTATTGTTATTCAGTCACTCAGTGACTATTTTCAACCACCTGCAATGATCTATCCTGGAAATGTGTTCTGACTAGTCTCACTTTAATAAGGGGATGCCTGTCTTGGAGCGTTTCGTCGATCCATATATTCATCCATACATCGCTCTTTGGCATACCTTGAGTACGAACTACAGACCAAGTAAGAAGGCCATGTTTTTAAAGTTTAAAAGAATTTGTGTTTATTAAAGTTAAATCGCTTTGGGGATCTTCCTCAACGACTGCTTAAATACCGGTGTTGAGGGTTTTTCCGTAGAGTTATACCGCCGACTTAGGTATACTTACTAACGGAATAAGGTTTTAAAAACCAAAGCTTTTGTTAGCGCAGTGGCTAAGCGATTGGACTGCAGCGGTTCGATTCCCACACGAAACAAATATTTGTATGACCTACAAGTAGTTGTTCCGGGTCTGGGTGTTTGTGTATGTGAGTTTCTATGTTTGTAAACCCACGACACATGAGGAAATTCCTAGTGTGGAGCAACGTTTAGGTTGGTTACTATTTATACCAACTTGTACATGTGTTCCACGAAGTAGGTTTTTTTTTCTGTCTTTATAAAACGTAAGAGTGACACAGTTTCTACATCAGTGGCTTTGAAGTCAGACCACCCTAGGAATGAGGGGCCGATACTTATTTTGTCAGCTAACGGCTCTCAGGCCGCCGCGCCGCCGCGCCAGATCGCTGTCAATAGGAACTGCGCCCTGGTTGGACGCCACAACGTGTAATAATATGGTTGCGGACACCAAACACACGCGTGGTGATAGAGGTAAAGCCGAAACTTGATGACGTATGGATAGATCTATGCAGCGCTATCCTGAACACTGCCTTACTGTGTAGAAACGGACTCCCCGAATGTATGAATTTGGATCTTGTATTCACTCAAATCGTCAGGAAAACTTTAATACCGCGATGCAGGACACGGTTTATTGGAATGCAATTTTCTGTTGTAATGTAGAGGTTATAAAGTTCACCCCTGTAACGCCAAGCAACCCCCAACCCCTTTGTCGCGGAGCAGAGCGGGATATACCTATTGGAAGCTGTGTATAATACGGAGGATGCCGGGTTCTATCCCCAGACCAAACAATTATTTTTGCTTTTTGCAGATCTGCTGAACAATTTATTTTTTGTGATGTTTAAATAAAACAATGTAATTGTCAATAAAAAGGACTATTAGATGGAAAATAAACGAAATATTTTTAAATGTTTAGTGAATCACCTACAAATTGTGTTTTTCGAGGCATAGAGGAAACCGGGTAAGTAATGGGTGGTTACCAATCATCGGCCCTACCTAGGCAAGTGCGGCTTGATCTTGAAGATAGCTCCATGAGGCTAACTACCAGCTGCTTTAAACCAGCTGCTTTAAAAATCGGAATTATTCTACAAGATGTTGCTGCCTACAGTAAAAGAAACTGTGTCTGTACATTGAATGTATTAATAAAATAATAATTCAGGGGGGTTTAGAAACAGTAATAGAGCATGAATAAAAACAAAATCTGTCTGTTAGTCTGTTTATCTGTTTGTCTGTGTGTCTGTTTGTTTGTACACGCTAATCTTCGAAACTACTGGACCGATTTGAATGATTTTTTTGTTTTATAGATATGAAGTCGGGGCAACACATAGGCTATAATTTATCTTGGAAACTTAAACACCTGATGCAGAACCGCAACAGACAAGCTAAACTATAAGAGATACAAAAAATGGCACCATTGTTCCACGTGATGAGCATTTTCTGCTGCGAAAATAAATTTGAAGATCTGAAACACCTGAAGTGGAACTCCAAGAGCCCAGCTATACTAAAACATATACACCGTGTTCCGGACGATATACATAAACTTCGACCAGATGTTCAAACCACGGAAGTAAGCATTTTTCATTATGGACACATTAATAAATTCTTATTTTTTATTTTTTGTTAATTTTCATACAAACTAAATACCTAGACGTAAATAACCCGATATGCATGCCTCTTTATCCGAATTGGCAACGTCGTATTTTCATTCATAACATTTGGCGGGCTGAAACAAATGAAATGCAAATAGTATTTGATAGATTTCAAAATAAGATACTTTCTCACTGCATAGCTCAATTAAATTTCATTAAATGAAATTACAAATATCTTTGTAACGAAGCCTTTTTAAGTACTACTTCCTTTGTTGGATTTGATTTGTAAAAGCCATAGAAGTATTTGCTAAAGTTTATGGATAACGTGAAGAACACGGTGTATAGGAATGACGTCTTAGCAAGAGTTGTTCAGCCTGATGGGCATTTCCTGTTGACTTATAAAAATAAAAGATCTGGAACACCTGGCGTGGAACTCCAAAAGCCCAGCTACACTATAACATAATTATTATAGGAATGAAGTCTTAGCAAAAGTTGTTTAGTCTGATGGGCATTTCCTGTGGACTTAAAAAAATGAAAGATCTGGAACATCTCGAATCGTCTCGCGCATCCCGTTGTTTTCCCGTCCCCGGGCTCTTAGAATTCGACATCAGACGTTTCAGATCTTCGATTTTGACGACCCCGTTGTCGCTGGCATAAGCAACAGGATCCGCGTACCAAGTCGCGGGCAGAAGCTAGTCTCGAATGTAATCCGAAGGGAACGCAATATCTGGATAATATAGTATCCAATATGTTATTCCAGAAATCCACATTAAATTCGGGTACTTAAAAATCGCTTGCTGTAGTGGCAGTGACCTGAAGAAGGTAGCTGGCAGTGGCTGAATGAAAAAAAGCGGGAGATCGTGCTTGGGAGAGGCCTATGTTCAGCAGTGGACTGCAATAGGCTGAAATAATGATGATAAAAATCGCTTACCAATAAAAAACCTAAACAGCTTATTCCTCTCTCAGAGCCTTTCATCAAGTTCCGTTAAGCTGTTCTGACGTGATTGAGTATTTCACAAGTAGGTATAATATCCATTAAAATTTTCTCGTTTACGTATAGATAATATAAGTTAGATTTTACTACGGACTCCTACGCTGTTATAAGTGTTCATGGCCTATCATGTTTTAATAATTTTAAAATACTGAGCTATTAATTATGATTCATCGTCATAATAACTCAGACCTTACCTACACATAGTAACATAAAATAATAAACAATTAACAAATTACTGTTAGCTTAAATGTAATAGGCGTTTTTTTTTTGTTTTTTTTTTTTTTTGTAAACTGTTCTAAAAAAGCTTTGTATATTTTAAGTGATGTAGATAAAATAATACAGTTTTGTCACGTTTTGAGGAACTTCTTATCCACGTGGGGTCAGTGGCGGATTTGCAGTCTTAGCCGCTCTAGGCCTTATACCATGTGCCGCCCTTTTCTCGGCAACCATGTACTGAATTTACATTATTGCCCACTTTACACTGATCCAGAAAATTGGTTAAAGTTAACTGAAAGCTGCTAGTTTATATGTATAATATTTTCTGAGGTTTCAGGGATTATCGGACATTTAAAACTGTTTAAGGTTTTGTTTAACTTAAGTTAAACTAAACGTACGAACTTTTTTAGCCAACTGCGTGACGCAAAGGAGGGTAATGTGTTTATATATGTACGAAATTATTTAAACGCAATAGTTATTTAGAAAAATAAGGTTCGTGACCGCGAGCCTTTAATATATTAAGATTTACTTTGCATTTAAGTTATTTCTAAATATTTTTATATTGTTGCCATCAGCGATTTTTGACACGATTGGCCGCCCCTAAAATCTGGCCGCCCTAAGCCCGGGCTACTGGGCCTTAGGGGAAATCCGCCACTGCGTGGGGTTCAGATATAATTATTTTATACTCCTCGTTGCCCCTGTCCCATCAGCGGGGTAAATGGGAAATAACATTTCGACACAAGTGGGGAAAGTTTGTTATTGCTTTCAAGGCAGAATTAAACTCAACCGAACCGAGATCGTCAATAACAAAAGCCGACGACGTGTGTAAATATTGATATCAAAACCGAATCAAATATTTATATTTGTTGCTTTAAACCTTTTTCTGTCAGGACACGAGGGAGGATGCCTTTAATTTAATTTGTATTGTTTTAAATAGAGGCTTTGTATTGTTTGAAAATAAGCTGCCTGTTGTCAGCTATGTTCATTAGATTGTATTTGTATTAATTAATGATGTCACTTTTTGCGACTTATCTGTCTTTATCAATTAATGGACCTAATATCAATATAATCAATAAAATGTGTAATTGCCCGAAGAGCTGATCAAATGGTCACATTCAAATTAAATATATAATATCAACGAATTACTTTGAACATCCGGTTCCTTATTATGGGTAATTAAGAGCAAAATATAGTACAACATACGGACCAATTCGTCCTCTAATTTAACGATAATTACAAGTTAAATATGAACGTTTTGATAAATAACGGGGCCAAAAGTGTCTCGGTGGCATTATATTCATTTTACTTCTGACTTCTTCGAAATGCGTTCTAAACGACGACAGTGGGTAAAAACCATGATATCTGCCTGTTAGAGTGGTCTCGGTATTTTTCCAGTTTTGCCAGAATATCGAGACCACCATTATGTGGTCAGGAACTTTGACCAATCATGATAAACTAGCTTCTGCTCGCGTGTTCAGTAATAAAAATTATTAATGTACCTACACAACTTTTGAGAAAAATACGCCTTTACGTTATTCAGATGTGAAGTCCATTTAGTTATTCAGATGTTGTAGATAATACACATCCATCCAAAGAAAAAAAAAACCATAATATACATCCTCTCAAGCTTTCTATGATACTAATTTTATACTGAGTTCCCATCCACTTGCATCCATCGTGAGAGTCGCGGGCAACCGATGGATGCAATTGGCAAATTGTCGTTCAGCGTGGCAGTCTAAGGGGGAGGCCTATGTTCAACAGTGGACGTCTTCCGGCTGATGATAATGAACATCACCCATCTTGCTTTAACGGTTATTATAGTATTCTAGAGAGTAGTATGAGCCTATCGATACATTTTAGTGTTTTGTGCTTAGTCAAACATTAGGCTAGACAGCCTTAAATGTTATGAAAAATATCTAGTTTTAATTCCGCTACAAAAATCCAGGCTTCATGCAGGATGCAGTCCCACCCTCCCGCCCTCATGCATATGCACATGAAGCAAAGGTCCCACCCTCCCGCCCACATACATATGCACACGTGCAAGAAAAATGGAAAAAAACATGCCATGCAATCAAACCTATACTCGACACGTGTTTCGCCCCTCCACGGGGCATCCTCAGGAGATGTTGACTCGACAACATCTCCTTTGCTTCATGTGCATATGCATGAGGGCGGGAGGGTGGGACTGCATCCTGCATGAAGCCTGGATTTTTGTAGCGGAATTAAAACTAGATATTTTTCATAACATTTAATGTCATGGATTTCCGCAAAGTAACGCCTGATTCTATAAGCTAGACAGCCTGTCATTATATGAGCGTACTCAGGTACTCAGCAGGCCGAAAGTCCAACAATCCCCTACCAAGGAGTATCTTGTTATCGGTAGAGGTCAAATTGACAAATAATAGTGTTTTGTTCTAAACAAAACACAGTAACAAAAAAAAACACAAAATCAAAAGGCCCTAAGCCCAGTATAATGTCAGGTGGCAGCACAGAGTGTGCCACTGCCACCTGAAGCTAATTCGGGGGCAGCAGCCCATTTTCCCACGTTTTTATACACTCACTTTTCTTGTTTGTTTGTTTGTTTATTTGTTTGTTTGTTTGTCGTTCCGGTTGGACTTTTGCAACTCAATTTTGAGGCACTTCCCGATAAGCTAGCAGGCTGAAATTTTGCACACGCTCTAAGTTCTGATGACAATGCATGACTAGCTAAGAAACGTCATAACAAATCCAATATGGCGGACTCCCCAAGATGGCAGACTGGCTGTTTGAAATCCACCCCTATGATATGGGTATCAAATGAAAGGGTTTGCTGTCAGGAATACGAAAAAAATAGTCACGTGACTTAAATCCAATATGGCGGACGTCCAAGATGGAAGACAGGCTATTTGAAATGCACCCCTAAGATATGGATATCAAATGAAAGGGTTTGCTGTCAGGAGTACGAAAGAAATAGTCACGTGACTCAAATCCAATATGGCGGACGTCCAAGATGGCAGACTGGCTGTTTGAAATCCACCCCCATGTTATGGGTATCAAATGAAAGGGTTTGCTGTCAGAAATACGAAAAATATAGTCATGTGACTTAAATCCAATATGGCGGACGTCCAAGATGGCGGACAGGATTTGAGGCACTTCCCGATAAGCTAGCAGGTTGAAATTTTCAGGGTAGCTTCAAACCCGATGAACAAAAATAAAAATAATAAAATAATTAATAGATTTTAAAAAATCTAAAAACCCACGTTTTTAAATGTCCTAAAAAGAAGAAAATAACCCTACGGGGCTGAGAGAGGGGCCACTCAAAACGTGGGGGCGTATATTATATAAGGGATTATTTATGGGATATGTTTACATGACGTGAGATCGTAGGTGTAACTTGCAAAGATACGCCCCCACGTTTTGAGTGGCCCCTCTCTCAGCCCCGTAGGGTTATTTTCTTCTTTTTAGGACATTTAAAAACGTGGGTATTTAGATTTTTTAAAATCTATTAATTTTTTTGTATAGTTTTAAGTAGTTTTAATGCAAAATTAAATGAACATATTTTTGCTTTCTTTAATTTTACAAACATTTGTGTAATGGTATACAGTTGTTGTAAACAGTTGGCCTGAGGCCTTAAGCCTCCTGCAGACACACGCGATTAATCGCGCGAGGCGACATGTCGCGGTCCATTCGCAGTATTTTTAGAGTGGAAATTAGCTTGGCTCGTTGTCGCAGCGCGATTAATCGCGTGTGTCTGCAGGAGGCTTTAGCCATTATCACGAGTGTTCACTATTTACAGCTTACTACTTTACATTACTACTTTACAGATACAGCGTCTTTCCAGTATTTACAGCGTTTCTTGTATAAAAAATGGAACAGCGACTCTGGTGTACGAAGAAGGAACTAATTTTTAGTTTTTTAACTATTAAAGAATCAGTCAAAATGTATGGCTTGGCTGAAGTAAGTAACGTAACACCGTTACTTACTTCGGAAACTAAACATTCACCTTCACGAGCGACGGTAGAGAAACGGCAAAGCCATACATTTTTACTGATATGTAGAATTTGTGAAGTTAGGGTAGGCCGTGAAGATTCAGAAGCTTGGCTTAACATGAGATCTGATATCTTTTTCACAGGGAACATAATGTGGTCGTCTTGGCAACATTTTACATGAAATGTTTTTGGTGGGATTATTTTTAAATAAAAGCTTACTAACGTTTTCTATGCTTTCCAACCGCACAAAGTTAGTTTATCAGAAATTGCATTTATTTAAATCCATCTAGATGTAACTACCTATTATGGAAGAATAAAATAAATCAACAACATTCAAACTCACTTAAAAAGCTTATTCTTTCTGTTTTTGAAATTTACGAAGCTTTTGTCGCAGACTGTACAATTCATTCCTGTAATAGGTAGTTAGCGATTTGTAAATGGTAACAAAAAATCGACCACATGCGGGGAAATCTATTTAGTAAGTACAATGCTTTTTTTAAATTATCTAATTACGAACAATGATTGGACGAAATTTTGGAATCTGCCATTCCGTCATTAATTTCAGCTACATATTTCAGTGTCGTGTTTTTTATGCTACACAAATTGTAATAGCTGAAAAAAGGACACAGGTAATTTTATCAGCACTGCTCTCAAAGCCATTCAAAGAAAAAGCGATGGAAAACATGGTCAGGAAACCGGCATGTCCTAGAACCAAAAATTCGAAGAAATGTGACATCTACCAATCCGAAATTGGAACCGTGTCTAAATAATTAACTGTCGAAATTCCATCCATCTATTCATTTGGGATTCCTTGAACCATCTCTGAACGGAAAGTAAGTTCGAATAGTGGCGCCTTCTCGACGGCGGGCGGCGCGGCGGCGTGACGGAATCACCAGTTTTCTGCGACGCCACTAACGAAGAAAAGAAGTGGATATATGGTGAACAGAAGTTGCGCTTGTGTACGTCCATTTTTTTCAACGGATAATAGACCGTTTTTTTTCGCCGGATTCGCAGTGGTGTATGGTTTTTAATGAAAGTGTGTACATGTACCGGGCAATTGTCCGGCGGATTACAATTACGGATTACGAGGATATCCTCGTAATCCGTTATTGACGGTCCGTTGTCCGGTGAAAAAAGAGACGTATACGTTTTTTTCTATAATGAAAGTGTGTACATACTTACACCGGACATCTGTCCGGCGTAAATATGTTCACGTTGTTAAAAAAAAATGTCCGTTGTTCCATGAATAAAAACGGACGTATTCAAGCGACCTAACGGTGATGTATTTTAAATAATAGAACTTAAACTATAGGGGTGATTTAAATTTCATCAGAATGGCTGAACGGGTTTGGCTTAGAATGATGGCTTTTAGTCCGGAATAACGCATAGAATACCTTTATTCCGGTATTGCGTTCCCGTGGGATAATTTTCGATTACACGCGGGCATTGCCGCGGGCAAAAGCTATGGTACTTTATAAATCACACAATACAACAGTAATCGTGACAGATTCAGTCGAGATAAGCCAATCATCATTTGTGTAGGCCTGAGGCAATATCGAACCTTGGTGCAATGCTACTATGTAACGTAGAACTCTTTTAATGTACTCACTGATATAATTTATTTGCGTGTATATAAAACTAGTTACCGATAGACTTGTAACCTTGCATGTGTGACACTTCTGAACTTATCTTTGATCTTTGACTGCTGGTTTGCGAATCAAGTATCAGGGTTCTACTTTCTATGTCCATTAACGAAGACACGGGTTCGGATAGGGATGAACGAACGTAACTAACAACAAAATCTAATTTGCGAACGAATAATACCGCCACGACTGAAGTTATTTTAACGCGGCGCTAGTGTCTATGCCATTACGTCAAATTGCATTAAAAATAATATGTAGGTAAACTCGTTGCCGGCTTTTATGGCAACCGCTAATATCCGGTTACCATGACCATGAAGGTTTATTCGCAAGAACCTGCGATTTGACCGACGAAACACTGCAATAGTTCCAGATCTGTATTTATAGATTTTTTTGCAAGCAAAAAACAACGTGTAAAATTTCAAAAAATCTCACGTAATACTTGAAATTAATACATCATTTTCAATGCATAGTAATTTATTTAAATTAATTATAAAGTTAGGCATAAAAAAATCAACCCTAAAATAGCAACTGCGCACCTAGAATCACGTGTGTAAAAACCAGGCCAATTTAACAACTAAAATCAAAAGTTATTTATTTAAATTAAGCTGAAAATTAGCACAATTAAAGCATAAAAAATACTTTAGACATTCCCTTATGGCAGTAATCATTCGACACGACATATTGTTTTAACTGAAAAAATGGCACAACGAATTCCACAGTAGGTCAGTTAGCCAGCTTAAAGACTAAAACATTATGGGTACAGTACATTGATTTAGTATTACTGTAACATTATTCACAATGTCCATATCTTGACCATGTGTGGTTAACTAGTATAAGGTGGACAAGTAATGGTTACGTAATTATTGAACAAAAGGGGACATGAAATCCAAATTGTAAATGAGCAAGGTTTTTGTGTTGACCTCCGGCCGTGCTAAAATTGGAGTGACATAATTACTTGAATTTATTTATCGCTTGTGCGTAAGTATACCGATGTAATGATAATCCATTTTTAATTTTTATTTGATTGAAAGTTGTCTTTGCAGTTTTGAATATGACGTGTTTTAGATGTGAGGCCACGATTATCCAACCTGTCTGGGCTTTAAAATGGTCCAAAGCCTGCTGGGGTCGCGGTACTGCGTTAATAGGTAACCGTGACTCTGGAACGCTAAGGGCTACTGGAGGATTATCGCGGAGTTTTAGTCGGATACTATAGTCTGACAGTCTCTACGTGACGGTAGGGCACTAGGACCCTGTGCGCGAGAGACGCTCGTAAAGCCTCCTGCAGACACACGCGATTAATCGCGCAGGGCGACATGTCGCGGTCCATTCGCAGTATTTTTAGAGTGGAAATTAGCTTGGCTCGTTGTCGCAGCGCGATTAATCGCGTGTGTCTGCAGGAGGCTTTAAGAAAGGGCTTTATTTATCCTTGTTACTACAAAATATTACCTGCTGAGCTTATATAATAAGGTATAATATAATAATAGTAAGGATAAGATCGGTGGGAAACATACAACTTAAAAAAACGTTTCGTAAGTTTTAGCTGTGGTTCCATTATCCTCAAAAAGTATTTACCTCGTAGCTCGTTTCGTCGAAATACCTTTTATTATACAAAATGATCCTAGCAAAATTTACGAGGTATCAAAAATCCTGCACATTTAGTATCACAGTCCGTAACTTTACAATAAATTCAATAGGTATGGAAGCAGAACAATCGTCCCTTGAGAAATCATGTGCATTCAGCTGCAGTACTTTCAGCCTGAAAAGTTCAGATATTCCATTTCAGTAAGGATAAAGATTTAGACAGACCTTCCATTTCTTGAAGGATGACATTTCGATCAGTCGATTGTTGATACTAGTTAAACTCATGGCTATAGTCAGTATAAAAAAGTCTACGAACGTCTAGCGGAATAAAAAGTATGTATACAACTCGACTTACATTTTCATTACCTCATACTCTGAAAGCAGGTCATTACATGCCTGATGATCGGTTTGAAAGTTATGCATTGCAGCCCTAGGGAGAACCGCTTTCAACTGACAGCTGCCAAATTAAAAAAAAAAAAAACTAGTTTTGTTTTAACATTTCTATTGAACCATGTTGTAACTTTTAATACAAACACTAAATTACAGCGCGGCTTAAAATTAAAATAACATAAAGTTAAGTATTAAGAACATATTTTATGACTTTAATATAAGTAATTTAGTTTCAACTTATTCTCTAAAATAAATTAATTATATTTCGACAAAATCTTTACCATTTTTTTAATTTTACACATGAAAAGTACTGGCTGTATAGCTAGGCGAACACAGGTCAAAAATAAAATAAGCGGGAAAGCGACAATCCGATCAACATTCATTTTTTCTTTAGCTTTATTTTTTTACTTTCCTCGTATTCGTAATGAAAAGCACAGTGTTTACCTCGGGTAAATTACTTATTTAGTCCCTCGTACTATTAGCACTACGTCACGGGCGCCAAACCTCGTCTCGGGACTAAATAAGTAACTTTCACCCCTTGGATAAGAATGAATCTACTATTATGGTGAGGTTGTGGTGTTTGTTGGAGGTGTTTTCAACGTTTACTTTAAAATAAAAAAAAAACTGTTTCTATTGATACCTACAACTTTCATGCAAATTCGTGATAGGATTGAGTTTAAAATTGTCATTCAGTGCAATGTTTTTTATCGAACCTGTTATTCTAAATCTTGTTTCTATCTGTACGATTTGCTTTCTAAACGGTTTTTAAATAAATACACAAATATTTACTTGATTTTCAGACGTTCAATAATGTTAAAAAGTACTGCAAGCTTGACTTATTCATCCTTTTTATTCAGGGCTCCCACGCAAAACCGCGATGCGATGCGATGCGACTTCGCATTGCAGTAAGATGCGATGCGAATTTCGTGCGGCCTATCGTAAGGTTCCGGTGACCATAGATACATATACCTTCTAGATAAGATAAGATATTTAGATTTGTACTAAGTGTTATTTTTTTTTAGTTTTGCTTATTATTAAACCATGCGATCTAACTTAATAAAAATACGTTGAACTAAATTAAATTACATAATATTACTAATTTATTGCCATGAAATGATTAACAAAAATATTATTATTGAGACTTATATTATAAATGTTTTTTTTTTTTTATAATTTACAATCCAAATCCAAAATATTCAATATGTTTAATAATTCTATTCAAAATGCATAAAAAAATAATATATTGTTCAGAGTTTCACAGGAGCGGACTGAAATGTTGTCACTAAGTATGACGTCACATCGCAGAAATGCACGATGCGAATCAGATCGCAAGTTTTTGCGATGCATTCGTGCGAGATCGCAAACATTTGCGATGCGATGCGAATTCGCGGTTTTGTGTGGGAGCGGAGACCTCAGACCAGTACGAGTGTTAATCACAAATACTAATATTAGGAATTCAGAGTGAGTCAGTAAAGAGATCACATGCAAACATTCTCTTGTTTTTGTGGTAAGTCACCAACAACAAGAAACATTGTTTTTCTCATTCAAATGAATGAATGATTGATTGCGGAAAATAAATAATGTTTTATTTAAGGTACTTGTACTTTTCCTTGAGGAAGGAAAATTATACGTTTTGTTTATTGCAAAATTTAATCAAACAGCAGGTACATATTTCAGGTAATTAACCCAAAGCCTTTTTTACATTGCTTAGGTTTTATTGATACCTTGAAGTATTTGTCACGTGCGTGCTTATTTTCACACCAATCGTACCGATCGTAATTAAAAAAAAAAAAACAAAAATATTATTTTTTACATAATATTATTGTTGATACTCGTAGAATCATTCTCTATTATCATTACCAATGATATAGTCATTTAGACTATTCAAACACCTCGTTATAAATTAGATTAAAATGTAAATTTACTAAAATAAGTGTACTTGAAATCTAGACCGGATAATGCTTGTACATTTTTAATCAGTGTCTGTATATAATTTTATACATTTAATCAGTGATCATCATCACTTCTCGTGCACCTAGACTATCCATAAAAAACTTTAAGAGCGAGTACGTTGTACAGCACTTCAGACAATTTAAAGTCCTTTTTTCCGAAATGATTTAAAAATTTTACTTCACACACAGGATACATTAGTCTAAAAAGTTTTAAGAAAACATTTTTGAAATGTAATATTTGAAAAAGCAAACTAAAAAAAATAAACAAAAAGGTAAAAGTGAAATATACAATTTAATTTTACTGTAACGCTTTATTTCGAAGTAGATTTCAACCATATATTTTAGACCTATACGCACATCAAAAAAGTTTGCGATCACTTTGAAAAATCTAAATCCTTTTTGTTATGGTAGATTAAATTACGATTTCTTATTATTATTATTATATTCTTTGTTTAAAAATATTTATATTTAAAGAAAACACAAAACAAAGATTTTTTCTTGACAAAGTTTAATTTAAAAAAAAAAACCGCTTAAGCTAGTGATCGCATACTTCTTTTGATGTGTGTATGTATCCTGCTTATTGGTAATCGTTTCCGATATTTCGATTAATAAGGACTTGAAAGTTTGTATGAAGCGTCGTGCGGCGCACGCGCTCTTAAAACGAAACATGAAAGACCTGCACCTGGCTTACTACTTTTATTTCAAAAACATTAAACGTATTATCTGCATATAACCTTCGACATTCAGTTTTAGTTGTGCAATCAGATATCGGTCACTAATGAGTTTTGATATTAAATTAATTAACTTATCCATTACAGTAATTTTGCCTGGTTTCCGAAAAGCGACGAATAGCTGAAGAGCGAAGTGTCAAGGCGACTGGATAGCTGACAGCTCACTGAAATAACAGGGAAGTGACTCCAAGGTCGACACAACATCAAAATACGTGTATCCCGTACCCAGAATTTAACAGAAAAACAAATCAATTTAGAGCTACCTACTATGTACTTGTTGTCATAAAGGTGAAACCCCGGCAAATTTTCTAAGTAAATGACTCATGAAAATTGTAGAATAGTTCGATATTTCGTAGAATTTAAACAACTTACAGGGGACCAGTCACCTTACAATAACATATTTGTTTGTTGTTAACAGCAAAGTGGGTACTTAAAGGCTTGATGATTTACGGTTTCAAACGCAGGAATGGGCAAGTTGACAGAATTACTGCCGCCTTATGTAAAAACCGGCCAAGTGCGAGTTGGACTCGCCCATGAAGGGTTCCGTAGCAGCAAGCATAGATTAGAGATATAATTATATTGAGATTAGTAAGTAATATACACAAACAATAAAAATAACTTTGTTTTTCATAGTATTTGTATGAATGGCAAAGTTATATTTGCGGTTTTTGAAAATGTACTATATCTCAAAAACTGCTAACTGTATCTCATCCAAACCAATTTTCGTTGGTAGTTTTGGTTGAGGTCTACATTATATATTTTTTTTTAGTTTTATCATTCTCTTATTTTAGAAGTTACGGGGGGGGGGACACACTTTTTACCACTTTGGAAGTGTCTCGCGCAAACTGTTCAGTTTAGAAAAAAATGATGTTAGTAACCTCAATATCATTTTTAAAGATCTATTCATAGATACCCCACACGTATGGGTTTGGTGAAAATTTTTTTTTTGAGTTTCAATTTTAAGTATGGGGGGCACCCCCAAAATTTGTTTTGTTTTGATTTTTGTGTGAAAATCCTAATGCGGTTCACATAATACATCTTTCTACCAAGTTTCAACAGGATAGCTCTTATACTTTCGACAAAAAGTGGCTGTGACATACACGGACAGACAGACAGACAGACAGACAGACAGACATGACGAATCTATAAGGGTTCCGTTTTTGCCATTTGGCTACGGAACCCTAAAAAGGCACAACTGGAGAAAAGGGAAAAGGGAAAAATAAGCCTTAGTTATTAAGGCTTATTTTTCTTTGCATTTTTTGAGCAGTTGTGCCTCTTTTGTTTAAAGAGGCAGATTAATAAGTTGAAAATCTAATTAATCCGTCAGTTAGAGTTTTAAAAAATAATGTACACGACCGTGTTTTTCTTATTTTAAATCAATGCATGTTTCCAAAGATATAACCCGTCTAAATTTAAGAGTTAGGGCTCGTGACGCTGACGTCAGAAGCAAGTAAAAACTGTACTTGTGACGTATTGGCAATTTTAAAATCCAAAATTGACGAAGACCCTCTTCGTCAATTTTGGTCAACGAAATAAAAGAAAAAATACGTATCAAATATTTTTTGATAACATAACTAACGGACAATTTTTTTTTCAGTCGAATACCCTATAATAGCCGCAAAACTTGTGCAAATACAATTAAAGTTTTATATTTATAGAAAATCCCAAAATATGTAAAGGACATGCAATATACTCGTAATACCTATAATTATGACAATGTGATTTCCGTAAAAAATGGCTGTAGCTTCCTTAACACCGGGTTTTAATAGGTACCAAGAAAGTACATTGCGTAATATTTATTTTACGGTTGTGTTTCCTATGTCCCTCACCTGCTGATATAAAGCAAGGTCGGTCCCAAGAGGAAGTAGCTATAAAACATTATAATATTAATAGCGGTACTATGTTATGGAGATCCGATATGACTTAGTTTGTTAATAAATATTTACATTACCCGCACTCGCTCTTAGTAGAACCAATCGCCAACATGTTTATGAAAAGAAATCAGCGAACTTATGCAAAAATTAACAATAGGAATATAAATGACTAAAATATGATTAAACTAAACGAAACTTTTATCAAAGCATCAAAAAAATCCTCCTCAACGCTGTCAGCTGGTAATGTCCCCAAGAAACAGGCACGATGGATGGCGGCGTTGCCTCTTTGTATGGCAATATACAAGGTGTAAGGGTCCCCCCACATTTATCGACGCGGAATCGGCTTAAGCCGGTCAAGAAAACCTTTATGTCAACGTAATAAGGGTGTTAATAATGCCCTTCGCATCGGATCGCGTCGTCCGAGACGAGGAAAAAATTGTGGAAGATTGTTCAGTTTCGTCTACTGAGCAAGCCCTGAAACTTTGCGGAGGGCTGTCCCTTACACCCAGTATTCTTAGCCTCTGGCCAAGGTAGAAGGCTTAGGCGCAAAAAGCCTAATTCGCAAAATGGCAACCGAGTCACAAAAGGAAAGTTCTCAAAATGGCAAATTCTCTAAAAGCGTAATTCTCAAAATGGCAAAAGATCAAAATGGAAAATTTTCTACAATAGGATTACACTATGCATATTAGCTTAGCCCCAAGCAAATATTTCGATTCTATAAAGGACTATATAACATGAAAATATGTGCCGATTTGTTTCCAAGTATAAAAAGTCATAGTACGTTAAACTTGGTTTAACCGCCGGTTCCGGTAGTCATACATTTGTATGACACTTAGAGGTAATACAAACCGGACTGTACTTACAGGATGTCGGTTTTTCCAAGTTAGTAAGTAGACTACTTATGTTGTACGTGTTATGGTGCTTAAAGTTTGAGAAAAGCATTAATATGGTTACATTTACCTGACAGATGGGTTGGCTACATCTCGATTTATCACTTTCCCGTTTCACTAACTAAACAAAATAGCATCACGAAATTGCAGTTTCACCAATAACTTTTTTTTTTAACCTATGTTTTCCCACTGCTGGGCAAAGGTCTCCCCTTAACCTTCCACTCCTCCCTTTGTGCGGCTTTCTCCGGCCAATTTCTTATAAATGTGTCTAGATCGTCACGCCAGCGTTTTCTAGGCCTCCCTCGGCAACGACGCCCATCCGGCACCCACTGCGTAACGACTCTAGCCCATCGATCCCAATGCATTCTGCACACTTGGCCCGCCCAATCCCACTTCAACCTAGCAGTCTTATAGCCCACATCAGCAATTCCAGTTTTGGAGCGTATTGCGGTATTTCGAATTCGATCGCCGAGCTCAATACCCAATACGCTACGCTCGATCGCTCTTTCATGCAGTTTTTTTATCGTGGTAAAATCATCAAATGAATCCTCCCATCCCACAGCGGGATGAGAGGGTCTGTCAGACTTATGCTGACTAAAATCCACGATGATCCTTCAATAGGGCTTTACGTTTCAGAGCCACGGTTACGAATTTTCATCAGTCTCGTTTCATTACTCTTTTATTTTGCGTATGTTCATTACCGTTCCTACACCTTCTAATTTGGCAGGAACAGATAGGACCAAGTAGAAGTATCTACATCAGGTTTGAAAGATAATGGATTGTGTTGTCTAGATTTTTTTCAACCATGTTCAGATCGGTTTCCAATCTAATTTGATGACCAGATCCAGGTAAATGCCGAGTTTCGAGCAACTAACTAACTCTGAGAAAATTCATGAAATGAGTCCTTTCGGCCTAGATAGAGCAGTAGGGACTTTCAAAAGGTGTGTTTTTTTATGTTTGTTGGGTTTGCTCTTGACCTTAGTCTAGGTCAGGAGTGACTAAGACAAGGTCGACGATGGAGCGAGCTTACCCAGAAGAAGCCTGTTCCATTGGTTGCCCAGGTTGCCCTCTTTGTGTTCTAGAACCTTAGTACCCTATTGTTACCCTGTAAGCCCACGACCCAGCCACTATTTATCTTGATTGGTTTTACAAAAATAAACGTCATTAGTACAGTACAACATTCATGGAACATTAAACGATCTCATTTAATACAACTGTAACCCACGTTTTTAGGGTTCCGTAGCCAAATGGCAAAAACGGAACCCTTATAGATTCGTCATGTCTGTCTGTCTGTCCGTGTATGTCACAGCCACTTTTTGTCGAAAGTATAAAAGCTATCCTGTTGAAACTTGGTAGAAGGATGTATTATGTAAACCGCATTAGGATTTTCACACAAAAATCAAAACAAAACAAATTTTGGGGGTGCCCCCCATACTTAGAATTGAAACTCAAAAAAAAAATTTTTCACCAAACCCATACGTGTGGGGTATCTATGAATAGGTCTTTAAAAATGATATTGAGGTTACTAACATCATTTTTTTCTAAACTGAACAGTTTGCGCGAGAGACACTTCCAAAGTGGTAAAAAGTGTGTCCCCCCCCCCGTAACTTCTAAAATAAGAGAATGATAAAACTAAAAAAAATATATAATGTAGACAACAACCAAAACTACCAACGAAAATTGGTTTGGTTGAGATACAGTTAGCAGTTTTTGAGATATAGTACATTTTCAAAAACCGCAAATATAACTTTGCCATTCATACAAATACTATGAAAAACAAAGTTATTTTTATTGTTTGTGTATATTACTTACTAATCTCAATATAATTATATCTCTAATCTATGCTTGCTGCTACGGAACCCTTCATGGGCGAGTCCAACTCGCACTTGGCCGGTTTTATTTATAGAAAGAGACGGAATAACGGTGTTTCGATACGCGGAAACGAAAGAGCATGAAATTTAGTGTGTTTGGCACTAAAAAGAGAAAATTGAAAATTTTGTAGTTAGTGCAATTGTGAACTAAGGCGTCGATATGACAGCTGGGATAATTTAATGATAGAAGATATTTTTATGAGACACGGAGGAAACTCGGTATGTGACAGTCATTCGCGGTTTACCTTTGTCAAGCGCATCTGAACCTCGTAAACAGGGGTAGTACTATCTAAGCACGAAAGCTCCTAGCTTCAGACAAAGTTTCGGGAGACAGCTACTTTTTATCACTTACGGACATCATATTAAGACGTACGAACTAAAAATTGGTGGCAACATGATTGGACAGTTGTCCCGACTTCCGATGTGTTGTCAGAACTTAAGAATTCAAAACTATTAAGGAGTAGTATTCACTCAAAAATTTCGAGTGACTTTCGTATGGACCCGTATCTTCGTTGACGGAATAAAAGGATAGACCCCCAGACCCGTTATTCGTGGTCCTTTGGCAGATGATAGATATGATATTGAAGGTCTTATAACTGTATTCGTCCTTCCTGCCCACAATAGCAAATACCCACGTTATAATTGCCATGTAGGTAGATCCTATCGGCCATTACATATTTTTTTTCGGCAATTACGTTTTTTATATTTAAGTAGCTGTATTTTAAGAAGCAATAATGTAATATGGTGTAACATTTTTTAATATTTTGCAACGTAACGGAATTTATTATTTACTACCTGTTGTCAGCGACTCCACCGGCTACAACACCAAAATTCTCGCACGTGAATCTAAAATTGGAATAAAACTATCCTATGTATTAATCTAATGTATAAACTATTTGTGTACCAAAATTCATCCATATCCGTATAGTGCGATCCAATTAGGAAGACCCACCTTCTATTGACGTCACACCATTATTCTCCATACATTTGAAGTGTCAGTTGACCATAGACACTGATGGTCTTCTTAGTTGGAACGCGTACCGATACACTGGTTTTTGCGTGAAAGAGTTACAATAAAATCCATCCATCCACACAAACTTTCACGTTTATATCTATACATATATAGATAGATTTTTGAAACAAACAATTGCAATAATTCATCATCAGCCTATAAATGTTCCCACTGCTGGGACACAGGCCTCCTCTCTGTGAGAGGGAGTGGGCCGTAATCTACCACGCGGGCCCAGTGCGGATTGGTAGATGTCACGTCTTCGAATTTTTGGTTCTAGGACATGCCGGTGTCCTTACGATGTTTTCCTTCACCGTTTTGAGAGCAGTGGTGTTGAAATAAATTACACAAAGTAATACACCTGACGGGGTTCGAGCCCACGACCTACAACTCGTAAGTCGAGGCCACTCGAGCCCGGTACCACTGGGCCACCACTGCTCTTCGGCCACCACTGCTCTGCAATAATTATGAATTGATAAATCCGATAAATTAAACCAGGATATCACACGTCATTAAAGATCAAAGTTAAATATTAAACCCCACATCAATGGACTAATTCTTATAAAATTTACGATTGACAGAGTTTTTATGACATTCCGCTAGGTATTGATACGAGGAAGTGAAGCGGTTAATCAAAGGACAATAAATGAAAAAAAATGTTGTTACTAACACGATCAAGACGGATACGGAACTAGTTATTACCGAGTTAAACGTAAGTACAGAATGCATTGTGAACTCTATTAATTCATAAGGTTGCTCTAATGTTGGAAATTGTCACGCCTGAAGCGAGTGACGACTTAGCTTTATTTAAGGGCAGATGAATACCGTGATAAATTGTTGTTTTAATTATTTTTTAAACGTTGTCCCACACTAATTTCTTGCGTTTACAAACATAGAAACTCACATACACAAACACCCAGACCCGGAACAACTACTTGTATGTCATACATTTGTTCCGTGCGGGAATCGAACCCGTGACACGTTGCGCACCAGTCCAATCGCTCGACCACTGCGCTACTTCTCTTGAGTTGATTGGGTAGCACCTAGGTCTAATAAATAAGGAGGCGTAAACGTGCTAGAAAATTTTAAGGTCCTCCAGGGATAAATTTATTTTGTGGACTTTTGGTAATTGGCGCTACGACAGCATGGGCACAGTCGGGGCACAAGAGCAATTGCATAATATATTAAAAGAAACAATTATTTTACCTGTTTTATTTTTCATGAAGTGATTAAGGCGTATGCATAATTAACTTACCTAATTGACATGTGTAATATTATACTTATCTATAATTTAAGTACCTGTAGTGTGAAGGTAGATGCAGATGCACCCTGAAAGTAATAACGGCCGCCCATGGCCTCTGATAATGATGTTTACAGTAATTCGGAGTGATTCCCTCAAGGTTCGAGAGCCCTAGGGCACATGATCAGAGTGCTCCGTCGGAAAAACGGCCCTGGCTTCCTTATAATAGATACTACTTTAACACACGATCATCCGTATCTCAATGTCATTTACTATAATGTTACCGTTAATTTACAAACGCCAGCAGGTCAACCTACCCCAATCCATAAAATTTTACCAATAATCGAACCTCCCACTATATGATAAAGTTGAAAATCTATTAATCAAAATTTGACAGATTGTAGTAGGTTGATATGCTGACGTCTGTATATGAGACTGGTTATGTGTGATTTATGTAACATAGTTATTTACGTATGCTTCTATATTACTATATCTACAACGTGGGAGGGTATTGGGTATTAGTTAGGCTCTATTACATTGCTTTGATACACAATTTTCGTACGTAACGAAACTGCAGCCAATTGAAAACCGATAAAGTTTCACGTGATATCTGCATGACAATTATATTCTAATTCCAAAAACAGTCCGTCTTATTACAAAAAGTTAAACATCCGTTGAACTCTTATCTAAAAAAAGTGTAACTGCAAAACGACCCTTATATCAACGTCAAATGCCATTTTGCAGTTGACCGTTCAGAGATGGTTTATAACCTAAATCAACATATAGTATGCATTTTATCCCGGATAGTGCGATCCGGGTAAGAAGAAAGATAGAAAGAAAAACGTTTATTTGAGCCACACACAACAAACAAATAAAGGAAAAAAAACATGATAACAATAACAAATGAATAATTGCAAATTAAAAACAACAACGAAAAAACAAATACGAGTAAAACATTGTGTGTCCCACGGCCACACCAAATAGGTCCAGTTCAGCAAATTGTCGAGCAGCTAGTACTTTCAACTGGAGTATGCGAATGTTATAGGCTTTTTATTTTACAGGCCTTCTTGGTATGGTTGTGGCAGAAGCTACTGCAAAACTGAAGAGTTTTCCAGCAGCAATTGAGGATTCAATTCCCGGATAAACCCTACAACCAGTGTCGTTGGAAAATTCTCAGTCCATAAATTAATATTTTACATGGAGCGACTGCCTATCTAACCTCCGCAACCCAGTAACTGGGTAATACTCCTTAGTAAGACTAGTTGTCAGACTTTTGAGCTTCTGACTGTGATTAACGACTGTCAAAGATCTGGGACCAACAGACAACAGCTTTACGTGCTTTCCGAGGCACAGAGGAAACTCGCTACGATAAATGGTCACCCATCCACAGACCAACCTCGGAGAGATATTTATTGAGTACATTTTTAGTAATAAGTATGTGTATGAACTGAAAAACTGAACTATTATTATTATTATTCTATTGTAATACTACGACAAAAACATATGAAATTTCTTTTAAACAATGAGCAATATAATTTCCCGTGGTGCACTGAGGTGAACTAGACGTGTGGACCACGAGCAACAAGAGTTTGTTGCTCGTCGTTCACATATTAGTGGGGACATTGTAAATACTGTCGCCGATAAATTTTAATATCTTCATTGCAAGTAAAATTGTGTCGTATTTTATTTCCGAACTGCTACGCGTACAAAGTAGGGGTCGGGTATTAGTATGTGAAATAATCCTTATCGGAGTATAATTATAATCACAATGACGAGGTGAACGAGTTTCTTACGCCTTATCGATATATGCACAAACTTAGTAAAGCACGTCATCTATTAAATAATAATTTATAATTACTATGTGTTTCGTTATAGCCCGGTTCTTTGTGCATAATAAACTAGCTACACGGTATCGATTGATACATAATAATCTTCATTATTGTGGTAAAATCATTTATAAATACAAAAAGAAATGTGGGCGTGTGAGTCCAAGCTAGCGGTGGTTAGGGTTCCAGAGACAGGAAGGCGTGCCGTAGTGTGGAGTACTCAGTACTTCTAAATCAGGCCCTTAGTCCCTAAGGAAAGTCTCGAAAGGTGTTCGTTGAGGCTCTGAGCCATTAGGCCATTAGCAATAACTATCGGCACAATGATAGACTATTGTAATAAATATTGTTATTGTAAAATCAGGATGAAAGTATAAAATATTATATTACAGGTAGGTATAAAAAAAATCATCATCTTCAGCTGGAAGAAGTCAACAAAACAAATTACCCTTAGACCGCCATAAAATAATTAATAATAACAAAATTTCAACAAAACAAAACATAATCGTCAATAAATTAAAAAAAAATGTTATATTTAATTATTTTTACATTGTTGTTTATTTATTTATTAAGAATTAGTTTGAAGAGCGGGTTTCAAACTGAGCACAGTTTGTACTTTGGTGACATCTTAAACCGATAAACGAGCAAGCGGTTCTGAGCCACCTTAGCAATATTTGTGTAACCAAAATGGCAGTAAGCGGATCTGGATCATATAAGTTCCTATTTCCTGTTACACTTTTTCGCAAGTTCCTGCAATCATAATATATTGTAATAATTTTACATACATAAATTATGTTAATTTATGTAAATGTTTATAATATAATGTAACAACATATAATATAACACAGGTCAAACTTTAAGGTTAAGCCGCACTTTACGAGGTTGGTCTGTGAATGGGTGACCATTTATCATAGCGCATATCTTCTTCGATAGATAGGCTGTTTAAAGCAAAAATTATTTTTTCAATTCGAACCGATTGTTTCTGAGATTGGCGCATTCAACCAAAATAACTCTTCAGCTTACAATATTAGCGTAGATACAAATTATAGTATTCATCTGCCTCCGGTTAATTTAGAAGCCTTCGTTATTATGTGAAAAAGTCTATAGGGGAACAGTGTATAAGACGGGGACGCGAGGTATGATGGGAAATCACACACCTAAGGCAAACTTAACACAAAACTAACATAGCACAAGCGCCAACAGGACGCCATTTGCGTCTGGCCGCTTGCAAATGACATCCTAATGGCGCTTGCTCTACGTTAGTGTTATGTTAAGTATGTATGTCCCCATTATACCTCGCGATTATTAACGTCCCCGTCTTATACACTGTTCCCCTAATGGCGGTATAAGGAAGCCCCATAATTTATTTAAATAGGTAATGTTTTAAGTTTTTAACAATAAAATACAACTCGTATTTTCAGGAAAAGTGCGTAACTCGATGCAGACAGTTCAACAACCTCTTTATTTCTTAATAAAATCATGATATATGATACTTGCATATTTTGATTAGATTATTAGATGAGATAAGATTATGTTATTCTAATTAGTTAATTATTTTACTGATAAAATCTTAATTTTTGCAATAAAAAGTCGATATTGCGTCAGTTTTGAAACTAGGTTTGGAAAACAATAGGAGAAAATTTATTGGAAAGAGTTAGGTTCAGAAGACGGATGAAAGACGCTAAAAACTAATTGTAGGTCACACAAATATTTGATCCGTGTGGGAATCGAACCCACCACACGTAGCGCAGCAGTGAATCGTTCAGCCATTGCGCCAACTGTGCCATCAAATACCTAAGGTGTCAGTTTCCTCTTTTTTTCTTTCATATCATTCTTAACACAATCTATCTGTCTTTTATTTGGCCTTCCTCTTCCTCTAGGTACATCATAATTGTCTTAGTCACTTATAATGACCAGATGGATATAAGTAGATGGATACTAATTGGTATTTACATTTTGATCCGGAAATACAATGATTTTCTTCATAACATAATGGTCTCTTTACTCGCACTCTTTACTGTGCCCTCTGCTAATCAGAGGGACACGCGTTGGAGCGTCGACCCGACAGGCTATTCGCATACGGGCAAAGAGACCCCTTAGGCACGCAGTGCCTAAGGAAGAGTTTTTGCCCGCATCCCAGAGTGCACCAGCCCGAAAAACTGGTCTTCCCCACGGACGTATCCGAGAGGGAACTCCAGTCCACGGGCGCACGTGGAGGTTTCCTGTCTTAGCACCCCAACATAGACTAACTTAGGGATATTATAAGATAGAAGTGGCCGGTCCTGTAGTTTCTTCTAGACTTATGTTATTTCGATGTAAGAAATCAGAATGTCACAAATCTGTGCCAGATCCTTCACGTGGTTACAAATTAAACCAGGTTTTTAAAGGAATGCGACCAGCTATTAATAAAATCTTATCCCAAGTCATGTTGGCACTACAAGATTGAATCAGATCAGACACCTGGACAAGCAAAACATAACGTACATTCTTACGTTAAATAAGTGCAAACCATTAAAGGCAAATTGCAAAATATACCAGTCGGTCTCGTGCCTTTGTCGTACTACATGTAATTACGATTGAAAAACCGCGGAAGTTGATATTTATAACTGGCTGGTTACTAACATGAAGCTTATAATATTTTCATACGTTAATATGTGTTATCTATTCCTGAGACGAGATGAATTAGGCCGTTTATTAACACTTTAATTACTTTAACTTTTATTATTATTCTTTTACCTGTTCCGAAGGTTGAATGTAATAACACTTACAAAAAAAATCGTACTAAGTAATTGGCACGTAAGCAAAGTCTTGGGAAGAAAATGATACGCTAAAGTGAGTCTAGTGTTGAGTGTTGAAAGATCACATGTTGTCAAACTGGTAGACAGACAGACAGACAACAGTCGACGTATCTGTTGGTCAAGGTAAAGGCTAATGCTCGCAGTGGAATGCTTTCAGTCTGTGAAATACAATCACCTCGTGTTTGCTTCACTTCAGTTTCATATAATTATGACGTAAGTTTACAAAGATCAAGTATCGTGAATGAAGGAAATGGCAATCTCGTGCCATTGGGAGCTGCAAAGGCGGTGCTGTTCGTGGTCACAGCAAGGACCCTGCACCTTCCGGTCACGAAGCTATATAGCGAACTTATTTCCGACGCAGACCACCGACGATTTATTGCAAATCGCCTTACAATTTATCGATCAATTGCTCTTGCCTGCTTTGTTCAACGTTAAAACGGTTCGACGCGACGTTTAGTTTGTGTCGTAACTCGTGCCCGCCAAAAGTTTAATAAGCAATTTATTTAGTGTTACTATTTTATATTTACTAGTAATTGAATTAGTAACTAAAATATTAATCTCGGTTTAGATTTTATTAGCCTTGCTTAATAGGGGACTGAAATATTATCGCATTTTTGCAGTCTTATAAGTGTCGGTAGGAATGTACTCGTAATCTTGCTTGGTTGGTATAAACAAGTAGTTTTACCTTAAGGAGGTGCATACAAACAGTTGAGAAGCCCCAATGTCTAGGCAACAGCAATTACGTTTAACCTTATCTATCGTAATCGCGATTCTAAAAAAGCAAATAATATAAATTGCAGCAATTTAACAATAAAGTTGAACGTGGCAGTCGCCTTGACCCAAGCAATGGGCTGGCTGCGGGCGTGAGTGGCGCATGGCGGAGCGGGCTGCCCGGGGAGCATGCTGCGCTCGCCGCCGCCGTACCGGTTTGTTCCTTTCATAACTAAAAACAGGACACTATATTTAGGCATCTTTTGAAATCATAGTAAGTAGAGATATTAGCTAAATAAAAAATAGTGAGGTTCGTTATAATAAAGTTGAGTCTTCAACTCGTACACCTTCAAAATAGAGACAAGAAACAAACAAATAAATGATGTTTGTATATAGAAATTTATTCAGAAATAATTAGGCATTTGTAGAAACCGGTGACCAGACCGCTTGGGATCATAAACAAATAAAGTATAACTCAATAATAATATCAAATCAACAAGATTTCTAAGATCCTTATCTATTTGACATAAATTTGTTTTTTGTTAGTTTTTAAAACGAACATTATTAAGAGTCTAATGCACTTCCGAATGACTAGAGTTATCTACAAACCAGTTTCGAATCAGGAAACTGCAAGAGATAACAATAAAAACTGTTTGAACATGAAACATTTTTATTAAGATAAATAAACAAAGAAGTGTTTTATATTATTAAAGTATGCGTTTATCGTCGTGTTAATCAGGTGCACCAATCAGGTTAAACTACGTAGCGTCTGATAAGAAGTTATCGACTATTGCTTTTTTAAACAATATTGATTAATTTCCCAACGCCACACGTTCGACGGGAAAAAGCTAGTTGCTTTGAAAAGAGGAAACAGGAGCGAGATAATCGCCATTCGCTGTATGGGCATCAGTTACCGCCTCCACGCTAAAAAGTTGTAAAAGTTTTCTGAAACTTACATCATCATCATCATATCAGCCGTAAGACGTCCACTGCTGAACATAGGCCTCCCCTTTAGACTTCCAATATAATATACAATTTCCTTAGAAAACGATGCCTCAGATGATAGGTAGATATATATTTAAAGATAAAAAAAAGAAAGCAAATCAAATATACTCGTAATTATCTGTGATGATGAAGGCAATTATAAAACGGTAATTATAAAACAGGTGTTCGGTTCGGGTTGGTCGTTTCCATGGAGAAGAACCAGCAAGAAACTCCATGGTTACTCTTTTAAAATATGTTATGGTATTACAAACGGATTGTTACAATTTTTTTCATCATTTCATCAATTCTGTAGAGCACCTCTCTCATGGGTCTGAACGGCAGTAGCCTATCTGGAAATCTCTCAATCGATTACGAACCCAGGTTGGCCGCTGTAAAACTAATATGGTCAAATAGCACAGCCACAGCCTCTGTACAGGATATGTCCCACCTCATTTTTCGTGCCCATCTTGCCCAACCACATGCACCTTCCAAGATTTTAACGAGGCAATGACAGAGCTGTGCGGGTGGCTAGTATTGGTCGGATACAATTTGAGTACCAACATCGACAAGCATAGAAGCAGAAGAACAATTTTCCTTATCTCATACACTAAACTTGAGCAGTAAAGAAAAACGAAGGGGTAATAACTACATAACAGTCAACACAGACCTACATTGTATGACTGATGTTTTGTATGAGAAGCTGAAAGACAGACTTAATTATGTGCAATTATGCTTCGTAGCTTATAATGTATGCAAACGTCGTATCCGACAGTTATTGCCTCTCGTAATCTTAAGTAATGTCAAAATGCAGTGTGTTTAAGCTTAATCACCATCGATTTAAGTAAGCACAAAGCATGTGAAAATTATGCCCACTACACTGTACCATACCATGACCGTTGCAGGAAAATGTTAGACAAAAAGGTAAAAAAAAATATCAGACTATGGACCGATCCGTCACCGCCCAACACCGTCGCGTCATGCTATGAACGGAGCGTCAGAAAGAAAAAAAAAAGAAGAATATTAAACGAGGTCTTTCTTTTTATAAAAACGTTGCCCTAAGCTAGGATTTTTCCTGTATCGTTTTTAACACAAATATTTGGTACGTGCGAGTGCAATCGCAAAATTACCTAGTGAAAAATTCAGGAATTTAAATGGAAATCAGGCTTTAATTCCGGACTTTTAAATTTCCTATCCGACACCGACCAACATCGTCCTGAGGGTTTGATATTATTTGCGGCGAAAATAAACCTACTCGGTTTATTAGTTTGAAGGTTGATGAATGGACAGAAAGAGGAAGGCCAAAGAAAAGGAGGATAGATTGTTTAAGGAATTATTATGAAAAAAAGGAGTAAGTACATGATACTGTGACGTCTGACAGGGGAGAAGAAATCGTGTTGCGCCGACCCCAAGTAAAATGAGATAAGGGCAGAAAGATAATAACATAATATTATGATGAGTAAGTAGGTTTATTAGTTTGTTTCATTTTTCTGTAGGTACCTGATACGTCCATAACACGGTCGTGGTCGGTATGGCTGTGTAGTTGATAGACTCCTATAGTTTTACTATTATTAAAACACACCTCGACAGGTCACACGCCTTGTAGCTAGTTAGCACATAGAGGAAAAATACATTTTGAGTCGCATTCTCGATGGTTCTATGATGTAAAAAACGTATCTCAATCGGTTATGCAACCTCAAGAATAAAGTCAAGGCCGTTGCTTGCTAGGATGTCATTAGTTTTGCACGGATTCGGAAGGGGAACATGAAATGAAGGTGTGGCGTTGCGCCACCTTCTAGTAGAGCAGGGCTAACAGGCCGTCCACCGAGATGCTGCTACACGCTGTGCCGAGGATGCCGTCGAAATTGGCGGCCACGAAGGCGAGGCCGACCATGGGTCCAGGGTTCATGTCGCGCACCGTGATGTCGCCCACGGTGACATCGTCCTCCGAGAGGAAGCCGGAAAGGTTGCCGAAGCCGTAGTGGATGGCAAACTCGGTACTGTTGGTGCGGTATGTGCTCGATTTGGAGCTGTCGTACTTGTTGTGTAGCACTTTTAAAAAACACAACGGAGTTTATAATTAATTTATTTAAATTAAATAAAATACAATGAAAATAAAAACAATACAGTATTGTTTTATTAACATTGTGACACAAAAATAACTGAAGATGAATGAATGACAGAATGAAAATTCGAAATACGATTTTTTAAAAATTATTAAAACAATAAATAGATCTTAAAGTAAAGAGGTTGAGGGAACAGAAGAGGTTAAATACCTCTCTGTTACAAAGGCTTCTAGGTAGACACCCGTTCCTACCGATTACGTATAACCCCTAAATACTGAAGATGAAATCAGGTTACAGCCAAAGTAACAAGATGGTTAATCGCACCCACATTTTCCAAGTTTGACTTTTATCAGGAAGTTAATGTGTCTGATTAGTGGAAGACGTACAATAATGCGCCATGGTTATATGGTGGACAACCCTCCGATACGTACAAAGCGTTTTGCCAATACTTTTATTGTGCGCACAGCTAGCTAAGGGTTCGAATTCCCTGCCGAAGTCTGTATTTCCTGACATTTATAACCTTGGGGTCTTCAAGTCAAGGTTACTTTTAGGCAAACGTACTTCAAAGTCGACCATATTTTTGCTTACCATCAGGCGAGCTAGTGGTCAAGCACGAAACTATCGCAAAATAAAAATAATAAAAAAAAAATGTGAATGATAAAACATTTATATTCAGTTTAATACTTTGAGTGTAAAAGAGTAACAACCCTAAGAACAAAAGATACATGATACTCGTATGATAACTTGATAACATTGAATCGTAATTAACAAAAAATTCAAAATAAAATTAAACGTTTGGGTTGATCTATTGCCTGTTTCATTAATTTATGTCCAAAAGATCTTGTATGATCGAGGCAAATGGAGTATGTAAGGGTACAGCTGAACTTATAATACACAATAGCATGGCAAACAGTAACGAGACAAAGAGGTGCCCTACGGCATAAAATTACTCCAATTATGACACGGAACACTAAACGATACAATCATTATACACCTGCTATTACATTAAGCTCTACATAATTATTTATAAGCATTCTTGCTTATCAGGCTTCATTAAACACAGTAAAAATTGCTCACAACTCAAGTACGAGTATTAACAACAAGCTTCTCCTTTCTTTCACCCTCGCTGCTCACCTCCTGTTGGCCGCAGCATGACGTTATTTAGCATATACCCTGTCTCGTAAAATGGACCTTTCAATACAAAAATACTTCTTCAATTGAAACCAGTAGTTCCAACAAAACAAACTTTTCAGCTTTAGGGTGGGTTCATATCTGACGGAACATCCGTCGCGGATTATCGGTCGCGGAACGCCAGAGCAGATAAATGTATAGAAAAGCAATTGACCGTTCACACTCAACGGATGATCCGTTTGTGCGTCAAAGAACATTCGATGATCCGCTCGACGGATGTTCCGTCAGGTATGAACGTACTCTTATAATATTAGGTGAAGTTGGTATATGGTACGTAGTGTTTCAAGAAGCTGTCAGTTTTTTTATGTACTTACAATGGGTTTCCTCTTTACCTTAGTCTAGGTCATGAGTGACTAAGACAAGGTCGACGATGGAGCGAGCTTACGCAGAAGAAGCCTGTTCACTCTAACTTTGAAGAAATTAGGGTTGTATGTATTCGGAAACACAGATGCAGGCAGAGAGTTCCACTCCTTCGCTGTTAGGGATTTAGGGACAAACACCTACCGACAGGGCAAAGGACAACCGAAGAAAAAGGGTGAATTTAAGTTAGTAAGATTCTGACAGTCCTATCCCCTCCACTAGGGTCCGATGGACTCATTCGATGATTTTACCAATAAAAAGGAGGCAATGACACCCACTATTGACGGCAGACCTCCATCTCTTTTCGCAATTCTTCCCAATTCTTCTCACTAACAATCACCACAGGCACACGGTAACCATTCAGCAAGTTTAGTCCACCAGTCCACGTCTTTTAAAATGTCTAGCAAACCTCGTAGCTTCGGCCAAAGTTTCAGTCGTTTCTTACTCTTCGTCATTCACGGACATAGATTAGTTAATTAAACAAACTAAGTTAAGTTACTGACACCATGATTGGGCAGTTGTATCCACTCCCGTTGTGTTGTCATAACTTATGACTTCAGAACTAATAAGGAGTAGTGTCCCAGTCAAAAGTTACGAGATACTTTTGAACGGGCCCGTAGTTTCGTTGAAGGAATAAGAGAGGTAACCTCCAGAGCCGGTAATCAACATATTGATACTGCAGTCACTAAATTACTTTACAAATCTGTCATCTAATATACAAAAAAATATAAAAAATAAAATAATATATAAAATTCTCGTGTCACAGTTTTCGTTGCCATTGCATACTCCTCCGAAACGGCTTGACCGATTTTGATGAATTTTTTTGTGCTTATCCGGTATCTATGAGAATCGGCCAACATATTCTATTTTTCATTCCCCTAAATGTTAGGGGTAGTCCACCACTAATTTTTTTTTTTTAAACAACATTTTTAATTTATGGCAAAACAACGTTTGCCGGGTCAGCTAGACTAATATATAAAATTCTCGTGTCACAGTTTTCGATGCCATAATCCTCCGAAACGGCTTGACCGATTTTGATGAAATTTTTTGTGCTTATCCGGTATCTATGAGAATCGGCCAACATCTATTTTTCATCCCCCTAAATGTTAGGGGTAGTCCACCCCTAATTTTTTTTTTATTTTTTAGACAAAATTTTTAATTTATGGCAAAACAACGTTTGCCGGGTCAGCTAGTTATTTATAATATTGTTGTTGCATGTATTGTAGTATGGGATTAAAAAGATTTGTTTTACCATTAGCCTGCAATATCCCACTTTTTTTTTACTTTTTCTCACTCTAGTAATTTCTCCAGTGTCGTGGGTGTCATACAAATATTTGTTCCGTGCGGGAATCGAACCCGCGACACGTTACGCAGCAGTCCAATCACCACTGCGCTAGCCGTGCTTCATGACTTCCAGTTTTTTCTGTCATTGGCCATAATAATGGTCGTTGGTTTTTGTCCAGTTCCAATAAAACATTGTATAAATCTATCCACCTACTATTTACAAACTCAATTTATTTTTGGAGTTTCTTTTCCCACTTCTTATTTCAATCTGAAATAATTATAGCACTGATTAAATAAACGTTTGAAGGTAACAGAGACAAAAAGGCATCGGATCAAACTTTTTCTTATTAGCTAAATCATTTTGTCAATGGTTTGAGTGTCTGCGACTTCTGATGCGAGTAATAAAAAGTGTTACACAAAAAGGTTTGTAAAGGGTTACGGCCATTACGGATCTTCTTTTATTTTAATCTGCCGTTTGAAAAAAAAAAATGTAAACAAGATGCCAAATGAAAAATAATTGGAAAAACACTAGTCTTTTGCGTTTGTGTTATAAATAAATGTCTAATTTTAGATTTTCATTTCAAGTGTATCCTTTATACCAGTGTTGGTAAATAAAGTCACCGATCACATAAGTAATTAGATAATTTGATTTTTGGAACCGGGTTTTCCCAGCTATCCTTTTCCTCAATTTTGTACTCAACTAAAAATATAAAAATTATTCGATACGTGTTTTTGTTATGAAACTCGTCAAAAACGTGCAGTCAATATTGTTTTAAGCAATTAGGAAACAACGTCACAATCATCATTATTTTCACAATAAATCTTGATACATTGAACATTCTATTTGTAACCAGTAACAATGAACATTTCGTCGGCCTAATTCGTTAACCTGCTAAATACGTTTTTGCAAAGTTTACAGGACGAAGAAAAAACTGAATAATATCTTTATTAGTTTAGCAATTAAAATTTTGAAAATCCCGTTGGCGTAGGTATATATTTTTTCTTGATATTTTAAAAACATAATATCTAACAAAACCTAAACACATTTTACAAAATTAAGGAAAACAATAATTAAGCAGTTTTTCGAAGTGAAGTTTCAATTTGGTTGAGGACTTAGCAGTTTTTTTTTTAACTTTTTAGTATGGTAAATTAATGGTATTAATGGTGTATAGATAATTATTTTAACTGTGCAGTTAAACGAATTCAATCAGTAATCAAAATATTAATTATTAAAAATTTAACAATCAGTCTTCTTTAATAGGAAACAGGATTAAAATATCTAAGCTGAACTCTTCATCGGTGGGAGGGGTTCGCATCGGCTTCGGGAGAACGATGAAGTACTTGGGACTCGTCCTCGACAGCCGGTGGAACTTCAGGGAGCACTTCCTGTATTTGGCCCCAAAGCTGAACCGGGCAGCAGCCGCCCTCAGGCGACTCCTGCCCAGTCTCAGCGGGCCAAACGCCTCCTGCCAGAGGTTTATGGCTGTACGGATGATCTGAGGATACCGCACGATCACCGGCGAATCGGCCAACATCCTTGCCGGATTACTGCCCTGGGATCTGTAGGCGACGGCTCTCCAGCGCGTCTATGAGTGGCGCTTGGAGGCGCATCGCTGGGGCGAACCCCCGCTGCTTCGACTTCTCGAAGCGCGGAGGGAAGAGCTCCGGCGCGATCTCAGGGCAGTATGGAGGGAGCGACTGTTGCAACCAAGGTCCGGGCACGCTGCAATCGCAGCGGTAAGACCCCTCCTTGAGGAGGCTGGATAGGCGTCACGGCGTCCTGACCTACTGCCTGACGCAGGTCCTCATCGGACACGGAAGTTTCGGCAGGTACCTGTGTCGGATAGGGAAAGAAGAAAGGCCTGGGTGTCACCACTGCGAGATCGCCCGGAGGACACGGTGGAGCATACGGTGCAGGACTGCCCCGCTTGGGCAGAACACCGCCGCGCCGCGTCCTCACGACGGCGATAGGCGGCAACATCTCGCGCCCGGCATTGGTCGAGGCAATGCTGCGAGGCGAAACGGAATGGGAAGCAGTCAGCTCCTTCTGCGAAGCAGTCATGCTAGCGAAGGAGGAGGCGGGATGCGTAAGGAAGAGTACAGCGTCCACCTCACAGCCTAGCCACAGTGTTAGACGCCCACGGCGTCGGACGTCGCAAGACGATTTCCGGCCACCGTAGGTGCGGGCATCCGGGCGCCGAGTAATGGACGACTCGCTGTCCGACCATGGAGCATGTCCGGGACGACGGCGCGTTGTGTTCCACGCGCGCCTCAAAGAGTGTCAGCACAGCACGCTTCTGTATCACAATCTATTAATTATTACAACAATAAAAAAAAAATCAATTTTCCCAAACGGTACGTGAGTTTGGGAACGTTGTCACTGCAAAACTGAGGCCTCAACAGGATTTAGCAGGTTTGCGTTGTGGAGATTGGCTAGTGATAAGAAAGCAGTTTTTCGGGCATAGCATTTGTCACCTTTTTAGGCTGATATCGCTGTTATTTCTTAAATGCTACGGTAGATATTAGGCTGAATTTTCGAACTGCATCAAAAAGTCAATTTTGCCAAAAATGGACTTAGCAGGTTAACGAATTAGGCCGACGATTTAGAGTCTTAACAGGGTTCCGTGGCCTGAAATGTACAGAGCAAATGAGAGAACAGGGTTTTTTTGTCAATACGAGTCTGACAGTACATTTTTATTGGCCTAGTAAAATCATCAAGTGTATACATATCTATACATATAATAAATCTGTAGAAGGGTCAATTCTGTACATTGAAAATATTGAAAAAATAAATAGCGGGGGGTGTTGCTGGATCGATACCAAACCCAAATATTTGATTAAAAAAATTTTTGTCTGTCTGTCTGTCTGTCTGTCTGTATGTGCAGGCATCACGTGAAAACTAACGGTTCGATTTCGATGAAACTTGGTATAATTATACCTTATTATCCTGGGCATAAAATAGGATACTTTTTATCCTGGAAAAATACGTAGAAAAAACATCTTATTTTTCAGTTTTATTCATAGACGTTTTTCTGTAGAACCGCGAACACACGTTGCATTACCCGCAGTGGATTCAGCGCCGTAACCTGTAGCGCCGAAAGTCGGATTTGGCTTGAACCGTTTGCGGCACACGCGGGCCACGCCTCCCCGACTCCTATATAAGGAGCCGCGTTCCGCGCCGCGCGATGCATGTAAAATCTGAATTTTGATGCGAGCGGACGTGTCCAGTGTGGCGAGCGGTCGTCCGTGGAATTAATATTGTATGAGTGTCATTTTAAACCGTGCTTTTCAGCGCGACCTTTTTGATTACTGTTCCGATCAGTTATTTGTAAATACAAGGTCGGAATTATTATTATTATATGACAAAAAATACTTACTACAGAACGCGAGCTCAACAGCAGTAGCTCAATAGAGGGATCTCCTTAATTATTATAGACGTAGCCGTATTTGGGTCCAATAGATATTTATAATATGTCATTGTCAGAGTTACTCAAAATGGAGAAATAAACCATCCACGCGAAGACCAACATCCGCGCGGACGGAGTCGCGGGCGGAAGCTAGTAGGTAATAAAATTGTATCGTTCCACACAAGACAGAAAAATTTCTCATTTCATGATTTTCCAACCCAAAAAAAGGTATGAATGCGATGATGATGTCCCACGGTTTTACCCCCATTATCCTAAGATCCTCCAAAGGGGGAAACGCCGAGGCCCCGTCAGTTACCGTGGGGTGCGCGTGGAATACGGCGCGGCGGCGGCGGCGCGTCGTCGATTCGAACTTTGTCCGAAGAAGAAGTCGAAAAGGAATAATTTCATTGCTGCTCCGCTCTTATTGCTCCCATAGCCTCCCTCGATAAATGGACTATCCAACAAAAAAAAGAAAATATCAATTAGAACCAGTAGTTCCTGAGATTAACGCGTTCTACCGAATAAATAAAACTCTTTTGCTTTATAATAATAGTATAGATGATAATTAAAATGAAAAGACATTACGCGACGAATATACAATCTCCTTTTTTATAATCCGGGAATTTAAAATAGAGTTGCGCATGACAAAACCTATACTTGCTAGGATATTGAATACCTACGACCTATAAACTTAATGTATTGAGAAAAGCAGCTTATAAATATTAAGGTCATACTATCAGCCTACGTTCATCAAGTGCGCCGATTTGTTCGCTACCGACTAAGGACAAAGGCTAAGCGAGGCTTTGTCTGTTTCTTAGAACAATTTAATTGATGTTTTGTAGGACAACCGATGATCTACACTGTTATTGCTAAGGGGAAAATATACTGTAATAGTTAAACTAGCTACAGTTTAGAAATTACATTAACATTGTCACTTCTTCGATTTTCTTAACTAATCTTCACAGTCTCTGTTTCATTTTAAATGTAAAGTTTGATATTACATAATTAACAATTCTATTTGTTAACACAATATTAACTGAATATTAAGTAATCTTATACAATCTAAATACATAATAAAATACTAATACATGAAAAAAAAAACTTAATAGGAATGTGTACACAAAAGAAAACTTTCAAATGCCGTCAAAGAAAACGTCCACATCTCTGTCAACGGGAACAGTGCCCAGAACGCTGGCAGTGCAGCGTTGCCATGTTGTATGACAATGATGATTTTTTGATCTAGGGATAGGCCAGTTCTCTAGTCACGTGAACAGTCGACTAATATGCCTGGCGATATCTCACATTGGTTGTAAACTGTGGCCAACCTATTCTTATCAATCGGGGATATAATTCATCCTGGTCCTTTCCACCACCCTTTTCCTTTCCAATCTATTGTTCCCCGTTCATACCCTACCTTAGCCTAACCAGCCACTTGATAAGCATTTTTTTTTGTGGTGGTAATTCCAATGCACAGTTGCCGAACAACTGCAACTCTTGATAGCCCGAATCAAGAATGGTGACCACCAGAAAATTTCCGAGACAGTGAAGCTCGACGAAGCCCTGAAAAATGTATTCGACATCTTGGAGTCTGGGGATCTAATCACTTAGCACGAAACCCGTAATTTCGGCCTTAATGACGGGCGTTTTGACAACGAGCACAAACTTATGATAGATATTACGGTTTGACAGATAGCTCCTTACAGTCTGCATCACCACTCATGACCTGCGGAAAATTCGTAGTACTACATGATGAAATGACACAGAAACTAGCACCGTGCCAAAAGTATGTAGGTACTTCAGTCGTAATATCCGTCCATAATTTGATTTTGACGTTAGTTACGTTCATACATCTGTAAGCGTTCCCGTGTTTTGTTGACGGACTTAGAAAGTAGACACTTGGCAACGAAATTAATCAGAAAAGAATTGCGGAGGAATAAGAAAAAACGAGGTTCCCACTCAATGTTCAGTATTTTATAATTACAATCATTAAATTGTACAGAACACTTAATTCACTTTGTTCTAAATTCACGCCACTAAGTAAATGGACCCAGTACTTAACTACCTGCTTAAGTATCTAATAATAACATTAGGAAATCACTAAATAGTTAAGTAGTGTCAACTTAGTAATCTATTAGATTACTACTATAAGCTTTTAAGTCCGTAGTAACCTTTAGAATTGAGTCTCTGTTCACATTGTTGTTATTACTTAATTATATTGCATCTAGGTTTGTTTTGGGAAATTTTAAATCAACGGCGATTGCTACTTTCACATATGCGTTGTTCACGTAATCATGCAACAAAATATCACCCGTGTACCCAATGATATTATAAAGAAAAATTGCGTGTACCCACTAAAAATGGTAGGTATAATAAAAAACTTTTTGAAACAAATTAAACCAACTTCTAAAAAAAGGTGTCAAAACTTTTGGAATGAAAAGTTATTATTACAAGTCAGTCGTAAGTGGCAAAAAAATGAAGGAAATAAGAACGGAAATCACACAGTAATAATTTTTATTAAAACAAAAATAGGTTCCTTATCAAATGATTCCTCCCGTCCTCTGGATTTCTCCATGTTACTCGCTCGGACTCTATCACGTTCCGACCTCCGTGTACCACCGGTTGAGCACGGAATATGACACGGCGAGGTGTACCTCCGGCCGGTGGCCACGTCACACTATACTTTTAATATACTATGAAATTCGCGCCGCTTTGATAGAAAGTTTTCTAATTACCGACCACTAATTTCGGGAAGTACATGTGTTGGATAAGGAGGGAAGAAACGCCTGGGTGTCACCACTGCAAGGACTGTCGTCCGGAGGACACGGTGGAGCATATGGTGCAGGACTGCCCCGCTTGGGCAGAGCACCGCCGTGTCCTCACGACGGCGATAGGGCGGAGACCTAACGCCCGGCATTGGTTTAGGCCATGCTGCGGGGCGAGACGGAGTGGGAAACGGCCGGCTCCTTCTGCGAAGCAGTCATGCTCGCGAGCAGCAGCGACCTCCCTCCACCTCAGCCGCAGTGGTAGACGCCCACGGCGATGGACGTCGGCAGACGATATGAAGATTTACGCCGTGGGATACCAAGTACCTACTCATGAGGTGCCGGTCTAAACTTGCTATAGGAGTTGATAATTTGTTCATGCTAGAAGTACTTACCTACAGCCTGACCTTTCGGGATAATGTGGCATAGTGCTGCATTACGTAATCAGTATTCAATAATGTAATAATAACTTCAGATAACTTCGTATTTTCCATCGTGCATCGGTTCCCAGATCACCAATTAAGTTAGTTATCTCAACTATGTTCCAATCATCATTTTTTTATGATGATAAAAGTAAATTGTCTAGTTAGTTTAATTAACTTGGAGGTTGTACCTTAAAGTTACATAATAGTTGACGGTAATAATACAAAAACTATATGGTGGACTAGCACATGACCGCGGCTTCACCCGCGGGAAGTTTGGTAGGTAATTGCCATGAGATTGTAGAAGGGAAGTCTGAGGTTTCATACCTTAGACTTCCCTGCCCCCAGAAAACAACAAGGTGGTAAGGAACAGGGTGGATTTTAGACAGTAAGAGTCTGATGGTTCTTTACACTCCACACACGCGCGTCGGGAGGACGCATTTGAATAATACTTTACAGCACAAAAAAGCTCATTTACACGAAGCAATGCTTGCCTATCTACACTAATACACAACGATTGTAAGTAAGTTTTAACCGTTGCGTTCCATCCGGGGTCGGGATAAGACGGCACACCGCTCATTTGACCATCCCAAAAATAGGTTATGTAACTGTCTCAGTGTGAAATTCGTCAATGAATAACAAACACCCAATTTCTAAACATACAAACTCTATATTGTTATTATTTACAATAAATTAAATAAGCAGATCCGGAATAAAAAACTAATCATCTGATACTACTAAACTCAAGTTAAAATGGCTATTATTCGTTTTGGTGACCTCTGCGCTGAGTGCGTACTAAAAAAAATTGGGGACAATAGACAATCATGTTAATAATAATTATAGATTGAATCGAATGTGATTAATAGGTTTCATTTACGCTAGCAAAATGTAGGTAGCTATATGCAAAAAAATGTATCGATTTCGTCAGTCATTTGTATCTACAGATTGCATTATTAATTAATTATTTTTTATCAGTTCCAGACTGTTACGTAGTGACAACGAATACTTATGGTATTTAAACTAGTGACAACAAATACTTGTAATTATGATCTTTGTAGTCTTTTAACTGGCTTCAAAACGGAGGAGATTATCACTTATCAGTCGACTGTCAATTTATGTACGTTGTTTAGCGATATCTTCGTCTACACCCCAAGTAACACAACAAAGCAGGACAACGGCCGGATAACAGCACTTCTTGTGCGACTTGGCATTTTGAAAAAACCCGTTAGCAATTTTAGAAACGTATATAGGGCTACTACAATGCTAATTTGGGCACAAATTATAGTGCTTTAAGCACTAAATAGGTTCAAAAATAGCTGGTTAATAGCAACACAAGCGCATTATAAGTATTGGCATTAATTGTGGTCAATGAAACTGCCAATAGCATTAAAGAAGTATTATTTTGGCCAAAGAAGTTGCCAATGGCATTTCAGAAGCATTATTTTGGCCAATGAAGTTGCCAATGATTGGAGCACCTTAAGTGGTCACAGTTAGAACTCAAATAAACACTACATCATTGCAAAAACATCTCTAATACCACGGTACAAATGTTATAAAAGATTGACCGTTCCAATTTGACTCTTTTGTCGCATAATAATGGACGATCGAAACTGAGTTGATAAGGCATATTTGTTTGTACCCAAAAAAATAATTTTAATAAGAATAAGTTCTTGACTCATTTTTTGAATTGAGAAAACATACCTCTTAAAAAGGGGGCCAAGTTCCTATCGGCTAATAAATTGTTCGCATAAAAAGGGTTGAAATCCAATCCAATGCCAAGTTTGAAATGATTCTGTAATTGTTAAGCCTTTTCATTTAAGATAGTTTCCAACTTTAGATTGAGCTCAGAATATTAGAACCTAGCGACGCGGTAGGCAAAGAAGATGTCATAGGAAGTGTGATTCTTAAAATACTAATTACCTACTACTATTTAAAACAATTACTTTTAACTAAATGCTATTATAATATCAATGAATACTTTAATGATTAATTAGATAGGTAAATGTTTTAATAAATATTTACATTGCATTAAAAGTAATACATCTAGGTTTATTCAACTAAGCAGTCAAATGAAAGCCCTCTTCCTTTTCTTAAAAAGTAGGAGAGATCCTACTTTTTTAGATTTTGTAAAACCTACCATCTAAGTAGGGGAAGTCAGCTCAAAGCGGCCACCTTAACTTTGAGCTTAAAAAAAAGCCATTAAACGAAAGATTTTTTAAGAGAATTTTATACCAGCTAGTAGAGAATTTATCGAGTTTTTGCAATGGCCAATTCAAATTTGCGCAAGTTGAAAAATAAGCACATGATTTGCAAATTACGAAAACTTGTCATAAAACCGCTTTGCCCGAGAGGCCGCCCAAAGCGGCCATGGGGGTAAGGGCAACGTGGCCACCCCAAAAGTTTTCAAGAAATGCATCGTTTTTTTGTTGAAATATACTGCGGCAAATTTGCCAAGCATCTTCATAGCAGATCCTGTTTATAAGTGTCTTCCCAAGAATACCATATTTGATTGCGAAGGATTTAATTGAGTCACGCTCTTCTTTTATCTCTTTAATTGTTCAAGCCATCGTAGCTGCGTCCTATGATGACTGGGTATACACCGTGTTCTTCACGTTATCCATAAACTTTAGCAAATACTTCTATGGCTTTTACAAATCAAATCCAACAAAGGAAGTAGTACTTAAAAAGGCTTCGTTACAAAGATATTTGTAATTTCATTTAATGAAATTTAATTGAGCTATGCAGTGAGAAAGTATCTTAATTTGGCCTATGTTGCCGCTTAGTGCAATTAAAATGATAAATCTATCAAATACTATTTGCATTTCATTTGTTTCAGCCCGCCAAATGTTTTGAATGAAAATACGACGTTGCCAATTCGGATAAAGAGGCATGCATATCGGGCTATTTACGTCTAGGTATTTAGTTTGTATGAAAATTAACAAAAAATAAAAAATAAGAATTTATTAATGTGTCCATAATGAAAAATGCTTACTTCCGTGGTTTGAACATCTGGTCGAAGTTTATGTATATCGTCCGGAACACGGTGTATAATAGTGGTTCTTTTGTAGTTATAGACCATCTAAACAAATTAATTGAACATTATCTATGGAGCCATTATATTACGGTAAGCGGTCAGGTGGCCGCTTTGCCCGAACCGCTTTGCCTTTGTCGCCCATTGTTATTAAAAAAATAATTTCAGTCACATTATTTATTATATTTTGGAGCAAATATCACACAAAAAAGGCCAAATAGATAAATAACATTAAACGTGTAATGAAAGCATTTAAATATAAACAGTTTTGACCAAAACAGGTTGAACTTTCCTTGTATTATTTTAATAAAACATTTGTCGTCACTAGAGCCACACTTTCAGAGCCACACTAGTGAATGACTGGCGCGGGGTGGGAGGGTGGTTTGGTTATGCGTACAGAACGACAACGTAACGCTATCATTTCAAATAGCCGAAAAATGAAGCGTGGCCGCTTTGCCTTCTATGGCCGCTTTGAGCTGACTTCCCCTACACTTGTGGAAGCAATAAATAGATTGAATATTAAGTATTTTTTTTATATTAGACAAACTACATACTAGTATTGTTAGTCGTTCGACGTCTTAGAATATTCTCTAAATAAATAGGACTCTCAACATAAATAACTTATTCACTAATAAAAACATTGCGCATGCGTTTAAGCGCCGCCTAATGTTAGTGAAATTGGAAAATATGCGGACTTTGACTGTACATTATTTCCCTATGTATCTAAATAAGTCCGATCTATCTACTAGTGTATCGAATTCCGTGACATGTCAACTTATTTTTTTAAAAATAACATCCGGCATTTTTTTGTTGACGGAAATGTGTTACCGAATGTGTATTATGAATAAATTTGATTGATTCAAATGCAATAATCCTTTAATTATCTTGTACAAAATAAACACGTGGGAAAATTATTTTTAATTAGATTCATTGTTGATTGCTTTGTATGTCGTTATAATAATCAATTAATTAATGTAAAACCACCTCTCGACACGAAAGACACTGTAATAACATAAAAGACGCCTGGTTTGGCGAAAAAAAAAATCCGATGATAGTTTTAAGCCTCCTGCAGACACACGCGATTAATCGCCCGGGGCGACATGTCGCGGTCCATTCGCAGTATTTTTAGAGTGGAAATTAGCTTGGCTTGTTGTCGCAGCGCGATTAATCGCGTGTGTTTGCAGGAGGCTTTAGTACGCTGTTTGCGTGATGACAGCGCCACCTAGTGACCACATGGGGAACCTTACGATCCGTCTATTCTCGCCAACTAATATTTTTATAAAAGTTGCTGATTTTGCATTAAAAATTACATATAACCTTGTGGTGCATATTAAACTTGACACGTAGGGGAACAGTGTATAAGACGGGGACGCGAGGTATAATGGGAACATACACTCTTTAGGCATACTTAACATAACACTAGCGTATAGCGCAAGCGCCATCAAGAGGTCATTTGCAAGCGCTATACAAACAGCGTCCTGTTGGCGCTTGCGCTACGTTAGTATTGTGTTAAGTTTGCCTTAAGTGTGTGATTTCCCGTCAACCCTCTTATACACTGTTCCCTTAAGGTGGCGGTTCGCGCCAAAGACCGCGACGCAGGAGACAGCAACCGGAGACCGAGACAGGAGACCGCAACAGGAGATCGCTACCGTATCTGTCTCCCGTCTGTGTCTCGCTCGCGAACTGCCGCTCATTCATTGCCTAATGTTATGTACTGTCGCGGTCTCCTGTCTCGGTCTCCGGTCGCCGTCTCCTGTCGCGGTCTCCGGAGCGAACCGCCACCTTTACTTCACTCCACGGGTGCGACCCTCACATCTCTTGTCACATGATGACATCGCGCGCTGTCATCGGTTTGAGTCTCCACCAAAGCTCTACGAAATAGAGTACAACCGAATTCGCAATAGCATACTTTGAACTTTCGCGTAACTTATATCGTAGTTTAAGTTGTGTTACGGAACTACATTGGCAATATCGTGACGAATTGATATCACGATCTTGTACAACACTGCATGTGCATGAATTCCTATGTGCTGGCGTTAGAGTTTCCTCATTCTATTGTTATATTCTACATATCACCATACCTTTTAATCATCGATTAAACATAATTGTACATTTCGCCAGATATGATCCTATTTTAAGCCGAGACTATCTATAGCCATCAAATATGCACAATTTTAAGCTCCGTGGCTACTAAATTTTAATATCTATTGAAAAACCTAATAACACTTCTTCAAAGTGAATATCTAACTCAGGACCTCATCTCTTCTCGTAGCGCTTGTGACTGTTAAACAAGCGAGGCACTCGATGAAAAACTTAATACGATAAACGTGAGTGATAAATACCTATATTCCTGTATTTTTCGGACAATTCATAGATATCTCATTTTCAATTTGTCAAAATTACCTCTAGTTTTACATTTTCTACTTAATTATTTTTTATTAGTGCCCTTCTTAGTGCCGCATCTTCAGATTTATAGACACTTCTAAAATTATAATGTGGATGACTATTAATAATTTTAAACGCTTTTTAATCAACTAACTTTTTAGCAGCACCTCACAAAGTACCAACACTGGTTTCACATAACTACCGTTTACGTGTAGATTCCGTTTGTCGGGCACTGCTGGCCAAAGTTGTTCAACACTGAACTTTGCAACCTTGGGTAAAGTCAAGGTTGCTACGTTACGTCCCAAATCACGTCGGTTGCAGCAGCGCGCGCGCAACCGCCGGCCGCGCACACAATGTCGAAGGTGAAAGTCAAGGTCCCACGTAACACTGATCTAATAGACACCATGCACATTATGTAACCAGTTATCGATCAATTTTCGATAAAAGCTAAGATTGTTACAGCAATTTAAAGAATTGCTCAGCCAGTCGTGAATTTGCACGCTTCTTGATTTTATTGTTTTAAAATTTGTTAGTAGTTTTATACTAAATTTAGGAACTCCTTTTGCGTTTCGTTGGCGTTTTTTAGTTATGGTTGGTTAACTTGAAGGAAACTTGCAACGCTCGTGATTTACTTGTTCTAGAACGTTCGGTTTCAACGTAGGTATCACTGTTTTAGTTTTCGAATTTCAATGAATTCTTTAATAATGTAATTTGATTTTTTGTTTATCGGTACTTAAAGTTAATGAGAAATATAACATATACGGTACCTATCGTGTTTGTATGAATGTGGCCAATGCAAAATATGTGTGAGTGTCTGTGAGGATCGAAGCATGAGACGTGAATGTGGTTTTCGCTTGCTCAGTGAGTATATCATTGTATAAGTAAATAAACCAATTCTTAATTTACCCAAACGAGAAAGTCCACTGCTTTTTGACATTACCTTCTAGAAAACTGTCATAAGCATGGGCTTATCCTATTATTATAATAATTAAGCCAATGTCATCTCCAAATCCAATTAATAATGGCAACCTCTATGCCCAAAGGTCATATCCCATCCTTGCCTATTAAATATCCTTTGATTTAAAAGCTTTGAAGATGGCTTCAAAGGCGCCCTCCAGGTTCAAGTTCATAATTAAATGTTCGTTCAACGTTGACTATTTCAAGGATACTGGCATGTGGAAGGTCACACGAGGTGAGTAGCTTAAGCGAGTAATCCAGTTTAGTCGCTGTAAATGCAATTATTTATTGACGGTAGAAGCAATAGCATAGCTTTTACTTGCGACAGCGACAGGCACACGTGTTAGGTAGGTACATACTATATTTAAACAATTATGTATTTTGCTGTCGTAAAATCAGGGTTGGAAAAAACTGTTTTTTTTTCAACTTTATAAAACAAACAGTTCAAATTGTTTTAAACAAGCGATTTTTTTTAGTTTCTGGCTTTTTTTCAAATTAATTCTACCTTATTTGTTGATGTCTAAACGTGTAAATCAATTATGTTTCATTTCTAAACTAGTTATATCTTTTCAAATTCGCCTTTTGTAATGTTTTAACGAAAAATTATCAATAGAAAAAAAAACATGTGATTTTTCTAATATTTTTAAGTATTATTTCATTACAATACCAATAAAAGTTAAAAATATGACATAACAAAGGCATAGACTCAAATGGTTTTATGTCAAGCTATGTAGACTCCTGAATATATGTTATTTTCATTTTATATGCATTCATCCGCCTTGAAAAGTAGTTGAAACGGGTAATCAAAAACGCTGTTTGATTTTAATCATGCCAACCCTGCGTAAACATAGGTGAAAGCTGCGTTCAATAGGGTAGTTCACTGCTTAAATAAATTATTGCAAACCTGTTTAGCCCATCAGTCAGAGTATTGAAAAACAATGAACACATAGTTTTTGTTTTTTAATATCAATGAATTTTGACTAAGATAAGACGCTTCGAAATTCGGGAATTCCCACTACTATGTAATTAAATTGTTTGAGTGAAATAGCCTATGATGAGGGTACAACCAGACAGACGCACATGAATTCTAAAAACTATTTTTTAGCTTCTGTTGCAAAATAAAAAACCCCCGATGAAGAAAAACAATATTTTTAACTTCAATATTTTAAATGTAGGTACAGATATTGGCCTGTTACAATTTTATATTACAACAATTATAGATATACGCACAGACTTGATCCACAGGTTCATAGGCCAACCTTTGGATCAAACCCGTCAAATTACCTGTCACAACTGTACGTGTAGCAACACACACAAGTAAAACAGACATTTTGACAGACTGATAGATAAGGTTATCATTTCTAAGTTTTAACTTGTCATTTCTGCGTGAAGGGGTGAAGGCGCAACGCCGCCCGCGTTGAATCCCGGTTGCCTTGACTTTAGAGGCGATGTCATGGTGGTATGGTGGGTGCGACTGTCGAAACCCAGGTACGGGCTCGCAGCAATCGCGACAGTAAGACCCCTCTTTGAGGAATGGCTGGAGAGGCGCCAGTGCGTCCTTATACCTTCCGCTTGGCACAGGTCCTCAGCGAACACGGATGTTTGGATCATTTTAAATTCACTCGCTGCTTTGCTTATTATATCAAATAACCCCAAAATAGTGTAAATAAAAATAAGTTAAAATAACTAAAACCCGACTACGACCTGCGGTTGTTTCACACAATCTTTATTGGCTAGGTGGCATACGACCACGGCTATTAATTAAAAATTTCCGTAACACGGATTGTTCTTGTTTTATACTTTTTAGTGCGCGATTTTTTCGTAGTCGGGTTTTTATCATTCACGATCTCTCACAAATAAGTAGTACAGTTACCTGAAAATTAAGTAAAAGACCAAGAATTATATTTATACAGGATATTTTCCTACATTATGGCCCTTGCACAAGATAAATTAAGTAGTACTTACATAATTTTTCGTGATATGCTATGCTTTTTGATCTCTAAACACTGCGAAAGAAGTGCCATCCAGCAAGACCATTCCAATACAAGTATGGTGTGAGTTCAATGATTTTGTTAATTTTTGTAAACGTTAGTAGATGGTAGAGTTATTACACATTAATGATATCATTAGGTTTAGCGTCACCGAAACAAAAAAGTACTGATTATTATAAAAAGATTATTCAACCGTCTTGGAAAAAGTAAAAGGACTCTTATGAAAGGATATAAAGAATTTTGGTTTGAAATTTCATAAATACACATAGGTACATCTTATTGTGTCTTATTTGTTTAACAAAGTCGAATGAGTAAAGTAGTCACTTCTTACCCCTCGTTTTCACCTAAGTACGAATATATAATAATTATGTTTAATACTCGTAGATTGTATGCAATGTCGTTGTTTTACCATATAGGTACAATCATATAAAACATGTTGTATACAAAATTTGTAGAACACAATATATTTAAGTTTAAGTTAAGTATTCCAAGTCTTGTATTAAACTAGTATTTAGCTTGTTTCTTGGTGAAAACGAGAGGTAAAAATATTTCTGATTTTATTTGGTTACTAAAATGAACTATGTATCAAGTTTATAAGTATAAAACAAGAAAGGCGTTTTGTGCGGAACTTATTATGTGTTGCAATATATCACAGCTGTGTGGTGAACTTGACTTAATTACTTCATGTGTTTACATAATGTATTGTGAGTTACATTAACGCGTCTACAAGTCAGTGTGACCCTCTCAAGAGCATGTCTGTGTTCCGGTATCACACAGTTCGACTCCCATCCGGGGCAATGTCGAGGTTGCTAATAAAACTCACTACTGAATATTCATAAACAAACAGCTGCGAGTACAGACAACGGATTTAAGTAGTTATTATAATAATCTATTGTTTTATCTACCAGCCATAAATTGTTCCAACAATTTGCCGTCCTCAACACTTTATTTAATAATCCTGGACAATGCATTCAATCCTGTTTATAACCAACTCTTCATTGCGGAGTCATAAAAAATACTTATAATTGCAAAAGCTGAATAATTGCACGGCTACCACAAATGATTCGGATTGTGATCGTGGCTCGAACTGAAAAGTGCAGCCTTGTTCTCTTTGGCTCGAGTCAGGGCAAACGGATCAAGGCGAATATGTGTTTGAAGTGACACGGACCCTCCATCACGCAGGCCGTCTCAGTCATTTGCACGTTTGTCTGTATTACAAGTAAACAATAGGTAAACAATAAGGCGAATACAGCCTAACTACGTAATCGGTTTACCTCCAACATCAATGCTACTCCGGTCATGTAGCGTAACTTTAATGAGCGGATAATGTATGACGCGCGCAGCCGACTGGTCGCGGACAGGTAATGTTTGTCACCAAGGCGCTACGCTAGAGCTCAGGTGGCTGCGTGTGTTTGAGGTGAGGTCGGTGCCTATTGCAGCACTGTCGTAATCTCCTGATTAAATTCAATGTCAAGTGCGTGAGAGGTGGGTCGGCGTCGTGCTGGGCGCGGAGTCGGTTGGGAAGACGAGTCGTGTCCAATGCTTACTGGGGCGAGGTTCCTTCGCATAAAAAGTCGAGTCATGCACATTCAGGCTAAGGTCTCTGTCGAGCCGCGTCTCCCCAGCGGTCAAGTACGCGTCATCTCGCTCACCGCCGCCCCCTGAACTACATTCAACTGCTTGTTATGTTCCTTGCGGAGTTCGGTCACGTACATGCATTATTTTACTTTGAGTTCAATGAAATCTTAGCTGGCTTTAGAAGTACATATTATCACACTTGTTCACTATCTATAGCATTAGATTTGACACCTCAACAAATAGCAATGCAGGCTACATTTTATTCTGTTACAATTTTTCATAGGGATGTTGCGTTGAATTAAGGTTGTTCTGTTGTTTTAATATAAAATGTTTCAGCAATCTAACTCTGTATCTAAATGCTAGATAACACTCGTTATCTGGGTACTGAGTGGAACGTATGTCTGATTACTATTTTATTGGTTATTTTTCCTTCCTTAGCAACTTCGTGAACATTACGAAAGGAAAGAGGTCGTTTCTTGGAAGTAGACAAATTGGTAGCAAAGACGAACAATGCCTGCAATTACATCGGCGCTGAGTTTCTGTGCCGCGCTATCCTTGCTGATAGCTAATGAATATCATTAGATCATTAGTATTGTTATTAGACATCGACTTATTGAGGTAGGTCCGATAGTACAATAAAATTATGAGTGCCCATGAAATTTTCGTTTAAAGCCCGTGGTACTACCAGTAGTAAGTACCACAGGTAAAAAAATTACCCGTGGTACTACCAAGCGATCTAGTAGTACCACAGAAAAAATCAATTTACCTGTAGTACTACTCGTTTATTTTGCCGCGGTCACGGGACTGTCTAAACAGTTAACCGTGACCCTGGAATGAAAAGGGCAACTGAAGGAACACGGTATATTTTAGTCAGTACGAGGCCAACAATCCCTTTTATTCCACCTAGGGCGAGAGGCCTCATTTGTCGATTTTAAGGACTAAAAGATAATATACGAAGAGATGAAATACGGAAGATTATACAGAGAACTTTGTACAGTTAATCTAAAATATAAAATAAATGGGTAGTAGGTACTATGGGTATGGGTAAAATAATTTTTTCCCGAGTAGGTACTACTAGATTGCTTGGTAGGACCACGGGTAATTTTTTTACCTGTGGTACAAGTGGTAGTGCAACGGGTTGTGCGACAGGCAATAAACGGAAATTTTCACTCCGCAGTAAAATGTATGATTATTTATTAATCAGATATTGGATACACGAGTCCTGCTTTACTGGTACACGGGGGCCCCGTATTAGAGGGCCATATCATGTCTATAGCGTCACAAAAAATAGAAAACGTCACAGACGGCCAGAGACTCTCGGTCTCTTTTTTTTCGTTGAATTAGCTTCATATTATATTCAACTCAAAAAGAAAACATAAGTAAACGAATCCGAGGGTAAAAACTAGTCTATACATAAATGGAACCACACACGCATCTCTTGTCGCATAATGTTCTCCTGGTAGCACAACTCTATGAGCGCGCGCGTTTGTATGGGGACTCCTCCCCATAGTACTAGCACTGCAGACATCGAGGAGGTGGACGGATCAATACAGACTATTACAGACCTGCGCACATTGGAAGTGAAAGGGGTTCTGACGTCACTCTCGCACCCTTGTCGCATAAACATTGTTACATACGGCACGAGAATTTTCACGCTTTATATCTAAAGGAGTACGAGTTGTAGGTCGTGGGTTCGAACCCCGCCAGGCGCATTACTTTGTGTAATTTATTTCATCACCAATGCTCTCAAAACGGTGAAGGAAAACATCGTGAGGAAACCGGCATGTCCTAGAACCAAAAATTCGAAAACATGTGACATCTACCAACCCGCACTAGGCCCGCATGGTGGATTATGGCCCACTCCCTCTCACAGAGAGGAGGCCTGTGTCCCAGCAGTGGGAACATTATAGGTTGATGATGATATCTAAGGGTGCTAGCAGGATTTTAAGAGGGATGTTTTTGGTGTTTGTTTTTGTTGTGTGGAATGAACAACATGTTTATTAATTTAGGTAGGTACCTACATTGGTAATATACATAGTTGAGCGCCCTAAACCATTTTGTTTTTCATAATAAAATTCCTTCCAACGACAATACTGGCTGTACGTAAAATTACCGCTACCATAATTATGTAATTAAGAAAAACAAACAAAACAGAGTACATAAAGTTTTCCTTTATTAATTTTTATCACATAAGCGTTAACATTTTTCTACCTTACATTTTTTTTAATTTTGAAAAATTAATCATTTATTATAATTTTACATAATTATAAAAAAAAATAGCAGTCCACCAGCATCGGGAACTGGGTTAGATACCGGTGGTCAGGGCTCCTGAGAGAGGAACCTCCTAACAATACGCACCGTGTCCAGAAGAACTGCTATTTGAATCAGGCGCTTGATCCAGCGAGGCTTCCGGCGACTGGGACCGCAATAAACTGACACCGCGGTCCCAGTTGCCGGATGCATTTAATTTTAATATTTGTATTCCGTCGACTGGGACCGATCCATGAATTGAACCAGAACGGTACGGTCAGACGAAAAATGTCTATGAAAATTGTCTTGTTCAATACAAACCAGGAAAAGTAATAGGCTAGCATAGGTTCAAAGTGGTCTGTATTAAAATAATTCTAGGCAGGAATAGGTTACCTGAAATTGTCTTGTATCGATTCAGGGTTATTTAAATAAATACCACTCTGAACTTATGCTAGCCTAGTACTTTTGCTGTTTAGTCAATGAAAAAGGCAAATTCAGGTAATCTACTTAGAATTATTTAAATACAGACGTATACAGAACTCATGCTAGCCTAGTACTTTCTTCTTGGACAATAGGGATTTTTTTCCCCTAAAAACTCCCTGGCGACAAACGGGAAAAATATTCCCTTTTGTCAAGCTAACAAAAAGTACTAGGCTAGCATGAGTTCAAGATGGGTCTGTATTTAAATAATTCTAAGTAGAAAGTTTCCTGAAATTGTCTTTTTCATTGACTAACCAGCAAAACTACTAGGCTAGCATAAGTTCAAAGTGGTATTTATTTATTGAATACAAGACAATTTCAAGTAACCTATTCCTGCCGAGAATTATATTAATACAGACCACTTTGAACCTATGCTAGCCTATTACTTTTTACCTGGTTTGTATTGAACAAGATAATTTCTACAGACATTTTTCGTCTGACTGTACCGTTCTGGTTCAATTTATGGATCGGTCCCAGTCGACGGAACACAAATATTAAAATTAAATGCATCCGGCAACTGGGACCGCGGTGTCACTTTATTGCGGTCCCAGTCGCCGGAAGCCTCGATCCAGCTACCCAGCGAGAGCCTCCTCAGGTGTTGTTCGAGGCTCTTGGCAATTATGCCATTGGCAGACACGACTATCGGCACAATGACTGCTGTATTCACGTCTCACATGTCAACCTCGCGAGCCAGATCAAGATACTTGAATTGCTTATTTATTATTCTTATTACAGTATCCAACGTGGCAAAGCTGTCACTGTACCATTGAAAGCGATGCGGATGTTTTTTTTCACCTCCTGTCCTGTCATTATTTTCCTGTTTTATACTTAGCTACACACAATTTGTAAGTATTTAGTCGGGACCTTGGGGTATCGAGTTGTTGAAAAAAATGTAACCGACTTCTAAAAAAACCACTATAAAGGGTAAAATAACCTACCAAATAACTTTTCTTTCGGAAGTCGGTGGCTTTCCTTTTTTATTTCATTGACTTTTTTGCCACCGACTTACATTTTTTTCAAAAAAACTGTTTTATTTTACCCTTTTTAGTTTAAATATTCAACCCAAATTCTTGTCAAATACATAATTTTCTTACATATGCACTAGAATTTTATTATCCTTAGCACCGGTTATAACATCGCCCATGTACACAATAAGCAAGAACACCAAAATAAATATTTTTTTTATGGGACTAATTGGCTGGTACCTATACTGTTGAACAATAACCCATATGGGTTAAATATGGGGAAAATACAGTCGAATTGATAACCTCCTCCTTTTTTTGAAGTCGGTTAAAAAGGGAGCTAATTCATAGAGTCCAACCGTTGGTTATTCTTGTGCAAACGCGTACCCAAGGAGCAAGACTATTGCAAAATATTATTATCATGTAGAGTCTATTAATTCTAGTTCGTAAATAACGTGCTTAATAGGTAAATAAAACCACATGGAATAGTTTAACAATAGATTTATTATTTCCACATTAAAGGATGATGTTATTGCGATGGTATAGCAATCAGGCAGGAGTCGCCAGACCGTGATAATTCGCCCTCCTTTCGATGCTGCCTTAACTTAGAGGATGTCCGCTCATTTTAATTGGAAGCATATAATAATAATATACCACATCAAATAATTGTCCATTTCCATAACACGTGAATTATTATTCATCTTATAATATAATTTGACTTAACGCGCGTTTGAGCAATTTTCATGAGCAAGTTTTAGTTCGTTTTTGTCCAGTATCTCAAAATTACGCCCATTAATTCATTTTTTAGAATCCGTTGCCTGTTATTATATCATAACAATGATTAAATTGTGGTTTTGGTAAAAACTTGGAGAACCACAATGGAACATTTCTGGCAGTTTTGTAAACAGAACTCAGACTTACAGCATAGATAATAATCTAGGATTATTTATCGATATAAATTTTGTTTGTACCGAAGATTAAATGAGTAGGTATAATCTTTTTTGGGGTGAGTGGGATCCACTTCCTAGCGGTTTACCCCGGGCAACGGCACCACAGGCTTTAGCTGTACTCTGAGCTGAGCATTATAAGCACGCGCGCACGTTTGAGATTTGAATCAGTAGGACCATGGTTTCGAGTCTAACACCTAGTCTTCCGAGATAATGCTAGGATATTGGTAGCCTCTTCACGTGATCAGATGATTGGCCTATTTTTTAGACGAAAACAACGTGGCAATGCTGCTCGCTTTCAAACAGAGGTCTACATGTTTCGTGCGGCAAAACACCACAGATGGCTCTTAGGCATTTTTTTTTGGGTAATAAAAACTCTTTTTGAAAAGGAAAAGTTACCCCATGTAAGCAGACCGTATCTTATAATGGAACCAACGTAGCCATCTGAGCCTTTTTAATGCGAAAACGCATTTATTTAGATTGGAACAGATACGATCTGTGTGCGTTTTCCAGTTGCAATGTCTGTCTAAAGTTATACCTAGAAACTTATACTAATATTATAAAGCTGAAGAGTTTGTTAGTTTATTTGGTTGAACGCGCTTATCTCAGGAAGTAGTGGATGCAATATAGGTATTATTTAAAAAATATATTTAAGTAACATCACGGTACGACCAATGAAAGCGGAGCAGCAATGAAGAATGTTACAAAATCGGGAAAAAGCATTCCTTTTCAAGAGCTTCTAGTTAGCAATAAAAATACAAAAGTTACCAATATCCACAATTAGATTAAATAAACAGTTTGAGATTAATTTTACTTGATATGTTCCGGTAAATTTCCGAAAGCTCTTTGAAAACAACAAAAATCAACGGACCATTTTGTGGTTGGTAATAAACCGTCGGAAATAACCGACCACCTCCTCTCAGCGGTGACAATGGGGCACAAAATGACGGTCGCTTATGCGGTTTTCCTCTTGAAAGTTAAGAGTATAGGTGGGTGGCATTTACCTCAAATTATACCAGAATGAAACGGGAAAGTCCAACCGTGTGACCATGGACTTATTCTTACTATTTCTCATCTAGCTAGGTGGTTCTCTGCTGGTAGGTAGCAGGAAAACTCCCGGGGATTTATTACGATGGGGAAGATGACTGTCTTGAGTAACTTTTTTTTTGCTATCAGGTTAATAGAAAGTCCCTAGAGTACATTTACCTGGTAAATTTCAAGTATTAAATTAATTTTGAATACCGACAAATGTTTGGGGGATGTAGGTACTAGGTATACAACATTATTTTTAGTACCTAGGTATATACGAAACCTGAATATAGTTTGTTCAGAATCAGTAACTGATTCGATTCCAATATTTTTTACACCATGTTATATTTTTTTTTCAAAAATATTTTAACTAAATTTTATTAAATTAAATTATTTTTTCAGTTATTCTATTTTCAGTTATTAAATTTAATTAAAATATTATTTCCAGTAAATTACAATATAGGGAATCACCGTACGGATAGTTACCTATTGCCAAACTATTATCACGAGTGTATAACACAGGAGACGCGGTTTACGCGTGTGTGCCGCGAAATGAGCATGTTTTTGAACGGACAACCAGGCAATACACAATAACTTTGTGAATTTTTATGATACGGTTTTAAAATGTTGTACATAGATTGTTTACACAAAAATAGTAGACAGGTGTATCGGGTTTCGCACATAAACAAAAAATAACGCACGCACGTTTGTAACTCTTCAAGAACTGCTGTTCGGATTCTCATGTTTGGCTCACAGATATTTTATTAATACCTATCATTTTTTTTTTAGAGGAAGGCACTCGTCGTGGAAAGTAAAGGGCAGTTGAAGGAACAGGGGGTATTACAACGTGTTAAAACCAGGCTTATTCCGGTGAGTGAACGAGATGGCGCTAGACGACTTGTATAGCTCTGTCACTTTCACTCGCCGCAACAAGCCTGGTTTTAAGACGTTGTAATACGCCCGCAGGATGGATTTAAAAGGTGCGTCCACACAGAGCGCGCATCCTCGCAAGGCATTTGCTGCGTGAGGAAACTGACAAGCGAGGCTGCTCACTCTGTGTGGACGCGTCTATTGTTTTTCGACCAAGGCACGAAACAATATACGCGAGCAAAACAAAAGCCGACACTGGATGGCTCGGGCGCTCGGTCTCTCGACCGCGGCAGCGCTGTCACTTGCCTCTCCCGAGACACGTCCACACCAACCGAGCTGCTTCGCGCGGAAAATGCCTCGCGAGGCTGCGCGCTCTGTGGGGACGCACCTATTCAGTAAGAGTCTAACAGTCCTTTCGCTTCACCCATTTAAATTAATAATCTAATGTAATCTAACTTTTTTTGAGATGTTCACTAGGTACTTTAAAACAATGCTTTGAGTTTGAGTTCTCTTATTTTATTAAATGGTCGTGCTGTTTGTTCTATTCTGCTTTTTTTCATGTTATATGAAAGTAATATTCTATCACAATCCAAAAATCGTTCCTTTGTTTTTTAACGGCTGCTTCTTAGTGGCACTGGCATCTTTAAACCACTTCATACACAAGGCGACGCAAGTCTCCGATATCTTACGACTTTGGTATCCATGGACGCGTTGCTGAGCATCTCTATGGATTTGTTTTACGATAGTCGCTTGAATACCAAAGTCGGAATGACTTTATATATGACTCAGATAGGCGAATTTGGTCGTAGATTGGTTAAAGAAGATAGTAATAGGTAAGTAAACGAGTTAGATTATTATATTTTACCGTAAAAGTCACAATTACTCAAAAGAAAAATGAATAAATCATTACGTCAACATTTTAAAAACCTAATGAAAGTAATGGCGTCATTAATCGTAGCAGTTCAAATTTAATCTAAATAACTATAATAGGAATCATGAAATACGTCATAAGTTCATAATCCATGTGCAAATACAATACAATGCTATTTATTTAATTTCCATTCAAATTTCTTTTTTCCCATGAAGTATAAATATTACGAGCTATATACAAATTACATACAGGTATAACCTACGGATTAATAATTAAGTACCACTAATCTGATTTCAGATGTAATTTGCCACGTGGCACACATTAGGCGCGGGGAAATATATCCATTATTAGTTTTATTTATAATACTAATTCTAATTTAAAAACACTTATCGTTTTCTAATAGCTTTTAATTAATAATACCGTAAGTGTTTAATGAGTTTTAGGTTAGTAAGTTAATAATAGGTTATCTTTTCTCCTGCTTTATGGATTTCGAAGTCTACAAAGTTTAAGAAAGGAGCTATATGGAGGCCATTAAAAATAACCTAGGACCCCACGCTCATCAGTCACGTTTGCGACCACGAAACAAACGGAGGAGTTGAATTATAATACAAAAGTGACAAACACAAGCTTATAGTAAAAAAAAAATATTTTCAATATACCAAATATTACCAATTGTAGTAATTTTAATAAATAAACTCTAACTTTATTTATTGATTAAGCATTTTTTCATTCACCTAGAACTTTCTTCGCTGTTAGTGAGGTGAAAAGTTGTATGTTGCGCTCGGCAGCAAAGTTATTCTGCGTCTCGTACCTTTGAAATTTGAAACACTCGCTTCGCTCAGGATTCATACATCGCTTCGCTCATCAATTCATGTACTCGCGCCAAAAAACAACTTCGCAGCCTTAACATGCAACTATTTTTGCCATTACTAGAAAAACATGGATGTTTGGGTCATTGATAATAATAATGAGTGGAATACTTCAGTGCTTAATTTTACAAGTCATGATTCTGCGCTATGTTTGTTAGGAAAGTTACAGCACAGCCCCGCCGTTGTAATTAGAATATTTTAGCGTAGCGTATCGAGGTGTCCCTACAGTGTCAATGCCATTTCTGAGTTCCACTTCACGCCGCATTACTGGCTCAAGCCTGATTACTGATTGAAAATAAAACTAAATTAACAGCAAAACAATAATTATTAAACTTCTAACGATTGGTGACGCATTTGTGTAACAGGAACTGACTGGGAAATTCAGAGTTTTGTCCCGTGTTACATTACAGGATCTGTGAATGGTAGTTATTCATCTGAGAACCTAAAACTTCCTGAATTTTGACAAAGGTTGTTTTTTTTTGCATTCAATGGAAGTGTACAGAGAGTGTGTTTTTGTGAAAGTATGTTTGAAATGCAAAAGTGAACTCTGCCAATGATTTTAATTTTAATTGATGATAAATTTATTCCAGGTTACCAGGTAACACGGGAGGAGAAAACGGTCTGAATAATTTTGTATTTCTATGTATTGAAAATATGTATTAATAAATTCGTTAGCACATTATTGAACTCTGCATCGTTGACCATCTGTTTGTGATAACTGTATCATCAGAATTGAAGCTGCTCTAGCTAGACGATTTTTGTAGATTGCCCATTTTAGTCTTTCATTTACGCGACTAAGGGCTGATTTTTCAATAGTTTGATATCTTTTATCCGAGGAATAAAAATGGCGGTTTGACAGCTTATCTATAGAAAATATGTCAAATCGCTAATTTAATTCCTCAGATAAAAGATATCTGACTATTGAAAAATCAGCCCTTACTAATATATTTTTTTACCTACTGCAGGTATCATAAAAACACTAACGTACCCTTAGCACGAGTTTTCAGTATTTGAGACGTAAAGTAAACTGGAACTTTGACAATTTCAAATTGACAATTTTCAAGGAAAAAATTAGTTCTTTCTTCGCACACCAGAGGCGCTGTTCCATTTTTTCATACAAGAAACGCTGTTAATACTATGGTAAATACTGAAAAGACGCTGTAAAGTAAAAGAGTGAAAACTCGTGCTCAGGGTACAGGTTTCGGTTGCCTAGGTAACATACAAACAAATTAAACACCTGTCTAAAACAAAACATTATACGGGTCGATGACGAAATAGGTGTACCGGCTGTATGTCCGGTTTCTAAAACAAGCAATAATTCAAGTCACAAAACAAATGAAACTAAAAGTAAACCAAACTAGTTCAATGACTAATCAATCATTGCTACTTTATTAGTAGGCGTTCATAATCACCAGATTGAAATAAAAAACTCCTTTGAATCAACCGCTTTAGTAAAAAAGCTTAATGTCCTGCCTATATTAACATTTTTTTTACAAACATTCAAGAAGTAGAGTAGGTACACAATTACACATGGCTTCATATCAATTCCTAACCTGTATAAGCTGACCGTTGAATTTCCGGAAAAATCATAAAAAGCGAGACCATGAAAAACTGGTTTGTGCAGATGGATGTGTAGCCATGTATAAGTACCTGCGTAGCTTCTACCCTGTGTGCTTCATTGCGGCGATAAGACCCCTCTTTGGGGAGTAGCTGGATAGGCGTCACGGCGCCCGGACCTACCACCTGACGCAGGTCTTCACCGGACACGGATGTTCGGGAGGTACCTGTGTGGAATAAGGAAGGAAGAAACGCCTGGGTGTCACCACTGCGAGGATCGCACGGAGGACACGGTGGAGTATAAGGCAGAGCCATGTCCTTACGACGCGCGACGCCGATAGGCCAGCATTGGTCGAGGCTATGCTGGCGAGGCGAGACGGAGTGGGAAGCGGTCGCCTCCTTCTGCGAAGCAGTCATGCTAGCGAAGGAGGAGGCGGGACGCGTAAGGGAGAGGACAGCGTCCATCTTACACCCCAGCCGCAGTGGTAGACGCCCACGGCGATGGCGTGTGTGCGTGGCGTTCACTCACACATTTATAAAAAAGTGGCTTCACCATGAGCTTCACTTAAGGCGCTGCCCATAGCGAACCCTCTGTAAATGACTAGTTTTTCGTCGCAAAGTTAGCCGTATCTGTACATGCCACAAGCCAGAAAAAAAATACAGTGTATAGTCAAATGTATAAAGTAAAGACTTTAACAAAAACAATTCACAAAAGTGGTCTATAACTACGAAAAAAAATTGTCAATATGACCACGAAAAAAAATTTTTCGTCTCGAAATTCTCAATTTTTTCAGCGGTAACCATTATATTTCTTGTAACTATAACAGAAGAAATTTCATATACTAAAGACATATCTAATTTTTTTTTAACTCAGACCTGTAATTGTTTAAATATTAAGTTAAAACTGCAAAATTTCTTACATTTTCTCTTACAATTTGCCCCCGCGCGCAGCTGCTTCACCCCCGCGACTACCTTCGCTACATAGAGCTTGGGTACAGCGCCTTAAAATTTTATTTCGAACACAGAATCTCGAAATTTTATGATAATGAATAATCAAAGACCTAAGCATTTAGAGCTTTCATGTTATTTTTTTAAACAAATATACTCATAACAAATTGACGGTTAGAGCAGTGGCTGAGTGATTAAACTGTACAAGAGTGTATAGCATAATCATAAATCATTTATTTGCTGGTCAAAGGTATACATATACTCGTATAAAGTGGTGTTTAGATTATTTTTAATAATGTGGTTGATGTTGTCATGGGTTTGATTCCCGTAGTTGTTCCGGGTCCGGGTGTACAGCAGTCGGCATTGCAGGAGAAAAAAAGCATTAGTAACGTCATCCGTCATCGGCCTAGCTTTTTCCCAACCATTTTAGATCGGTTTCCAGTCTAACCGGACGCAGCACAACACCTGTATTTTACCTGGAGCGACTGCCCTCGACCAAAGACTGCGTAATAGGTACGTTACCCTTAATTGTGGTGTTAATAACATATTTTCTATAATCAGATATGATAGCCAAGGGTGCTGTTTGAGATATATTGAATCCAACATTGAGTAGATAGGCACCCATTCTCACACCGAGCTTGGCAAACGCGGCTTAACCTCCAATATCGATCCACACAGCTGTTATTATATTTAGCCACGAGCTCCTACATTGTAAGTTTATGGAAATCTTTATTCATGCGATTGGCTATACCTGAAACCCTGAAAAGAAACGCCTACATGTAGTGTCAATCTAAAAATAGAAACTTTTTAGTGTCTCGTAATGGGTCGGTCCTGAAAGCCGATTATTATAGAACCTCTAGAGAGCACTTTGTCGTAACCTTTCGCTTTGAATAAATCTTTTCAATCTTCGCGTTATAAAATAGATCTGTGGAAATTAACTTCTAAAATCATACTTGACAAATGAATATAGTCAGAACTAAAAGTATAGTCGAATATGAATATATTTTTAAAATCTGCTCTAAAACTACTGCCACTCCTCATCATGTGACTATAATGTTTATTGGCGATGTTTCATAATTATTATGTACATATAATTCTAAATATGGTGATTGTATGTGTAAAGTATGTATTTTGAAAATTTTTAAACCTTCTCCTTCTTTTTCAAATACATCCAAAGGTTGTCTTGAAAAGATCGCTTTTAGCGATAACACCACCCAATGTGTACCTACCCAGTGTCCACCCTATTTAATAGTTATTTATGATACTAGTGCGGTAAGTTGGTTTTTACAAACGAGTAGACTAATGTAAGCCCGAGACGAAGTCGAGGGCTTACCATAGTCACGAGTTTAAATGAGACGAAAGATGTAGTTCTAATTTTCACCACATTTACTCTTTAGTAATAAAGTGAGACAACGTATTGAGCAAAAGCGCTTCCAAGGAGGTTCGATCAGTCAGGTTGTTTATTCTCTTATTGTGAAACTCTTTGGTGAAATTCTTTTTTTTTTTATGGAAATTAAAAAAAAAACCGTAAAGAAAACGCACGGTGCTATACAACTGGTTATGCCGTAAAATAGGTACTTAGGTGAGAGTACCTATTTTACCGCACGTTCCGTTGTATGGTGCGTAATTTTTAACTTTCGAACAATGTATACCTACAGGCTTTGTAAATGCATAAAATATATTGTGGATTGATATGGAATTTGTACTTATGGTGTGCATAATAAAGAGTATTCTAGGTAATACTTTATAGAGAGAAAGATATCTATGATTCCTCATACTTGTTTAAAAGACAATTTCTAAGATGTTCTTAACACCTGACAGTTATCAAACCACACTGGGTCCGTGTAGTGGACTACCTAAAGGCTACTCCCTCCCCCAGAGAAGAGGCTGGTCTCACAACTGTGGGTACGCTATTAATTATCCGGTGACCTAAATGACAATCAGCCAATGCGTTTTATTAAACCTGTAATGAACGCCCTTTTTTATCGTGGTAAATCATCAAATGAGTCCTCCCATCCAGGGCGGGAAGACTTGTACTGAAAATCCACTGTGATGCTTCGATAGCCCTTTACGTTCCAGGGTCACGGTTATCTTATGAGACAGTACCGCGACCCCGGCAGGTAATGGACGGCCAGACTCAAGTTAAGCCCGATCAGAGTTACGTGAACATTATGACAATCAATCGTGAATAATCTGACATTATTAATAGTTGATCGTGTTATTCATGGGATTAAGACTCACGACTTCATCATATACGCTACATACGATTTATTTAACCGTGATCCATTTCTTGTCATTGTCGACACAGTTTCTTTAAATAAGTCATAAATATATTAACATGTGTACTGTGTAGGATATAGATACGGAACATGATAATAGCCGGAACTACGCGATAAGACACTGACTCATGATCGGCCAAAAATTATAATTAATTTTTTGTTGTCCACCTCATTCGTTCGGAGTTTCGCTTGCAATTATAACTTAGTTGTTTTTATTTACAATTTAGCTTTACTGTTGGCTTAAATCTAACCCGGAAGCAAAGATGAGACCAAAAATGGAGCTAGCACACCTAGAACTGGAACTGCAACTAATGATAATTTATTACACAAAACTTGCATTTTGATGTATGTTTTAAATTATTTATATCTCTAACACGCATCCACCAAGAAATTTGCCCTCCATGGTTAACTAACAGCAAGCGATCTTCAATGTTATTTACGACTACATTTTGCACGCAGCTTTGCTTGCAAATATCAGAATTATCTTCGGCTAGCAATCCTTCCAGCCGTTGAGTTGTAAAAAGATAAACACAGGATACACACAGTCAGAAGTACTTTTACATTGTAATATTCGATCGATCTAGGGATCGCACTTAACGTCGTAAACAAAGCCATTATGCAACAAGTCTCTGACAGAAAAAAGTATGGATGCATTTTGTAGATCATGATCATTTCCTTTCTGCTTCAACAGTTTCGTCTATGCCTACGTGATCAATCACAGGTTTCCAGGAAAATGTTGGAGCGGCAACCTTCGAGCCGAAGATAGGCTGCCGGTTCCAGATCATGCTTTCTGGCGCAATACTCGGCATTGATGTCGACAGATCAGGAAATATTTAAACGTAACCTTCAAAGAAAAAAGTTTGCAAGGCGAATTTAGTTCAGTTACGATTATGTGTGACTTTGACTGCCAGCGGTATGAGGTCACTTTTGCGTTGACGCAAATAGATTTGCAAGAAGATTATTCAGTTTTAAGTTCGTGCACATAATAATACCCAACCAACAATTTTGTACTATAATCAAAGCTTATATCTCAAAAAAGCTGGGTGTGGGTATAAAGGTATTGGCAGTGACTTGTTGTTGTATAAAAGTGTTTGACAATACATTTTAGCTCTATAAGCTTATACAGCAATAACGACCTATTAGGAATTATGTCGGTGAACTTGGCAGATCATTTCTCAGCAGAGCATGAAAAAATGTGAGTTCTATTGGCATGCGGTTGAGTTCTAGAGTTCCCTATACTTTTTAGACATAGTTCTGGCGTATTGTCTGAAAAAAATGAAAATGAAAATATGCTCTTCTTGCTTCTTCTTTATGCTCGACTTTGTATAGCTTTTATAGTCAGGCGTTATAGCAACCTCCAATGTGACTAGTATACAACGATAGAACGTTATAACAGTGTTGACTGTCGCCGTAATGTGCCTGATGTACAGAATAAAGGTTCTGAAGGAACCATAATGGGTCTTTAATTATAGTAGAAATGAAAACTCAAGTATAGGGCGATATTGTGATATTGTAGGTTTTTATGCGGTCGTTACAGTACATAGTACTACAGTGGGCATAAAAAGTCGACAACAGAGTTATTCGATGATATAGTCGAGTTTTAAATTACATTTATATAGCTTAAAATTATCATATAAAGGTTTGTTAAAGCTCGCTATAGTCGTAGTAATAAACTTATCACAAAGACACTATCTTAGAACAACTTTGTTCTTTTATAACTGTTATAGTCCCTCTATTACATAATATTACCATAACGGAGATCTTTTCTCTTTTATATGATAAATATTGATTGGGATCTTGATTGAAACATTGAAACCACGTCGCACTGTTATAATGTTTATTAGACAATAGACACTGTTACACTGTTGTACACATTTCACTGTTATGATATATAGGAGAAAGCACTCTCAAAATTATTCATTATGTAAAAAGTTACAAGAGACGTGTGCGCTCTGTTCATCGTGGAAACAGAAGGGGCGAGAGCGCCATCTGTCGGTTCATAATAGGATTGACAACTGACATGACGTTGACAATACTAAACATTCTCGGGCCTCCAAAGAAAGGAAAGCCTCGGTACTTAAGTACATCTAAGTTTACACAATAATAAATAAAATTACTGAATTTAAATAGAACATTGAGTTTCATTTACGTAGTTTAGAGCCTTAATATGAGTAGAAAACAGTTATATAATAATAAGGTAAGTATGGGTAAGGAACATAGCTTCGATAATATATTATAGTACAACATTAGCTAGGTAGTAGTCTTATTTCTTACATTAAGTACACAGGGTATTTACTTATCAGATAACTTACTGTCTAAGTATTATTAATTAGGTAACAGCAGCGAATCTCTAATACAAAACGATTCCTATCGAGTTCCCTTCCGAAATATGACAATTTGGCAAATACTAATCTTTTCAATTATCATTAAAACAAATTAATTACCTATTCAAGTTAGTTTGCAGGTATAACATTATTGCTTATGAAAATAACAAAGAAATAAATAAACGCCTACCATTTTTATCCGAGCAATTTCAACTCGCGCAAAACAGCAAGGAAGCCGCAACGCGAACCAGGAATTCAGTCTATCTAATTCATTGCATTTCTTTTAGCGACCGTGAGCTCATAACTCGGCTAGTTTAAGTAAGTTATAACCCGCGATTTTACGGCTTACGATAAGGACAGAGATATGTAATGCGTACGCCAGAATGAGATGGAATGATACTGGACTTCGTAATTCGTTTAGATAGTATTATTTGGATGACAGATTCACATTAGTTTTTTTCGCGCTTATTTATAATTTTTTATGTTATTGTTTTCATCTGTACATTTGCATTTGATTTGGTATTATTGTTGAAATTGATAAGTTTTGCGTAGTGAGTGCAGTAATATCAAGGTTAGTTCAGTTCAATTGTATTCTTTCGTAAATGTTCACCGTAAAACGGTGTTATGTTAGTTTCGAAGTTTAAACTAGATGGCGTTGTGCAATTACGTCACGATCCTGAATCGCGGTGTTAAGATCTGTAGGCGATTAGTATAAGATTTTGTGAACATGAATTTTAAACTAGTGTTCAAAAAAAACGTGGGAAAATAGCGTTCAATTTGTTAACCGGCCACAAAAAAAGAGGTGACCCATTTCGTACACCTGTACCTCGAGCACGAATCACTTTCGAAAAAATATTCGTATCGTCTCCGAAAGCATTTTGTATGGGAACTTGAACAGCGCCTCTGGTGAGCGTAAATTGAACTAATTTTGAGAGCACGAACAAATACGTGTAAGTTTCGTATCGTCTTCATACTTCATTCGAAACGTAATTTGAGCCATTTGTATGAAGATAGCAAGCACGAACACAAAATATGACGGATAGTTTCGTAACTGTCGAAGGCTGGCTTACGAGTTTTACGGATATTTATTCACTTCAAATTTGACAGTGAGAAAACATTCGTCGGGGTTTATTGTATGGATAAAATTATAATTAAAGTGATTGTGTTGTAGTATTTTGTTAGAAAATTAATGTGTGCTCCAATATTTATTATAATATGAATGTGTGCTGAAACTTGGACGCTCACCAAGCATATTATAATCAACCGCATGCAAGTTTCTCAGAGAGCTATGGAAAGAGCCATGTTGGGCATCTCTCTCTACGACCGGGTGAGAAACACAGAAATTCGTAGAAGAACGAGACTTTTAGACATAGCATGGGTGATAGCAAAAAGAAAGTGGAAGTGGGCGGGCCATATATGCCGTAGACCGGATGGAAGATGGGGAAGGAAAGTGTTGGAGTGGAGACCACGAACGGGAAAGAGGAATGTAGGGAGACAACCGACTAGGTTGACAGACGATCTTGTTAAAGTGGCCGGAAGAAACTGGATAGCCATAACACAAAACCGCCAGCAGTGGAAAGATTTGGAAGAGACCTACACTCAGCATTGGGTGACTAAAGGTTGAAGAAGAAGAAGAAGAATGTGTGCTCCAATATTTATTATAATAATATGATATTTTTCTATTTATGCTGCCATAATTCACAAAAAATAAGCACTTGACATGACAGGATTACATAGATCTTTTAGCAACCGTACCTATCATGTTGCTTCTCAATCATTGATCGATTCATTGATTGATATTATTGTCATTATTAATAAAATAAATAAAATCATCAAACACAGAACATTCATAAAGTTTTTCTTTATTTTTACAATACATTTTTCATTAAATACCATGACAAAATATGCTCCTTAGCCTATTATCGTCTCATGGCCGCACTAAGGTACTCTGTGTTATTCAATATCGGTCTAGCAATATAACGTGAAAGAACAAACAAACTCATATTTGAATTGACTACTATGGATTTAAAACATTCACACTTAAAAATACAAAATAAACATTTTATTATGGACCACAGTTCAATGTATTAGTTAGTTATTTAGGACCTCAAAGATAGGAATTTCTTCATAATGCAAGCCTTATGGAGAAGTACTGTCTTCTCATTCAAGCTCTTCGCCGAATTTCCAAACGAGAGCCTCGTCTCATCATTGAATATCGTGGGGGATCCTTCTGTTCAACCGGTTAACAGACCTTCTTGATCAGGGTGTCAATTACTTATTTACTCCAGTAAGAATACTTCCGTTTAGTTATCTCAGTTTACTGGAATAGCTTACAGAAAAATAACGAACTATAACAACAAAATCATTGAATATTGATTTGAAACCTCTTGACAGCGGACAGATTTGACAATATAGACATTAGGTATGACACAAGCTTTTTTTCTAAATCAAATTTTTTTCATGGCTTTTTATTTGTGCCAGTATGACAGACGTTCGTTTAGGAACGCAGTCAAATCAAACACAACGTTTTAGTAATTATTTTAATTATTATCTAACGGAATATTAACTGTTTCTGCAGTTCCTTTGTATTGTGTCATAAATTGAACAGTATTACAATTTTAAATGCCCTAAAATCACTAATTTTCTAACAAAAATCCAGTTTCTGAACGAAACATTCATCCTTATTTACGTTAGTATGACGTCACCAACGTTTTCGTATCGCGCCCTCGGTACTAATTCGAAAGTGCTTCGTGCTTCCGACTTTCGTTGTATGCCGTTATTGTATCGACGGTACGATACGGTGGCGAGACGAAACCTTCAAATATTCGTGCTAGGGGTACTGGTCCGGTGAAAAAAACGTGGGAAAATAGCGTTCAATTTGTTAACCGGCCACAAAAAAAGAGGTAACCCATTTCGTACACCAGGTCCGGTGTACAATGTTGTTTTTTTGTTTGATTGTTCCTTGTTCGCGATATAACTTCGTCGTTAATGAACCGATTTTGATGATCTTTTTTTTTGTTGGAACTTGGAAAGAGATATAAGAGATATTCCAAATGTGGTCCCATGATAAGAAAATCAGAGTTTGATTTTGATGATGCAAGACCAGAGAAATCGAGTGGATCTTTTCAAAAATCTTAGGGGCGACTAGTGTGTTTGTAAGTTTTTTCATTAAGTAAGTATTTTAAAGCACCACAATTTAATATAGGTCTGGAGTATAATATCTGATGATGGAGCCGAGAGACAGCTGATGGAACTCCTCAACGATTCACAGCAGCTACCTTGTGTTTGAGCTTGATTAATTTGTATTGATAAGAACTTTTCACCTAGACGGGTTGCAACTGTCATTAGGGGTCTGATGACGAAGACGCCTGCAATTTGGTCCCATAAAAAATCATAGTTTGGTTCAGTAGTTTTTATTTTATGAGCATTTTTAGCTTATTGTGTACATGGGCGATGTTATAACCGGTGCTACGGATAATAAAATTCTAGTTCATATGTAAGAAAGATATGTAGGTATTTGACAAGAATTTGGGTTGAATATTTAAACTAAAAAGGCTAATATCAGGCCAAAGCTGTAGTTACTGGAATTCACGTTTTGGTCCGGCTTCACTTTCAAGAATATTTACCCTACGCCACTGTTAGGTAATACATAGATAACTATAGTAAACTTATTAGTTTAGTTATATAAGTAAGGAAAGTAAATCATATAGCATTTCTGAGAACATAAAAGTTAAACAAACTTATAACTTAAAGTACTTATTCAAATCTTAATCTGGGTTAAATCTAGATCTTAGGAATAATTAGATACACACAAAAACTTATGCATACCTATATTATATAGTAAGTTACACTACATATAGGTAGAACAAAATACACAATATTAAGACAATATTTAGACTCAATCTTTGCTTGGTAGCAATATTACTTTATTTACAGGTCTAGTAAATTCTCCTCTACTAGTTCGAATCTTTACAGATCTACATAGGCCGTCTGTCTTGTTAGTGTATACAGAGGTAATTCGACCTAAAGCCCATGAAGTGGGTGGACAAGCTTCATCTTTAATTAAAACTAAGTCTCCTACACTTAAGTTATTTTGCACCTGTAGCCACTTATTTCTAGTTTGTAATTCAGATAAATAGCTAAAATAGAATTGTTTCCAAAATCTTTGTTTATATTGTATTATTTTTTGGTATACATTCAGTCTAGATTCGCTAACATCTAGTAAATTAGGTTCAGGTAGATCAGTTATAGCAGTGCCTATAATGAAATGAGCAGGTGTTAGGCAAGTTAAGTCATTAGGTAAATCAGTAATAGGATACAATGGTCTGGAATTAAGTATTCCCTCAATTTGAACCAAAATAGTATACAACAATTCATAAGTTAATTTAGCGTTAAATAGGTGTCTCTTAAGGAGAGATTTCACAGCTTTAATCCCTGCTTCATATATACCTCCCATGTGGCTTGCGAGAGGACAGGTAAACTTGTATTCTATGTAATTTGCAGTACATAAATCAATAATTTCACTGTAACTAGTATCATTTTTGAACATTTTATAGAGTTCATGTAACTCAGTTTTGGAACCTTTAAAATTAGTTGCGTTATCTGTATATAAGCAAGTAGGTATTCCTCTTCTAGAAATAAATCTTTTAAGAGCACAAATAAAGGCTTGTGCGGATAGGTCAGACACTAATTCCAAATGAATAGCTCGAGTAGCTAGGCATACAAATAGGCATATATAACCCTTAGAGTATTTGCAGTTACGGGTCATTGAACTTCTTATAGCAATAGCACCACTAAAATCAATCCCTACATGAGTAAACGCACGGGTCAACGTCACTCTGGGAGCAGGAAGATCTGACATCTGCTGCCCACAAACCTTGCCTCTATACCTAGTGCATCTAACACAGGAATATATGCATTTCTTTACTTCACCTCTACCATTGATAGGCCAGTATTTCAGTCTTATGTTACAGAGTGTGTTCTGAACACCTGAGTGAAGTAGTTTAAGGTGATAATGCTGTACCAAAATCTGTGTGATGTGGTTTTTGGCAGGAAGTATGATAGGATGTGCTTGATTGTATGGAATGTCTGAGTGTTTTATACGACCACCAACTCTCAGCATGCCGTCTCCATCTAAGAATGGATTCAGTTTTCTTAGTGGGCTCGATGTGAATGTGTAATAGTTTTGCTTATGTGAAGTCTGCGAGTTAGTGATATTTTTTATAGATTGTAGTTCCTGCATTTCCTTTGAGAAAGAATGATTTTGAGTTGTGAGAACTATAAAATTGTGAGCATGTTTTAGTTCTGTCACTGTTAAGTGTGATGAATGTTTGTTATGTTTGTTTTTTATATTATGTACAAATCTAAGTATGTATGCAACAATTCTGATAAGCTTAGTGAAACTGGAATATTTTGTGAAGCTATCAAAGAAGAATGAATGATTGACGAGTGAGTCTGTGCAGAAATTGACTACTTTGACTTGTGGGGTTTGATTATGTGATGTATCTGTGTCTATACTAGGTGTCTGTGTCATTGAAGATGGCCATTGTGATTGATGTTGAGTCAACCATGAAGGGCCTTGCCACCATAGTGTACAAGATTGAAGATCTTTAGGCATGACTCCCCGGGTGATTAGATCAGCTGGATTTTGTTTTGTGTTTATGTAGTACCAGTCATCACCGCTGGTGGTGTCAATGACCTGCATGAGGCGGTGTGTGACATATGTGTCGTGTTTGTGTTTGTATGGAGCTTTGATCCAGTGTAGTACAATAGACGAATCTGTGAATAAATAAGTTTTCTCAATTTTAATTTTGTTATATGTAGTGTTTATAAACTTTTTTGCTAATTGGGCTAGCAACAGTGATCCACACAGTTCTAAACGTGGTATAGATTGTTGTTTTTTGATAGGTGCAACCTTAGATTTAGCTGTGATTAGTGTGCAACTTGTAGGTATGTTAAGGTAGGTTGCTCTTAGGTATAGGCAAGCACCATAAGCTTTGTGAGAAGCATCACAGAACCCTAATAATATTATTTCTGTAGGTATATCTGTAAAATAATATCTAGGTATGTGTATAGCTTTCAAGCAGTGTAGTTGCTGAACATAGTTCTGCCAGATGACTAGAGAGTCCTTTGAGATCAAAGAGTCCCAATCAATATTTTGTTTCCATATGTCTTGCATTAATATCTTAGCTAGAATAGTTGTAGGTGCTAGGATACCTATTGGATCAAATAATTGAGCTATTTGTGAGAGTATGTTCCTTTTAGTGCAAGGAGCAGTATTATAATCAGGTATGCTAACTTGAATTGTGTCTTGTGTAGGTAGCCATTGTAAGCCAAGTGTTTTGACAGAAGTTGATGTAAAGTTGTATGTATTATTTGAGTCTACATTGTTATGTGAAGATTGTATATTTTTTGTGTTTTCTGTAGAACTTGTGCCTACATGTGATAAAATGTCAGTGTGGTTAGATGACCACTTGTGTAGTTGAAAACCTGCTTTGCTCAATAAATCTATAAGCTCAGAACATACTTGTTTACATTGTTCTAGAGTTTGACAGCCATACAAATAGTCGTCCATGTACCCAGAGCTTTTAATACAGTCAGCTGCCTGCGGGTGAGTATCTGAGTGTGTGTCAGCTAAATGTATCATTGTGCGACAAGCTAAGTATGGTGCACACTTTGTACCATAGCAGACCCTGTTGATCTCCAAACACTTGAGCGGTTCAGATCTGGAGTCTCTCCATAGCACTCTTTGTAAAGATGTCTGTTGTGAATTTATTTTTATAGCTCTAAACATTCTGACTATGTCACAAGAGAAAGCATATTTGTAAAGTCTAAATCTGAGGATAATTTCTAAAAGATCATTGTATATGTTCGGACCTTCATACATTATATCGTTGAGTGATATACCAGTGGATGTCTTGGCACTAGCATTGAAGACTGTACGTAATTTTGTTGTGATACTGTCAGGCTTTATGACTGCTAGATGTGGCATGTAGTAAGCATGTGTATCTGTGGGTGAGTAGCCCTCAATGTAGTGAGCATGTCCTAACTGTACGAACTCATGTATGAACGCTTTATACTGTGTGTAGAGACTTGTATCTTTTTGCATTTTAGATTCAAGTTTTAATAAGCATCTATAAGCTGTGTTGAAAGAATTCCCTAGATCCTCTATTCTATCAACCTGTAGTGGTAGGTCCACTGTGTATCTGCCTGAGCTGTCCTGTGTAGTTGTAGACATGTATAACTCTTCACAGTATTTGTCCTCAGGCGAGAGTAGCTTTTTAGGAAGCAGCTCCTCTTGCTCCCAAAAGGATTGTAGTATGTCATCTGTTGATGTAAGTGTAGAAATCATGCTAGCGTGCATAGCGCATTTTGGTGTGTTCAGGTGGGTATCAGGTAGGTAGGAACCAGAAACAACCCATCCAAAAAGCGTTTCAATTAGGAATGGTAGGCGCGAACCAAGCTGTATGCGCCCAGTTTGCAGTGTAGCATAGAACACTTCAGCATTAAGCAGTAAGTCAATAGAACCCGGCATGAAGAATGTGGGGTCAGCGAGTGATTGAGCTTGTTTTTCTGGTATATGCCATGTTTGTGTATGTACATGTGTGTGAGGTAGCGGCACTGAAATACTGTCCATGACTAAGAAAGTTTGATTGCTTTGATAGGTGTTGTAGCGAGATGCAATATTCATGTTTACACTTACTTGAGTACGCTCTTGGCTATTGCCTACACCAATTATGAGGCATGATTGCTGCTTGCCCTGTAGTTCCAGTTGAGTCACAAGTCTGTGGGCAGCAACGTTGACTTCACTTCCTGTGTCCAGAAGTGCTCGGGCAGTGATCCACCGGCCTGAAGCATGTTGAACCCGTACCAGAGCTGTGGAAAGCAACATTTGATATCTGTTAGTGTTTGTTACTAGTACTGTAGAAGGTATAGTGACTGATGTGTTTGAAGGTTGAGTGTTAGTTGGCTGTAAAGTACCTTGTTGTACGTGTGCTTGTGTAGAATCTACTGCCTGTTGGCTTTGTAAAGGACTGTTTGTCTCTTGACTATGAGTTGGAATGTTTGCCTGTTGGCTGTGAGTAGTTGTAATGAGATTAACTTGTGGTTGAGGCCTGTCTTCGTGTATGGATGTGTGATGTTTACCTTTGCATTTTAGGCAGTGAAATTTGGAGCACTTATGCCTGAATTTGTAGGGCTGTAAACAGTTGTAACACAGTGATTTAGATTTGATCAGTTCAATACGTTTCTGAGTCGTAAGCTCAAGATATGTAGGGCATTTATGCAAAGCATGACCGCTATTGCATAGAATACAATTTTCATTGACTGTCGCAGATGCCACATGAGAGACTTTGACATTTTGATTTTTATCATTAGATTTAGCATCATACATTAACTCGAAGGCTGTTCTACGTTGGTTTAGAAAATCGAGCAGCTCGCTCAGGGAAGCAATAGAATTTTCTTTGCGGTTGATTTCCCAAGCAGCCCGGAGTGAATTGTCTAATTTTTGTGTTATTAGAAACACTAACAATGCATCCCAGTGCTCCACAGGGAGCTGGATGGCTCTTAAAGAATCTAAACTTTGTTGTAGCAGAACCAAGTACTCTTTGAGGTTATTTCGATTGATAGTAGTAAAGCTAGTGATACTTTTTAAATGGAAATTAACAATTATGGTTTGGTTTTCATACCTTTTTGCTAGAATTTCGAGCGCTCTGGAATAGTTCTCCTCTATGATGAGCAGTGACGCTATGAGGCCCGCGGCCTCCCCCGTCAGCGCCGTCTTCAGGTACTGCAGCTTGTTCACCACGGGCAGGTCGGTGCTGTCCACGGATGCGAAGAAGATGTTCTTAAACGCTGGCCATTGCCGGATGTCCCCATCGAACTTAGGGAGTTCCAGTTGAGGCAACTTGACACGTGGCTTGGCGTGGTCGTAGTGCGTACAGTTCAATTGATCGGTGTGGCGTGAAGGTGATGCCGCCGCCGCCGCTGGTGTAGGCGATCTTGCCGTCAAGGCGTCAATCATACATGCCTTCAGTCCATAGAATCTGTCCTCGAAGGCGCCCCGCTCCTCTTCGTGAATGTGTTGTCTGTCCGCGGCGTCGTCGATTGATTCGATTCGTAGCTGTATTTCCTCGAACCGCTGAGTCAATTGTTCTAATTCGCCTTGTCGAACTTTGATTTCGTTCACGGAGTGTCGATCTGTGTCGAAGTTCTGCAAGTATCTTTCTATTCTAGTAAGCTTGCCTTTGATTGCACTTCTCTTCTGTTTGAGGGCTTGTAGAGTAATTTCGATATTTTCTTCTTCATTGTGAGACATTGTTGAATAATTTCATGTGTTGTTTCGCTGTTGCGTATATTGAGTAGAATTGAATGGGTGCGGTGCGTCGTAGCCGTAGAAAAAACCGCGTGTTGCTTGCTGACCGCGTGGAACCGAGCCGAAAATATATAAGATGGCGTAGCGGAAGTTCAGATTCTTTGTTCCGATTGTTCTGGATTGTTCTGTCCACAGGTTATTGGTAGTTGTCACTGTCGATAACTTTGCGTGTTCGCTGATTGGCCGATTAGAGATGCCGATACGAAGTATGTGGCTGTTGCCTTCGTGCGATTGTAGATGTCGCTGTGTGGTATGGATTTTTGAGTGTCGGTAAAGCAGTGTCTAATTGATTTGTTCGATTTTTTCTTGAAATCTTGAATTTCTTAATAATTTTCGACTGTTGTCGCTGGCCGTTGCTGGTTCGCCGCCAAAACTCCTGCGTTTGTGTGGTGCGTACGAGCGTTGTTTGCTACGTTTTCTCCGCCCCCACGCCAAACGATGCGAAGAAAAAATATGGCGATCCTTGCAATGTTGGCACTTCGAAGGACCAGAATGATTGGGATCTTGATTGAAACATTGAAACCACGTCGCACTGTTATAATGTTTATTAGACAATAGACACTGTTACACTGTTGTACACATTTCACTGTTATGATATATAGGAGAAAGCACTCTCAAAATTATTCATTATGTAAAAAGTTACAAGAGACGTGTGCGCTCTGTTCATCGTGGAAACAGAAGGGGCGAGAGCGCCATCTGTCGGTTCATAATAGGATTGACAACTGACATGACGTTGACAATACTAAACAAATATGTTTTGTAAAGGCATTTCTATCACTCTTCTACAACAAAGCATTGAAATCACCAATTATAGTCAAAACCAAGTTGAAGATCCAATAATAGAAAATGGTTCTGGCCAAAATACATTTTCCGTTAATGGAGTACTATTTAAATGTGGATAGTGATTTTGCTAAAACTTGAGCTGAAAAAGAAAAAAAATGCTAGATTGAGTACGTAAATAGTGGTTTAATTCCCAAAGCTCAATTATATTTGAGGAGTTGCTGGACAGGCATCACGGCGTCCTGACCTACCGCATGACGCAGGTCCTCACCGGACACGGAAGTTTCGGGAGGTACCTGTGTCGGATAAGGAGGGAAGAAACGCCTGGGTGTCACCACTGCGAGGATCGCCCGGAGGACACGGTGGAGCATACGGTGCAGGAGTGCCCTGCTTGGGCAGAGCACCGCCGTGTCCTCACGGCTGCGATAGGCGGAGACCTCTCGCGCCCGGCATTGGTCGAGGCCATGCTGCGGGGTGAGACGGAGTGGGAAGCGGTCGCCTCCTTCTGCGAAGCAGTCATGCTCGCGAAGGAGAAGGCGGGCCCCGTGAGGGAGAGGACCGCGTCCTCCCTCCACCCCAGCCGCAGTAGAAGACGCCCACGGCGACGGACGTCGGCAGACGATCTCCGGCCACCGTAGGCGCGGGCATGCGGGTGGCGAGTAATGGGCGACTCGCTGTCAGACCATGGACCATGCCCGGTTCGACGGCGCGTTGTGTTCCACGCGCGCCTCAAAAAGTGTCAGCATAATGACGGCCCGGGGCCCCCCTCTAGAGGGCCAAAGCCGAATTATCGAATTACAGTGTTCCTGGAACCATTGAAGGACATCGTGGATTTTAGTCAGTACGAGTGTGACAGTCCCTCCCGCACTCCCGCCCTGCCTTGGGGGGAGGACTCATTTGATGATTTTACCACGTAAAAAAAAAGCTCGATTAATATAATATTATTTTAAGGAAAATCAGCAACTTTATCACTACAACTCAGAGCGTTAATAAATAATTGCTAATAAGTATAAATCTGGCGTTGTCGTAGTACAGCTGATTTTTTAAATCAATATTTTCTTACGTGGTATATTTACAAGTTTAATAAACATATTCATCACATTTATGGCACAGGAACAAATTCATAAGGAACCCTAATTTCATGTAATGGTGGTTGTGATGTGTCATAACGAGTGCTATAGTAGAGTTTTGGAAACTGCAAGTATTTTTATGGCATTAAATTCGTACTTTTTTAGTAAAAACTCAATAATTCGAGGGGGGCACTCAAATATTGTCGCAAATCCCTATATAGTTTATCAGTGAAATTACAGCCGCACGTCATTTTTCCCGTAAGAAACTGTGATCACAACAAAATGATAATTTATTTGCAAATAAGTATCTAACTCAACACGATATCCTCGTATACTTTTTATTATCTTGTCAAAAACAATGAAGCATATATTGCAGCGACGTGAACGAATGTAAAAATTGAACGAATGATTTGATGAACATTAGTGATGCAGTGGAGTGATTTAACACTTTAACAGTACCGAAAAACACTTTAGTAGTGTTGTGGTGGCTTATATGTCACCGAATAGAGATTGCGTTACTGTTACATCAACTGTAATAGGCCAAAATTGTGATGCCTGGCACCATTAAAGTTGTACTATATGACTGAATGGCTGAATAATTGCGCCACTTTCTTCGTAGGCGCGCCTTCTTTCGCCTTTTATCTGACCACCGATTGGTTTTTACAAAACGTTCTATGGCCTTCTATACAACAAACTTTTGCTGGTTGGGTAGTAGCAGCTTAGTAATAAGTAAGCTTAGGGGTAACAACCCCGATTTACTAGATGTAGGTTGTGGGCTGGAACCTAGACAGGCTCATTCTCTTTGTGTAATTTAATACGCAACAGCTCTCAAAACGGTGAGAGGAGACACCGTGATTAAACTGGAATCTACCAATCCACATTGTGCCCGCGTGCTCCTCTCCCAGGGCGAGTGGTTCTGTATCCCAGTAGGAACATTTTAGGCTGATTGTACTACGCTATTATTCAGTTGTCGATATGCATATAACGTAAAGCCGCGTTTATCTAGGTCGATCCGTGGATGGATTGGTAACCATCCCTTATCACGGATAGTTTCCTCCGTAACTCAGAAAGCAAAGACTCTGTCATCTGTAGATCTGTGAAACGTTACAAGTATCGTAGTACCCAAAACTAACTGGGTTACGGAAGGCAGATTGGCAGTTGATCCATGTAAAATACTGGTCAGCTATATACGGATAAACTGTGAGTCGACCCCAATTTAGTCGAGAAAAGGCTAGGCCGCTGATGATGACGAATATTCGAGCCTAGTAATTATAAGTTTCATCTAGTTTCTTTAAGACAGCACAGATTTTCGACCTACTTATATAGTTTCAATGTCAATAAAAATGCCTTTATGGCTTCCTGATCTCTATTTAGCTATAATTGCCTACTGTTTAGATATCCATTGATATCACAATAATTGTGGCTTTGGTTGCATGTAACGAGAGCATCATAGTATTCGTAATTGAGACCTTTCTTTCTGATGAGCAATGTGTTCTAGATTTTACTTTTGACCTAGACTAGTTCCACAAATAACCTCCTTTTTTTTGAAGTCGGTAAAAATTGTTACCTATATTGAAGTTCATAATATTTTGTTTCTGCGACTATTTTTAATTCGAATTCCTACAAATTTTTAGCGCCCCTCATTTCTTAGCAGTTCATATTTTTTACAGTTCTGTTAAAAAAAGACAAATAGGTACATAATTATGACATGAGCTTATAAGTATGGTATCTACCTACCTTTATTTCATGTATCAGATCTGCTTTAAGACTAGAACAATACCAATACTGCTAGATCGCCTGCAATAAATCTACGTAATGATGTGGTCAATTACATGGCCGGTACTGCCCGTAGCAATAAACCATAAAGCCAGTAGAATATAGATCTGATTTGATAGACAATCTGATTGGAGGTAAAGGCAATGCACTACAAATATTAAGTGAGTCATATTGTTGCACCTATAGTGGATATTTTGCGTGCGGCCTTAATCGTTTGTGTTTTTTTTTACCGACTTCAAAAAAAAGGAGGTTATCAATTCGACCCGTATGTATGTAATATTATCAGAACTGCCCAGTTTTCATATATGTTAGTCTATATCAGCGTCTGATCAAATGTGCCAAATTTCATAAGTGTATGTATGTATGTTTTTATGTTTGTGCACGCATATCTCCGGAACTATAAGTTCGATTTAAGTAATTCTTTTTTTGTTGTACTAGGTATTGTTCAACTTAGGGTACACTGCAAGTTTCATCAAAATCGGTTCAGTAGTTTTAGAGATATGGATTTTTTTTATGTTGTGACGGATTACAAGATTAGTGCATATGTGAGAAAATTTTGTATTTTACAAGAATTTGGGTTGAATATGTAATAAATAAACTAAAAAGGGTAAAATAAAAACTTTTTTTAAAAAAAGTACCGACTTCAAAACAAATACAAAAAAGTTTAAAATAACTTTTCTTTCGGAAGTCGGTGGCTTTGTTTTGTTGTGTCATTGACTATTGCCACCGACTTCCGAAAGAAAAGTCATTTTAAACTTTTTTGTATTTGTTTTGAAGTCGGTACTTTTTTTTAAAAAAGTTTTTTTTTTTAAGTTTTTTTTTTAACTAAGATTGTTCCACTTCTATGCAAAGGTCTCACCCATAGACGTCCGCGTTTTCTCCAGGCAATTCCCCATAAACGTGTATGCGTTTATGCGATCACGTCAGCGTTTTGTAGGGTACGGATAAAATTTCACAAATACTCTCAAACAATACTCTCCTATCAAAGTTTCTTAAACGCCAACAGAACAAAAAAAAACTTTTCTAATTCAGAACCTTTTATTTGTTTTTAGTCCGTTGAAGAATGTGAACCACGTGTGAATAAACGTTATTTGGGCGATTTTTTTTTTAAATTGTGAAATGATGCAATCCAGCGTGTGTGATTTTTTTTTTAAATAAGAGCTTTATATAAACCTAGATTAACTTAGTATTTAAGTTAAAGAATAACAGAATTATATTGATTTGATTGTTACTATTATTTTACCTTGCAAATGTTTTATTCGGTTTCATTTAAAATTATATTCGATTATTATTAGTTTTGTACGAATTTTAACTATAAGTTGTACTTAACTGTACTGTAGGTAATAGATATTGTGTATCTAACTATTTTGTTGTGCCCTGACAGCTACAACGGATCTTAGCTCCAAGCTTGTTGTACCTAACATCTTTGTACCTTGTGGAATGCAAATGAATGAATATGAATTTTAATATTATTTTAAAACCGGTTATAGTTACAAAAAATAAGTGCAGACCGTAGGCTTATACAGACCATTGGCGAAAAAAAATGTTTCCTCTACCATTAAAACAACTTACCATCACACAATCAAATTTCAAATAACTGAAGCACATACCTACATTTTTTTAAATATTTTTTTTTGTGTTTCGTTACTTTTTTTTTTAACTTTAGAAAAATAAAAAGTAATGACCCTCACGAGTATTGTTAGAAAATAAAGTTAATTATAAAATATCAGAACTCAATTAACGCCAAACGTTATTATTTGTCGGTAGATCCGTATCTGCAGTTGAACCTTCAGTGAAAAGGAAATGAGATAACATTTTGCACTGGCTACGTATTCGAGCGTGGCTGGCGAATTTTGCCTCTATGTCCGGTATAGTAACGGAAATATCTGAAACAATTAAGTCTAATGCTCTATTTACACGTGCCACAACGACACGACAATATCGTATCGTAACCACGGCTACATATAAGGTACTTAAAATTAATTATTAACCGAGTTTTTTAACGAAGGATAAAGGAGGAGTTTCTCAATTCGAATCGTTTTTCATGTACTCGTATAATCCCCTATTTCTCGTTGACACCTGGACCGATGTGGAACACTCTTCTTTTGTTTAAAAGGGTTTACTTCACAGAGGAGGGGATCTTGAAGAAATTGAGGGAACTCTTCAATAAATGACAGCAAATCATTGGCGATTATTGCTATCGCGTATTTATTTTTTAAATGCCGGTTTTTTTTTCAAAGTTTCGTTTTTTTGTCGTCAATAACAAACACGTCACATCCATGGGCATGCCGCAACCCGTATTTTTTTCATTTCATTTAATTTTTCGTATTTTTTCCTACCGACGGCCTAGTTACTTACTTCTAAAAGAATACCTACCTACCTAATGATCGTAACCTTAAATGTATACCTAGGCCTACAGACTACAGTTTACAAAATAGAAAAACATTTTCTTCATATTAGTTCAAATAATTATATTTAAAACTTCATCACGATTCCTTTGAACATAAACCGTACCCTTGTTATGTACAGACTTAGGCTGCTTTTCCACCAGAGATGTGCTATGCTACGTTGCTGCGGATGCATTTGATATCCACCAATCATATTCATTTGTTTACATAGCACAGCGCTGGTGGATACGGATTCAACTAAGATGTGTTTTTTATATGAAAGAATGCGTGATAACTGCGTGCTATGGCTGCGTGCTATGGGTGCGTGCTATGGAGGCGTGCTATGGATGCTGCATGCTTCCCTACTATCGATACATCGCATAGCTCGAGATGCGCATCTTCCTAGCGCAGGCGGCGCATCTTCCTAGCGCAGGCGGCGCATCTTTATAGCACATCTTACTCGCACAGCTACATAGCGTAGCATCAGTGGAAACGGTCACACAGTACCGTACCTCAGCTTTTACATCCTCGCAGCACAGCTACATAGCACAGCTCTGGTGGAAAGGCACCCTTAGTAATGTATATCTGAAGCTATAGTATAAGTTTAAGTGGTTTTCTAGCTTCGGCTGACACATTCATCATTTCGGGTGGCAGGGTGGGGGAGAACTACCCGGTTATGTTTCGGTGTCAGTCTTGGTACTCGGTTATGTTTAGGTAATTTCAACAGGGTTGCGGGAAGTAACCGTGACCCTGGAACATACCTAAAGGGCTGTTGAAGTGTTGAAGGAATACCGTGGATTTTAGTTTTAGTCAGTACGAATCTGACTGTCCCTCCCGTCCCGCCCTGGGGGGAGGATTCATTAGTGAACTTCAACTTTATTTTTCAAACTTATTTTTGTATCTTTGAAATTTGTGTACCTACATAGGAAATTAGGAACACAGACTACAATGTACTCTGTATTAACAGGATATGATGTCAGAAAAGAGTCTGTCGATTGACAATAAATAATCAAATAAATATGTTATGTATTACACAGAAATAAATACAAATGGACTAAAAAGGACACACCAATCAAATTACTTAAGTACATAAGTACTTACCTACTTTAAAAAGTTTATTCCAAGAACAATCCATTTAAAAAAAGTAAAATAACAATCAGTTAACTTCAAAAATCGATCGGGCTTTAGAGAAGATGCTTTCGAATTATTAGTTACCTAGGTACGTGACCTGGCTGGATACGAAAATAATTAAAGTTGGCAGACCGAGGATGAGCTTTGTAGCTGGAGTTCTGTGTGGATGGAGAGCTACCCATTACTTCCATAGCCCATTTCCAATAAGAAAAGGCGGAGCTGGTCTCCATTTAAAGTTTCGAAGTGGGACGAGTTGACCTCTAATAAATAATATAAGGTGCAACTGGTCCCTGGGCCCAGTTTCGAAGGGGACTAGTTGCCCCCTAACCCGATAATCTAGCCTCCTCTGTCTAGCGGTTATACTAGACTAGGCTAGGCTAGACTCTAGCCCTACACAGAATTTCGCCCCCTCGCCATACATTAAAAAAGCGACATCTCTGATATTTATTACGAACTATTCATTAACACAGCGGCGCCATGGAAACTACCAAACAAGTGAGGTTTTTGTGCGACATTTTTTTTAAATTATTTAGTCGACAAGACCACACTTTTAATAAATTAGAAATATTTTTATTAAAATGATCGAGAATAACTAATTAAAACATGGAATAAGTTAAGTTCTGCGTACTGTATTAGTGACATCTAGCGTTTAATTTTAGAACTATTCACATAAAGTGTCCTTTACGATTTCTGATAGTTACCATACCTGACGCTAGATGTCACTTTGATTGTTATTGTTAGTTTCCCTAGAGTGAGACATTCAAAACATTGAAATAGGTAAAAATTGTATTTAGCAGAATTTAAGTTCTTAAAAATTTTAATAATGTGCTAGATTAGTGCTTAAATATGCGATACACTTGTGAACTTTATTGTGTTAATACAATTTGGCGTTAAATGGTGATTTTTAATAGGTTCGAGTTTAATTTCGAGTTACGATGACTAAATTCCTAAGCCGTTTAAAGGTATGTATAAAATAACAACTATTATTATTTTATCAGAATATTTTAACATTGATTTAATTTAACATCCTAATAAACAAAGCGTTATTTAGTTTTTATAAGGAAATACGTTAAGAATTTGGTGTTTATTTGGGTGCAGCGCGGGGTGAACGACCTCTACTCTATATCTGAGTAGGTAGGTCTAGAGCGCGCGGTGCACTTCGTTACCAAGGCAACGAACCCCCGGCCGATTATTCCTTGACTCGGTAGTTTGGACATTTAACAAGCTGATTTAGGTACTATGTAAGGTCTTAAAAAATCAACTGTAGGAATTTGTGTGAACTGTGTGCGAACTCGGTATTATAAAAAACCAAGTACACACGGCCACACATCAAGCTATACAAAACCAGTATAATCTGATCGTTGAATGTGTCGAAAGATCATACAAAGCGAGACCACGATGAATTGGTTTTGAATAGTTTGATGCGTAGCCGTGTGTACATTCCGTGTCTTTAAAAAAAAATATTTTTTCAATATTTTTTTTTTACCATGTCAATGAATTTGGTTGCTCTTTGAGGTCGTTCACCCGTGTGTAGCGCTCACAGCTGATTCCAACTTTCCCATCACATTTTGCAGACTTTGGACTGGCAATTTATCGAAATACTTACAAATAACTTATTTTATTGGCCATATTAGTAGCCCAAAAGAAATAGGCTTGAAAAACAATTTATTAATTTTCGAAAAAGAAATTGAAAAAAAAAATTAAAAAAAAAAAGCTCGAAAAAAATTTTTTTTGGAATGTGCTTGGTTTTCCATACCGAGTACGCACACGAAATTTCTGCAGTTGATTTTTTAACACCCTATATTCCAGGTAAATAAATTAATATTGAGTCGGTAAAACAGTTTAATGCAATTTAATTCCTCCATTAGGTTTTCAACGTTTCCAAATTAATGTCTTTTTAATTTATGGGAATATCAACTGTATTGTCGTTTAGTTATGTACAGTTGATTTCAGAATTATTAAAACTTTCGATCGAAAGCAGAAAACTCGAGGTCTACTTTTCATTTGAAAATAAAGTTCAGGGGCCTTACCACGAGCTCTTAACGCGATCCTGTTTTGGCTGTGGGAAAGAGACAGAGCTATACAAGTCGTCTAGCGCCATCTCGAAATTCGAATGAAATGGAAACAAAATCGGAATCGAATCAGTTTCGGGAGTAAGCCGCCAGTCTTTATTTAGACAATAGTGTGTGACAGAGTGGACGATTTAATAATATGAAGCTGAAACTACCTAGCTTATCGTAATCCCAAAGATTGATGTGCATTCTTATTTTATTTGAAAAATGTGTTATGTTTTAGGTACTCAGAGAAATAAAAAAATTAAAAACTCGCGAACGAAGTGTTGTCGTACCATTCATTATCCTATTCTACTAATATTAAAACGTGAAAGTTTGTTCGATGGATGTTTATTAAGTACTCTTTCACGAAAAAACCACTGAACGGATTTGGGTGAAATTTGGTACAATTACATAAATTTTAATAGTTTAATGTCTTTGTTTTATTCTGATTTTATCTTCCACTGGGATAATTGTTGAGGTGTAACGAGTGAAACCGCGCTGGTAACATCAAGAAATCTATAAAAATGTCTGTTGACCATCAAATTAATACATTTTCATGTTGTACTGAAACATAAGAGGCTATAATCGCGAAAAACAATATCAACTTCTGTAACAAAACTTTTAATCTTAGGTACTCGACTGGAATGCTTTTTTTTTGGAGACTCCTAAGATTTTTTTTTATATGTAGGCAGGTATAATGGGTTTGCTCTTGACCTTAGTCTATGGTCAGGAGTTGATTGGTCCTCCCACTTGGGTGGAGCTGAAGGGACTGTCAGGAATTTCAACACCACTGCTCTCAAAACGGTGAAGGAAAACACCGTGAGGAAACCGGCATGTCCTAGAACCAAAAATTCGAAGACATGTGACATCTACCAATCGGCACTGGGCCCGCGTGGTAGATTACGGCCCACTCCCTCTCACAGAGAGGCCTGTGTCCCAGCAGTGGGAACATTTATAGGCTGATGATGATGATGAAATTATATATTTTTGTGACCTTATTTTGGTACCCCACTCGTTCGGTCCAAAAAGTATCTAAAAACGCTCTATATTTTTTGTCATGAAAGAAATAGACCTCGCGGATACGTCTTGTCCCCTCCAATATTCGGTCGCGCAACGCCACTGCTCTGGAAGTTCAATCAACGAGCACCATCGCTTGGACATAGCTAAACTTCATCCCGAAATACCGTTCGGCACGGACTCGGATTACTCTAAACACACACCAATATTCCGGAGGCTTAACACACCAGTAGAGGTGGCACGAGTATTTGCGTTTTAACGTTGCGCAGTCCTGCCCACTGCCTACTACTGCCCACTCTGTTATATATGCGCCTCGTAGCGACGACCCGTCAAAATGCGTTGCGCGAATATGCATTGTGCAAAGGCGCATTGAGTTACACTACACATCTAAACTGTAGTTTGACAAACATGTAATTAGATGAACTTTGCATTCTCCGAATTCCGTTGCTCCGTACGCTCCACTGCACATTTGTGTCTGGCTGAATGTTTAATAGAACTAAGATAAAGTGTGTCAGACCACGGCCTTAATAAGATGAACTCTAATAAAACTTATAATTTACGATTTGCACGATAATTATAATATCAGTAGATCTACCCGTTCGCGATAAGTTAAGAAATAGTAAAATTATGAGCAATAGAACATTAGGGCCAAATTACGGACGATTATACGAACATTTAAAGACTGGTTATCGCGAAAATTAACAGGAAATGCCGTTAGCATGATTCTGACGTTAGAAAAAAGTATAATAAATAGTTATCAATACAATTGTGAACGATGAATCCAACACGGATGGGCAGCGTTTGGGAAGCTACGTGATATCTGTTCATCGAGAATCCCACAGTGTTTAACCAACCAGTGAGTGATGCCAGTGATGACATAGTACCTACGGCTCTGAGACGTGGTCGTTGACTGCTGGCCTTTTAGAGAGACTAAGTTGGGGTCGGGCTAAATATTCGGGACCACTGGCCAGATTCTTTCATTTATATTGTGCGACGGAAGGCTTCAAGAAAAGTGAGTGTATAAAAACGTGGGAAAAATTCGAGAATATAGTCAAAATTAGGTGCGTCCACACAGAGCGCGCAGCCTGGCGAGGCATTTCCTGCGCGAGGAAACTGACAAGCGAGGCTGCTCACTCTGTGTGGACGCGTCTATTGTTTTTCGACCGAGACACGAAACAATATACGCGAGCAAAACAAAAGCCGACACTGGATGGCTCGGGCGCTCGGTCGCTCGATCGCGGCAGCGCTGTCACTTGCCTCGCCCGAGACACGTCCACAACAAACGAGCTGAGGCTGCGCGCTCTGTGGGGAACTGGGGACGCACCTAATGAACATTGTTTTTTTTAGGTTGACATTTGTATTGTTTTGATTATGTATGACAAATAGTAAAAATAAGGTCATGGTAGGCCACCAGAAAAGTTAGATTAAAACGTTTAATAAAAAAAATTTTGTCTGTCTGTCTGTATATGCAGGCATCACGTGAAAACTAACGGTTCGATTTCGATGAAACTTGGTATAATTATACCTTATTATCCTGGGCATAAAATGGGATACTTTTTATCCTGGAAAAATACGTAGAAAAAAAATCTTATTTTTCAGTTTTATTCATAGACGTTGTTCTATAGAACCGCGAACACACGTTGCATTACCCGCAGTGGATTCAGCGCCGTAACCTGTAGCGTCGAAAGTCGGATTTGGCTTGAACCGTTTGCGGCACACGCGGGCCACGCCTCCCCGACTCCTATATAAGGAGCCGCGTTCCGCGCCGCGCGATGCATATAAATTCTGAATTTTGATGCGAGCGGACGTGTCCAGTGTGGCGAGCGGTCGTCCGTGGAATTAATATTGTATGCGTGTAATTTTAAACCGTTTTGATTACTGTTCCGATCAGTTATTTGTAAATACAAGGTCGGAATTACTATGAAAAAAATACTTACTACAGAACGCGAGCTCAACAGCAGTAGCTCAATAGAGGATCTCCTTAATTATATTAATAGATATTTATAAGATGTCATTGTCAGAGTTACTCAAAATGGAGAAATAAACCATCCACGCGAAGACAAACATCCGCGCGGACGGAGTCGCGGGCGGAAACTAGTGAATGAATATAGAGGTATCTGGTGACGAGTCAAACTCTCACCTGATCCAAGTTCCTAATGAAGAGATTTGTGCCACTTCCTAGATCTACAGAACAATCTAAATCTACTGGATTTTAGACCGAGACGCAAAAATCGACATGCAAAAAAAAAACATGTTCTTCATAGTCACACTAATCAAGATCCTATGGAAGACTGATTTTTAATAATTTATTTTAAGTTTCTTTTTTTACAATTTTTTTTCGTCAAAGACTGCCTTTTGGTGTCAAAGTTAGTTAATAGGGATTATATAGTTGTTTGCAAATTAAAGTTGTATTTCTGTTGTGTAATTTTAATAATACAGATGTTTTAATACAAAATACATGTGTTTCTATTCATACCCCTCGATTTTTATGACAATTTCTTAAATAAAATTATGTAAAAAATACACTTCAAAGTAGTGTGAGCATTTTGCTCACGCGCGCCTAACCATTAGACAGCGTGGCGCGCCTTCTGAAGGGTTAGAAACAGGCAAAATAGCTAGTAAAAGCTATGTAATGTATATATATTTCAAATGTGCTCATCAAGGATTTTAATTTGATACTCATGTCGATAGCGATACTGTGCGAAAATATTTTATTTTTCGGTTACGACTTTACATACCTAGGTACCCTAGAGAGCGCCATATTGGATTTGGTGGCGCGCGTTTTTTCGAGGCACAGTACGGGGGATAATATTATTCAAACTTAATTTACTACTTATCCGCCACACGGCCGCCATGTTGGATTTAAGTCAAATGACTATTTTTTTCGTTTTCCTGGCAGCAAACCCTTTCATTTGATACCCATATCATGGGGGTGGATTTCAAACAGCTAGTCCGCCATCTTGGGAAGGCCGCCATATTGGATTTGACGTTTCTTAGCTAGTCATGTATTGTCATCAGAACTCAGAGCGTGTGCAAACTTTCATCCTAATCGAAGACCGGGAAGTGGGTTAAATTAAGATTCCAAGATTTTTTTATATACATAGTTACAAGTGAAGCTAACATAAGCGTGTTAAAAATCGTACTATTTTCTATTTTAAATTGACTCCCAGTATTTTGCACTGCAGCCCTATATACAATGCGCAGTATAAAAGCAAGTTGACAAGGGGCCATCCATAAATTGCGTCACACCATATCCGTTATTTTTTCTCTCCCTGACCTGTGTGACGTCTTTATATTATGTGGTAGTTTGACACGTAAAACAAAAGATTTATTGAATCATTCTTTTTTGAATGCCGTTATTTGAATATTTTCTTAAAACTTTAGATTCAGATATGAGACGTCACTAGGCTTATGCCCCTTCGTACACAAGGCAACGCGAGTCTCCTATAATGAAGAGATTTGTGCCACTTCCTAGATCTACAGAACAATCTAAATCTACTGGATTTTAGACCGAGACGCAAAAATCGACATGCAAAAAAAAAACATGTTCTTCATAGTCACACTAATCAAGATCCTATGGAAGACTGATTTTTAATAATTTATTTTAAGTTTCTTTTTTTACAATTTTTTTTCGTCAAAGACTGCCTTTTGGTGTCAAAGTTAGTTAATAGGGATTATATAGTTGTTTGCAAATTAAAGTTGTATTTCTGTTGTGTAATTTTAATAATACAGATGTTTTAATACAAAATACATGTGTTTCTATTCATACCCCTCGATTTTTATGACAATTTCTTAAATAAAATTATGTAAAAAATACACTTCAAAGTAGTGTGAGCATTTTGCTCACGCGCGCCTAACCATGTGACAGCGTGGCGCGCCTTCTGAAGGGTTAGAAACAGGCAAAATAGCTAGTAAAAGCTATGTAATGTATATATATTTCAAATGTGCTCATCAAGGTTTTTAATTTGATACTCATGTCGATAGCGATACTGTGCGAAAATATTTTATTTTTCGGTTACGACTTTACATACCTAGGTACCCTAGAGAGCGCCATATTGGATTTGGTGGCGCGCGTTTTTTCGAGGCACAGTACGGGGGATAATATTATTCAAACTTAATTTACTACTTATCCGCCACACGGCCGCCATGTTGGATTTAAGTCAAATGACTATTTTTTTCGTTTTCCTGGCAGCAAACCCTTTCATTTGATACCCATATCATGGGGGTGGATTTCAAACAGCTAGTCCGCCATCTTGGGAAGGCCGCCATATTGGATTTGACGTTTCTTAGCTAGTCATGTATTGTCATCAGAACTCAGAGCGTGTGCAAACTTTCATCCTAATCGAAGACCGGGAAGTGGGTTAAATTAAGATTCCAAGATTTTTTTATATACATAGTTACAAGTGAAGCTAACATAAGCGTGTTAAAAATCGTACTATTTTCTATTTTAAATTGACTCCCAGTATTTTGCACTGCAGCCCTATATACAATGCGCAGTATAAAAGCAAGTTGACAAGGGGCCATCCATAAATTGCGTCACACCATATCCGTTATTTTTTCTCTCCCTGACCTGTGTGACGTCTTTATATTATGTGGTAGTTTGACACGTAAAACAAAAGATTTATTGAATCATTCTTTTTTGAATGCCGTTATTTGAATATTTTCTTAAAACTTTAGATTCAGATATGAGACGTCACTAGGCTTATGCCCCTTCGTACACAAGGCAACGCGAGTCTCCTATACCTTACGACTTTGGCATCCATTGACACGTCCCTATGTACGAACCGCTATGGATTTGTATTGCGATATTCGCTTGGATACCAAAGTCGTAAGCTATCGTAGACTTGTGTCGCTTTAAGTACGAAGGGTCTACTACTTCCCTCTTCACCTTGTCACACAATGTCACGCTTGGCTTACCCGTTCTCCTTCCCATAACGTGAGACGTAATTTATGGATGGCCCCAAAGGAGCCTTAAACTGCACGTGTTCACTTTACGCCGCGTCTCCGCAAGTTCTATTGACAGTGGAAGTTTGCTCTACTAAAATATTTTGATGTGGATTTTGAACTACTGAAGAATAGAACAGGGAGTGTAAAGATGTAGACACGAAAACACTTCAAGGGTTTAGAAAATCATTCTGAACCACTCCACACTTGTTCAGGTTTTGAACAGTATTCTTTTTTTTACATAATTAAAGCAGTTTAGTAGGAATAAATAGCGATGAAAAATATCTGCTGTCTTTCTACGAAGGGGAAGGGGGGTTGAAATGATGCGCTGAACACGTGTCGCCCACTTATGCGTAGTTGTCCCGTACTCTCGTACTCCTTCACATCCTGTCTAATTATTCAGTGAAGCAGATTTTTCAAGCTTCCCTTTTTCACTTTCTCATTTCTTTTTTAAGTGAATCTGACTGCTAAAAGAGAAAAAATTATTGAATTTTGTGTGTACCGATCTAGAATCTCGAGCACGTCTACTAAAATATTGAATGTTGTCGGTAGAAACAAAACTGAATCATTCAGTAGTAGTAATCGTCTAACACCAGTTGAACACAAATCTTCCCGAGCAACTCGAGCTTAGTTCTGCTATAAAAACAAAAACAAGTGCAGGAAAAACAGAATGTGTGAAAATTTCAACTACCTATCTAACTATAACAATTCAGGAAATACAGTCTAGTGACAGACGGACAGACAGAGAGACAGACGGACAGCGGTTTTTTAGTAAAAGGGTCCTGTTTTACCCTTTAGTTTTAGGTTTAAAATGCTCTAATTTCCGAGCGCCCCCAACATAAAACGCGTGTTTACTCCGTGATTATAACCACAGGGGCTTGTAATTTTAAATAAAACAAACGAAATGATTGACTAATTGTGTGACGTCACTTTATTGCATTCATGTGACATTTGAGGGCACGGTACACCACAAATCTTTTATCGAATGATAGTATAGGTTCATTGCCAAATAATAAAATATATTATGTAGATTTGAATATCAGAATGATCACTGAGTTGTGCGTAGCTGATTCACGGTAGGATAAACATGACAATGTATAATTGATGTTACGAGCTGGGTATTGGGATAATTTAATTAACACCAATTAAAACCAAATAAACTTTATTGACACACGAATCACGAATTAAAACAAACACTTAACACTACTCAACACTTTAAACACTTAAATACACACTTAATCACACGTAAAAGTCACATAGAGATCGCTTCCAGTTCACTTCGAGTTGCCTCGATCGTAGTCAAAACCAGACTGGCTCAAGTCACCGATCGGCGCCCCTATACCCCGGCCGGACCCACTAGATGTTTTTAGAAGATGGTCTAATGTTCTGGAAACATCCATAGACTTCGACATAGTCGCTCTGAGCGTTGGGTTGACAAAGAAATGGTCCACGGCTTCTAAGGCCTCGGCTATCGAAGGGAGACGGGATTATAGTCCCTCAATTCTGACAGTCCCTTCCGCTTCACCCAGAGCAGGACTCATCTGATGATTATCCACCTCAAAAAAAAAAAAAAACTGACTATCAATCCAGTTTAACTTTTTTTAAATGTTCTTGTCCCCAGATTTAGCAGGCATGGCGGACACGCAAAGCCACAAGCCGGGCGTGATCCGCTGCACTCAGGATTATCTCCAGGTGCCAGACTCGCAAGCACCTGAGTCGGTAGCACCTGAGTCGCTGGCATCCGAGTCACCGGCGCCAGAGTCGCCTGAGGACTCAGAGGATGCCCGTGTACCGTCTCCCATCTCCACTCTATCAGGGGATGATGATTCATCCACTGTATCGACGACGAGGTAAGATTTTTGGCTGCATACCGTTTCGTCACTTAGCAAGCTTGTATAAGACGCGATCCGTGCGAATGTAATTTCTACCGGCTAAAAATTAAAATCGTCCTTGCTATTACGATATAATGATGCAATTCGACTGACTTATACGTCGTCGAGGAAAGAGTGTTTTGTTGTCATCTACTCGTAGATAACCGCAAGTTTTATGTCAGATGTCGTAGTGGTAAGGATGATTTTCACTTGTAGTTGAAATCGGTCGAATTGCGTCGCATCGCGTAATCAGTAATCTGGCTTACCCAATTCGACCAACTAAACCAAAAATCAAGGCAAGAGGTAAGGCAAGGCAGAAAAGAGGCTGCTTCTCCACTATTTTTTGTCTTTATACGTGTCCCGTTTCGACTGGCAGCTTTTGGCGAGTACAGTCGACTTCCGCAATCAAAAGGAACTTCCCTCAGTAGCTCATTGACAACATGTAAGTCTAACGGACTGGACATTCAATTCTTTGTGGTTCGTTTCACAAACTATCATCATGTACAGCGTGAATTTTCATGAGTCTCTATCAAGTATTATCATTCAGTTTCGGATATAGCCATCCACGCCCAGTTGGAAAATTCACCCTGTATATATTATGATCTATCATATACATACGCTGGTAATCTTAAAATGATATCACCAAGACAATCTGACCTACAACATACTATTACCTGTGTGAGACTCTTCAATATTTATGAAAACTGTACCACCTCACGAAATATTTTTTGCTCGCGTAAAATATAGACTTTGTAAATTGACTGGTCACATCAAGCTACGAAAAAGTCATGTGAACCTGGCACAATTAAATGAGAGCTTTCAGATGATATAGCACGGTAGCTTTTCTGTTGCGCATGTTGTGTCCATTTATCTTAGACTAAGCCAGAGGAAGCCATTTTGAAGTGGCGGGAGATACCTGTTATAAGAGGTCGTCGTTTAATTACTCATGTGATGGAATATTTAAACGTCTTGGTGTTACAGTTTTTAGAGCTTAAAAAATATATTTGAATGATCCTTTAACGGTTCATTTATTTTTTCATTCTGATGTACGGAACCCTCTGACCAAACTCATGAGAAAACCTTCACTGTTGCTGCATAGTAAATTATGAAGCACTACTATTCATAGAAAGGTTCATATCGCCGTGTCCCAGCTTTGGGAATTATTATTGTGTAATACATAATGCGTAAACAATTTTTTTTGGATTTTGGGGCTCGAACTCTAAAAGTGCCGGGGTTCGCGCGCGAGACCGCGACGAGAGACCGAGACAGGAGACCGCGACAGGCGACTGCGACCGAAGATTGCTACCGTATCTGTCTCCTGTCGCTGTCTCGCTCATACATTGCGTAATGTTAAGTTCTGTCGAAGTCGTCTGTCGCGGTCTCCTGTCTCGGTCTCCTATCGCGGTCTCGCGCGCGAACCGGCACCTTAAGGTTTATCTACCTCTGTAACCGTTTATTGTACGACGTGTCCGTCCATGTTATGGGAACCACGTAAACCATTGGTCTGTCGCACGAGGCTAAGTTCCTCCAAATCCTACTAATATTATAAATGCGAAAGTTTGTGAGGATGGATGTATGTTTGTTACTCTTTCACGCAAAAACTACTGAACGGATTTTGATGAAATTTGGCACAGAGGTAGATTATAGTCTGGAATAACACATAGGATACTTTTTATCCCGGGAATATGTTCCCTTGGGATAATTTTCGACATTCACCTGATGTGGAACTCCAAGAGCCCAGCTACACTATAACATATACAAGAATGACGTCTTAGCAAGAGTTGGTCAACCTGATGAGCACTTTCTGTTGACGTATACAAATTGAAGATCTGGAACACCTGATGTGGAACTCCAAGAGCCCAGCTACACTATAAAATATACAGGAATGACGTCTTAGCAAGAGTTGGTCAACCTGATGAGCACTTTCTGTTGACGTATACAAATTGAAGATCTGGAACACCTGATGTGGAACTCCAAGAGCCCAGCTACACTATAAAATATACAGGAATGACGTCTTAGCAAGAGTTGGTCAACCTGATGAGCACTTTCTGTTGACGTATACAAATTGAAGATCTGGAACACCTGATGTGGAACTCCAAGAGCCCAGCTACGCTATAACATATACAGAAATGCCGTCTTAGCAAGAGTTGGTCAACCTGATGAGCACTTTCAGTTGACGTATACAAAGTTCCTCCAAATTTATATATATAAAAGAAAGTCGTGTTAGTTACACTATTTATAACTCAAGAACGGCTGAACTTTTTACCATTTTTTAATTCGTTTTTTTTTTTTTATCCCGTTTCCATGGGACGTGACATAAAACGTGGTATAATAAAACGCAATTGACATGGAATGACAGCAAAACGAAAAATTTATCAATCAAAACATCAATTGACCGGTTGATGTGTTTGTATTGAGTTTCTAAACTTATTGTGCCGATATTATCATAATTATCAATGCCATGCCGCCACCAAGACGATCAAATTTTTATCCTGTTTCCGTGAGACGTGACATAAAACGTAGTAACACGATCACTAAGAAGGTATTGGTGCCGAAATTGAATAAGGGATCTGAACAAAAAGTACTAGGAAAACATGAAGAATACCCACCGATCTTCAATGCTAAAAAAGTATTTCGGTGAATACTGAATACCCAAAAAATGTACTAGGACTGCATAAATTAAATACAACCATACGACGAAAAAACGCCTGGGTGTCACCACTGCGAGGATCACCCGGAGGATACGGTAGAGCATTCGGTGCAGGACTGCTCCGATTGGGCAGAGCACCGCCCCGTGTCCTCACGACGGCGACAGGCAGAGACTTCTCGCGCCCGGCATTGGTCGAGGCCATGCGAGACGGAGTGGGAAGCGGTCGCCTCCTTCTGCGAAGCAGTCATGCTATGGAAAGAAGAGGCGCGCCGCGTGAGGGTGAGGACAGCGTCCTCCCTCCAACCCAGCTGCAGTGGTAGACGCCTACAGTGACGGACGTCGTCAGACAATCTCCAGGCACCGTAGGCTAGAGCATGCGGGCGGTAATTATACCTATATAAGAAAGTTGTGTTAGTTACACTATTTTATACGTATAACTCAAAAACGGCTGAACCGATTTGGCTGAAAATTGGTGTGGTAGCTTAGACCCAGGAGACGGACATAGGATACTTTTTATCCTCTTTTTTTATGTAGGTAGGGAGGTAGGTAGGTATGTAGGGGTAGGATAGGTAGAGTAAGTATGAGGTAGGTAGATAGGTTAGTAGGGTAGGTAAGTATGTAGGGGTAGGGTAGGTAGAGTAAGTATGTAGGTAGGTAGGTAGAGTAGGTAAGTATGTAGGGGTAGGGTAGGTAGGTAGAATAAGTATGTAGGTAGGTAGATAGGTTAGTAGGGCAGGTAAGCATGTACGGGTAGGGTAGGTAGAGTAAGTATGGAGGTAGATAGGTAGGTTGATAGGTACGTAGGCAGATTGGTAGGGTAGGTAAGTAGGTAGGCAGGTGGGATAGAGTAGGCTGCATGGACCTGGATTTTTGTACCGATTTTCAGGGCAGGACAACGTCTGCCGGGCCCGCTAGTGGCCAATAAAAATACATATTATTAATGCGATTATGGACACCTTTAAAAATGTAGTATGTCACATTGCAAAGGCTTAGTATTGCAAATAAATACTAAAAGTAATAAAAAAAATCAGAAACACCAAAAGTCCTAAAGTATCAAAATTTTAAAGCGCAGTACACCGCGCGCGGAACGAATAGTAAACAAACATGAAATAATTTATTAAGCGAAGATACTTGCATTAATAATGTTTATAAGTTCCGTAATACGATTAGTATCGTTAGTAATGCCCGAGTTTAAAATATTGCTCATTAATAAAATTTCACCCTGTATTCCTGTGGTTTCCTTTTACACCATACTACAGCTCCACTGCAGCCTGTGGTTTACTTTTACACCACACTACAGCTCCACTACTGCTATATTACCTACTGCCTTTCTACAGCTACTGTACAGCCATAGTAACGCATTAGGCTGTACAAGAATGGGCCCAATGTACACTCATAAGGGATGTATAAGCGCTTATACAGCCCAACAACTTTTATACAGCTTGTGGTGCTCCTTGGGCAAGAACTCCACGACCTCATCCCACCGGCCCCCTTCTATCATCGGATATCTAGACACACGGCAAGATATCATCCCTACCTTGTTGCTATTCCACCAACTCGCACTAACTAAGCGTGTCTAAGCGTTTTATACAATGCGCACAGCAAAGGAGTGCCCGGGTCGACGCGCGCCTCAAAGACCTGTCAGCAATATGAGACGGGGCCCCCCTTAGAGAGCCAATGTCTGCCGGGGTCGTGGGACTGTCTCATCAGGTAAGCGTGAACCTGGAACCTAAAGGCCTATTGCAGAATCACCGTGAATTTTAGTCAGTACAAGTCTGAAAGTCCCTCCCGAACTCTGTGTCTGTATTTGCAAGCGCATGCAAGAATGTCTTCAAAGTAAGAGTGAACACTGAACAGGCAACATTCTTCTGGATAAGCTAACTCCATCGCCGACTTTGTGTCTGTCACCCTGAACCAGAATAGAGTCAAAAGTAAAACTATCTTAAAAATCTTCTTATATATAAAAATCAATTGCTGTTCGTTAGTCTCGCTAAAACTCGAGAACGGCTGGATCGATATGGCTAATTTTGGTCTTAAATTATTTGTGGAAGTCCAGGGAAGGTTTAAAAGGTGAGGCGGTACGAAGTTTGCCCGGTCAGCTAGTAAATAATAAGAAACTTTAAAAAAAATGTAACCAACTTCAAAAACAACCACAAAAAGTGTTTAAAAGAATAACCTATAAAATAACTTTTCTTTCGAAAATCGGTGACTTTATTTTTTATTTCATTGACTTTTTTGCCACCGACTTTCGAAAGAAAAGTTATTTTATAGGTTATTCTTTTAAACACTTTTTGTGGTTGTTTTTGAAGTCAGTTACATTTTTTTTTGAAAAAGTTTTTTATTTTATCCTTTTTAGTTTAAGCATTCAACCCAAATTCTTGTCAAATACATAATTTTCTTACAGGTGCACTAGAATTTTGTAATCCGTAGCACGGGTAATAACATCCGAATTGAGAACCTCCTCCTTTTGGAAGTCGGTTTAAAACAGGCTAGACATACGTGCAGCCATGTAAAATACTCTAGTGCAATATTTATTTTTGTTTTCTACAAATAGCAAGTGGCTCGACCCAATTACGAGACTTTGAATTCCGCAGCCGCGAAAACTTTATGCGTTTTTGTAATTAAAAATGAGGTTTGTTCTGCTCCTATAGATCACTTTACACGTGCTTCTCTTTAAATATAATTTCTTCTCCAATATTTGCTTTTAGCAAGAGTTGTTTAGATTAAATGATTAAATCAATTCAATGAATTTGGTCGCCAGGATAATGAAGTAGGTACTTATTCCATAAAGCCACGTTGCAGTCTTTACACAAGTTACTTGTATTAATACAAGTAGCAAATTGTATGCAACTTATACAAACCTGCATACAAGTTACAAGTAGGTAGTTTAAACTTGTACATTTTGTTTTTTTCTAATTGAAGCAACTTGTTTACAAATTTGACAATCAAAAATACACTGTGGGAGTAAAACAACCTGAAACTTCTGCCGTTCTGCGACGCTGCCGTGACCTGTCGGTATCTATAATAAATGCTCTATTCTCTTTATCTTTGATGTATAAGTAGTTTATCATTAAAAATCGATATATCCAGGCTACTCGTGGATGCTTAAAAAAGCGTCTAAGTGTTTTTATTCATAGCTTGCTGTAGTTCCGGTATCCGTAGAGATACGAGAGAATATTGCTGAAGCAATTAATTACACGATAACGCTCGTCTGGGTTGTTGTATCATCGAAATGGAAAACATAGCAGCATAGAAGAAGTTCCCTATTGTGTTATTCTGTAAAAATCATTACTGTATGGTCAATGTCCACTTGTACTCACCACAACTCGCGAATTTCGAAACGCGAATTTCGATTACTAGTTTTAGATATAATTATAAAAAAAAAACAGACAGTATATTAAACAGCTATTAAAATATTTATGCTTAACAGCTGCAGTAATAGCTCGGTTGGTTGCCGACAATATGATTATGCGAAATGACCCGATACAAACTTAACCGATTCCATTTGGCTCGGGTGTAAAGTATTAGGCTACCTAATAAAGGTCAGACTAAAAATCAGGCCAAACTGGTACTTATGACCGTTGCAGTATTGTTCATTTTTGCCCATCGTGATTGTGATCTCATTCGCTAATTTGTGTGAATCTCCACCAGTCCTTCAATCTTGAAACACGGCAGCTGCCTGATGTAAGAGCAGCTATTATTTAACTTACGTTTACGTACCTTTTACTTCGTTTTTAAACGTTTTACCGTTAGCCATTTCGTACACAAGGCGACGCAAGTCTCCGATTCTTGCGACTTTGGTATTCAGGCGACTATTCCAACACAAATTCATAGAGTTACCAGATTTACCAAGATATACCAAAGTCGTAATCACACCACATTATTGGGGTTTAAACATCTGCCAATTCTTGCCAACTAGATATTTTGATAAACTAATTCGGCTTGTTTTTCATTAAAATTATGTTAAACCTAACAAAAGTAATTAATAAGAGGTGCATGGTGCATTTTGACATACTTCACACCGAGGGTGCCCCGTGTAATTCACATCGCGTACTGCGATCGTTCGCATTGTAAGTACGAGTACCTTATAGCCAGTACCCGAAAACGACTTCGCACACAGCGACTAAACAGTGCAATGCATGCATGCACTGGTGGCCCAGAGGTATCGGCCGTGACTTACGAATTTAAGTGGGTTCGAACCCAACCATTACTTTATGTACCTACCTAATTTATTTCATCACCAGTGCTCTCAAAAAGGTGATAGAAAAAATCTTGAGGAAACCAGCAAGCATGTCCTAGAACCAAATATTTGAAGACATGTTTGTGATATCTAAGTATTCTTCTTTTCTTGTTCTTTTTTTTTTAAAAAAAAACGTTGCCTTACACTAGGAATGTCTCCTGTATCGTGGGTGCGTTTATAAACATATAAACTCACTTACACAAACGCCCAGACCCGAAAAAAACTACTTGTAGATCATATAAATTCAGGAATTCAGGCTAGCCCAAGACGAATGACACCTTTTATTCCCGAGAGGAGTACTCTACTTTTCGCGTTCAACGCATATTAATTGAAATATAATAAGTTGTACCTCTTACTTGTTCCTCATTTCATTTAAAAAAAGGAAGCCCTAAGTGCATGACATAAATTCGAAAATAATTACAATAATCATGTGCATTGTTTTCTTCCATACAGCTTGTATATGTAGAATACGAAATACGAATTAACCGATTAGTATACCAGCACAATAATGACTGTAACGTAGGTATTAAGTCATATTCTTATCTAGTTATTACGCAAGGAAAAGACCACCCTCTGTGTTTGTAGTTGGTAACATTTAGAAATCTAGACTATTGATTACTATATACACAGGTTTTCATGCAGTGCCCAACTCACTCACCTGTTGTAATGACTAATTGGCCAGTTACCAGTATGGCCATAATATTTTTTATTTCTTTACACACAAGGAATTTCTCCTGTATCAGGGATCCGTTCACAAACATAGAAACTCACATACACAGACACCCAGACCTGAAACAACTATTTGTAGATCATACCTACAAATATTTGTTTCGGAGGGGGGTCGTCAAAATAATTATGTAATTCATATTCCCGTAAATGCAATATACCCGTCGATTATGGCACGCTAATTGTGTGTGGCGGAGCTACAGCGTGTAGGTTGGAGGCCAATGATCAGCCGTAAACGTTTACAGGCTGATATCAGCTCTACATACCTACCCAAGTAGTACCTAATACTCCGCGACAGCACATTTATGGGTAAACAAGGCGTGTTTTCGATTCGCAACTTTGTAATAATCTCTCTCAGTCATATCACTTTACCTTAAATCAATCAAAGGTAAGTATGTCTGTATGTAAGTCAACAACGACGTGCACGCTCGACTCGAGGTCATCATAATTCCTAATTTGTGCGCATCATCCACCAATGAATCCCCTTCACTGTTGCAGTTATTATAAGGTACCTTATCTAGCTAAGTTTATACGACAAAATGTGGGCTGTGTAACAATATACACAAACCATGCTTAACATGATTACTAAAACAACCGTAAAGCTGAGACGGAAACTATTATCGTACTTGCGAAAACTGCGTAATAATGTAAACAAACGTAACAAAAAAGAAACGTTAAACCCTTTCAAACTAGTATTACTTAGAGTTTGTAATCGAATCGCAAGGATACTGACACTTGCATAGTGATTAATTAGTTGAGTGTGAACACTGCTCAAGACCGCCCTTTATCAGTAGTCGGCTAACGACGTATATCGCCGAGTGCCGTGAAGCGGCCAGATAAAGGATTTGCAGTTTGTTTATGCGTTGCATCGGCGGCGGGAGAAGCGAGGCGGGGCGTCAGTGCGCGCTCGGTGCCTCGCACGATGCACGCGTGTGTCCGTCTTGCGCAGTAGTCCGAAGTCTTCGCCCATGAGTAGACCATGGCGGAGTGGTCTTTACCTGACCTGGACTGCCCTATTAACCAGCTCGATTCGTACCAATACGCGAACTACCCCGCGGTCCGGCCTCCCGAGCCGATGCCGCGAGTGCCACACTGCCCGCCGCCGCAGGCGCAGTCCTGCCTGCCGCTTGCAGCGCCTGCAGCACCCGCCATGTCACTGCAATTCCAGCCTCGTGGGTAAGCGAGTGTTCATCATTTTTCTGCTTAGGCTTAGTGAAAATTGTGAAAAGTGATGACGGAAAAACTTTCAGGTTGATTTAAAAATTTTCGCAACTCTGTGGTGTATCTTGAACTAATTACTTAATTAATTTAATGATCAGAGATGAATAGGTTATTTATAGTTAATTGAATAATCGTCATTATTGTTTATTAATCTCTACATATTACGTGATAAAGTAATTAAGACATTATAGCAATAGCATTAAGACTGAAGATCGTGAGACCATCTCAGTTCGTAATCACTACGGAATTTTCTAAGTTTTGTGAAAAGTTTGGATACAATCCGCAACAGAGATCAACTGTGGGATGATTAGAAAAGATTTTTTTTAGAAAAGCGTGTATTGTTTCATAAAATCAAATAACAATACTGTCGTTTCGCATGAAATGATTCTGAATTATATTATTAGCCGCGCTTATACAATGAAGAGACTCAGTTAATTCTGCCAAAACTTTATTGATGTTGTTCTAATAATTATACCGGGAGACTTTGATTTCTTTGCTATAGTTTTTATATACATAATCTGCTACGTTCTTGACCTAATGTACCTAATGATAACATTCAAGTCATTACCATATAATTATAATTGATTGTTGACCGTGTGAATAGAAAATGCATAGAAAATTATACTATAAGCCGGAAAATTCATTGCGATTAAACCATAAAGAATAATACATTTTAGTCAGAATGAAAGGATCAAAGAAAATAATTTGTTTTAAACATAGAATAGAAAATACTATAACTATTACATTTTAGGTCTGTCACGGTTTATTTTATCTAGAAAAATCAGAAATTTGAAATTGCGTACATGCGGAAAACGCCTTTAATCCGTTTACCCTCCTACTCAGTTAATATTACCTCATTAACTTCAAAACCTATTTTAAGAATATATTATCGTCGTATTTGAAGACTTCCTTTTCTAACATTTACAAATAAAAAAAACAACTTATCTAGGGTACCGGTGTTTTCACTGTTCTGTGGGGTACAGCCTTCATTTTTCGAAATTGTGCATCTATATACTTTTTCCCCACGATTTGTTAGTTTTAATTATAGGTAGGTATAGCTAAAACATGTATTTATTATATAAAATTAGCAGTTACAAAAGAATGTCGAAAGCTACGTAACACGATCTTAACAATAACAATGTTATTCTATCTAATGTTGATGCATTGCAAGCGGCGCACTGACCTGGGGCCTGCACTTCTGTTAAACCAGTACTCACGTACTTATTAATAGGAATGTTTTTAGTGTTTGAAACGGATATGAAATCATTCCAATACTTCTTCTCTCTTGTATGTAACATAAATCTACACTAATTTTATAAAACGGATGAGCTTGTTTGGTTGAACAAGTTAATCGAACAGTGAGTGAAAAAGAAGTGTGAGAAAAAGACAATCATGATGTGCCGTCTTCGAATAGCTAGTAGCAAAGATGGCTGTACAACAACTCACTTTTAGACTTATTTGTAACTCTATGCGTATTAAGACACTGGTGATCCTACAGCTGCTTAATAGCTGTCAGTTGCATTTAAACAGCTTAGGCTGATTAAAAGCTTCATTAAGGCTGATTAAGACAGACAAAACTGCCATTAATACGCAAAGAGTGCTATAAAGGCATATTATCAACGACTCTATTAATAGAGTCGAAGGCATTAGAAAAGGTTAAGGTTAAAGCCTCCTGCAGACACACGCGATTAATCGCGCTGCGACAACGAGCCAAGCCAATTTCCACTCTAAAAATACTGCGAAAGGACCGCGACATGTCGCCCCGCGCGATTAATCGCGTGTGTCTGCAGGAGGCTTAAGGCTTAAGCCTTACCGTAGTATGGGCTGTTTAGTGAATGAAATTACGCCAAATGCTGTTTAAGAAGGTATTTGTGAACTCCTATTACACTGACTTATTAAAGGGGCACATGTGAAATATTATGACGTTAATAGCTGTATAATGGGTGATTTGTGGCCGACATTTCAGCTTGTAGTGGCATGCGGTTCACATGTCTAATATTATCCAGTTTTTTGCTGGTTAACAGAACACTAGTGAAGTATAAGACAGCTTTTAAACTATTCACGTTGCTTTGTATAACCTATAAATATACTGATTCATTTTTCAACTTTCATGATTTTTTGTTTATGAATTAGGAATGTATTACATTAGTTTTTACTTCCTGATGAGATAAAATTACACCAAATGCTGTATAAGAAGGTATTTGTGAACTCCTATTACACTAAAAGGACACGTGTGAAATATTATGATGTTAATAGCTGTATAATGGTCAAGAAATGTGAAAATGTCTTCGAATAACTTGTAACTGATATGGGACCAAAAATCAATCGTCATACTTCTTCTCTTGACTATTATCATAGTATGGTCTTATCTATGCGAGAAGAACCTAAGGATAAATTACAATCATGCTGTACCGTCCTGGAATAATCTATACTTACGTTCTTTGATTCTTGATGAAGTCATCTTAATTCTTCTTTTGAGTATTAAAGTAAATCTTAGAGAAAAGATGGGTATAAGAGAAGGGGCCATATCAAGTTTTTTTTTTTTTTTTTGTTTATTTTAAACAACCCCCTTTAAATGGGTGATCATGATCGAACCCCTGAACAGCTTAAGAAACTTACCGATGACGTCAAATACGGTACCAGAAATTATACTGCTCCTCTTGAGGGTGAAAGTGATAGAAGAATAGGAGTTGCTGCTTGAGCCTGGAACACAAACGGCAAATGAGGGAACAGTGGATTTATAGTCAATACGAGTCTGACCGTCCCTTTCGCACCATCAAGACGGAGAGAATTAATTTAAGAATTTTACCATCCAATGTTCTTAATTTTAAAATAAATTTATTCAAATGCCTTTTTAATGACCTTACTGAAATAACCTGTTTCACTTTGACTTCGTATTTTTGTTGCACTATCATTATATTTCATACGCAATGAGATGCCTGCGGCCCAGGGTATGGCGGTAGTGTGCTTTCAGCATATTTTCAGGCTATTTCAAGCAACATACTAAAAGTCTAGTATAACACACACTTCGATAAATCGGGTGCTTCTCATCTTACTGGGTTTTGGCTGGCAAAACCTCGGGTATACAAAATAATTTGGCATGTTTGCGCGTTCGCCAATTTCAGACGAACTAGCAATGTTATTAAATCTCAATAAAAGTTTTCTTGTTAATTATGGGTTTTGTAACAATCGTTAAAAACACTTTTGGAATTTCTAAAGTTACTGATGATGGTCTTGTGCATTCACTTGTTTCGAAGATCGAGCATTCGCCGTTTTTAATTTTGTCGTACTGAACAACGAACAGAGCCAAGCATAGAGCTCCTAACATTGCTACGAACATTTTCACGATCTTTGTAGCGAATGCTCTAAGAAAAGGACAGATTTGAGAGTCGGCTCGGCAAAAAGCTCGCAAGAAAGCTCGTTAAAACGCTCTAGATAACACGGGCTTGCGGACGGCGAGCAAAGGCAAGCTCACAGTGTGATAAAGATTCGAACGTCGTCGGTACTCCTGCACCTCGAAAGAGCTGTCAACATAACTGACGTAACAAGACAGGGGTAAAAAGTCGGCCAGGTTTACAGGAATCTTTAAGTTGCCGTGGCCCTGGAACACAAAGAGCAATTAAAGTAACTGGGTAGATTTTAGGCAGTCCGAATCGGAAAGTCCTTTCCGGTAAATCCAATAGTGAGGAGAGTTATTGGATGACTTCACATAAAAAGAATGTACGAAAGTCTTTGACCTATTTTGCGATATGCAAGTAAAAGGTTACCCTCTAGCTTGACGTTACGATACAGTTGAAGGTGAACTACCCACATACTTGATAAATGCAAGAAAATTCAACGATGAAATGTATTTTCGACTGACAACTCTGGCTCCTTACAACTTTTTACCCGACAACCGCAAAGCCTTAAGGATTAACCTTAGTGTAACTTTAGTCAACGTTTATTAATAAGGGGGATAAAGTTTAACAACTCTGCATTAGACGGTGCAACGTCACTATGACGTTGGCAATGGATTTAAATTTGACACTTGTGGGCAAGACCGCGGTGGCTCGGTGATAAGTGCGTCTGATGTACTGGTAGCCTAGCCTACCATGACGTCTCCGTCAAGTTACAGTGACGGAACAAGGTGGCGCTAGACGACTTGAATAGGTCTGTCTCTTTCCAGCACTGGAACTACTCTGGCTTTAAGACGTCATGGAGGGGTATTACAACGTCAAAACCAGGCTTGTTCCGGCGAATGAAAGTGACAGAGCTATACAAGTCGTCTAGCGCCATCTCGTTCACTCACTGGGACAAGCCTGGTTTTAAGACGTTGTAATACCCCCCCACCATGGTAGGCCACATGAATCGGGAAGTCCACATACTGCTCGCAGTTGAATTTAGCTTTTACAAAGATAAAGCTGAACTAAAAGCAGTTTGAAAAAGAAAATATCAAGTTTAGTTTTAATTACATGATAGCGTCAAAGCGAAGTAACTTATTAAGCTTTTTAGTTTATCTTTGATGAAGTTCTTTTCTTGGTTCCGTAAATTAGAAAATTGGTTACATTAAGTAAGTCCTTTGGAAAAACTCTTTATAGATGTATATAAAAAATAAATTTTACGAAAACATTTTTTTTATAGTATTAATTTAAGTTTTTGTAATTGCTACTTATTAAAAATACTTATTATGTCTTTAAAATCAGCCACAAATAAAACGAATTTTTAATTTGTTTCAGTGGTTTCAAACGTATCAAATAACTTGTTAATCCGCTCGTTAATATTAAGACATTGTTTTAGATGTGAACTTCGTCAAAATTTTAAGGCAAACATGGCAATAAAAGCAGATAGAATAAACCTTATTTGGAAAAGACAGTGAATGCAAAAGAGCAATTGTCTGGATTGTTAAGCCCTTCCACTGTCATGCTTAAGCCGGTCGGTGGTTGGTCAGGCATGGCAATTCGATAAGTCGGTAAATATTTCACCAATCCTCATTTCCTATTATTGTGCAATCAACAAAATTCATTTAAAGCTCTAAATCCCCTTTTAATTGCATTCCCATTTAGGAGTACCAATACTTAGGCTGCTCTGTGAAATTTAATCCGTTCAGAGGCGTTATTCGTACACTATAGAGCTCTAAATAAAATTCAATCTTGTGATAAAGCCTCAGTTTGTGATCCGCGTACTGTAACTGTATTCGAGCGGTTTGTTTTCATACAATTTCCTCTAGAAGTAGGTACCTACCTACGTCGCAGAAAACTGCCGAAAAAACTGCACATAAAAAATTCGCTATGCTTATCTAAATTCGGGCACGCCGCAATCGCGGCGGTAAGACCCCACTTTGAGGAGTGGGTGGATAGGCGTCACGGCGTCCTAACCTTCCGCCTGACGCAGGTCCTCACCGGACACGGCTGTTTCGGGAGGTACCTGTGTCTGAGGAGAAAAGAGGAAACGTCTGGGTATCACCACTGCGAGGAACACCCGGAGGACACGGTGGAGCATACGGTGCAGGACTGCCCCGTTTGGGCAGAGCACCGCTGTGTCCTCAGAGCGGCGATAGGCGGAGACCTCTCGCGCCCGGCATTGGTCGAGGCCATGCTGCGGGGCGAGATGGAGCGGGAAGTGGTCGCCTCCTTCTGCGAAGCAGTCATGCTCACGAAGGAGGAGGCACGCCGCGAGAGAGGACAGCGTCCTCCCTTCAGCTCAGCCGCAGTGGTAGACGCCCACGGCGATTTACGTCGCCAAACGATCTCCGGCCACCGTAGGCGCGGGCATGCGGGCGGCGAGTAATGGGCGACTCGCTGTCCGGCCATGGACCATGCCCGGGTCGGCGGCGCGTTGTGTTCCACGCGCGCCTCAAAGAGTGTCAGCATGATGACGGGGCCCCCCTCTAGAGGGCCAAAGTCTGCCGGGGTCGCGGGACTTACCTCATTACCGTAACCCCGGCACATAAAGGGCTATTGAAGGACACCGTGGATTTTAGTCAGTACAAGTCTGACAGTCCCTCCCGCACTGTGCTGGGTGGGAGGACACATTTGATGATTTTACCAACAAAAAAAATGCCTATCTAAATTGCTTAAAAATTATCTTTTGATGTAAAAGTTGATATTTTGAAGTCTTTTGTAAATATTATCTCGCATTGGTACGAGTAGCTTTCAATCAGTATTCATATAAAAATTAATAACTTTCTCAGAATCAATTTAAGCAGCTTTAAATAGCTTTTGTTGTGTCTCGATACTCGATGCTTGGTATGAAACTGGTCAAGTGCGATTCAGTTGTATACTGTGGGGTATGTAGCTGCGAGAATGAACCGGTTATTATTGCACTTCGGTCAAATTATAATGTTTCCTTGTGTGATCAGTGTTCGAAAACTGTTCAGCGGTAATATCTTTCAACTAGAATTTCCCCGTGATTCCACGCCCGCTGTTCGGCTCCTATTATTCGTAGCGTTATGCTTTATAGTCTATAGCCTTCCTCGATAGTTAGACTATCCAACACAAAAAGGATTTTCCAATTCGAACCAGAAGTTCCTGAGATTAGCGCGTTTAACCAAACAAACTCTTCAGTTTTATAATATTAGGATAGATTTAAATTATAGTTAAAGTGATGTTCTTTGGAAGACTGCTGTATTTTTTTTTATTAGCCTGAACCGTCCCACTGCTGGGCAAAGGCCTCCCTCCATTCTTTCCAACGTTCACGACTTTGCGCCACCTCTTTCCAGTTCTCAAGGAAGACATCCAGTTCGTCCTGCCTTCTCCTTCGAGGTCTACCGCAGCTCCGTGTCGCTGTTTCAGGGCACCAATCATGAGCTTTGTGTGTGTTTTGGAGCGCAGTGTAGTGTTTCGAACGTGATCTACTGTATTTTATATTTTGAAATCTACCTTATCAACCGTTGACCGCTCGAAGACCGCTGAGTATCCCAAGGAAACGTCATATAAAAAGCCCATGTGTTAATCCAGGTTACAATAATTATATCTGAATCCATCAAACACACAAACTTTCACATTTATAATAGTACTAAGATTCGTGTCATGGGGTCGCGGGACTTATTGGGGTCGCGGGACTTATTCCATTACCGTGACCCTGGAACGTAAAGGGCTAATGAAGGACACCGTGGATTTTAGTCAGTACCAGTCTGACAGTCCCTCCCGCCCTGCCCTGGGTTCAGGACTCATTTGATGATATTACCGCGCTAAAAAAGGATTCGTGTCATCACTATTAGATATGTTCTCTGCACTCTGCTCTCTTCCAACTATTTCGAAGTCAGCTGCTTGAAATGTACCAGTAAATAACTATGTGTGCAAATGAATGTAAATTTTACATGTGTACGTGTCTGTATCTCTTTACCTTTGCCTTTAACGACTTCCGGATATATCGACGAAAAAATAGTGGGCCCTTCATCGACTTTATACCCGAAATCCCCTGTACTTTCATTACTACTGTTCAAAGAATTTAGTAAAAAAAAAAGGAAAAACACAAAGAACACCCGTTTGCATATGGTAGGTGTTCATCTGTTATTTTGTGGTACCTATTTTAAAATTTTCATATTCAAAATACCACTTAACATAATTATTATGTTACCTTTAAGCAACGGAACAGATGTGGGTACATAATGCTGTCCAAGTAAAAGCTTGCATTGTGGCTGTGGTAAACGCTTTTTGGCAGCATGTTGATGATTCGAACCACATGTGGTATTCAATTTAAAAAAAAAAACGTATAAACAATACTTAGTACTAACTTCATATAAGATTCTATTATCAGGTTGAATTATAAATGCACAATAAGTATACACCAACGGCCTATTATGGAATGAAATAAAAAATAAAGCATAACTATCTACCATAATGCTTAATTAGTAATTACTCGTCATTTTGGAAATTATCTCCTTCTGCCTTATCATGCTTTACACAGAATATTGTTAACTATACTAATTTCCATTTTATATACTCGTAAAGTAAAAACTCTTAAAACTTTAGCTGAACTTGGCAGTAGGCCTAGTGGTTTTCGCGAAAACTTGTAAGTTAACTGTAAGTTTATCGAAGCATCAATTGTGAACCTCGCTACCGATTAGAGTGTTTTTTTTTAATCATCAAGAAAGGAAATAAAAAAATAAAACCGGAAATTCTGTTCGCTGGAATTTTAATAATAATCAAACTATATATAAGAGCCTCGACCAATATCTAAGGCGCCCATTACACGGTAGGTTTTGCCATGGCAAAACCATGGCAGAGATTTTGACTGACGGAAAACCTATCGTCTAATGCGTTGATTGACGTTTGAATGTCGAAAATTGTAGGCGATAGAAATTCTATCATTCAACCATCATTCATGATTGATGGTTTTGCTATGGCAAAACCTACCGTGTAATGGGCGCCTAAGGAGGCTCTCGTTAGGCAGTTTGGATCAGGGGGCCTGATTCAGAAAGTAGTTCTTCTGCACATGTTCAGCGTTGTAACTACGATTATCTTGGATCCTTTATGAAAATATTAAAAAATATAATTTATGTGTAGAGAAAATGAATAAAGAGCTTATCAAAGGTTGAGGTTCTCATGTTCCGACACAGGCCTCTTATATGCGAGAGCGTAACCAGCCTCTCAATGGGTCTTCGTGTGTGGGTACACGAGGGCCCATTGACAGTTGATGAATGTTATGTCTTATAGTTTTTATTCTTTCTGATACAACCTTAGATTTTCTGTGCCAGAAACCTCTTATACTCATAACTATGAACATCTTTCACTGTGGCACTAAGTCGGGGGTTGCGAAAAAAGTAGATTTACATTCTATTTTTATTTTCAGCCATTATTTATATATATATAAACGCGTTAGATATAAATACGGACTTTAAAATGCAATATCAACACGAATACACAACGCGTGGGTGCACAGTATTGCTTTAACCCAACCACATCCAATACTGCAATTATTACATATGTATGTATTCTAAACAATGTTACTACAGATCTATAAATATCGGAATGGTGTCTATCGTTCATATTGTGGCAATTTATATGGAGATTTGGATAGAATTTGTAATACACCTCCTTATTGGCTTGTTTGAATGATTGGTTATTGTAACAATCTCTTTTATATTTATAAATTACCATTGATATGCATCCCACCTGCTCTGCCCTGCCAAGCCAAAACACTGTAACCCACAAAAACCAGTTTTGAGATAATTGACAAAACATGTTTTTTATTAATATTTGCCCATATTAGAGGTAATTGGAGCATGTTATAAAATTTTCTGCATTTAATAGTTAGGTACACATCTCTAGTATATAGCCAAATAGTTTTTTTTAAATTGTTTTATTGCATAAAGAAGTTATTGCCACAAACTTGTGTTGACAAGACAATTATAAAATTTTAATGTACTTTAAACAAGGCAAAACACTGTAAAACCGGATACAGTGTTTAATCTTTGATGAAACTCTAAATTCATTATGCCAAAACACTATACACTGTATCCAAGCATACAGTTTTGTTAAGAGGACGTTTTGATAGACGGAATGAATTGTAAATTACAGTATTTTTCACCTTAGTATGATTTCTGTGACACTTGTGAATGCAATAGCAATTAGTTAGATGAGTAATATCTGTCGTTTTCTATTACCTAGTCCTACTAACCTTTCCAGAAACAGGCTTGTTCGGGAGGCTGGTGGAAGTCATCAAACCTGAGTTCGAGACGGTTCGTAATGACTCTTGAGAACAGCTTGTACGAGTATACATGGCTCAGAAGTGAGATTAGTCTGTAGTTCTTCAACAAGGTGTTATCACCCTTTTTAAAGCAAAGAACAACCACACTCCTGTGCCATGCTTCTGGCGTAGTACCTTCGAGTATGACGGAATTAAATAACTTCTGGAGGACTAGAAGTATCGGTTTTCCACCCGCTCTTAGAAGTTCTGTTGTCATTCCGTCCTCACCCGGCGCTTTGTTATTCTTGAGCTGTTTATGAGCCATTCTTATCTCGTACACGCTGATGTCCAGTATATCCAGTATAGTATATCAGTGTAGTATCGAGTCAGTTTAGCTCTTGCGTCTCGAGCTGTACTGACACTGGGTTGTCGTGTTGATGTGTACTCGTATAACTGTCCGTAAAACCTCTCAAGCTCTCTCAGGATCTCCGGCTTCGTCGAAATAATGCTGCCGTCGTTAATCTTCAACTTTGTCATTTGGCTTTGCCCAATAGACGAATTCTAGCCCTGGTTCCGCTCGATTGCCTCTTTGATCCGTTTCCACCAACCCATTGTTAATCTCGTCCACAGTTTCGCATTCGGTTAGGCACTGGAAGCGATTGTGCAGTTCGAGTTGGAAGTCTTCGGGGTTCTGGATGTGGGCAGGACCAGGTCGGAACGTGGGCTTCACCAGACGAGACCTTTCAAGCTTCACATTGATATTCAATGTGCCTGTGACGATTCGGTGATCGCTACCGGTTTTTACCTTGGCGATCACAGATACATCACTGAATATTCGCTTCTTGGTCGTCATGATGAAGTCAATCTCATATCTGGCATATGAGCTTACCCCCGTCCACTTCCTGGATGGCCGCTTCTGGAAATAGGAGTTCATTAAATAGAGTTCTTCCTTTACCATGAAGTCGACCAGTCGCTGGCCCCTAGGGTTTCGCTGCCCATACCCAAATGGCAAACTCTCAACTCATCGCCATTCCGTGCGCCCACCTTCGCGTTGAAGTCCCCCATAGCACCGGTGAAGTATGTTTCGAAGGTATATGCCTCTACTTCATCATCAGAATGTGTCGAGGTCGGCACATATACCTGTATGACCTTCAACGAATACCGGTTGGTTATTCTGAGTATAAGGTATGCTACCCTACTCGACACACTGTCGACTTTCACAACGTTGTTGATGAGAGACCTGCGGACGAGAAACTCCAACACCACCCTGATTTACGGTCTCCTTCCCGGTAGAAGAGCATGTTGCCGGAATCTAGAACTATCGTATCCTGACCCTCTCTTCGAATTTCAGATAATCCCAAGATATCCCAGCGCATTTTGCTCAATTCTTCCTCCGGTGGTAGCGGAGCATCTCCGCCGTTACCCGATCCGGTACCAAACCAGGAATAGCGGAGCTGCCGTGGACTGGGGGCCGTGTGCTATCGTTGACAATCATAATGGGGGGGGGGGGGGATCGCAGTGAGGTCACCGAAAGTTTACAAAGGACGCTGCTGCTCGTTCTTCGGTGGCTGGCCGCTGCTGGAAACAAATCACTCAGTGCGCGGGAGTCGGAACACAACTAATGTAAATAAAACTACTCGAAAGAGATGAACAAGTAAGAGGAATAATAAAGGCACAGGAAAGTACGAGATAACAATACTGTTGTCGATTCTGCTTTCACTGGTGGAACAGTAAACGCGCGAACTGCATGCGGGCAGTGCAAAACACTGTATTTTCCTACGCATGAGCAAAATGCGTGTAGTCTAATTCGCCAAAACACTGTATACTTTGTTACAGTATTTTTCTGTGTTTATGTCTTATTTTTTATGTAATACAGTGTTTTTTTGTTTGCTCTATCTTGCAAAAAAACCGTTGAAATGAAAATGTGATCGATCATAGGTAATAAACAGACTTTAAGAAACTGATTGGGCCTTGTTAAGCGAAAACACTGTAAGTCGACTTACAGTCTTTTGGATTGGCACGGCAGTGCTACCCTGTTACTTTTTTTTTTGTGGTAAAATAAAAAGAATAAAAAAATCTTTTTCTGACTTGATAGACTCAGACTTGGTTAATATGTTTAAAATTAATGACATGTAAAACTCAAGGATAGCGCAAACCTAATGCATTTAAAAGAATTTTCAAAATCGGTTCAGCAGTTTCAGAGAAAACTCTCTCTGATGTTAGTATAGACACTTGACCTCGGTTTCTCACGGACAGCAGTTTGAAAATAATATTACATAAAATGTTACTCGCTAATAATGCAGATTTACAGGTAAAAGAGCGGTAGAAGGAAGGAGTTTTTGAATTTATCTGTCACTAACAAACATATTATTACATACAAGTAACATACATTTTCGTAAAAAAAAAATAAACACAACAGACTGCCAGGAAGTTTAAATACGTTTTATTGAAGATTTCATTTCCATAAAAATCATTCAAGTTTTTTGATTTTGTTAACGGCTTTGCAAAACTTTATTACATTTGGTTTTAAAACTTTTAGAGTATAATAATAAAGAAAACCTTTAGGCACCTTCTAGCAGATGTTTTTCTACAAAATCTACTGGGATACTGGACTACTGGGATGGCAAACTTCAAATATTTTACCAAATTATTGAGAAAATTCCCTGGCAAACTACCTATCAGATAAAATTTTATTTTCAATGGTACTCATATTTCTGTCTAGACAAGTCCAACTTTAATTATCTCTATTACTTCGGTTTGTTTTTGTTTGGTTCATAATAATTATGTAGGTACCTAATAAGATTTTTGAGGAAAGAAAAATTCAGCTGCGATTTTGGCTCGGTCTTCTGGATTTATCAAATTAGGCCATGATGGCCTAATTACTTACTCGTTGAAACTGAATCTTTCATTCCCTTGTTCCTTCCATTCTTTACGAAAACGCGACGCATGCGTTATTGCGTATAAATATTTAAAACTTTATATTAATTAGAGATGTTGGCACTAGTCGGTTAAGCCGACTGAATAGTCGGCTTAACCGACTGACTGACTAGTCGGCTAGTGTGATTAATATTTTTTATTTATAAAAAGTGGGATGTGGCGCTTCTTGGGGAGGCCCTGTGTTCAGCGGTGGACTGCAATGCGCTCAAGATGATGATAATGATGATGATCCGTCTTTTAGTTCATTTTGTAAGGCAATGAACTGGTCACTTCCATTAGTAAAAAAAAATTATGGGATCGTATAGTTTCAGACAAAACTTCATAAGTAATTCTTGAGTAACATAGACTTCATTTTATTTATAAATTGTCCCTATGCGAAGCGAGGGCGGATCGCTAGTTAGGTATAAATTTCGAAGGCAGAAAAAGCATAAAAGAAAGCATTGTACGTGGATCGTAATCTAATTTCCTGAACTTCAGGTATCAGCCAGGATCCGTTAGAGTTTTGCCGTTAAGCATGTCCCTTTCAAAGGTTTTTATCGCTGCAATACATTTTTTTTTTCGAAGCGTTTGATATAGCTTCTTCACAATATCAAAAACGTTTTCCTTTTAGTATCTTTACCTCTTTTACGAAAAATTTAAAAGGTGTGTAATTTATTTGATAACAATAATATTAAAAAAAACCGGCCAAGTGCGAGTTGGACTCGCCCATGAAGGGTTCCGTAGTAGCAAGCATAGATTAGGGACATAATTATATTGAGATAAGTAAGTAATATACACAAACAATAAAAATAACTTTGTTTTCCATAGTGTTTGTATGAATGGCAAAGTTATATTTGCGGTTTTTGAAAATGAAAATATCTCTAAAACTGTTAACTGTATCTCATCCAAACCAATTTTCGTTGAAAAGTTTTTGTTGAGGTCTGCATTATATATTTTTTTTTTTTAGTTTTATCATTCTCTTATTTTAGAAGTTACAGGGGGGACACACATTTTACCACTTTGGAAGTGTCTCTCGTGCAAACTGTTCAGTTTAGAAAAATATTATATTAGTAACCTCAATATAATTTTTAAAGACCTATCCATAGATAACCCACAAGTATGATTATGGTGAAAAAAAAATTTTGAGTTTCAATTTTAAGTATGGGGGGCACCACCAGTTTTGTTTTTATGTTTGTGTGAAAATCCTAATGCGGTTCACATAATAGGTACATCTACTTACCAAGTTTCAACAGGATAGCTCTTATACTTTCGACAAAAAGTGGCTATGACATACGGACGGACAGACAGACAGACATGACGAATCTAAAAGGGTTCCGTTTTTGCCATTTGGCTACGGAACCCTAAAAAGGAGACATAGTGCCAGTTGTATAAAAAATGAAAATTGTACGTAATTGTTGTTTGACTGCGCGATTGGCGCAATGGTCAAGCGATTGGAATGCTGCACTGCGTTTCGCGTGTGTCGATTCCCGCCCGAAAAAAATATCTTTATGATCTACAAATATTTGTTCCCGGTCTGGGTATTTAAGTATGTGAATTTAAATTTTTGTAAGAGCACCTACGATTCTGCAGAAATTCCTAGAGAGGGGCAGGATTTTTTTTTTAATAAAAATTCAATTAATATTGTGTATACGATATTCTTTGAGCCACGAACTAAACACAATTTGTTTCTTATGGCCTTAAAACTAACTTTTGCAAATTTATGGGCTACAAAAACTGCAAGTCTCCTCGTGCTCATTAGAATACTCGTATTATTGTATCGCACTTTATTTGTATAATCAAAGATTTCAATATCATAATATTGCTCAGTCCAAACTCTAAACTAAACGATAATATTGCACCTACTCTATTAGGTCGTAAATTCTCAATTAGAATAACCATTTGGCAGATCGGTCTATCCGGAACAGTCATCGGATATTTGATTAGTTATATTGGCAAAGATATCTGACTTATATTTTAAATATAATGGAGCAATTTGGTACGTATTGCCATGGAGACAGCAATATTTAATACTAGCTTATGCCCACAGTTTTTCCCGCGTGAAATTCGGTAATTATCCTACGGGAATTGCAAACTGGGATAAATTATCCTAATAATTAAGAATATAAAATTTCTGTGTACCAACCATCTAAATCCAATATGTAGCTTTTTGTTAAACAGAGAGCTGTTACGCATTGCATCCGATCCCAAGTCGTGAAAACGTGGATATAAAAATCTCGGACCGTATTTTCGAATTGGTGAAAAGTTTTTACATTTATATTATTTGAAAGAAAATAAGAAGATTATTTTAAAAAGTTAGTTATGATAAAACATTGAAAAAAATAAATATTGCACTAATCTCAAACTCCTAGAATCCGATGCAATTAGGTACTTAAGTTTCTAATTGTATAAGGATCAACATACCGTTTATCATACAAATACATCACTCATGCGCGTTCTGCTTCTGCATTTTAATGTATGAACCGGCAAACAGAAAAATAAGTCGACATTATGCGTTATTCTTACATTGTTTACTATACTAACGAATACAGATTAATAATATTAATTGATTGGTCGTAAATCAATTATCGAGAATATAATTCATTCATTTGATACCTGGATTGCGATCTAGAGTCGTTAATGAAGCCATTAATTAAGCACTTGAGGTGTTTACGTATAAATAAAATGTCGATTTAAATTACATCGACGACGATCGTTTCACGTCCGGTACATTAATGCCTAACGCTTCCGACATACCCAAAGACTTGTAGGTTTCGGTTGAGGAGAGTGATCTATGGTGTATCTAATTCGCGGACTCGGCTGCTTGAAGCAATCATTAACGACTGCTTGAAACTGCGACTGCATAGCAAATTAGACTTCTAAATACACGCAAACACGAAACGCTGCTAACTAACTGTTCCAATATCTCGTTTTAGCCTCCTACCTATAGTACTATTAAGTATTCTGTGACATTACAAACAAAAACGCTTCGGCACGCATTCGTTTCACCTGTCTGTTTGACAAAGGCTAAAACGAGATATTGGAACCGTTAGTTTAAAGCCAGTCACATAGACTATCGGACCGCTTTCGTTTTTCAGTGTGACTGGATTCAAACATTTACAAATAAAAACGCTTCGCTTTGCGTTCGCCGCATGTCTGTTTGACAATGGGTTTTGGGAGACCTTAAAACTTAGATTCTAATTATTATACATATTTGTTACAACAGGCATGTCGACAGCATCAATAAATTGCAAATGTAATTAGTACCTACGAGTAAGATACAACGCGCCATTGACAGCTCTGACTCAGCTGTCAAATCTGACAAGTTGTAATGTCAAAATTTTGTTGCGTTGCTAAAGTCCCCGTATTGACAATGAAAAATAAGAACTTTTGACAATTATGCCAGTTTGGGGACTAAAGTCGCCATTGCCGTTTTAATGTTTTTAAAAATAATGTAAAAATACAAATATATATTATAACTCATCAAAATTCAAGATTGGGGGTTCGTGACGTCATGAGCATGTGAAAAGTTCACTTGCTTGTGACGTATTAGTAATAATTTTAAAAGTGTCGTAGGTATTCGTCAATCTTGGTTTACGAAACAATAGGAAACATACATGTCAAATATTTTTTAATAATATAACTGACGGACTAATTAGGTTTTTTTTATTCTTACATTTTATTGTTTTGTGTTTCATTCAAACTGAAACTTACCGTACATTTTAACAATCGCTGGGGTGTACAAGTTTTCTGATAATATTAAATTGATAACCTTGAAATGGGCGAAATTTTGATCGAACAGAAAAAAAAAAACAAATTATATATATAGGTAGGTACCTACATCCTAAGTAGCACCTAGGTACCATTTTACAACCAACATTACATATTTATAGGCTATTTACATTCATGTACAGATAACAAAAAATGTTTTATAAATACTGAATAATAAAAAGCTCTGATGCCATTTGAATTAGCATGGCTTGGCATACCTATCCATTTACTACAGGACGGGTGTCCTGTACCCTAAGTACCTAATTTTGTGAGTTTCTTATGTCTTATTATAATATAGGTACATTGATTATATTTGGATCCTATTTATAAAATAGACGTGTTTTAAATACTTAAATTAAATAAGTGACTTATTTTTCAATGAAGAACTATGTTTAATGAGCTTTAAGGCTTTCTTATTCTAATCATACACAACAAACATAGTATTTATCTTTAAAATAAGCAAGGAAGGTAATAAATATTCATGGAGGAGGTCGGTTCGCAAGTTCGCAAAGCCATCTTGACACTTGCTTGTGCCCTAGAAAAGATGACAGTATACACGCACACTGTATAAAGCCAGCCATACACGAACCAGCTTACCGTCAAGTTTGAAGTGGCATCCGGTAAACTTGACGGTACATGACTATCAGAAGTTGACTTGTCATGCGCACAATTAACCATACACCATGAAGTTTATCAGCGCTGCAAACTGCTTATTTAACTTAGAAAACTATAAGCTATGCAGCCACTCTGCCTCAGACAAAATGTAGGCACGATTTTATTATACAGGATATATAAACAAAGCGTGAATGAAGAACAAACAGATTAATTCCGAAATCAGAATTGGGGAGAATAAAACATGCAATACGTTCAACTGGAAACTGGCAGCACAATCAATAGTGAAAATTGAGTACTGATTGATTAAGTACCTAAGTTTTAGGGACATCTTTGTTCCTGTAATAATAAAATGAGCAGTGATAAATTCACCTCGTCATAAAATATAACACATACAAAAACCAGCACATAATACAAATAAAAAAACACAATTATGCCAAATGCTGCAGAAACACTTTCTTAGGTGTTGTCACAACGAGAAAGAACTTCGCCCCCAAGAAAAAAAGCAAAATCCGATACGACGACGTATAAAATTTCATAATAAAGTCTACTTAATAATCTGTTGTCAACTGTTATCAATAAAGATCTGCTTGAGTTCATGAAAAACAATACGGTACTTTCATGCATGATGCTTTTATTGACGTTATGCTTTTATTATCGTTCGGTTCTGTTTGATAGAAATGAAAAAAATAAAAACAAAAAAAATAACATCGAGGTCCGGTTAAAATCGAGCCGCGCTCAGACATAAATTTAAAAGCACACCGACCGTGAGCTTCGACAGACGCGTTGCATCGCGCTGCCGCTGCAGCGCGGATCGTGGGCGCCTCCCCTAACTCTTGGTAGAAGAATCTCTTAATCTTGGTGAAAATGGTCTTCCTTTCGCATTCAATCAACACCTGCAGATCGTGAACTTCCCAAAAAATATGCTGTTTAAGACTTAGAATATTCGCGCAATGGAGGACAATACTAATATGGAAGATGATGCTTCAGAACCCCCCGGGTATGTACCAGTGATTATAAGTAGTCGTAAAAGTTAAAGGCAAACGTTCATTAGATCGTGCAGTGAACAATTATGAACAGTTGTCCTGTCCAGTTCTGGAATTAAAAGTAATTTCTTGAAGTGGCAGGACACCTGTTAAGCACTTACCTACGTTAATAATTTTTATGATTGCAAATTAAATAAAATACTTTCAGAAAAAGAGAATGGAGGAAGTGTGGTTTGAAATTTTGCAAAAATATTCTGCTGGAATATTTTCAAATGCAGTGTTTATCCCTAATGCTTTCTGCTAATATTTACCCTTTTGGTGCAGCGTTCCGTCGTATCCATCCACATTGTTTTTATTCGCCGCGTTGATGCCACACAAAATAACTTTCAAAATACCCCATCACAATATTAAAACTTTTGAGATTTCAGGCGCTTCAATTTCGAAAGTTTTTGAGCTGCATCATTTTTGATCTTATGCATTTTCATGTGCATTTTAAATTGAAAAAATATCGTGCAACACTTGTAGTGAGGAAATGACATAACGACTTACATCAACCTGTGATATGTGCATAAGAGTAGGTCAGTCCTTCTCTTTAATGCCTCCTCGCAACAATTAAATATTATGCTATTGTTATTTTCTGCAAACCTAGAGAATTATCGAGTGATTATAATTATGGACTGTTTTAAAAGTTGCCTGCGTCTCCAAGCTAAATGCGGAGTAATTGGTTGATTCTATATGCCTTTAATTTTTTTATTTAAAATAAGTGTTTGGGCTCATGTAACAAATTCAATCACAAAATTAAGTGATTTGTCCCCACCTGCTACCAAGCTTTTAACATCTTCTTAAGGTATGCAATTGCACATGGTAACACTAATTCAGTATTTATGCGAAGTAAGTACATCAAATTTTTACTTGTTTATGTTACATTCAAGCATCAAAACTTGTTACTGGCAACTGCATTTTGGTGAAATAGGTACCTATTGCATAAAGTATGCGTCCTCAAGCTTATTGACTGACGACATTATCACATACATACATAATTGACATAATTATTATTGTGTCTAGCTATGCAATATGCATTCCATGCGTAAGTAAGACGGGAAATATCTGTACTTGATTACATACAATTTAATTTTCAGCATGACCTAGAAAATCATTAAACTTTGCAACAACAGCATAGCTGAAAAAAACAGCTAAAAATACTCCGGGGTAATAATTGAATTTGTCCTGAAACAGCGTTCTACTACCGTCACGTACCGCACAATTTCAACGTAATTGAAATATCAGTTTTAATTTTATTATTGGACTAGCAGCCCGCCCCGGCTTCGCACAGTAATTATAATAATATAAGTGTAGATTAAAATACCACCTTAATTTCATGCAAGCCTAGTACTTTTATCATAACAGATTTTGCCCAAAACTTGTATGTAGGGACAGAACTGTTAAAGTGAAAATACCACCTTGAATTATGCACTCCTAGTTCATTTTTTTTTGCCGAAAGATTTTTGAAGCATGGGTTGGGTTACATTATTGGATTTTTAGTATGGGTCCCTAACTGTTTTGAAAATTTAATATAGGGTCTATGTTCACCGGGGATAGTGTAGCTTCTCAACAGTGAAAGAATTTTTCAAATCAGTCAAGTAGTTTCGGAGCCTATTCAATCCAAGCAAACAAACAAACAATCAAATCTTTCCTCTTTGTAATATTAGTGTAGACTATTTTAGATTGTTGTTATTATTTAATTTTCGTTTGTTTTGTTATTGTTAAAAGCATTCAATTATTACTGCATTTTTCCAAGGATTTTTTTTAAAGAGAGAAAGAGAAATTTGAAAGAGCTTATCTTTCATTCCGTTTGATTTGAGGAAATATGGTGGAAATTCGCTTAGCAGTCAGCTAGAGGAAGAATGTTTTTGTTCCAACACTGTCATATCGACCGAAACCACAAAGTCAGTATTAGCCCACAACGTAGGGTCTGTTACATACGTGGGGTATAATTATGTTAAACTCAGGTGTAGCTAGAATGAAAAAGCTTTCTATTTTAAAATCCGGATTTGTAAGAATGGATTTTTTGTTCGATCCGGATTTTACATAATCATGAAAATAAACAATAATATGTTTTTTTTTTTGTAATAACATACAAAAAAAAACGCTCCGCTCCGCTAAGTCCTAACCTAGACGATTAGGGACGTGCGTAGTATTTGAAATCAGCGTGTTGTATGACCAGATCGACCAGATGTATGATTGTGAATGAGGCTAAAGGAGTATGTAAAGATCGTAGCAGTTGCCGCTTTGTGGTTTCTGACTACCCCCATGGGAAGAGGACGTGAGTTTATGTACACACATCAAAAAAAGTTTGTGATATATCACTAGCATAATAAGCTGCTTTTTATGGAAAAAAAAATCAACTGTTTACTGTTTGATATTCTAAATCTATGTTTTTTAAATAAATAATCTGAAAAGAAGAAGATATCATAATCTAACCTACCGTAACAAAAAAGATTTCGATGTTTCAAAGTGATCGCAAATATTTTTTTTATGGGTATGTATGTATTTTTTAGCTCATGTAACAAAATTTTACCTATATATAACTAGTATCCGTCAGTATCAATGTAAACATAAACATGTTTTTAATTAACTTGTCATATATTTGATTATTTGGTAACACGATTTTCGCCACAAAAGGCATCGGTAGACCACATCGGAAATTGGTAACAGAGCGGAATTAGTTTTCCACGAATCCTGTATTTTGTAGTTTGTTAGGAAACGACATCAAAACATAAACATTTGATTTTAGAATAATAATTAATTATTGTAGTAAAAATGGCCAAGTGTTTATTTGTATTAGTTGTTATAGGGGCAACAGAAATACAACATCTGTGAAAGGGATGGCTATACTATATCCTAAACTATGTGGAATTTCGAAAAATATTGAAAGGAATATTGTTGCCGATTTTGACGGAAACTAAAACTTTATTATTGAATTTTAGAAAAATCCGGCCAGAAAGCGAACCCGCTGTTTTTGAAAAAAAAAACTCGCTGTATTATTACTTACACCATTCGATGGTGTCGTTAATAATAATCAAATTCTGCGAAGAAATGATTTACGGCAAACTTAAACAAAATGAATAATAACCGGGCCACACTACCGGCATTTCTCGTTTTTGTGACCCTAGTCTAAGATACCGGCGATATAGCCTCGCCATTTGGCCAATGTAAAAGCCAGACTTTGTATTGCGGGTCGTGTCAACAAGTTGTTTTGACGTTTCTTTGTAGACGCTGTGAGCACTCGGACCCCACGGCCTTACAGATTACATCCCAAGCGGCTCAAACATGTAGTTATTAAATAGATTGTAATAAGTAATAAATTGTTGCTCCATTTATGTTTTTGTAGGAGTTCTACTCTTAGATTTATATTAAGATTTTAAAATTGAACGTACCTACTAAAAGAATGGAAATACACTACAACATATTATATACAATAACTTTTGTACCTTTGATTAAAAAAAAATCGGTGTCATTACATTACATAACTATACACCGCGCTAGAGCCTCTTACTGGATGAAATTTTCCCGACTTTGAAGAGAAATGTTCATTATAGAAGACAGTTGGTTATATAGGAATGTTGCAAGGTATGTTCATATGTGTTTCTGGTGGCGAGCGCGATGGGTCGCTTTGTGGCTCAACATGAGCGAACCGACCGGCATGTCATTCACTGGCTCGGAAGGAAATGTCCGCACGAAACGTGGTGAAAGTTACGTAACTTAAAAAAAATCCGTGTACATTTCTTTTGACGCATTCCAATTAGATTCCAATGGAAACGATTCGTTGGTAATTTATTAGTTCTGAAAATCCTGTAGGTAGTATAATTTTCAAAGATTACTTAATAACAGAAAAAAAGGTTCAGTAGGACTCATGGACAAAGAAATGCAATACACGTGTGCTTTAAATTAACACTACCTTTATGATTTTTTCTTTGAACAATAAGTTTTATTTTTCTAATTAAGTGATTAAAATATATGTATATACAGAACTAAAACTAAAATATAACAAATATTACGGACTAAGTATTTATAAAAGGTACTAAATGAAAACAAAAATTAACACACATAAAGAGAATAAGACACTAAGGGTCCCCCCACATTTATCGACGCGGAATCGGCTTAAGCTGGTCAAGAAAACCTTTATGTCAACGTAATAAGGGTGTTACTAATGCCATTCGCATCGGATCGCGTCGTCCGAGCCGAGCTTACCGACCGGCTTAAGCCGATTCCGCGTCGATAAATGTGGGGGGACCCTAAGGCGTCAAAGTACTCCTCCGCATCGCTGTCATCTGGGAACGTGCCCCTGGCAGCATTGCCATGTTCGCGTTGGATGGCAATGTTTATTCTTTGACTAAAGAAAGAACCGGCCGGTGGAATTTTAACCTTTGAATGTACCTATTCAAACTAAACCAAAATACCGAAAATTATACCTACACACGAGTTTTCTTTTGACGAGCTTTATATTAATAACTTAATGTTTACACTTGCTGGCCCTTGAAACATATCTTTTTTTTTAACTGTTTTCTAGGTTTTCCCTATGAATATCTCCTGTGTCGTGGATGCGTTTACAAACATAGAAACTGACAAACACCCAGACTCCGAACAACTACTTGTAGGTCAAAAAAATATTTTGTTCCGTGCGGGAATCAAACCGTGACACGCTGCTTAGCAGTCGTACGCTCAACCACTGCGCCGATCGGGTCTGAATTATTGTCAGTGCCTTACTACAACAACTTAAACATCTGTTGAACACTTGTCTAAAAAAAGTGTGACTGCAAAACAGACCTTATTTCAACGTCATATTCTGACATTTTTTTAGACAAGTGTTCAACAGACGTTTAAAAGTTTTTGTGGTACGACGGATAAAATCCTTGTGACAAACTGAAATTCCAAGAATGGTGGACTGTGGGCATTGTATTTCGATGATGAATAAATGATTGGCTGTACAGGGTACTGTCCAATAGAGATAGCGTGGATGATTGAGTAACTCTCTACGTAACATATTGCCATGCATCCTTCACCGGTTCGCGTTACTGCGCTAATTTGTCAGTAGTTCTGTTTTCACCGGTGATCGTTTCAAGCGTATATGCATCTATTAAGTTTATATATCAAGTGGAATTTATATACTTAACAATCATTGAGTCTGTTCCTAGGTCGCCGGATTGTCTTATCAGGTAACCGTGACCCTGTAACGTAAAGGGCTATGGAAGGAACACCGTGGATTTTAGTCAGTACGAGTCTGACAGTACCTGTTTTCCAGCTCTGGGTTGCAAATTTGGTGATTTTACGACGTTGAAAAAAAATGCGTCTATTTTCTGTTTATTCTTCACCAGCTCAACTGATTTCGATGACATATGAATTTGATATAGTACCTGCATATAAACTCATAACTTCAAACGAAATTCTACAGTATAAATAAACTAGTAATCTGCCTGCGACTTCATCCGCACGGATTTTGAACGTTTTCTCCATAGAGTGGGTGGTCGAGAGTTGAAATTCATAAATTTCAACTCTCGACCACCCTCTTTATGGGATACTTTTGGGAAATCAAATAAGGTAAATGGGCTGACATTCTGACATGTCACGCGCATGGGTTGCCGTGTACCAGTAGGTATGTACGCGAAATCGAGTAGTTTATTCTGTGCTTCAATTTTTTTTTGTTTTTTTTTATTTCATTCATCTTAACCGTCTGTAAAAGCGACATTTGTCTTTGATGGTTTGAAGAAAGCTGTGTTAAGTTTTAGGTTCTTTAATTTATTATAACCCCATTCTTAAAATTTTTGTGTGAAAATCCTAATGCGGTTCACATAATACATCTACCTACCAAGTTTCAACAGGATAGCTTTCATACTTTCGAAGAAAAGTGCCTGTGACATACGGAAGGACAGACAGACAGACAGACATGACGAATCTATAAGGGTTCCGTTTTTGCCATTTGGCTACGGAACCCTAAAAACCGTTATTGAAGTGAAGAGTTATTGAAAAAACACAAAAGTTATCGGTGACATTTTCTCTCATAGACAAAGTAAATAAATCCGGTAGTTCAATCAATGAAAACCCACCCTAAGTCGCAACACCATGTTCCGGCTCCAGCGATAAACGTAAACGCTCGTTTAACGCAAACCCTCGTTTTTTGTATGAAAGACTAACGAGCGTTTACGTTTCTTTGCTACTGTATAGTAATATAGTTATTTGAGTTAAAGTAAAGTTAAAGTCAACAGAGTAGAGTAGCTAGGACGTATCGTATGCACTACTTTATGCTTCATGAATATGAGTATCAGTAATAACATCAGAGCCCAGCTTATCGCTAAAGCAGATTAATATGTTTTACGGCGAACGCTGCCGTAAAAAGAGAACTTGCTTAGTTATTGTCGGAGATTTTTTTACGTTGCCTCACACTAGGCATTTTTCCTGTATCGTGGGTGCGTTCACAAACATATAAACTCACATGTCACTAATGCCCAGATATGGAACAATTAATTGTAGATCATACAAATATTTGCTCCTTGCAGGAATCGAACCCGCGACTCGCTATACCTATACGCTGTGTGAAACCACATTAAGTATTGATTCTTGCCCACTAGATAGTATTTCGATTGAACACTTTTGGCTTATTTTTCATTAAAAAATTAAAAAAGCGACCCCTCTATGTTACGTGTAGGTATACGGCACTGAGAGCTTTTGATAGCTAGGTGACGCATATTAATGCTGCGCTTGCTTAAGGAGATCTTTGCGGGCTTAGCGGGGAATTCATTTGGCAAGATGCAACAGATAGATAGGAAAGAGCAGTCACAACTGAGATAAGATAAAATGTATCTACATAAATCATTCTTTATTGCCAATAATTGCCTGTAGTTTAATTTACAGGGACTGAAGCTAGCTACTCAATACACAAGATGGCGGAAAAATCTAATTACTCCACAGATTACCAAAAAATATTTGATCCGTATTTATTCTTTTATTACGTAAGCCAAAATTTACGAAGATACGATGCTATTAAAATTCGCATTACACAAATGCATTCTCTAGATAAGTCTTAGCTGCCACGGTTTATTTTAATTAGGTATTGATCATTGAATTATTATTTGTTTGTTTTTCCTGTGGACACTTTACTTGCTACATTACACCCCGTTCTCACATAATGTACCATCTCAAGATGAATGATGTAACAAAAGGTTCTGCTATGATTTTGACGATTGAAAAGGAATGTCCATATAGTTTCTTGTTTGTTCTTCTTCATACAGATCTTCTGCCTTGGAATGCACACCTACAGAGTACTTTCCCAGTTATTAATGTCTTATGACTGGGACTGTAACAGTCAATAACTATTTACATAGGTAATATTTTTTTTTGTTATTTACAATTCAAAAGTGCCTGTAACTGGCCTACTTCAAATAATGCTTTGATTTTGAATTCTCAATCGTTCTGACGTCACGAGCCCCAACTTTTGAGTTTTGATGCGTTTTATCTCTGTCAATGTTCATTGTTTTAAGGAGCTTCACCGCGAGAATTCACCTGTAATGTAACGTTACATATTCGAACATTTCATCAGTGAGTGAAAACAATCGAGCATCACAATTCACAATGCGCACCTTGAATCAAATCTATTCTAAACTAAATGTACGCGAATGCTCGTCGTAATGTAATGCTCAAAGTCGAATCTATGATGTTACATTAGACGCGAATGCTCCCGGTGAGGGAGCGCCTTTAGAAACAACATCAAATAACTACTTAGATTTGTAATTTATTGATGATGTACGTGTTAGTTCACGTGTACGTAAATTTTAAAGATAACAAACACATGACTTATCTAACTTTATCATAACAAGGCGATGCAATTAGTATTTTATAACAAATTATAAAAGTAATTACTTTAGTTACTCCGTAAAACCATTGTCAGCTATAATTATAGTGATTAAAACTGAAAAATACTGAAATAGCTGCAACCATTTAAAAGATTTAAAAAAACTCTGAGAACGATGCCAATTTAGTTCTTTAATTGCCCGATCCGATAACTGAGTCACTAATTATTATTGCGCGGATAAATTCGCAGCAATAAAGTATATTCTTTCAATAAAACTTACGAGTACCTTTCCTTCAACATAAGTATTACATATCCGTGCAACAAACCTGAAACATTCCTGATACATTTCAGGCTGTATTTTGAAGATGAAATGAGAACTGTAATGAGTGAGTTTAAAGTTTCACCTGTAAGTATTTGCATGTGAATAATTTGCTTACAAGCTAGCTGAACAATCTTACAGTAGGGATTTGCGTTCATATACCTTTACAATAACATTATGCAAATATCTCTCACTAGCTTTTCCCAGCGGCTTCGCTCGCCTCTCCCCCCCCCCTATTGCCTATGTCACTCAGGACCAAAGCAGCTTTCAACTGGTGAAAGAATTTTTGAAATCGGTCCAGTAGTTTTTGAGTTTATCCATTACAAACAAACAAACAAACAAAAATACAAAGTTTTCCTCTTTATGTAGAAAATTACACTAAATCCATGCTAATACTATAAAGCTGAAGAGTTTGTTTTTTGAACTCGGTAACTACTGGTTCGAATTGAAAAAATATTGTTGTGTTGAGTTGTCTATTTATAGGGGATGGCTATATGCCACATAACATCAGACCACGATCAATAATAGCCGAGCAGCGGGGGTGAACCCACACCTAAAATTTTTAATTCAGACCCAATCAATTTCTAGTCGGACTTCAGCAACTAAAATTAATTTCAAACTCAATAATTCGAAAAATAACGCAACAACCGCCATGACATTTGAAGTTCAAGGAGGTTCAAGGTCAAAACTTCATTGAAACTTAGTAAAACCAAAAATATACCTAATAAAAAGAGCTAATTGAGTAAGTATCGTTGCCACATAGAATAGCAGTACCGACAAAACTATTCAATAAATGGTCATCTTTCATGCTGACATTACACGCGATCCCTTATTTATGAAGAAATTTCCACCAGCTGTCGTTATTCTACTTAGTGAGTACTTCAGAACATCAATCTTTAAGTCCTTTAGGTTTCTTTAGTACAACTTTCATCCAACACTGCAATGGGTGTCTACTTTATAAGTTCGTCAACGGAAACACGAGTACGGATACAGACGTACGAACGTACCTAACTAACGTCTAAATCAAATTGCGGACGGATAACACCGCTACGATTGAAGTCATTTTGACGCTGCGCTAGTGTCTATGTCATTACATGAAATTGCTTAAAAAAAATGTAGGCAGGTCATAAGTGGTGGCGCGGACTCTAAAGGTACCGGTTCGCGCACGAGATCGCGTCAGGAGACCGAGACAGGAGACCGCGACAGGAGACCGAGACAGGAGACCGCGACAGGAGACCTCGACCGGAGATTGCTACCGTATCTGTCTCCTGTCGCTGTCTCGCTCGCGAACTGCCGCTCATACATTGCCTAATGATAAGTACTGTCGCGGTCTCCTGTCGCTGTCTCATGTCGCGGTCTCCGGCGCGAACCGTCATGTCACCTTAAGGAGTTATCTGTCAAATCGTAATATTATTCATTTTTAATTCAGGCTTGCTGTCAAAACGTCTGTCACTAAGGCCGAAATTACGGGTTTCGTGCTAAGACTAGACCTTAGGATCTGTGTAAACACACTTTAATTTTTACTACAAAACAGGAACAGTAATTAATTTAGCGTTTAGGTTCCTCGCCCAAAGTGTAAAACGAGACCGTATTACTAAGGCCGAGATAAATAGTCGTTGCTAAGCATCTGTCAAAAATATTGCTTCTGAAAGTACTACTTTGGCTTTCCTTAGTCAACGTGTCTGTTATGGGATAAATAAACGTTTCTTTGGACATTGTTTGAAATAGTACCGGCTAAGTCATAATTCAAGCGAAAGTAATACTTTACTGTCATGTTTCAGAAACGTTCACAATATACTAAATAATTCTAATTTCATAAACAACCGAATTCGCTTTATTTTATTATTGATTTAGGGCTGATTTTTTAATAGTCAGATAACTTTTATCTGGGGAATAAAAATGGAAGAATTTGACAGCTTGTCTATAGAAAATATGTCAAATCGCTATTTTTATTCCTCAAATAAAAGTTATATGACTATTGAAAAATCAACCCTTCATGTTATACTGAACCGAATTTATCAATAAGTAAAATTAAGATTAATCATTATGTATAAACATTACAATACCTATTATAAAAAGTATTTTAGTCTAGAAATAAATACATATGAATACATTGAACGCATTTTAAAAAATACCACCAACTTACGACGTTAACATGGAAATTACTGACATTTGACAATAACAAACACCATGTCAAATCCATACTTACAGCGTCCTAAGCTCGCGAAAATCGATACTATGGCTAAGCGAAGTATTGGCTCAGTATTAGGTTGGCTTTCATCGAAAGTAAATACTAAAGAACTGTCTATTTATACGAAATGGATGCTTAGAACGTCGCTAAGCACTGACTTTGGCTTGGCTATTACTTATGGACGACTATTTATCTCGGCCTAAGACTCCGCTGTCCGTCTGTCACCAGGCTGTATCTCATGAACTGTGGTACTTAAACAGTTGTTTTTTTTTTAAATAAGACATTACAAAATAAATATTTAACGGCTCCCATACAACAGCCATTTTATTTTTGACGTTTTTGTTGATTATGGTACGGAACTCTTCGTGCGCGAATCCGTCTCGCACTTTTTCGGTTTTTTTTTTTATGTTATCTCTTGTCTCTTGTCGTAAGTAGAACCCTACTATATAATGTTATTATAAAAAAATGCTTCTGGCGTTTGATTTTGTCCAGTATAAGCTAGTTGAGAATTTACCGTTGGATATCTGTGATTACAGCACCCTTACATAAATTTCTAAGTTAAATATTATTGTTTCAAATGAGCATTGATTTTATTGAACTTGTTTAATAACGGAACATCTGTGTTTAGTTTCATAGTACCCCACACTAGGAATCTCCTATATCCTGGGTGCGTGGTCAAAAAAAGCGTTTCTAGTGGAAATTACCGTGACGTAATGAAATAACAGAAGGATCGATTTTTCTCTGTATTGAGCCAATTAGCAAATACCATCTTAAAAATACCTAACATACGTTATAAAGTTTCTCGTCTACAACAGCGCTCTCACACCAATTATAATTAGTTTGTATTTCTACTCCCAATTACAAAATAATTATACCTAATCGTTATTAAAAAACTTGTCATCAAGATTAATACAATTTGTTCTATTAAATGTTCATTAACAAACAATCGGTTGTTTATTTTAATTTCTAGGAACAAGGAGTCGCTTTATTATTGTATTGCATGCAGTATTATAAACTTCAATAAGTGCATGGTATTATGTATTCTATTCTATGTAAATAGAGTGTTGTATAGGTATTCAAGACTATGTGTTGGATCGGTGGAATAGAGCGCGTAAACGGTAAGGCGGCGGGCAGAGCCGGGCAATTAAAATAAAGTAGCCTTTGTCTCAAGTTGTGGTTTAACCGGGCTAAGCAATAATAATAATATTTTCTTTGTGATGCACATTAGACTTGGTGTATTACAGGGTTCTTACCCTGTTTTGTTGCAAACTATAACAGAAAGAGCAAAATTACTAGCTTCCCTTTTTTTTAAATTAGTAGATACGTCGACCCAGAAGTACCTATATAGGAACTATCGAAATTTTAGCCGTTTTCTACTCTTCATCACTTACGGACTAAATATTATTTATCGTTATGAACTAAAAATTAAGAACAACATGTTTGGGCAGTTGTCCTTACTTACGATGTATGATTTTTCAAAATTAATAAATTCTATAATAATAGCGAGTAGGTTTCACTCAAAAGTTTCGAGTAGGTACTTTCGTGCGACTCTGTATCTTGGTAATTGAGTTATTTTGGTGAAAATAACACAGTGTCTAGTAGTCGTAAGCGCGACTGCGGATTATGAGTTCCCTGGTTCGATTCCCAAGCAGGGCAAAGTGGGCAAACAGTTATTGGGATTTTTTTACGTGTTTATTTAATTCAGGTTGCGTGTTTGTCGTCGTTTTGTGTCTAATAAATAGTTTATATTTCTTTTCGCTTTCTGATCTTACTTTAAAATTACTCTATGACCTATATAAATTAAAAATATAATAAAAACGTGGGAAAAATAATAAAGCTAAACTATTATAAAGCATCGAAAAACTGCTCCTCAACTTTGTGAGCTGGAAATGCTTTCTGTTTGCAGGAGTGATTTTATACTTATTACATTAAATCACAATTTCTTAAACCGCAGCAGTTACTTTTACGCAGAAAAATAAACCTTATTTTCTTACTACATATTATGAAGGAGAGAAAATCGTTTTCTTTTACAACTCGACACAAACCTATACTTACAAGGCTTTCATATGGACTAACATATTGAACCTCGAGTCGATTGCTTGTATTAAATAGCTTGAGTTTCTTTTTACAATGTAACCAAAGAATCTTTTTTTTTTTTTTTAAATCTTTATTGAAAAAAAAGAGGATTTGATCAAGCATGATCATGACATCCCCATAGTTACAAACATGATACCTAATTAAAATATACACAATTTAATATTCTTATCTACGTTTTAGAGCACAATCAACCATTTTGTATACAAATCTCGCTTCCTCTGATAAGGGAGTAGCAAGAATACTATTACAAACGCCAATGTCATGCAAGCTAATGCCGTAAGCAAGCCCAAAGGATACCCTCTCAGCTTCGTTCCGGACACATTCCACCAAAATATGAAAAACATCTTCAATAAAATTACACTCAGTGCAATTCTTGGAAGTAACTTTGCCCATTAGGTATGCAAAACTATTCAGTGGGATATGTCCGGAGCGCAATCTCATCGCAGTTACAATGGTGTGTCTCGACAAATTGGAATTAATAAACCAAGGATAACGGGACAAATTATTTTGCATTGTTTTATACCATATGCCTTTTGCTCGAGAACGCTCATCAAAATATTCGTTCCACATGTTTCTACATTTATTTTTAATCATAAAGAAAACGTCGGTAAAATACGGCAAACAAACTGAAGGGATACCCTCAGACAAGGCCTGTCTAGCGAGATAGTCTGCCTCTTCATTTCCTGTCAGGCCTACGTGTGAAGGTATCCATTGTAAAACTATTGTGTAATTTTTTGTGGCTAAAGTGGAAAGTGACTCCAAGATACTGTATGCTATCGGTGTGCCTCGACTATTCGAGGTGCATCGAGCAATGTGTTGTAGTGCACTCTTGGAATCCGTTAAAACGACGTATTTGCCCGATTGAAAAGATTGAACATAAGAAATTGCTTCTGCTATTGCTATCAATTCTAACAACATTATGGAGACATTTGAATCAATACGTAGTTTCACTGAACTACCCACTTGCGGGTCATAAATAGCTAAGCCGCCACAATTGCTTTCCTTTGAACCGTCCGTATAGATTTTGTAGTAACTTGAGTATGTATTATTAATAAAACTGTTGCACAATTGTTGTAATGTCAAGGAATTATAACTTCTTTTAGCGTTACTTACGGCATCTACGTTAAACTTAATTATATTCGAAATATTCACATTGCTGACCCAGGTATTAAGTGTAAACATATCTAATTGTGTACTAATATGTACAGCAGTATCTTTAAGGTAACTATGAACTAAAATTAAAAGGGGCTTTTCTTTGCACCTCCAATAAGAATTTTGACTAAAAAGAATTAAGTCGTCCAAAATGGGTATAATCTTGTGGTTAGAAAAAGATTTCGCCTTTAACCAATACTTTCCGGCTAGATAATGTCTTCGTACATTTAAAGGCGGTAGGTGTAGTTCGCACTCCATGACATGTATAGGTGTTGTTTTAATAAAACCACCGATTACCCGCATACACTGATTCTGAATTTTATCTAGCTTGCTTGTGTGTGTCTTGCAACTACTACCATAAAGGAAACTTGCGTAATCTAATCTGCTACGAATACACGATATGTATAGTCGCCTTAAATGAGTTGGGTGAATGCCCCAGCCTGTCCCCGCTAAAACTTTGAAAACATTAAGCATTTTTGAGCATTTTTCCTTAAGTTCATTTATTTGTTTTGACCATCGTAGCTTCCTGTCTAACCAAATGCCTAAATATTTTACACAATCAACTACTTCTAAAGAAATGCCACTAACAGATATAGATACCGGGTCCCGTACAATTTTATTTTGAAAAATACAAATTTTACTTTTGAGAGCTGAAATTTCTAACCCAGCAAGAGAAAGAAAACTAACAAATTGATTTAAAGCTAATTGTAATTGGTTCCTACCTTCTTCTATATTACTACAGGTGACATATAGAACGAAATCATCTGCGTACTGTGATATAAATACATTATTTATTTTCTTGCAAATCTCCATTGTTAAGATATTAAATAAAAGCGGGGAAAATGGATCGCCTTGAGCTAAACCGAAACAACATTTCCTTCTTATTACAGAGTTATCATCTGTCTCAATACTTAGGTTTCTCTCTTTCAAAAAATTCCGTAAGTATGTACATATTTTATAACCTATCCCTATACTATCTAAAATTTCTAATAGACGTTCTAAATTTACATTGTTGTATGCACTGTCAATGTCAACAAAGCAAGCAATTGTTGATTGTTTCTTTGAAAATCCTAGTTGGACTCTCGACACAAAGGTAGTTAAATTATCTAAAATGGAGCGCCCTTTACGAAAACCTATAGTATCAGCCGATAACATGTTGTTATGTTCAACATACCATTCTACTCTTTTAATCAATATATTATGTAGTACTTTACATACACAGGAAATCATAGATATAGGTCGCCAAGAAGAGTCAGACTGAGGATCTCGGCCGGGCTTTGGTATAGGTATTATGGTGATATTACGCCACTGCTGGGGAACAAAACCCGTTGTTAAAAAAATATTATAAAGCCTGACTAAAATCAATTTTGCATTATTCGGCAAATTATATAGCATTGAATAGGAAATGTTATCACTACCAGGAGAAGTGTCTTTAGTGCGCAAGCTATTGTCCAGTTCGTGTTTTGATATCTGTGCCTCAATCTTAGGGTTTTTTGAATTAAATATCGGATCGTCAGTACTAACGAAATCCGGTGCCAGGGTTTGTAATATGCCAAGTGCCTTCTCTTTACTAATACCAGATCGCGGTACATAGCATCCCTTAAACCATCTCATTTTCTTCCATAACACAGTATGAGATGTCGTCCCGTCTAATGAAGTGCAGAAGTCTTGAAAACTCTTACTTTTTGCTATACGAAGACTCCTTTGGCATTCCCTAATTTTCTCCTGCAACTTGTCGAAATTAAAGGGCGTAGGGTTACGTCGAAATATTGATAACGCTAACCGTCTTTCGGCTACTAACTTTGATAAGGAACTAGTCCAATAAGGTTTGGGAGTGAAATTTTTGTCAGGATCAGAATTAATTTTAATATATGGAATGTGAATATCTGCAGCTAAATTAATCAACTCGATAAAAGAATCATATGTTTTTTGTGAGTCTTCCGTGATAATAAAGCCTTGCATAAGAGTTTCTATTAAGTTGCGGTACTGAGACCAATCGGCCTTTTTATAATTCCTGCGTACCGTAGGTATGGGTAGACTATCTACCTGCATTGAAATTTTAATCACTAGATGATCGCTGCCAAATGTTTCATTAAGTGTGCTCCAATTAAATTTATACGCTATATCTGAGGAAGCCAGTGATATGTCTGGCGATGATTTTTGTACTGTATTATTCACTAATTTAATACGAGTAGGGTTGCCATCATTTAATGTTACGAGGTCAGTATCTAAAAGTGCGTCATAAATCTGGGTACCTCTTTGATCTAATTTATGAGACCAATTTGTGTGGTGTCCATTAAAATCGCCTAGAATAACTACCTTATTGTTAAATCGAGAAAAAATTTGTTCCCAATCACTTTGGCTCGTGTGAACTGATGGAGGACAATATAAGGATAATATATACTGAATGTGCTCACAGTTGCGAATCTTAACACAAATTATCTCAATCCCTGGGTTACAGCTTTCGAATGACACATAACTCGACTTAAGAGACCTGTGAACCAAGACCGCTACCCCACCATAACCGTCATCCCTATCCTTACGATATATCGTGTAACCATTTACCTTCAGCTGACTATCTCGTTCCAACCACGTTTCGCTGAGTGCAGCAATGTGAATTTTCAGTTGACTCAGAGATTGCTCAAAGGATATTAATTTCGGTCGCACACTTTGACAATTCCATTGTGCAATATTTAACTTAACAGATTTCTGATTATGAGACAACCAAAGAATCTTGGATTGCTTCTACGAAACGTATCTACTCTTTATACTCGTATGTATGCTCTTGGTATCACTTTACAAGGTATTTGTGAGCAGTGTTTAGGTGGACCACCGATAACGGACCCGAATTTCTGGTTGTATGTCGTGACTTTGAAGTTTCGAGCCCAGCCAGGCGTAATATTTTATTCTTTATTTTATAACCACGGCTTCGAAAACTTTGCAAAAAAACGTCGTGAGAAAACCAGCTTGTCATTGAACCAAAAATTCGAAGGCATATAGTTAACCAGCACTGAACCCGCGTGGTGGATTACAGCTCACTTCCTCATACGTGGTCTTTGACTGCTGGCCTTTTAGAGAGAATAAGAGTCACCCAACGAGCAATGAAAAGAGCTATGCTCGGAGTTTCTTTGCGGGAGATAATCCGGAACATGGATATTCGGCGAAGAACCAGAGTCACCGACATAGCTCGTAAAATCTGCAAATTGAAGTGGCAATGGGCAGGCCACATCGCTCGTAGAACTGACAACCGATGGGGAAGAAAAGTTCTCGAGTGGCGACCACGGACCGGAAGACGCAGCGTAGGCAGGCCTCCCACTAGGTGAACCGACGACATCGCGAGAGTCACGTGCAACCGATGGATGCAAGTGGCTAATTGTCGTTCGTCGTGGCGGTCTAAGGGGGAGGCCTATGTTCAGCAGAGGACGTCCGGCTGATGATGATGATGAGTGGCCACATTATAGACTGATTATGATAGATGACATTTTAAAGTGTCCCTTACACAGTAGCATCGGTAGCATCAGTCTTCTTTCAGTATTGTCATACTTTTGATCTTACTTTTTATTTTGGCTATACTGCTTCAAAGTTGGTAAAAGTACTCCCCGTCTTGATGATTTCGACTCGCTGTCCGATCATGGATCATGCACCCGTGTCGACGGCGTGTTGCGTTCTACGCTCGCCTCCAAGAGTGTCAGCACAATGACTGGGCCCTCTTTGAGGGCCAAAGCCTGCCGGGGTCGTGGGACTAACGAATTCACCTGACCCCGGAACGTAAAGAGCTATTGAAGGACACCGTGGATTTTAGTCAGTGCAAGTCTGACAGTCCCTCAATAAAAAAAAAACCTCTACCCTGTGTGGGGAGTCATTTGATGATTTTACCACGCTAAAAAAAAAGAAAAGTCTTGATGATTTACCTACTGGTTTACAGGTTGAATAAAAATCCGACGAGTTTACAACATCAACAAAATCAGGGAGTCTACTGTCTAAGGGCCGAGTTCACCGACTTTTAAAAAGGCTGTTTATCATTTGAACAACTGATTAAATCATTTTTAATGTTCATCATACGCTAACCAGTGTTTACAGCCCTTAAACAGCCGATTGTTTTAACCGAGCTCAAAAGCATCGTTTACCCGCGTTTAACCATCCATTTGACATTTGATGTGAGTTGACATATCAACAGTTGCAACATTACTTACTTATTTTATTTAGATTTTTCGCTCTGTTTGTGAATAGAAACATGGAGTCGGTGTTCAACGACAACTATCAAGATTTCACTATTCGTGGCGGCATCGGTGCGCTTATTTTCGACCACATCTTGATATTTTAACACCATCTCCGTTAAAATGCGCTTCTCATCGCTTGAAAAATTGCTTGTTCTCTTCTTCTGAGCCGCCATTTCTCAAGTAGTAGGTAATTTTACAATTAATTATCTTCACAACCTCAGACCAAGTATCCAATGAACACGATATCACAGTCACAACACAACAACAAAATAAAGCCCACGAGAATAAAACACTTGCAAAATAAACTAAACAAAAATAGTTTTTGAATACAATTGACATTGACAGTAACAGCGCCGGGATGTTATTACCCATCCAAATTAAGGCGGATGTGTCAACCCGTCCGTCCATACATTTTTGAATAAAGTTGTACTCTAAACACATACACTCTTTCTTTAAAACCAATCATTTTATCACTTTTCTACAATGAAATGTTTGCGCGTTCGACCTTTTTAGGCAATAACTTACATTAATTACTCAGAAAAACAATAGTGAAATCCCGGCAAAATTTGACACTTCTTTAGTTGTGTGCGTGAGTTTTGACAAGCAAACGAAAGTTTACGAAAGGCGAAGTTTAAACATTGGATCGTTAGATGGCGTGCAAAACGATCTTATAATTCTGATAAATCAATATCTTATGTTCGATAATTGGTTAATTTCCTTTACAACTGTTCAAAAAAAAAAAACAGTATAAAATAATTAAAAACTAATGACCTTAGAAATATATGTTTTCTTTTTTCGAATTATAATACTTATTATTGTTGTGTGGCAACATATCAAAAGTAATAGGTAGGTTTTATGCAACGATGCCGTACTTCCTAACCTTGACCTTCATGCAATACGTTGACGAAAAAAAAGCGTTGCCAAACTTCGTTCTCTTGTTTGGCTGGCAAATAAAATACATTTCGATTTCGGTTGTCATGCGCTATGATTTGCGCGCGGAATTTCTTGTTGTGAATTTAATATTTTGTATGCTAAGCATTTTAATTGATTCGAATTGCAATATTTCTCTAGTATGTATCTGAGACTGTATTGTAATTTATTGTAGGTATAGTAATTAATTTAATTATTGTAAAAACGCAATTATATTTTCAGTGGGATTAGATTTAGAAACAACAAATAAATTGTCCCGTAATTGCGGAAATATCGCCTATGTACCTACGTCATACATTGTCAGTGATGAGTCAGTATTTCATAATATTTGAATGAATGTTTGAAGATGTTTTTGGTCAACAATAAATAAAATTATTATGAATTGGTAAACTACCAAAGTAGTCACAAAATTAAACTTGTAAATATTTGCAAAATATGGTTTTGCCGGGTTATTTTACGCATTTGCAGCAACGACCATTTATAAATGGTCGTTGATTTGCAAACAGTTTCAGACAGACACACATTATTATTAGTTTGTTTTATTTTGTTTGTAGTACCTAAGTGAGTTATTAGGTCCCTTTGGCGAATGAAGTGAGGCGCGGGGACAGGGAAAGTGCAGTGATTGGCCCGCGTAGCGTGCCGTAGCGCATCGCGTCATAGCCGCCACTCGGGATTCGTTCTTTTACACTGGGACTGTGGACTTGGGCATTTCAATGACGTATTGATTGGGCATTTCAGGAAAGACATCGATTTCGAAATGTGTGAATCTTCACAAATTGAATTTGTTATTAGTTAGTGAAAGACTTGATGGATTTCAAAGTGAATTCATTTTCAAGTGCAGTACCTATGTGTGATAAGTGATAAAGTGTGGAGGCATTTTACAGAGGAAATTAAAATTGCTGGCGAACAAGAAAGATCAATAATTGCAATTCAAAAAGGTCTTGTGTCTTCAGACGGTGTTCCATTTATTACTATAGTTATGTAGATGGAGGATGGTTGAAAAGGTGTTTTGCTTTTCATTTCAAGGCCTGCATTATTGGTAGAAACTAAAAAATGTCTATTTCTTGGTGTTAGAAACAAATATTGTTATACATGTCAATATTATGAGAGGAGAAACATTGATATGAAAGCACATAATTGCTGCAAAAATTTTACTGGACCATCTACTGCAATGGAATCAGATATTATTGTGGAAGGCTTTCATAAGAGTGAAGAAATACATCAACTTCGCTATTTGAGTTTTATTGGTGACGGATACTCCTCTGTGTTTGCAAAATTGAAAGAGAAAGTATCATATGGGAACATAATAAAAAAAATTGAATGCAAGAATCATGTAATCAAAAATTATACCAGTGCACTCTACAAGGTAAATTAATAAATCTTCTGTAAAGTCGTCTCAAGATAAGTGAAGCAATAATAAATATTTTGTACTTTATAGATCTTGGCCAACACAAAGCTTCCTCTTCCTGGGCGAAATATTTTGAAGCCAAAGGTGATGAAGCTTACATTAGTAACACGGAAAATTATCATGTGTAGCAGTGATCATACTGCTATGGCAGCAGATTTGAGAAATGGCCCGCTTCATATATTCGGAGTACATGAAAACTGCAAGAATTATTACTGCAATGTCAATAAAACATTGACAGATGGAAGTGGAAAGAAGGAAGAAAATCATGTAGAAAGTCTGAAAAACAATGCTCTAGAGGTGTGGGCTCTGATTTATGCAGCCAATGAAAAAATTGCTTTGAAGGCAGCTTGTTTGTCTAATGAGACAACAAATGTGGCAGAAAACTTTATGAGCGTTATAAACAAATTCAGCTGTGGAAAACGAATTAGTTTATGAAAAGGGGGTTCTTACCAGCGACGTGTTCATGTGGCAGGTAAATATACAGTAATAACAGTCAGAAATTAATAGAACCAGTACGAAATTGTTTGATTATGGCTATGGAATATCATCATTCTCCAGCCCTAATTTAATCCAATTTATATGTAATATGCAACATGACACACATTCTTGCAATATAACATAATATAAAAACATGTTTTCAGGCCTATCGCTTGCTAAGGGACACAAATGGCATGAAGCTGCATGGAAAAGGCAGACCACACAGAGCCCTGGGACATTTAAAAAAATACATAAAACAGAAGGAACAAAGCAGAATACGACAGCAATCATCGACATTCAAGCAATTATTTGCTCCAAGAGAGAAAACCCAACCGGATAAGCACTACGGACCTGAAGCTTGTGATCCTATTGATATTGACGAAGCACAGTTGAAAATACAATGTGAAGCACGGCTAGCAGAATTCCAAAAGTCACCAGAAAGCATTGCTTTGATTGAAATGTCCACCGTAGGATAGCATGAAAGTGATTTATATAATACTCATAGGAGGGACCGTTTGACTGCTAGTCAATTTGGAATGGTGAGTTGTGTGATGTTATCAGATAATTGTGTATAAACATACATTTCTGGTAAAATTGTCGTATTTTATTTAGTACAGAATATCTTTATAGAAAATTTAAATTTTAAAAGTAAATCATAACATGCATTTAGTTTCTGGACTTTTCTCTTTTCAGGTTTGCAAACGCCGTAACACCACCCCATGTCACAATCATGTGAAGGATATTCTGTATAAAAATAATATTTGCACAAAAGACATGTTATATGGGCAGCAACATGAGAATGTAGCAAAAAGCATGTTCATGCAACAATATAATAAAATTGACAGACCTTCAAGCCTTTTTATTGATGAAGAATTTGGATTTTTAGCGGGCAGTCCAGATGGTAAGTTTTTCTTTATCAAACTTCAATTTTATCTTTGGGTTTGGCATATGTGACCAAACATAATTACCAGCTATAATGTGACAAAAAAAAATCACAGCACTGGAGACCATTGAATTTCTAATATCAAATGTCATGAAGAGCTCTATTATTTTATGGCAATATTTTACAGGTATAATTGAAAATTGAAAATGAGAGAGCTGTTGAGATCAAGTGCTTTCCATCATTGGCCAGGACAAATCAAAGTCTAGAGGCAGCTGCACTAGAAAAGAAGAACTTTCCTCTAAAACTGGATAATAATGTTTTAGTCATAAATAAAAATCACGATTATTACCATCAGGTAAATTGAAAATTCTATTGCATGTACACATTTTACTATATTACAGTATCCTGTTTTCTCTTACTATAATCAAATTTCATTTTCAGGTCCAAGGACAAATGCGTGTCAGCAAAATGGATAAGTGCTACTTCATATGTTTTATATCAGTCACTAAACCTTTGACTGTAATAGAAGTTTGTCGAGATAATGAATTTATCAGTAATATGATACCAGATTTGAATGGTATGTACACAACACATTTACTGTTTTATTCACTTCATAAAGGGCATCGATGTTGCCACTGCTGGGACAAAGGCCTCCTCTATGTGAAAGGAACTGAATAAAATATATTATATTTAGATATTGTTTAGAAGTCGATTTTTATTTTAGATCAGCTTTGGAGATTGCCAGTAGTAACATTTTGAAGTGATGGCAAACAATATTTGTCAAAAAGTAATAAATATACTAAGTATGTTTTCTTTGCAGCAGCAGTGTAGCAGTGGTTTCAAGTCAGGAAGTTTCAAGACAGAGGCTGAAATCAACAACTCAAATGATTGTTTCTAATTGTATTTTGGTAGTAGTTTGTTTAGAATATACATTATCATTGTATATTTCTTTTATTTTGTATTTACTTTAAAATTAGAAGGTAAAATGATATTGAAATAATACTTCATTAGACAGAGCAGTTTATTGAATTGAGCAGGTGGTTACACCTAACCACTTTGATTTTCGTTTTACTAACTACGTCTCTTGTTTATGAATTATAGTTTCTTACGTATTGGTTATGAAATGTCTAATTATTGTATTAATTGGTACTGTTACAAATCATCAGTGTTATTAGTTTTAAGAGAAAAGGCATGTGTCAGCTATGTTACTTCAAATACTTCTGTTTTGATAAAAAAAAGTAATAAAATAAAACTTTGTTTTATTGTAATCAATGTTGACATAATTTATTTCCCAAAATTATTAATTAAATAGTTTACGCCAGCAAATATAGCTTTTGTTTTTATAACAATCGTGCATAATTTATATACCCCAGGTGGCGTTTTGTAATTCTGCCTACCCAATTGACCATACAGAAAAATGAAAAACTTGTTTTTTTTACATTCACGCCATCTAGTGTTCAATTTTCGTAAACGTATACAGCAGCGTCTGTGTGTGTAAACGACACTATAATATATTCAATGGCAGATGATAGAAAGTTTTGTGTCGAATTGGGTGGATTTTGAGGCAATGATATGACCCATTTAAATAAAATGTAATATCCGATAAGCGCGGCGACTACTCCCACGACTTAATAATTTTCCAATTACGCAAAAACCCAAATAAACTAAAAATGTTGACTTCAGCGCCATCTCTTGGGAGATTGGCTGGGAACAGATCGAAGGTATCACCTTAAACACTTCAGGCTAGTATAACGTTCCCAATGCATTTTCGAACTTCTCAAGTTGCAAGCATTATAATTTATGCTATTTTTTTTTTTTTTTTGAAACGTTTATCGGTGGTATCTTTATTTAATTTAGGGATTACTTATAATGTTATTTATGTACATTAAAAAACTAAATTAACAAGCCTAATAATAATTACTACAACTAACAAAGAGCATCAAAAAATTCATCCACATCGCTGTCAACGGGATAAGTGCCCAGAACGCTGGCAGCATTGCCACGTTGGATGGCAATGCTAATTCTTTGACCAAGAAATAGGCCAGCCTTCTGGTCACGCGAAGAGTCGACTATTCGTTTAGCAAGCTCTTTAAAAACTTGGTGAGCACTCGGACCCCATGGCCCTAGTGTTTCAACCCCAAACGGCTCAAATACATAGCTGCTAGTCAAGCCATTGTATTTACGCCGTTTGAGGTTTTCAGCACTTGCAGCAGCCGCACCAGCACAGCACGCCGTACCGCGAAGATGGGATGGCGCAAGGGTGTCGACACATGTTGCATCCCACACCAAAGGTCTACCCAACTTCCATGGCATTATAGTCATCCCATCTGGTCTCTTCCCATCGTCGCGTGCCAAGCCATTGGGTTCTAAAACAGCTGGCACCCCGGCGATGACGAGAGCACGACGGATAATGTCATTTAAGCTGGCGTGCCGTGCTAACCGACCCGCACTTTTGCTGCAGGAAAGGCCATGGTGCCCGAGGCAGTCGACTGCTTCGCCACACTGACAGCGATGTGGAGCACCGCAAGGAGCGCCCAAACGCAGACATGTAGCGATCCGGAAAGTAGTGTCACTCAGCATGGTACCTATGTTGAGTGACGGTAGTGCCTGAAGCCATAGACCCGACTCCCATTCGCCCACAGCCAGCAGGCGAGCACGCTCTACAGAATTGGTTGACGTATTAACAAGATTGTACCGTACCAACCTGCAGAGCGGCTCATCCCACTGCCTCTGGGAAGATGGGTTCACGGGTCGATCTGAATCCGGGCAAGTCATTTTCCAGGCGTTCTCCGCATCGGTCAAGCACGGCACTTCAGAGTCAACCAGGGAGAGACTTAATATCTTCCTGGTTAAGGTTTCAGTGCTGTGGACAGAGGACAGGAACGCCGGTAAACTCACACTAGAAATTTTGCGGACGCCGAGTCCACCAAAACGGATAGGGAGGGTGGCTTGCAGCCACGCTCGGTCGTCCAGGGCCACATTAAGGATGGATGTTAAAGTATTACGAATAATTTGGTCAATTTTGTCCAAAATGTGTTGATGCTTCCATAGAGGAGAACACCGGAGATAGTACATAAAATTTGGACCAAAACAACAATACCTAATAAGGGTGAATGCTGAATGTAAGTTGATTTGGGAAAGTCGATCTGAGATGTCATTAAAATGATTAATTTTTTCGTCGATGAATGATGAGAAACTATCTTCGAAAATAGGGGAACCTAGGAGGTTTAGAGAACTTTTATCTAAAATTTTGATTTGAGGAGCTATTGCATAGAATTTGTCAAGAGTTGCCTGTCTGTCAGTCGTGTCAGAAAGAAAAATTTCGCATTTGGATGGGTTGAGGTCCAGACCGATTGATTTAAATTCCTTTTGGATGAATTCAAAGTCATTAATAACGGTGTCTACGTCACCTCCTAGAGTTCCGTCATCTAAATACCAAACATTAAATTTAGAATTTAGTTTTTGGATGATGGGATGTATGGCTAGGCTGAAAATGACAGGCCCGAGAGGGTCACCTTGTTGGCATCCAACTGCTGATTCCAAAACATTATTTTTGTATAATAATTTAGAAGGGTGCCGGTAGCACTGCCACAAAAAACCGAAAATTTCAGGTAATTCCTTTTTTGCCTCAGCCAACAAAGTGTCCCTGTTAACAGAGTTAAAGGCGTTCTTAACGTCAACCTTGAGAATGACATCACCTTTACCAGAATTTAAAAAAGAGGAAAGGGCATGTACGGCAGCCTCACAGCCCCCCTTGGAGCCAAAGCCAAGTTGTAGGGGCTGGAACTTTTTTGTAAGCGAATCGCTGTACAGTTTACAGCATATTTTGGCTGCCATACGCCTGTAGGTGCACCCGACGGCTATGGGACGAATACCGCCGTCCTTCTTACGTAGGGCACATAAGTTGGCCCCGTATAAGACATCTACGACGGCATCGTTCACGCCGCCGGAGAGCATTAGGTTGACCAGAGCCGCAAGCTCCCTCAGAAGCGACTCGCTAGCATCCCCGGCGCCTGAACTCAACAAATCTTTTAAATGTTGTGGAGTCAGGCCGTCGAGGCCACCGGCAGAACCGCTGCGGAAAGAGCTCACGGCTGCGATCAACTGTGGGGCTGTAATTTTGAATAGATTGTCCTGAACAAGGGGATCCGGGTTAACAGGCGGGTCTGGAAAGGTGAGGCCATCCGCAGGCGCTGGATGTTTGCTCTCCAGGGCTGAAAAAGTCTCTGGAGAGTATGGCGCCACCACATCACTGCTGAACAATAGTCTGGCTGCCCCCCTAATGTCACCCTCACTTAATTTGGATTCTACATGTCCACAAATGCCTTTCTGGTTAAGGTTATTAAATGTAGGCAATTTAGAATCTAAAACATAGGCCGAAATGTTGCAATTTTCTTTAATTTGGTTAGTCAGAGACTTTTTTGTTGCTAAATTTTTTTGGACATGTAGAATCCTGTAAGGGAAAGTGAGTAACTGCTCCCAGGCATGTTCTGAGTTCTCTTGGGACGCGAAACGGATACATTGCGCTAAACTCAGCGCAACAGAACAGTGAATACTTAACCGGCTGCATAAACGATGTTTAAGAATTCATCGGCCGATCACTCAAACATTGGTTAAATGAGAGTCGGCGAACTCGGCCCTTAGTCCATCAACGAAGATACAGGCTCGTACGAAAGTAACTCGACACTATTCCCTATGAGTTCTGAATTCCTAAGTTCTGACAACATATTGGGACTCGGGACAACTGTCCAATCATGTTGTCACCAATTTTTAGTTGAAATCACCAACTAATCTCATTTTTGTAAGTAATAATTAGGAATAGCCCGAAACTTTTGTCGAAGCTACGTACGGGTATTCGTGCTAGATAGTAGTACCTACCCCAGGCCCGAGACTCTTTTGAGTAATTTTCGATATTCGTTATAATACCGGATTAGGTTATCGACAATCAATTAATCACCCTTAAAATCGTGTAACACCCAACCTTTACTGACATTGCTTAATTTTCCATTCCAGTACCTACATGAAATGAACAAAATTCACCGAGGCGGAAAACATAATTATCTGATGCGAAATGCAACTTTAGCCCTTAATTGTACATACAAGTTTAATTACGTCGAGATTTGAATGCAGGTGCCGTTAATACTTGTAATTGCATTCGAGATACCAGGAGTTGTGACTTCTTTTCTTGTGAACTTTGTGGACTACGCAACCGTAACTTTCACTCCGTTTTCTCTCCCGTATATTTCGCAAGATTGCACTTCAAATTACATGACAGGCAATTTGAAAGCATCATTAAATTACAAATTAATTCAATTTAATTAGTCCGTCAACAAGAGTTTTGAAAAAGAATTGACATGTATTTTTTTTTCGTTGAAACAGTGCATATTTACAAAGATGTAACGCATGAAAATTCGTGACGTCAGAAATAAAAACTAAACTTGCTTGAGGTTTAACCAATTTTAAAAGTCGTATGTTCGTCAATTTTGGTTAACGACATAAAAGAAAAAGATACTAACTTAATAACGACACAGCAAGGTTGACACAGTGGATGAGAGATTGACTTCTACACTGCGCGGGTTCGATTCCCGCACGACGACGATTTTATTCAATTAGACATCGATGTAGTAGTAGTAGGTACTTGGTTGATAACCAGCGTCGAGCACTAGCTGTTCGTCAACTTGCTGAACTGGACCTATTTGGCGTAGCCGTGGGACACACAATGTTATATTTGCTATTTCGTTGTTTTTTTTTCTTTTATTTGTTTATGTCTTGTGTACCGGTCACCCAAATAAACGTTTTTCTTTCTTTTCTTTCTTTCTATGTAAAATTAATATTCATTATTTTAATTTTCACATTTCTTTTCGTTTAATTTCTTCACGTTCACCATTTTATTTCATTTTATTGAAGTTCCTCTAAATAAGCTCTTCAATTGTTTCTTCTTAAAACGGAGCCAATTAAGAAGCTCTCTCAATTTTTTTTCCGTTATTTCTCAAGTTGATACACGAGATAAAATAAATGAAAGAAAATATATGTGAAGAGGGCACAGGAGTACAATTAAAAGTATTTTACAATAAATATCTAGTAAAAACAACATATTGAGCCTTGAGCTTCTTTATGTCAAGAGTGAATAGGTTAATACTTCTAGAATGAATGGGCTACGCTCGGTGTTTCTCTACGTGATCGAATACGAAATGAGGAGATCCGTAGACGAACTAAAGTCACCGATATAGCCCACCGGATTAGCAAGCTGAAGTGGCAATGGGCAGGCCATATTGCTCGCAGAGCAGATGGCCGATGGGGTTGAAAAGTGCTAGAGTGGAGACCGCGGACTAGAAAGCGCAGCGTAGGACGTCCACCAACAAGGTGGACAGACGACCTTATAAAGGTCGCCGGAAGAAGCTGGATGCAGGTCGCTTCCAACCGGTATACTTATGTGGAGATCTAAAGGGGAGGCCTATGTTCAGCAGTGGACGTCCTATGGCTGAGATGATGATGATGAATCGTGCTTCACCGTTGACCACGACATCATTGCTTACCATCTGGCAAGATAGTGGTCAAACGCGAGCCTATCATACCAAAATCCCTGCCGGGGTCGCGGGACTGTCTAATCAGGAAACCGTGACCCTGGAACGTCAAGGGCTGTTTAAGGTTCACTGTGGATTTTAGTCAGTACAAGTCAGACAGCCCCTCCCGCCCCGCCCTGGGAGGAGGTCTAATTTGATGATTTTACCACGTTAAAAAAACGTACCAAAATAAAAAGTCACTTTGACATGACTCCTCTCCAGCGCTGTCAATCGGTAATATAATATGCCCTATTTATGTGCCTGGCCATGAAAAGTCACCTCTTGAGTGAAGGGAACGTTAATACGTTTTTAATACGATAAAATAAAAATTAAAACCTCTGCAAAAAAAAAATGTTCTGTTCTATTACATTCTAATATTTTATACCCAAGACAAACTTACGGACTATGATGAATGCACATTTTCATTCGCTAACTTGATTAAGGTCGTCTACCATATTGAATCTTATATAGCAACAGGATATAAATCAATATTGAATATCAACATACTCTTTGGTTTGAACATTCCGTATTCCAAGCGCGATGTTCCGCATTGTACCGATCATTACACGCCCTTGTTCTTGTTCAGCTATGTATTTCATGTGTAGGTGGACACACATACTGCTTTCCTGAACTTCATACTTGGATCTAGATAAAGAGAATGTTTGTGAAACAATGCCTTATTAATGAAGCTGTTTTTTCTCTCTCACGTCACATATTTTTATTGTTACAAACCCTTTCAAGTTTACCGTTATTTATATGAAATAATGAAAGACGTTGCCTCGTCTTACTCAGAATGTTGAAATAAATCGGGACCATCGTTAAAGAAACGTTTTAGCCACGCAACGTGCTTAAGTGACGCAAAACAACCCCACGCGAAGTCCTATAACAAAAACTTGCAAACACGTTTTACTTCAAGTAGAAAACAAGCATTATTTTCATAAAATGGAATAAATTATACGTATAACATTTTTTTCCATGTGACTTGGCTGTCGGCAGTGATACGGTGTACTAGTGGCCGGCGAAAGACGCTAAATTTAAACTTGGCATGGCGAACGTACGCGATGCAATCCACATTAGCTTTAACGTAATCATCTTCTTGCACTTTTACTTTCAAATGTGTCTACTATTCCAACTAATTGAAGCCAATGCGTGTGCCTCCCGAAAAAAATAGACTCCGTCCACTGCCCAGCTCAATGCAGTAAAGGCTAAAGATTAGGAATGTCAACAGCATGGACGGCAAAGCCCTCCCAGTGCGATGACAAGATAGTGCGATCACTAATCCGTTTGCCAAAGTCGGGTGATTATGGAAATATTTCCGCACGGCCATTATAATTCTTGTTGAGACAGACATGTTTAGCGGTGGATAATTTAATGCGAGCACTGTTTATGAGAGCTACTCTCATAAACGTGTTGCGTGCTTCAGTGTCCAACTTTATTAATCACTTCTGCATCATTAATGCAATATACTTCAATCCTGCGTTGTGATTCAACGTGTCACTTATATACATTTATAATGTTGGTGTCTGGTCGTTCGGTTTAAAGAACTTTATTTCTCATTAAGACATAGTCACTTACATGAGAACATATCTTATTACTAATTATAATAATTGAATCAGTGTGGGTAGATGAACAACAAAAAGTATTTTAGTCGTTTGGGCCATGTTTCACATTTTTAAAGGTTCATGTTTTTGGCATCATTAAACATTGTTCTAGTATGTAATAGTTTATGTAGGTATTTACTATCTAAGAGCAGAGGTATTTCAACGTAGGAATTTGATATTTTTTTGTTGATGTAAGTGTAACAAAAATAAGTATTTCTTTTTGCTCCTATTGCTGAATTCGCTCTCACAAAGAATTGGTCAAAATAAGTTATTTTTCGGAAATTTTACCAATAGAGCGAATTGAGTGAAAGTATTGATTTTTTTTTTTTAAATTAAGTATACTTGTTATTATCAAGTTACAACTTGTCACTGATAAGCAAATTGCAAAAAACATGAAAATTTGAATGTCACGGTCTACTACGGAGGATTCACCTTAATGTCTCCCCACAATTCTAATTGCTAAGCAAGGAATATTTGTTACCCCTCGACCAGTGGCGGTTATATTCCGCGTCATCGTGTCCCTCTGCGGTGGCATTCTGGGCTGCCGCATGCAATTTAGACGCGTCTGGTTGAAACGACGATGTTTCAGAAATTATGTTTGTTATCGCTACCAGTTACACAGGTTGAATTATTAAAACTGGGCGTGGATGGCTTTATCAGAAACTATGAGGAATATCGAAAAACATTGAAAGGAGTCTCGAGGCCGATTTTGAAGAAAACTAAAACTGCATCATTGGATTTAAAAAAAATCAATCATCTTGGCCAGGAATCGATCCCCTGATTTTTAAAAAAAATTACACCCTGTACACCATTCGATAGTGTTGCTAAAAGAATCAAATTCTGGGGGAGTAAGCATATACGGCAAACTACAGGAAAGTGTCAATTATTAAAAAAATTAAAGTATTTGGCCCCTGTACAGCCAAGAGAAGTTTTACCAAGGTCGCAGATCAAATTAGGGGTTTTTTATGGATCGCAATGTATGTGGATCTTTTTTGTATCTAAAAGAATAATTCCCCAAAATAAGTGCAAAGATAAAAGAAGGTATTTTTGTAGGAATCAAATTATTTCAATAATCTGCATTTTGCTCTATTGAAGTTTCTAAACGTATTTTGTTGTTGTAATAAAGATTTATGGTTTATTTATTTTGATTTATGTTTTTAATGGTTTTGCTGTTTAGTGTTAAGTTTCCAGGGTATTTATCTATCTCATTTTCTGGTCAGATCCTAACTAAAAGTAGGTACTGTGGCACCATTTTAGAAACGTAGGTAATGATGAACGAAGATAATTTAAATTTGGTACAACTAAGTTTGGTACATTTATTTTGAGAAATATGCCTTGAAAGACAAAGGGAAGTTTTAAGACAACTTCAAAACAAGAAGTTTATGGCACTTGATTTCCCAAGATATGATTAGTTTTGTAACAAACTTATATTCACTAGATTCAGTCATTCCTATTCTATCAGAAAAGGTAATGAATTCAAAGGGGTGGCCGTCGTTAATTTCTAACAATAAGCACTTAACGGAGGTGAGGTGGAAATTTCGCGAAAAATGTTGTCAGGGTTAAAATTGTTTTTTTTTTTTTTTTGCTATCAGTGTGGCACCCTTTTCTTTGAAAGTTTACCTACCAAATAATTATGTAAGTTCATAAGGTGTTTTTGTTGTACATTCTCATGTTGCATAATGGGTAGGTACCTATTTTTCAATAATTTTCTCACGCGTCACAATAACAATACAATAATACAATTTACGAACCAAGTATTCTGACATATTTCCTTAGAATTTATTTTCAAGGAATTCACATAGGTGATAATACACCATCCAGATATAACTCATATTTTCTACTGAAAAGACTCCTCTCCTGAGATAAACTCAGTGAAATGGAAATTTCGTAGAAAAAATCCTTAGAAATAACTAGTTCATGGTTGTGAAGGTTTCCTGGACGCCGTATTATATGTATAATAAGATGTATAATTAGTGGCCCGTCCCAGCTTCGCACGGGTAGGTATATTAAGAACCGCTCGTCCGATTTTGTGCAAACTTCACGTAAAGCATCTACTAAATAGTTCCAACAAAGCCTAAACATTTGGTTTGGATAGGTGAGCCCGTTCTAGAGTTATAAAATTACAACGAAAAGTGGCATTGATTTTTATATATTAGATTGGCACGAGTTTTGGTTAATCTAAAAAAAAACTTTGGTGGTGATATAGCTAGTTAGGATTGAACTTCAAGCCAGAAGTACGGAGAGTAAACGTAAAGTGCAAACTTCAAGTTTAAAATCTTAACTTGCGACTATCTTGAGACTAAAGGGAGCTTACCCATGGCGCGATACGACGCGATTCGACCGATTCCAACTACAAGTGAAAATCAACCTTACCACTACGACATATGACATAAAACACGTTGTTATCTAAGGGTAGATGAAAAACAAAACACGATCGCCACGACGACGTCAAGTCCATCGAATTGCATCTGTAATTCTTAGTAACAGGGTTGATTTCTCTGTCAATTCTTCTGGGGAATAGGTACAAGCTTAATGCTATGTTAGGATGTAGGTAGTTGAGTACACGTGCACTGGAACCTATCCCGATCCGAGCAAACATAGGGACCTGCCTCTTCATCCGAATCCGCTCAGGTTCTATTTATACTATCGGGAATTGAGGAGCCTACTCGTACCTACAAGCAAATATATTATTGTATACCTCGTGTTTAAATAAAAGCCGTACAGGTAGCCGTACAGGTTGATCTCAAACTACAACCGTGCCTGACGATGGATCTGTAGGCGGGTGATCGAGTCGAGATCGAGTTTCATCCGAGCCTCAGAAATCACATTAATTTGTTGGTTTCGGCTGTCAGTTGTTCCACACCTTTCACAGTCGTTAACTCGTTACTGTTAGTTAATATCTCTAAAGTCTGACAACCAGTCTTGCCAAGGGGTATCGTATCAATACGGTTGAGGAGGTCTGATACGCAGTCACTCCATGTAAAATACCGATACTCAGCAGCATCCGGTGAGACTGCAGAAACCGACCCCAATATAGTTGTGAAAAACTTTTTCAAAAAAGTAACCGACTTCAAAAACAACAACAAAACAAAAAAAGCGGCCAAGTGCGAGTTGGACTCGCGTGAAGAGGGTTCCGTACGATGTTACCTATCACGTTTTTTTTTTTAATCTGACCCAAATTGGTACGCACAATATTGAGTGACTTACCATGTTATTTTAATATCATGGACTTCTTATAGGTTATACCTATAATCTATAAGTAGAAAACTAATTTCATTATTTTTTTCAAAATTTTAGGTTCATTCGTTTCGGAGATAAGGGGAGGGGAATGGTCAAATTTCGTATATTTTCTTGAATAACTTGGAAACTATTTATTTTAAAATTACAATAAAAATATATTTAAGATTGTCTCAACAAGATCTTTCATTTGGTATGTCACACGATGCAGTTTTCATTTTTTTTTCCCTTCCCCCCCAAAAATTACCTCCCACATACAGATTTCATCTATTCACGTCACACCGAATTGATATGTGTACCAAATTTCAACCCAATCGGCTTTATTACAAAACGTGGTTTAACTTAGACCAAGGTTTAAATCAAAAATCAATTTTTGAATTTCGAACTTTATTTCTACTGTCGTAAAGTTATTAATACAAAAACCGAGTTTAGATCCCGGTCTAAGTTGTCAATGTGCATTTTAGAATTTTATAGCAGTTGGAATAAAGTTCGAAATTCAAAAATTGATTTTTGATTTAAACCTTGGTCTAAGTTAAACCACGTTTTGTAATAAAGCCGAATTGGTCTAGTAGATTCGGAGATAATTGACTGTAAGCGACAGACAGACGAACACACGAGTGATCTTATAATGGTTCCGTTTTTGTATTCGGACGTACGGAACCCTAAAAAGGGTGAAATAACCTAATTAATAACTTCTTTCGGATGTCGGTTGCTTTATTTTTTATTTCATTGATTTTTAGCCACCGACTTCCGAAAGAAGTTAATAGGTGCGTCCCCACAGAGCGCACAGCCTCCAGATATCCATGATTGTTATATACTAAAACCTTCCTTAGAATGTAATAAATACTTTTGTGATGACTGCATCATCTCAAATCGGTTCAGCCAAACGCGAGATAATCGCGACCAAAGATACAATCGAGTTTAAAAATCTACAACCCAAGTAGGCAAAAAACTCCCTATCTCAAAAACTACTGAACCGATTTTGACGAAACTTGCTGTGTACCCTAAGATGGACAATACCTAGTAAGTACAACAAAAATAAAAAGAATTACTTAAATCGGACTTGTAGTTCCGGAGATATGCGAACACAAACATAAAAACATACATACAAACACTTTTGAAATTTGGCACATTTGTTCAGACGCTGATATAGACTAACAATTATATGAAAACTGGGTAGTTCTGGAAATATTACATACATACGGGTCGAATTGATAACCTCTTTTTTTTGAAGTCGGTAAAAAGTGGCATATTGCAGGGACGTATAGCGTTCGGGACGTGGGCTATTACTCTATTACACACTAGTGCTTTTTTAGGGTTCCGTAGCCAAATGGCAAAAACGGAACCCTTATAGATTCGTCATGTCTGTCTGTCTGTCTGTCCGTGTATGTCACAGCCACTTTTTGTCGAAAGTATAAGAGCTATCCTGTTGAAACTTGGTAGAAAGATGTATTATGTGAACCGCATTAGGATTTTCACACAAAAATCAAAACAAAACAAATTTTGGGGGTGCCCCCCATACTTAGAATTGAAACTCAAAAAAAATTTTTCACCAAACCCATACGTGTGGGGTATCTATGAATAGGTCTTTAAAAATGATATTGAGGTTACTAGCATCATTTTTTTCTAAACTGAACAGTTTGCGCGAGAGACACTTCCAAAGTGGTAAAAAGTGTATCCCCCCCCCCCCGTAACTTCTAAAATAAGAGAATGATAAAACTAAAAAAAAATATATACTTAATGTAGACCTCAACCAAAACTATCAACGAAAATTGGTTTGGATGAGATACAGTTAGCAGTTTTTGAGATATAGTACATTTTCAAAAACCGCAAATATAACTTTTCCATTCATACAAATACTATGAAAAACAAAGTTATTTTTATTGTTTGTGTATATTACTTACTAATCTCAATATAATTATATCTCTAATCTATGCTTGCTGCTACGGAACCCTTCATGGGCGAGTCGAACTCGCACTTGGCCGGTTTTTTTTACCTTTCCCGCACTAGTGCATTCTCTTCCCCAAATGTCAAAATAATGTCTATTAAAAAGAAAAACCAACCATGAAGTTTTTACTAAAGAGTTTTTGTGATTCATACAAAAACGTATATTTCTAAAATAATAAAAATAGCTACTAATTTATTTCAATGTCAGATTTAATTGAATGAGTTAGGTAAGGTTTCATTTCATTTCATCTCATTTTGATTTCATTAAAAAATTCTACTGAAGACTAAGCTGTATGGGCGTACGGTTGGCGTCATTTTCCAGAAATTTTCTTTGCGAGTTTAGTTTATTACGTTTTTAATATTTCTTAAATTGCTTCATTTTTTCGTATTAAAAATAGTCGTTCAGTACACGTGCGGAACCGTCATTGCAACTTGTTCCGATTTGTCGGACCTCTTTGCAATGACAGCCTTTTAGCACTTGTAACGAAATAAACTAATATACATATAAATCACCCAATAGTATACCTACTTACATTCATCAAGTCCCTTCATGTATTAGGGGGGCGCCTTTTGCCTTTGCTATTGATAAATTCTCAATGGAAAATTTCGCAATCCCTATAAAACTGATTTGAGAACGGATTGATATAAATTACCCGCTGAAAGTGAGTCACACTGCACACCGTCGTTACAAATGTCTCAAGAACTGTAATGACCTAAGTCTTAATAAAAAACAATTAATACTAAACTAGGTATTAAATATCAATCTATAGACAATAATTACACTCAAACACTTATAAAGCAAGATAAGGACTGCTACCACTCCACTTTGCAGTGATTAGACTGAATGGAACCTCTATGTATTCAAGGTTTTACGATTTTAATAGCTGCTACCCGACCTTTATAAAGTTCCTAACAGTCAAGTTATATCAACATCATCATCTACCTAGTCTTTTCTCATTTTGGTTTGGGTCGGTTCCAATCGAACCGAAGTGAAGTAATATAAGTTGCAAAATACGGATTCGGTTCGTTTACACGTCGGTTCGACGGTTCGTCGGACAGACGAACCGAATCCGTGGCGTAGCGTTTTTATTTGTAACTAGCTGTGCCCGCGACTTCGTTCGCGTGGATGTCGGAACTTAACAATCTATATTTTTAGTGCGAAGCGGTGTTGGAGGATACCGATACAGTCTTTTATATAAGCTATAGTCCCCGCCAAATATGTAAGTCTGGAATAAAGGTCATTGATCTTAATAATGCAACGTTCGAATTTCATACCACCATCGTTCAAACAAAATAAAATATAAGGTCAAGATCGCGTCTTACCACGATGCGTTGCTTTTGGTCGTTCTACATTTTTTCGAATGGTTTTGGAATATTGCAAAATACTGGGGTCAACGTATCTTATTTTATTTTATTCCATACTTATCTGGCGGAACTATAGTGCTTATTTAATATTAACAATATTGTGAACAAATTAACACAGCTGTGAACCATCATTCTGGAGCGTACATAAATATCCTGTCCCATCCTGTCCTGTCCTGTTCCGTCCTATCCCGTCATATTCCGTCCTGTCCCGTCCTGAACCGTCTTGTCCCTTCCTGTCCCGTCCTGTTCCGTCCCGTCCCGTCCCGTTCTGTCCCGTCCTGTCCCGTCCTGTCCCGTACTGTCCCGTCCTGTCCCGTCCTGTCCCGTCCTGTCTCGTCCTGTCCCTTCTTGTCCCGTCCCGTCCCGTCCCTTCAAGTCCCGTCCCGTCCCGTCCCGTCCCGTCCCGTCCCGTCCCGTCCCGTCCCATCCCGTCCCGTCCCGTCCCGTCCCGTCCCGTCCCGTCCCGTCCCGTCCCGTCCCGTCCCGTCCCGTCCAGTCCCATCCCGTCCCGTCCCGTCCCGTCCCGTCACGTCCCGTCCTGTCCCGTTCTGTCCCGTCATGTCCCGTTCTGTTCCGTCCTGTCCCGTACTGTCCCGTCCTGTCCCGTCTTGTCCCGTCCTGTCCCGTCCTGACTATCCTATGATTCCATAAAATCGCTATAATTAAATTACGTTTTTTAAAAGATGTAAACTGATTACGATGAATACAAAAACAATGTTACTTCAATTTAAACACCTCTATTTCAGGTTTTATTTTAACGCCATCTACCGTTTTATCGTTGAAGTACATATGTTTAGATGAATTATTTGAATATGTAGTTTTGCTATTCTAAGCTAGATCGCGCTACTGAACTGCACGTCTTGGTGTGAACTGACCGTAATTTTACTTCCGAAACTCTTTAAATTCAAATTATTTTTGATAGACTGAACCGATTTCGATGAAACAAAAACTAAGTTAAACCTCAAGTTGCGTATAATTTTTGTATATAAACATTGTCAGCATTGAATTCGTAGATTTTACGTGATGTGCGCACAAACAAACAGACAAACAGACAAACCGACAAACAGACAAACAGACAAAAATTTCAAAAATGATGGAAATGGGTTCTGTTACTTATCTTTTCACACGCTGGCTATTTTTTGTTTCAATTTCTTCAATGTACAAAAATGAATTTTCTACAGATTTATTATATGTATAGATGTATGTAATTGTTTGAAGCCTGTCACATAGACTATCGGATCGCTTTCGCTTTTTTATATGACAGGATTCGGTTCGGTTCGCTATCGCCTGTCTTTTTGACAAAGGCCCAGCAATCAGTAAGAAAGATCATCTTCCCTAATTAACCACTCATCTTTGCTTTTAATTTAAAAGGATGTCTTGTATAGTATGTCAATCTTTTAGAAGCACATTCTAAACTGCTGGGTCGTGCTCAGGTGACAGTTGGCAACACATCTACATCTCAATACGAAATAAGATAAGCGAGTTTCTACTATAAGCTAGACTCCACCTCACAGATAACAATCCTCATAATTATTATAATACAGCAACTACAATGCCCACACCTGCCAGACACCGCTTTGTGATAAGCTGGTAAAGACAGGTGCGAATGCAAATACATAATAAAGCAAATTTTCTTCAAGGTTTTCTTAATGATGTAATAACGTGTTTTTGTGACGAAAGGTTCACTGTAGACTGAATGTCTTTCGTTTTGTAGATTGTTCAACAACTTAGCTTTACTTAAAAGCATGTTCTAGACGTAATCCACCGCCCCATCCCAAGGTGATCTTAGAGGGAACTTGGTCCATCCGCGAATTTTGTTTCAATTTGGATTCCATTCGCCGCCGCCGCCGTCTAGATGGATGGCATCAAGCAAGGTCACCTTTGACGGGACATCGCCGTAGGCGCTACTAAAATATTCTAAAATTTGACGAAACCAGGCCTGTCTCACTCCGCGGTGTAGGCATAAAACTGCAAGTAGTTGCGGGGCCATTATGTCGTGGCCCATTCACTACGGCTGCCACGCGCCACCCGTTACGCACGCGCTCCGTCTCCTTAATATTTTTGTTACGTTACGTGTAGTTACGCACAAGTTTCTTGCTTTAGGTGCTTTTGGGAAATTATTAACACGATATTATTATGAAGAAAAAAATACACACATCAAAAGTGTCTAGGGATCAACATATATTTTTGCAATAACTTTTCTCCTGATTGATATTAATTAAAATTTTCTTTAAGGATTCATCAAATAAAGTGTTTTCGTTTGTCACAGTAACGATAAACCAAGTCACCTTTGCATTAATAAAGAAATTTGCCATTTTCCTAATAAAGGGATTTTTGACATTTGAACCACTAACACAAAAGTTCGAAAAAAAGACTGAAATAACAGTTTTCTTTAAAATTTTATTGGGTAACTTAAACAATTAATAATCCGTGTTTCTACCGCGAACACTAACAACACAAGAACATCGGTTTGGCATACTCAAAATGAGTTCATCCAAATCACGCTGTGGAATGGCCGCCCATGTTCGTTGCAACAACAAAAAAAGGTCTTCTTGCGACTGGATACCCTCCATATTCGGCAGAGCTCTTCTCTGTGGCATATCCCATGCATGCTCAATCGGATTCAAGTCTGGTGACTGAGCAGGCCAGGGCAGGACATTGATGTTAGCTGCGGCGAGAGTCTGTCTTACAACTCTTGCGGTGTGCGGTCGTGCATTATCATGCATTAACTGAAATAAGGGACCGATTTGCACTTGTAGAGGAACGATGACGTCTGATACAATCGTCTCAGCATAAATTTGAGCGTTGAGGTTGCCTCTGATCCAAATCAACTCAGTTCTTCCGCCGATCCAAATACCCGCCCATACCATGATGGTTCCACCACTATAAGGATGGACTTCCTGGCAGGATTTTAATCGCTGTTGGCGTCCAGGGGTTCTCCAGTGTCGTATGCGTCTTGTATCCGGTCTCATACCGAAACGAGACTCATCAGAAAAGCACACGAAACGCCATTGTTCTTCTGCCCAATTTCTGTGTTCAAGAGCCCATTGATATCGAATCCTACGATTGTGCATTGCTATAGGTGGTACCCGTAGCGGTCTTCGGGAATGAAGGTTCACTTCATGCAAGCGGTTTCTGACTGTTTGGTCGCTAATTAAGTTCCCTGAAGAGTGATGAAGCCTCACGGCTAACATCATGGCGGTTATTGTTGGAGCTCTTGGAGTTAAGATTTGAATGTATCGGTCTTGTCTCCGTGTGGTGCAGCGATACCGTCCTCCATGGCGCTCAGCCACGGTACCAGTGCTTCGGTAACGTGTCCAAAGTCGACTGATAACACTCTGACTTGTATTCAGAGCTAAAGCCACAGTACGTTGCCGGGAACCAGCTTCTATCATTCCCACGGCTCTGAGCATTTCTTCCCTGCTTAAATGACGTCGCCGCTCCATAATAACGTTGGTTTTAATCAGTAGTAGGGAAACAGTAGCACTAATAATGTCTTCAATGCGTTGTATGTTTTTATAGGGAAAATATTGACAGCTGATTTTCATCTTTTACTCGAATTTGATTCACAGTTCCTGATTCAAATTATGAAATGCACCAAAAAGGATCCATATAAATTTATAAAATCATAAATTTATTACAAAGCCACATCTCAATCTCAAGAAATCCGCATAAAAATGCTTGATCCCTAGACACTTTTGATGTGTGTATATACCTAGTACAATCATATTTAGTAATGATCAACAAAATTATCTCCCTGCTTGTGAAGTATGGGCTTAACTGATCATGATTAGGTAGGTTACAAGTTTAGAAATGAGGCGAGATACTAAGTGGGGGGGGGTGTGAGCCTACTGGACGACCAAGATAAAAAGACGACACTCTCATTCACCTTAAGCTGAGTACTAAGAATTAAGATCGGTAGAAAGTAGAAAGATATTTGCGTTGTTGTTTAAAAGTTCTAACTCAGAAAATGGCCACACTACGCATTCAAGGTCAGCGGTCGTAATTCGCGCGCCACTTTTTTACCTACCTACAAAGACACGCAACGCGGGGCCTGTGACAGTATGCGATAGTAATTGGTCGGTTACTAGGTTGAGTGCAAAATAATAACGACTGGCTATTTTGCCATAGACGATAAAAATCTTTTAAATATTATTCTTTTTTTTTGTAAGATAAATGTTATAGGTAGAAAAGATAATATTATTATAAATATTATTCCTCACGTAAGGTACGAGTACCTACTCGTACCTACTATTAACATTCTGTGCTAACAATCAATAATGTATGTAGTAATCGTTGACGAAACCAAAAAGATAATATAGGCTGATGATAAAAACAAAATTCCTTGAGGAACATAGGTATTTATGGTAATAATGTAATTTAACAAATGCATAAAATACGCATAGGTACCTACCTATTTGTGCCTAAACTCGCAAGTCGCAACCCTATTGAGCTTGACCCATAGTAACCTTTTAACGTCGTTGGCGTCAGATAAACCAACATAAACTCTCGCGCGTAATCATTCAGTACATTTTTGCTTGCGCACGGGAAGTTTAGGCTATTATAAAAGTAGGTGGGCGGTACGGCTGCCAGTTAAAATGTACTTTATTCTCTCGGTTATAGATTTTACATTTGTTTGATTTTTTTTTTGGAGTAGTCCTTCTGTTGTACTATTAAGTATTCTGTGACGAAACTCAACAACCTTAAACACTTGCAGGTATACCTACCATAAATTAAGGGGTTGAGTTGAGGTGTTAATTAAAAAAATCTGAAATATCGTATTTTTCTATTTATAAATAGAAGGCTGTGTACTTACTTCTATAATATTATTCAGATCCTAGCATGATATTAAGTTTCTAACATCACTAAAAATCTGAGTTAAAAACCTATATAACAGGTTTTTAACTCAGGTTTTTAGCTTTCTAATTTACTAAACAAAAGTTTTCATTAAAATATTATTATTATATCATCCCGTAGTGTCCCACTGCTGGGACTCCCTCCACTCTTTCCGCTTCTCACGGCCTTCTACGACCATTCTTCATGAAGCGGTCCAAGTCATCTCGCCACCTCGATTTAAATAATATTAGCTAACATAAATACTTGTTAACGTTATTCAGGGATAGTCTATCTAATATTGAGCGCGGTCACAGTCGCTTTCCACCAGTCGAGAAATTAAACCCATTGCCAAGAAACACATCAACAACTAAACATATCTTCATTAGTTGGTTTATTATGCTTGTCTTTGGTGATTGCATCATTTTCTTGATGACTTTTAAAGTTACGTTTCACTCATGTCTTCCTTTAATAACAAAGGTAATTAATTGAATTATAAAGCTGATGGTATTAGACTCCCTCTATGTTTTAGAAAATATGTGAGAATGTGACAATTTTCGAAAACTTTGAGGCGTTATTTTTCCTCTTGGCTCTATCTAGTCTACTATGTAGCTTACCCTGAATAACTCTGTTCCCTCTAACGTTGAAGAGATTCGGGTTCTAAACAAAATATTGTAACAAAAACAAAAGCCTTCAATCAAAAATAAACAAAACGTAGTTAGTTCTACATCTGTCCATGGCACTTGCCTTGTCGTCGTAACAGCTGATTCTTATTTGCACATTTCTCCGTCGTTGGCAGCGAAGCATAAAAAAGCTATCAAAGCAAAAGTTGCCTTTTATTAGCTTCTAGAAAAAAGGTCCTACCTTCTATAGAAGCGAAGAAAGAAAACTTCACTATCATAAGCTAGAAAATTAACTACATTTTTATTGTTCTTCTAGAGTTTACCAAAGACTACGTTGATCATTGGCCCAGTTATCTGCTGTTCCGGAAAGGTTTAATATAAAAAAGTGGATAAAGAAAAGCTAGACTTAGTCTTAAGTTTTAAATTAAATAAGATGTTATCAAGAAAAATGAACTGAAAGTCGAAGATTTAAGTACCGTTAAACATCTTTTGAACACTTGTCTAAAAAAACTCCAAAACGACATTTGGCTTTGATATAAGGGTCGTTTTGCAGTTACTATTTTCACAACTGTTCAACAGATGTTTAACTTTTTGTGGTACAACAGTAACTGTCTAACGTTCATTGAGCGTTTCTTAACCAGACTATTACGAATATTTTGTAAATATAATAATGCTATCAGGAAGATTTTCTGCAATAATTAAATAAGTAGATACACATTCTTCTACCCTTGACAGGGATGATTTGGCACAAGTTCAACGCCGTTTATGAAACAAAATCTCCTTTTCAAGTTACGAGATTAATTCTAGTGTTTAAATAAACTCAGTCACTCCATGCGGCTTAGCTAGGACAATGCTTAAAGTCTTAAACTTTCTTATTAACTGCATCTGGATCGGGTAATTGAGTCATCTCTACGCCATTTCAATTGACAGACGCGTTTTATAATAAAGAGGTATTTGTTCGTATATAGTCGGTAGATGATGTCCGGAATTACTGGAGAAATATAAAAAATAGTAGCCACATTATTCCTGAGTGACAGGCTAAAGTATTTATTTATTATCATGCATAAATGCTCCGAGCTATTATAATTTTTGTTTGTCAAGTCAGATGGCGAAAAGTGGTTACATTATGATGAACATCGTATAATTATTATCCACTATTCGCCCTCCTTCACTGTCGAGAACTTACATAAAAATATGGTTGTCCCAAGAAACCTTACAAAAAAGAGAGAAAAACGGTATAATAAGGATTGTAATTTTTATTGCCCCTCCTTTACAGAAACCTTATCAATATTTTAGCCCCACGAAATCGAACATAAATCAGATTCCCCACAAATTCACCAAAACTTGCAACAAAAAGAATTTTGTCGTAACTCTTTATTAAAGTTTATCATACGAGTATTTCTATTGTTTTGAAAGCCTTGCTGTGTAGTTTATATTTTTTTTGAGTTGGTCATCATGACAAATGTAATCAACGGGTATATAAGGTTTTTCAGACTTCATGTCTGCTAAAAATCGGAAGAATTTCAGTTAAAAAAAAAGAAAAGATCCGACGAATTGAGAACCTCCTCCTTTTTTTGAAGTCGGTTAAAAAGAAAGTATTAGTTTAAGGCATCAACATTTTATAAACTTCTAAACAAAATGGTGTTTAAGCTAAATCGCATTACGTTACATAGTGCATTTAGTTTTCCGCCGACAATGTTACCAACATCACAGCTACCATTTTATATTTGAAGTAAACATTTTGAACAAACAGCAATCAAGTGGGATACTGGTATTTGATACGCGCACGAGCCAACTACTTTATATTCAGTTGAAACTTTGAAAGGGGCTCAGTATCGAGTATGTTTTTTTTTTAATTAAAAAAAGTATTGTTTAGACTCGAGACTATTTTGATACTGTTGCCCGTTGAAACATCTGCATTTGGAAGGATTTTCATTAACTGAAGAGAAACATACGGTGGACTAGATAAAATAGGTTCAAACTGTGTAAATTATTCCTTTAATTTGGACTATTACTGTGTCAGTCAGTCTCTACCGCAACGTCCGCAACAAATTTGGGGTTCCTACAATCAACTGCTAAACAAAGGCCTTAAGACCACCACGCAGAACATCAATCCACCCTTGGTATCTATTCTGTTGCCCGTGATACATTCAAATACTCATGGGGGAAGATTTTAGCGATAGCTGCGCTTTGTTTAGACCAGTGGAACTGCTGGAACTTATATGGTGGACACAATCTCTTTCGTCCGAAAATGGAATTGGAATAGGGGAATTATTCTTTATTCATTTTTTTACCTCATTATGTACATTTTTAAATATTTTCACAAAATTAAAAGAAATATAATAAAAAACATTTAAAAATATAAATAATAGTGGCCCACCGGTTTCGGGAACAGGGTCCAAGCTAATAGGGGAATTTATTATTATGTAATTTCAAAGCATACTATACTTACGAAATATTACCAATAAAATTCAGACATACTGGCAATTTTGCGGTGATGTTCAAGAATTTGAAGCTTAACCCTAATATTTGGCCGCACTAACGGTAAATGCCGTTGATTATCGCGATGACGGACGTGTATTATGAACATTAACAAAAAGTTAAACATACGGTCAAAACTTTTCTAAAAAAAAAGTGTAACTGCAAAACGACCTCTAAATCAACGACAAATGCCGACACTTTTTTTAGACAAGTGTTCAACAGATGTTTAACTTTTCGTAGTAACATTTCCCGTTAGTGTGGTCCTGGCATTAGAGATAGGTACGTTGTCACTGGTGTAGTCATCAAGTATGCAGCAGTTAGGGCACGTGGCGCAAAATAGAACGCCGCCGCCGGGATGCCGCCCGCTTGTATAACTACATCTGAAGAAGTATTTAAGCCATCCATAGACCCTCATCTGTGAACTTTTCAGTAATTATTTCATTCAGACTTACAAAATTATTATATTTTTATATTATTATATATTATAATTCCTGAATAGTACATACATACATTGCATAAAACAAATAACTTAGTATTATATAATAAATTAATGAACAAGTACCTATAATAATCGTAAAATACATGAATACTTTAATTTATAGCATAGGTTAGGTGTTAATAGCATTGTAAATTTTACAGGTATAAATAATAGTTTCTAACTTTATACATACCTGCTATTAACTTACAGATTGAATTCATGTGTTCAACACAGAGCTTGGGCGATTCACCCACTGGCGACGCGATCCGCGGACGAGCGGATCAGCAGAATACGCGCGTGAATAATAATTATACGCACGATACTGCGAAGCTCAGGAATATGCTAGCGAGGCGCGCTCCTGCAGAGCGTTACCTTCTCGGTGTCACGGACAAGGCGTGTTTTCTATACCTACTAATTAAAGAACTATCAAACAATATTAAAATCTGAAACCTCGCGCTAGATGGAGCGCAAAATAATGTGCTGACTGACTGCTTTAGGAATACGGTATGATGGGACGTGAGAGCCCGAGCTTATACAGTACCTATACCTAATACTTTACAGTACCTCTCAAAATAATGTGCTGACTGACTGCCTTAGGAATACGGTATGATGTGGGACTTGAGAGCCCGAGCATAAATACAGTACCTATACCTAGTACCTTACAGTACCTCTCGCTTTAAGCCGCTAGTTTGGTCTTAGAAATCATGGTTGTGACGGACCTATAACAAGTTTTTAGATTATACGGTAAATAAACTGTAGTTTTCAAAGCAACCATTACACGACAATTAATGATGTTTATTAACCGTTTACAATAATAATAATTGGTAAACTTGTCATAAATTGACAACATTTATTATTAACTGACCCCGACCATTTTAAGACTTTTATTTATGCTTCTCATAAGTATCATCAACCCGCACTGGGCCCGCGTGGTGGATTATGGCCCACTCCCTCTCACAGAGAGAAGGCCTGTATGCCAGCAGTGGGAAAATTAATAGACTGATGATGATGATAAGTATCATCCAGCCATCAGACAAAAACTTTATGGCAAGTTTTAGTAACAACAACCCAATAGCACTATAATAGATTGCCTTCACTACATAATCCTTTACTACAGCTGTACTTTTCTTTCATTACTATATTTCGTTGAAATTGCACTGTGCAATTTCTTACATACTTCTGTTATATTTTTTACATTTTTATCAATCATCAATACCAAACAGTAACTGTGTTCTGTATGCAACGCAGTTTTATCGTAGCAATGTAACAGTCTAGTATGTATGTTTCTATCATTATCTGTGCTGCGGCCGCTCCAAGACCACTTAGGAGTACATGGAGACAAAAATAGTACAGTAATAGAAAGTTTTATCTGTATTGTAGTAATTATAGAGTACTTATTGAATGGTGCCTAAATCATTTTTATTGGTGCATGAGACTTCAATTAATTACTCAACTAGTGCATCTAAAAACACCACTTTAGCAATGCTGTTATCTCCCAAGTAGTCATGGGTGGAGAAATTCCTAGTGTAGGGCAATGTGTAAAAAAAAAGCAACTAGGTAATATTCCATTTCATGATTTTTATCACAATGCATATTACGATGTTGCTAAAGTGGCTTTTTTAGACTCACAGGCTGCAACTCTGTCGTCATGACAACAGTATTCAATCGCTACCAAATTGAATTCTAAATTAAATTCTATTCCGAAGTCAAGTCTGATTGTCCCTTTCGCTCCATCCAGTGCAGCCGAACTCATTTTATGATTTTACAACCAAATAAATTACATGAGGCCTGTGTCCCAACAGTGGGAACATTGAAGGCTGATGATGATGATGATGATTATGAAATTACATGAATTAGTGAGCTTGCTCATGACGCGATTCGCGCAATTTACATTTTTTTTCATTACTCATACTCTGAAAATAGGTCATTATATGTCTGAACCGTTTGAAAGTTATCCATTGCAGGCCTAGGGAGAATCGCTTTCAACTGACAGCTGCCAAATTTAAGAAAATAAACCTAGTTTTGACATTTCTGTTGAACCATATTGTGACTTTTTATAGGTAAGTACAGCCACTAAATTACAGCGTGATTAAAATTAAATAACATAAAATTAAGTAATAATATTACGGATTTAACATAAGATAGCTTTCGGCAAAATCTTGGCCCATTTTTAAATAACATGAAAAATACTGGCTGTACAGGTGGACGACCACAGACAAAAATAAAAAAAAAACTAAGCGGGAAGGCGACAATTCGATCAACACTCATTTTTTCTAGAGCTTAATATTTATGTTTTTATTTTTACTTTCCTCGTATTCGTAATGAAAAGCACAGTGTTCACCTTTGGGTAAATTACTTATTTAGTCCTTCGAACTATTAGCGCCAACGACCATACATAACTAGACTCCTAATCACAGGCGACCGATGTCTGTCAACACATTAGGTAAGAAAATCTTATAACCGTCGTGACTCGACCACTCCTGTGAGTCCCCGTGTCGCACTGACCTTGAGTTAGCCAATCAGAACGCAGTATTAGCCAATCAGAACGCAGTACCCCGTCTCCCTCGCTTACGTTGTACCTCAGCGACTTGACAGAATAATTTTCTTTAGTCAGATCGTGTATGAGGCGTCTAGTTTTATATGGTCGTTGATTAGCGCCGTCACTACGTTACGGGTACCAAACCCCGTCTCGGGACTGAAATAAGTAACTTTCACCTCTCGGATAAGAATGTACTATTACTAACTAAAAGTGAAAATCGTCCTTGTTTCTACAATGTAACGTTGCAATTCGACTGACTTATTTCGTCATGGTGAGTGTGTTTTGTTTTTCATCTACCCGTAGATAACCGCACGTTTTATGTCATTTATGTCGTAGTGGTAAGGATGATTTTCACTTGTAATTGAAATCGGTTGAATTGGGTCGCATCGCGTCATCATCAGCAAGCGCGTTTAGTTTAACTTAATTTAATCCCTAGGCTTGAAAACTTTATCGTAACAAGTAGAAAATAGCTTCTCTATCAAAAAAGTTTTTAATTTACTCCATACTACCTGGGACATACCGCTGGCGCATTAATAATCGTACTCACAATAAAATTGTTGTGATCATTCCCAAGCCACTTGAGCAGTTAGAAATAGAACTTTCCATGTATATTTTATTACCCAAGGTTCGTTTAACTTTTATAAAGGTCTTAGAAAATAGATTTATCCTTGCCTCTATTCTGAAAAAGTAATTTGTACTGTTTTGCCGTCCTTCAACTGACATTTCGGCATTTTCTGAGGCTATTTTTATCAGAAAAAAAAACGTTCTATCGATCCGTCTGATTACGGTTTCAATAGCTTTTATGGTTTTCGAGTTATGAAGAAAAGAAATGCCGTTAAAAGCACAATTCATATAGCATATTGCAATGTCACATAACTACGTTTTAGCGTAGGTTTAACGCTAAGTATGTGACATTGCAAACCTACATATGTAATACGCAACTAAGGCTCCTAGCTAAATTGTCTTTATTTAAGATTCCTATTCATAAACCTGACCGGACTTACGACAGAGAGCCAGTTTGGTTTCCGCAGGGAGCTCTCGACGGTGGACGCCATCATGCGCCTGAGAGCCCTCACGACGCGCGACGGGGGATGCAGTAGCAAAAAGTGATTTTGGTATAAATACCACTCTAGTTAATGGACAGCAGTGTTAGAGTAGTAAAATTTTCAGTTATTCAAAGAAATACAATCGTATAAATCCTACAAGCAATATTTAAGTACCTACCTACCTAAAATTTAAAAAAATCCGTTCCATGTTTGTTGAATTATGTAATTACTAAAAATAATTAAAAATTAATTTCGTTATAATAATAGTATGGTCCAGATCAATTCGGTTGACTTTTGATATTCAGAAAACAATGACTGAAGTTACAGTATAAAATTGCCACCTAAGTACATGTATAAAACTGCGAACTGTAGTTTTAACTTAAACGCGTTAAAAGAGATAACACGTAATGATAATTGGTTAATCCCTTTCAACACATTTAAGTTCTTCTATTTAACACCAAGAAGGAATAAACTTAGAATCTGTTTCCATTTGAAGCACATCTTGAAACTTATTCAATTTAATGACGGCTAAGCTCGCTGGCTTTCAATTGGCAGTAACTTTCTGTTAAACAAGCTGACTCCTTGACAAAGTTATTTACAATTATTCTAAATTATACATAAAGATTGAAATTAAATAGTCTGAACTTGGTCTGAATGTAAATCGCATAATAATACTGGCAGCAATTTATAGGATTAGCCATAAATACTCAAAAAGAATAAAATGCACAATGTGAACATGTGAACAAAATCAAGCCCCCGAAATTCAAATTCGTTCCAAATTCGAATCCATTGCCAATATTGTTGTTTGTTACCATTTTTGTTTTCTTTTTAGAACGCATACAGGGCTTCCATGAAACTTGTGCTAATAACGTTAAAACTTAATTTAAGTTAATTTAAACTGGAAAAACAAACCTAAGCTAAAACCGTTTGAACTTTACCGTTCAGCGTTGGGATGAAAAAGCCGTAGAAAGTCAAGGTACTGTGTAATATTTAGTTCTATAATAAATAATAAAAGCATAATTTGAAAGGGCTTTTTAACGTGTCATTGCGTCGTTGTCGAGAAAATTTCGAAGATTGGTAAAGTAATGGTGCATCTAAATACATAAAACATAATAATTAGGCTATGCGCGCACTGTGAAATTAAAATTTAATCGTTGCGATTAAATAATGCGAAACGAAATCGCAAACTAGTTCGTGAAATCACAAACAATTTATTTTTGCAGTGCGCGGATTGTAGTAGTTTTCTGTTGTTCGCAGATAGACGTTTTTTTTCGCAACGATTTATTTTCATAGCGCGAGCTTAGCCTTTTTTTTTTTTTTTTTTTTCGTGGTAAAATCATCAAATGAGTCCTCCCAGCCCCGGGCAGGGCGGGAGGGACTGTCAGACTTGTACTGACTAAAATCCACGGTGTCCTTCGGTAGCCCTTTTGCGTACCGGAGTTGCGGTATACGTATGTCCCGCGACCCCGGCAAGGCTGTGGCCCTCTAAAGGGGGGCCCCCGTCATTGTGCTGACGCTCTTTGAGGCGCGCGTGGAACACAACGCGCCGTCGACCCGGGCATGGTCCATGGTCGGACAGCGAGTTGCGCGAGCTTAGCCTTAGCCTTAGGCACTGCGAGTACTGTGTGTATCACTTAAAAACGGCAGATTCTGTACCTAGACGTTTAAATTGCGATCATAAAATTATCAAGATAAGGTTTATTATTATGAGAATTTTTCAATGACATTCATTCCAAAAATCAAGATACGATGGTATGCACTTTTAAAAAAGTATGCACAGTTGTTAAAAAAAAAGAACTACCTAAGTGATTTCGTGTTGACAACTATTAAGTATTCTGTGGTGTTGATTGAAACGAACCATAAATTCGACAATAAAATTGGAGTTTATACGAAATTCAGTTCCAATCCAGATTTATCTCTTCAGCCCGTCAGACTGTACAGCTAAAATTTGAGCACAATTATGTATTGAAAGTCAGCTAATAGTTGTGTAAATGTTGGCTTTTAAATTATATAAAGAAGCTAAGACTCATAAGTTTTTCCTAGTACCTATTATGGCTGTAAATTCGCAATAGTCGATTAAAAGGTTTTACTGAAAGGTTACTTATTTGGTATATCACATTTAATGAAACTAAGTAGTTGGGTAACTTATCTAGTTGTAGAACATAATCGTGTGAACATCATTTCCTAAATTAAATCAGGATGCGTTAACTAGTGAGTTAGTGTGTAAGCGTTATTATATTGACGAACCCAGAACAATACAATGTAACCTGTTCGACTAACAGGATGTTTCGATATACAAAACTCATGAATTGTAAACTTTCAATTAAGCTATTCCTAGATACTAGTTCATGTTCTTAATACATGCATAACTGACCGAAATTTTTAGAGAAGGAACTGATCGTAACGGGAAAACTTATCTATCGGATAACAGACAAGATCCGACGACAAGATACAAATAAACGAAACAATCTGGATAATCAATAGGAAGATGAAAATAAACATGATTTCGCTATGCAATTGATCAATTTAGCAGACAACCATAATGAGTGTATGTGTGAGGGGAATGTAGATTAGTTCAGTGATTTTTTGCTCGTGATGTCCAAAGCCCGGAGTAGGTAAATTGAATTGGGGTCAATAATACGTATACATTAATAAATAATTATGGACATGCTTCCGGGATTTCAGGTTTCCGGGATTTTAAAGAGATTTTTCCGGAATTTTAAAATTGTTAGGAACATGTAGGATGAAGGATGATGATGTAGGATGAGAAGTACTTTTCAAAAAAGCAGAGTTATAGTTAGTGGAAACTTTAAAATTTTTCAGGATAAAAATGACCAGGGTATAAGCGATCTTTATTTCAAATTTCAGCCAAATCGCTTCAGCTTTTTTATGTGAAATAGCAGCAAACACCCAAACTTACAAACTTTTTAATTTAACATTCCAACAAAGGTGAATGAATTTTTAAAATCGTTCCAATAGTTTTTTTATCCATTACAAAAATACAAATCATTCCTCTTTATAAAAATATTTAATCCAATTCCGTAAGTACTGAAATGTAATCCCGGGAAAAAGGCTTATCCATGTTAAGATTTCTATGACTGTTCGTGATACAAGTACATAAAATTAATGTATACCTACTCCGGGCTTTGGTGATGACATTTGTTATTCATTTTCTTTCGCAGGGAGAACCCTCGGGAGGTCCGCAATAGAGCGGAGAAGATGAGGAGAGACAGACTGAATCAGTCCGTCGCGGAGTTGGCATCAATGGTGCCTCCCGTGGTGGCTGCCAGAAGGAAGATTGACAAAACCACAGTTTTAAGACTCACGGCACACTACTTGCGAGCACACCAATATGGTAAGTACAGTGCGATTTGTTGTCACTTTATTTGACTAAAGGCTGTGCCAGAGGACTAGTTCCTTCTTTGGCCAAACGCTGCCAGTCTTATACGAGCACGTTTCTGGATGATAGCGATTTGGAGGAGTACTTAGGCATAACTGACTTTTGTCTTTTATTTCAATTCCCGCACAGATATGCTGCAAAAAACAAAAGAAGAACAAGTCAGCGTTCCTTAAATAAAGGGGTATTACACCTTGCTAAATTCAGGATCCGATATTTAGGATAAGAAATTTAGTCGCCTAAGCTCAAAATTGCACGTACTAAAATATCGTGTCCTATTTAGGATGCTACTCATCCTAAATGTTATTGAATTTTCCCGAATCGGGACGTCCTAAATATCGGGTTCTAAATTTAGGAAGGTGTATTAGCCCCCATAAACTCTCTTTGCTTTCACAAACTGTGATAGCGATTAACTAGTCAAGAGTTTAGAAGTTTAGTTTTTCTAGCTTCTTCAGTTCGCAAAGGAAATATCGCGTTCACGAGTCACGGATAAACATCGCTTTTCTTCATAAATAAGCTTCTAGTAATGTGAGATAAGAGCTTTGTTTACTTGAATAAATGGAACTCTACAGCAGAACTTTTTGCAGAAGTTCTACACCCTATCTATTTGAATTTCTTATTTTATCGGTATTCCCTTTGTTGATGTCTTCTCGTCAGCTCGCAGACTCGTGTTTCATTCTCACCTTATGGATTAATGTGACGCAATTGAGTGATCTAGTTCTACGCTTTAATTTGCTAATATTTTCTAGTTTCACCACATTCCATACAGTAATTGTTATGTGTTGGAATGCAAGCTCCACCCATACCAATTACGATAGGCATATACGACTAAATTGAAGAGTTGTCGAGTGCACTATGATTTTGTTGGAACAATGATCAATATCTTTGGTAGGATAATAGACGGACGATGCAGGTGCGCACATTTTGTTGTATCATGTTATTACTCGCATGTCATTTTCCACATACGAGCGTATAACTTTGATAAAATAAGGAGACAGCGGTGAATTATCGGAATGTTTACGTCCATATAATGTAGTCGTGTTCGTGAATTAATAACAGTAGATTTTCTACAAACTTAAGTTTTAGATTGTCGTCGATTTTCATAATATTACAAAGAATTTTTAATTCAAAACTAACCACATGCCATTGTAGGATTAAACTCCCTTGTTTTCATAAACGTATTATTTTGTACTCGTAGGTAAGTATAACAATAAAATTTATCTTGTTGTCTTGACCTAGGTACACTACCTAAAGTACGTAATAAAGAATAAAACCATAAAACTGACAATCATTTATAATGTATCTACATACCTATTTATTGCGCAGAACAGCTATCTCTATATACATAAGTACCTACTATTTGCAACATAGGTAATTAGGTATAAACACTGAGTCACCAAATTAGAATATTTATTACATTATTAAAAGTAAGAAGTGGGGTAGCCAAGTATCGTTTAAAGATATAGGAGCAATAACAACAACAAAGTCAGCTAAGAAACTACTTAGCATCCACAAATGGGTTCAAGGTAGGACTTAATATTGATGAAACTTATGTATAAACATGAGCTATGCCTTACCCTAGACGTAGGTAAGTAAGTACTATATCGATTTTCTGACGTGAAAGTGCAATTTGTATTAGGCTACATTGTAGTGGCGTCGTTTTCTACAATGTGACACTTGTCCGCCCAGATATTTGTAGTTCTAATAAATTGGATCGAGATCGTTCTCGATTAGGGGAGTCTCAAGTCGATGATTTGAAAACTGCCATTACAATGTACGGTGGCCTGAGGATCCGTCGGTTACTGGACGCAGCCAATAAACTAGTGCGAAGTGCAAATCTATTCATAGTAGCGCGGCTCACACATTCGTGTCACTATTACTAACATTCATTTCATTAACCACGCTTTACATAATAATACGTGTGGTATGTTATCTGTGCCACTACTCTAATTTTTATTCTTCGTATTATTAAATATTATGATAGGGACTTACTTGAAATGCATTGAAAATATTGCGTCATCTACCTACCATTTTTTTGCCATTAAATGGTTGATATAAGTTGTTATTGTTAAGTCATTTGATTATACTCGTTAATACATTCTTTTGCTTTAAGTATATTTATGTGCGTGTGGTAGGAAGTAAAAAGCTATAAACCAATTGAATGCAGTAAAAATAATGGTGCTTAACAAAACATTTCCATATTAACTAGGATTTAGTGCAATTTATTAGTTACTGCAACGTAACATATTTGTCTATCAATATAAAATCCGGTCGTGTATAGTAACGTGAGTGCGCCCGCGCACGTGTGGCGCCATGCTCCTTCGCTAAAGGCGTCAACACACTGCATTGCGAATTCAGTTATTTTAGTTTCAATGTCAGCGAGACAGCGTGAACATGTCATTACGCGGTGGCGTAATGAAGCCATAACCTTATACAACATGAGAACATCACATTTTAAAATTATATTGTGTTTACGATTCTACTAAAATGGTTGAAGCTGAAAACATGTGACAATCAACGTTGTTTGTTGAGCTTGGTATAATATGTTTAATTTGTTATTAGATAGGGTAATATATGCAATGAAACACTGTTATCTTTTAGATAACAATTTCTTTCTTCGATTCAATTTATATCAAGACTCAAGGGACTTTAAGTTGGATTATACACTTTGTGTCATGTGTCGTGGGGTGATTATCGGCCACTGTAGACTCGAACTTACAGACGGTGAGCAAATGGGCAGCTCGTCGTCCGACAAGGAACAAGCCCGCCGTGTTACGTCATGCTCCCTGGCGAAACCAACTTTGCTATAACAAGTATAAGTTACATGAACATTTCTATGAATGAAATGACTATAAAATTCTAGTCCTAGGTATTAAGAAAAAGTTGATTGGAATGTAAAGTACTTATAATTGAAGGAACAGAGTAGGTGTTAGATAGTACGAGCCTGACACTCCCTCTCAACCTAGAGTGGGAGGAATCAGTTGATGATTTCCCACATATTTTGCTGGTGTATTTTTATAAATGACCGTCCAAAAGAAAACACCATTTTTGGAGAATGTTATTATTAAATATTTTGTTGCAATAAAACATAAAATATTTTATTGTCACAACAGTTTTCATTAGGTCCACGATTCCACCGCATGTTCCAGTATTTGCTTTCTTTATTAATTACACAAAAATAGATTCATTGATTCCCTTTCATCAGTTTGCGTGGGCTTGTTTGTCGAAGCAATATTCAATTTCAATTGTAAATAATTGAATTGTCGGTTCAAAGTTTATTTTTGCAAAAATAATTGAAACTTGGAACAATGCGGTTCGATTGACAACAGGAACATAGTTCGACAGAACATAATATTGATAGTTTGGAGCTTTACAGTGGGCTTGCTGTCAAAGCGCGCATTTTTAGTTTCAGCCGTGAATTTGTTATAGATTCTCAATAAAATCAGTTGAACTTGCAATATGTTTTATTTAGTTTTGTTGTTGGTGATTTAGTCAAAAATATGATGTAGTTTTCCAATGTTATAATTTATATACACGCACAAAAAAGACGTCGCGTCCATGTTAGTTATCCCACACCTACATACTTATTTCTAATAATCATTTATAATGAACTTTATGTTTTATTTAAATATTTATCTTCTACGAGTCTTTCTTACTTTAACACGGAGGCAAAACAGGGTGGGTGGAGCTGAAGGAAATGTCAGAGTACTGACTAAAAACCATGGTGTTCCTGCAATAGCCCTTTACGTTCCAGGGTCACGGTTAACTATTTAAACAGTCTCTCGACCTTGAGATTAGACCTTCACTTAGATGTGAACCGACTGATTCCCGTCTTGATGTTCAAAGGAAACGCATTGCAATGTCTACTAACTACCCTTTCACAGACGGCTATACGTTACGACAGTACCTCTAACTGATCTAGGTATAAGAAATAAATGCTATAGGCGAATAAAACTGAAGAATAAAAGAGTAGTGAGAAGGCCATCTCGGAAGATAATCAATTGGAATATTAAATTCCTAATTGAATAACACAACTAAAAGGTCCAATATGATAGGCCAAAACAACCTCTATACCTACATTTAAAAATATCACGTTTGCATATTATGATAATGATGAATTTTGTTCTTACAGTGTTCGGCGAATCGATAGACTCTTCACCGCAGCAGTTTAGTCCTGGTTCGATCATGAAGGTGCAGAACCTGTTCAACGGCTTCCTGATCACAACCACATACAGAGGCATCATTGTCGTCGTCTCACAAAATGTCAATCAATATCTTGGATATACAGAGGTAAGATTTATTTCAATTTATCCAAAAAATTGGCGTAAGTTAGGTATAAAAGGGTCGTTCATCGTGATTCTTTGAATGATTCATAATATGGCCAAAATGTACTTTCACTTTCAGTTCTGCTACTAATGTTCTTATAAAAATACGTATATAATTTATCTTATACTTACTGACCTATCTATTTACTTGCTTAGGTAATGCTCTATTCTTGTTAAAAAATGCATGCGAATTTTATTCGCTTTCTTTATCAACTCACTTAACAACACCAAACACAATATTTGAACTAAGGCGAAACAGCACAAAGATAACAATTTCTATCATAAATGATGTAATTAATATAAACATTAAAGAAAAAAAAAACACGTCGTCGTCAGTACCTAATAGCTTTATTTGACACTTATTACATTTATTTCTCTTTTGTCCAAAAATTACCGGGCCCCTTGCCTGAATCAGTTTTTGAAAAATGAACTGAAATTGCTATAAAAATCGGGTGTTGTGTTCATGTTCCAGTATTTGTATATTCTAGATATCAAACTTAAGCCTCCTACAGACACACGCGATTAATCGCGCGGGGCGACATGTCGCGGTCCATTCGCAGTATTTTTAGAGTGGAAATTAGCTTGGCTCATTGTCGCAGCGCGATTAATCGCGTGTGTCTGCAGGAGCGTTTATATAATATCAATGACATTGTCTCCAACAGCTTGACTTACTCGGACAAAACCTTCTCACAATAACACATGAAGGAGACCGAGCTATGCTGCGCGAACAGCTTATGCCAAGGACCCAAAACTTGGGTCCTAACGGAGAACTGCTGATACCTGACGAACCTGATGCTATTCGCAAAGTCAAAGAGGCTTTGGCTAACGAGAAACGGCGATTTATCATAAGGTTGGTGACTATCTAGTAAGTGATGGAACTTTCTTCGCTACAGGTGGTAGGCTACGTAGGCAATAAAGTGTCGTTCAGTATCTTTACTGTACTTCCTAATGCAGCTTTTATTATTTTTGCATAATGTGCCACACGTCAACTTTACTTAACGCCACACGACCAGCCACGTACTGGGTGACCCTACTCTACCCGATAGTACAGGTCACATAAGGCTCAACCTGCACAGTTTAGAGGTTTCATGGTAATAATTTGAACTGTGTTTTTATAAAATATACCCTTCAGCGAAAGTATGGAAATGCCTATGCATTATCATTGGCAGGGAGCGAATTGTAGAATTTAATAAAGCTGCCACTGCGAATTTCCATTTAACTCACCATACAACACAGTTATCATAATTATAAAGTTTGAAAAACGGGAAATAAATCTTCCGTCTACTTTACAGGACGCCAAAGATTTTGAAATGACGTTCGTCGTCCACTTATGAAGATTTTCTCACTCGGAAAATTTTTTGATCAGTGTCGAGTTTGTCTTTATTTGATAACTTTAATTTAGAATACCCAAGTGTGAACGCAGGTAGTTTTTAATTGCATAAAATATCTATAATGGGAAAGAATATTACGGGGAAATCATGAAACTCAAATCGTTATTTCCTTAGCGTAGATAAAAAGTAACTAGTGGCATTTTCTAACAGAAACAAAAGAGGAGTTAAAATATTCTGGAATGAGTATGAATGTCAAACCCTTAAAAGAATTCACATAAATGTTACGAAAATACGAAGAATGGCGCAATCTTATCCCTCTTTTTATTTGAAGTCTATTGTTTTGATTCCTGGGCCCTGATTGGTGGCTTACTTAGCTGAAGCCAAATATTTTTGAGGTAGCTGTGGTTCGTAAAGGAAAGATTTCCATAATGGTAAATCATAAAGCCATCCTTGGCATTATAGCTTCTGAGCTCAACGAGGAACGTTCTCAAAACAGTTTAATAGCATTTTCTAAACAAATTAAACATGAAGATTTAATTAAAGTAACGTGGAAAAAAAAGAAAAGTCATTCAGAATCATGTGTAAGTGTTATGTATTTAAGACTGGTGTTATCTTCTTGTAATTTTAAAAACTGTCTTATTTTTTTCGTCATCTTCGTAAATATTTTCAGCAATTATGAGATTTAATCATTTCTGTTCGTTTATTACTGTTCACCTAAATATGCCACATACCTAATCATAATTTGATCCAAACTGCAGTTGTATTTAATTTAGTTCGTGTACACTCAACTGGCAGAGCTTTGCTGTGTTTCTCATGTTTCTCATTTTTTGCACTGCGAAAAAGACTTAAAGCTGGCGACTGCTGAAGCGATCTTTTTCATTTTCAAAATAACTTTCTTCTTTAGGTACATCGATGTTTCCGCGATTGTAGTATTGTGTATGCTGAGCTTTTTTTTAAACTTTGGCAGGCTCAAGAAGTTGGGCCAGCGATCTGAGCCGAGCCAGTACGTAACATGCCACGTGGAAGGCACGCTGAGGAAGTCAGATCGGGCATGCCGCAGCTACAGCCGCTGTTGCCAGGTCGTGCGCCGCGCGCGCGCCCGCTCCGAGAATCCATGCTCAAGCGGGAATGATGTTGTAAGTACCTTTCCTTACCCGTAGCTTTCAATCTTGGCAGCCTTCTCTTATACAGAAGGTATCGACGAGTGTTAGTGATCTGAGCACTGATTTTCTAGTCGGTAAAGACAGTCTAGTTCCAATGTTACAAGTCAGTGGGACTTAGGCATTTTTTTAATAAATCAGGTCAGGCTTCAGATTAAGCGGAGAGACATGAGGCGAAAAATGAATTTAGTCTCTAAAACAATGTTGTCATAGTTAAAAGTAATGTTTTAATGATAGAGGTAACTATGGCGATAAAAGCGAAAGAGTAATCCCAGATGTAGAAGTTTGCTTTGTCCCACTAAGAAGGTAAGTGTCGGTACCACAGCATAAGTTCCTTTTATGAATGGAGGTTTCTCACTTATCCAAGTTCTATTTATTTTTACCAAGTTTCACTGAACATGAAACTACTAACTTAGCTAGGTGATTATGTAAAAGCCATACTTCAAAGTGACGCAACAGGTAGGTGTCGGGCTTCGAAGTAAATCGAGAGCATTCGCTGGGATATTGACACCACCTTTTGATACTTATTGCTCACTGTTGCAAGGAAATAGCTTTGCAATGGCACTTTGTTGCAAAACGATCTTTATGGTAATGACATTACTTGAGGAAGTTTTTGATGGTACTGAATCGATATCGTATTCTTCCGAAGTCCAAGGCCTAGATATATTAAGAACGTTTTTATTTTAAGCTATGTTAAACCACAGATAATATAGTTAAACTAAACTAGTCTTTATTTTAGGCTATGTTAGGTGACTTTCGGAACTGAATGATATATCCTAAACATTTGCAAACGAATCCTTCTCTAAGACTTTCCTAACACTAGTCACACTTCATCTCATTTACAACACACGTCAAATTACTATTTTCCTGTCTTTGTTATGTGCGCGTATCAGAATTATTTTAAATGTTTTTATCTACTCTCATATCGTTAAATTCAAAATACAAAACTCAAAAAATGTAACCGCCTTCAAAAACAACCATAAAAAACGGTAAAAAAACCTACAAAATAACTTTTCTTTCGGAAGTCGGTGTCTTTGTTTTCTTTATTTTATTGTCTTTTTTTTGCCACCGACTTCCGAAAGAAAAGTTATTTTGTAGGTTTTTTTCCCGTTTTTTATGGTTGTTTTTGAAGGCGGTTACATTTTTTTTTGAAAAAGTTTTTATTTTACTCTTTTTAGTTTAAATATTCAACCCGAATTCTTGTCAAATACAACATATGCACTAGAATTTTGTAATCCATAACACCGGTAATAACATCGCTCATGTACACAATAAGCTAATAAAATTCCCTATCTCAAAAACTACTGAACCGATTTTGATGAAACTTGCAATATTCCCTAAGTTAAATGATACCTAGTACAACAAAAAAAAGAATTACTTAAATCGGACTTGTAGTTCCAGAGATATGCGAACTCAAACTAAATCAGTGGATGCCTACTCCTTACTATTAAGGAGTTCAACCTTCCTTCATCAGCTCAGCTACATGAAATTATGATCACCATACGCAAGTACTTAAATTACTTCATAAAATTTGCGAAAAATGGTGTGTCGGCCTATAAAATTAGAGGGTTGCCCTCGATTTCTCCAGGATCCAATCATCAGATCCCAACTTGGTGACTATGGGACCACCTCAGAAGTACCTCCTTTCGAACAAAAAAAGAATTTTAAAAATCGGTCCACAATTGGCGGAGTAATCGCGTAACAAATATACAAAAAAAAAAAAAAAAACATACCGTCGAATTGATAACCTCCTCCTTTTTGAAGTCGGTTAAAAACGAGTTTATAATGACGTACTTTACACGCACAGTATATCTTTAGTTATTGTTCTGAGAGTATATCGAAATGAAATTAAAAAATTAAATGATGACACTATTTCTCTAACAAAATAATGTTATAATAATTTTTTTTTTCATTACGATACAGATTACAGATCATAGATACATCCATTTGATTTTTTATCTGTGGCTGCGCGCGCTGTGGCCCATGCGCGGTGATAACGGGAAGTTTGGCGCCATAATACTGTGTCAATCTTTATCTTTTATTTGATAAATTCGTGTTCAATGAAAGTAGACTCGCTTCGCTCGTTTTTTAAACTCACACTCGTGTAAAGATATTTTTTTTTTGTATAATACCCCTCATTATGTACCAGTTTCATAAACTACTATTTTTTTATTCTAATTGTTACTAATCTTTATTGAGATTTATTTTGAAGGACTAGTCCTCTTTCACGATTTTTGCCATTTTTCGACCACTTTAGGTCGAAAAATGGCAGAAAACATAAGAACTTAGGTATCTTTAAAACGCAAGAAAATCCCAAAATTCCAAATTAGATGTTTACTTTTACCACCCCTATCGTCACAGTCATGCTCATTACGTAATTTGTTACGAAATACTCACGGGTTAGAAAAACCGAAATTACAAAACTCCGAAACTTTCGCAAAAAAAAAGTGAAGAGGTGCTATTTTCGGCCTGTACTATTTAAATTACAAAATTAATATCCATCATTTTTTTTTCTTTTTTAAAAACTGACCCACACTAGGAATTTCTTCCTGTATCGTGGGTGCGTTTACAAACACACACAACCAGAACAACTACTAGTAGATCATACAAAAATGTTTGTTCCGTGCGGGGATCGAAGCCGCGACTTGCTACGCAGCAGTCGGTCGGTCAGCCACTGCTAAGCCTTTAAAAATTCGAAACTAACAAAGCAGTATTATCTACTAACTACCTAGGTACTACATGTCTATACCTAGGAGCTCTATGTACGACATGCGCAGTAAAATATAGAAAAATATTTGCATTTTTAAATGGCGATGCAAAGATAGATAGTCTATACGCATAACCCAATTTCCTTGAAAAGAACCGACTCTGTACATGATCTTAACGACCGACGACGCGGACGGTTGGTTTTTTTCACTAATTTTCTTGTCAATTGGGTGTCACTTTTAGTAACATTTACCCCCTTAATAATAAACGTGGACTAAAGTTACGCTAAGGTTAATCTTCGGATTAACTATCCATTTTTTTTAGGATTAATAACCTTGGTGTAACTTTAGTCCACGTTTATTAATATGAGGGTTAGTGAATAAGAGGCTAACTCACTATGGAATCACAATCTAGCCTAGAACAAAAATGTACAAAAATCGATCGAAGCCTTATCATGAGTTTTCAGTTATTGTGACGTAAAGTAAACTGGAACTTTGACATTTTCAATTGACTTTCAAGGAAAAAATTAGTTTCTTCTTCGTACACCAGAGGCGCTGTTCCATTTTTTCATACAAGAAACGCTGTAAATACTGGAAAGACGCTGTAAAGTAAAATAGTGAAAACTCGTGTTAAGGACTCAGTTCTCCTTGTTTACTTATTGTCCATGGACTTAAATTGTACTGTTTGTTACAAAGTTCTTGAGAGAAAATAGTATTAAGTTCGATGGAATTGTTAAGTGACGTAATACAGGCCCTTTTCAAATTGGAATTATCATTCGAAAGATTGAACAAAATGAAAAAGCTTCTTCTAAATGGAACGACTAGCTACTTTACATTTTGACTTGATTATTCCTTACACAGTGCGCAAATAAGAGAAAAATCATTTTTAGTATCATAGTTTTCTATTCTAAGTTTCTGACTTATAACAGTACCTATTAAAATCTTGTCAACCCATTATGTAAGTAGGTACAACATCTCAAGGATATAACTATTAGCATGACACTTCATATAGAATTAATTCTCTTGCCCATTGTTCTAGAAACGTCATACAAAGTGTTGCCTCAACAAATTAATAAATAATTACTATAATTGAAATCTTTTCTAGGTGTTCATAGGTATGGTTCGACCGACGTGCGAAACTTTCATCAACGAGAGTGCTCTCGAGTCGTACCGCATGGAGTACCGCACCCGTCACTCGATCGACGGAGAAATAATCCAGTGCGAGTCACGCATTGCGCTCGTCACTGGCTACATGACCCACGAAGTAAGCGGGGTCAACGCAATGAACTTCATGCATCGCGACGACGTACGCTGGGTCATCATTGCTTTACGAGAGAGTAAGTGCCACCGCGAACATTCAATTGCGTCCTAAGCCGACGACGCGTTCGTGAATGTCCACACGGCGCGTTGCGTCAGCGTTGCGTCGACGCAGCGCTGCCGTTGCGTTGTTTTACATACAAATAACCAAGGTGTTCACACGGCGCGCTGCGTCGTCGCAACGCACAAATGACGGACAGCAGCCCCCGAGACGAAGCGGGAGGGGGTGTACTCATTGCGGCGACGGAGAGGCAGCGCTCAGTTGCTTGTGCGTTGATAGGGAGGATGCACGCAAGCTCTGTTTTTACAAAAATGCTTGCCGCAACTGTGCGTCACCGCTGCGTCGACCGAACGTTAAGACTGCGTCGTAGTAACGCTGTGACGACGCAGCGCCTGTGTGGCCGGCTATGCGTCAAAATATTTGCGTTGCGACGACGCAACGCGCCGTGTGAACGGGCCCTTCCGCACGCGCCGCACGCCCCCATCCTACCTACTCGTACATACCTACCTAGACCTACCGACTTTTCCACAAATACTGCTTTCAGAAAAAAGTCCACAAAAACACGAGACACGTTTCAAACCTATACTTTATCAAGTGTTACTAAAATTTGCACCAAAATTGCAAGTTAATGAACTAATGAAGATAACTTTGAAAATGTAGGAAGGTTATCTGCTCTGGATCAAAATTTTTCTTTAACTAAAAGTAAATACATACAAAAAAGGTTACTTAGGTGAAAGGTCTGTGAACAAAGAAGATTACAATTGAGATAATTGTGGAGTTTTTGCATTGTTCTTTTCCGCGTCAGTTAAAATGAGTTTGAATCGACCTCTGAGTGTAGGTTACGAGATTGCAACAGTTCATATAAACTAACAACAGGTGACCAGTGTGAGTCGACCTTATCAACTCTGAATAATGACACTGTTATAGTATTATACTTGCAATATTAATAAAGCTCCGTGATAGAATGGAAAATTACGAAAATACTTGCTAGTGCTGTAACTGTAACATTATTAGGATGCATTACATTTGTAGACCTAACTACAATTATTGTACTGAGCCTGTATTCAGTTATTTTTTGCGAATTTCATTGTATACTGTGTTATGTGTGTTCAGTATTTCATAACATAGGCAAACAAACAGGGTGTCTTATTTCAGTAATTTCTAAGTCCGTTAACGAAAACACGAAAACAATGAGTTGTCATTACGATACTCGATCATCGATATCGACCGCATTGGCACTCTCATTGGCCCACTCCAAGGTTGCATGAACTCCCAACCAATGAGAGCGCCAAACACGGTTGATGCGTATGATCGAGTATGTTTCGTAATGACAACTCATGGTATGGGTACTGATGTACGAATACGAACGTAACGAACTAATATCAAGATAAAATTGCGGACGGATAATGCCGACCGAAGTCATTTTGATACGGTTTATGTGATTACATCAAATAAATGTAGTACCTACCTACCACAAATTTCAAAATCTGTCAAATCATAATAACATTCATTCTTAGTTCGGGCTCGTTGTCTAAACGGGTTTTGTGCTTAAGAGATTAGACCCCCTGAATCCATCATCATCATCTCAGCCATAGGACGTCCACTGCTGAACATAGGCCTCCCCTTTAGATCTCCACATATACCGGTTGGAAGCGACCTGCATCCAGCGTCTTCCGGCGACCTTTATAAGGTCGTCTGTCCACCTCGTTGGTGGACGTCCTACGCTGCGCTTGCTAGTCCGCGGTCTCCACTCTAGCACTTTTCGACCCCATCGGCCATCTGCTCTGCGAGCAATATGGCCTGCCCATTGCCACTTCAGCTTGCTAATCCGGTGGGCTATATCGGTGACTTTAGTTCGTCTACGGATCTCCTCATTTCGGATTCGATCATTTCGAATCATGGTCGTTTTGAAATACTTATGGGTGGGATATTTAATTGATAACAGAAATAAATAATTTAAGGTTGATGCTCAAGGGTAGCCCGCGAAATTCAAAATTTCTTGGGTTTTTTGCAATTTGCAGGCCAGTGCTAGGTTGTATGTTGATTAAAATATTGATTGCGCTTGTAAGACGTATGTAGTTACAGAATTATTATCATCGAAATCACCAATACAACCCTCCAAGTTCATAAAGCTTCAGGAACAAAAAAATAACATAAAAAGTCATTCCTGAAGCTTTATGAACTTAGAGCGTTATATTGATGATTTTGTTGATTATAGTTCTGTAACTACATACGTCTTACAAGCGCGATCAATATTTTAATCAACATACAACCTAGCACTGGCCTGCAAATTACAAAAAACCTAAGAAATTTTGAATTTCGCGGGCTGGTTGGAGCATTCCCCTTAAAATAGAGAGAGATAGATAAGATTGAAAATTCATATAATACCTACTTAGTTTGGATTTGTTGAAAGGGGTGAATCTACTTCACTCCTTTCCACCTGGATGAAAATTTGTTTGAAGAAACACGTGTGTTTCAAAACGAAAATATGATCATATTATCACATCGCGTATAGGTTTCAAAAACATATAAGTATGTAAACATATTTATCTTCCAGGAAAAGCTGGTAACTGAATATGACTGGCAAGTTAACTTACAAACACTCGTGTTTTCATGCTCTGTGATTTAGTATCGATTCTCGAATTGCGTACGCGAAAACATACTTCAGAAATTTTACTAGTGTATAAATTGATGTTTTATGCGCTTTGCGAATGTGCTATGTGACACATAGTTCTATTTATTTCGGAATCTATTCGTACTTATTTCAAATAACGTCTAGAATATTTCCTTTGTAATGTTGGTACATTTTGTTGTAAACAGCAGCGTATGAAAACGCCTCACAAGTAAATATGTACCTAATCAGACGAGGAGTATTATCTAGTAGCACTTGTTTACCGACTCGCATCTGCCACGTCTATCGCTTTTCTATAAATTGCTATTACTCAAGATAAGTACTTTCTATTTTTCCATTACACCACATAACGACAACAGTCTATACCTAAACTAATACTCAAGACTGATTTATTTTATCTTATCCCACAACACTTACAGAGTATTCACAATTTGTAACAGCCTAGCCGGTATTTAATGATAACCTTTTTTATTTTCCATTACTAACGTGCTAGCGAAATATTTTTTAAATATGCAGTGCTAATTTCTACCATCGTGATATATCGCTTTAATATTTTATTATGTAAAGAATAGGCTATTTGACTAAAAAAATCTAATTAGTCTGTCAGTTAGATTATCAAATAATATTTGACCCGTATGTTTTCTTTTTTTACGCAAATCAAAATTGACGGAGATAAGATGCTTTTAAAATTGCCAATACGTCACAATTCAGTACATTTTTTACTGAATTCTGACGTCACGAGCCCCCACTCTCGAGTCTTGATGTGTATAAATATATAATATGATATCTTGGTAAATATTCATTGATTTTACATAAGAAAAAATATGTGTCCGTTATTTTTCAAAACTCTAAATAACGGACTAATTAGATTTATAATTTATTGATACTGTCAAATAGCCTATTGTATTTGCTAAGCCTTGGCAATCAAAAAACCGTTTTTTTTTTTAATTCAGGGCCATGAAGAATGAAGTTTAAGCTTTTTTTTTTCTTTATTCCAGTGTACGATCAGCACAGGCTGTTCGGGGAGTCTTGCTACCGCCTTATTACGAAAAACGGTCAATGTATTTATATGAGAACGCGAGGATGCTTGGATGTGGACCGTGAATCTCGAGCTGTCACCAGTTTTGTCTGCACGAACACCGTGGTGGACGAAGAAGAAGGCAAGAAGCTCATCAGGCTCATGAAGAGGAAGTTCACATTGCTTGTCAACAACAACCAAGCTCCGGCCATCGAGGAAATAGAAGACAGTACGCACGATGATGAAGATGTAAGTTTTCAATTCTTGCACTTGATACGATTCATTACCTATTATTTTTTAACTAAATTTCTTTTTTAAATCTTGTTTTTTAAATCGTGCAGAATATATTTTAGAGGATTCTAATGTATATTCTGCACGATTTAATTCTGGAAACAAAAGGCAGTTGGGTAACTGCCTTTGTATAATTGAAACAAAGTGAAAAAAAAACTTACACCTATATTTTTATATTTTTCAGCAAAACACGGACCAGCCCGCCCCTGTAGAAGACCCGAGGCGCCTGGAACAAGTAATTTTACATTTAGTGACGAATTTACCGTCACCTTCGTCTCAGGAAAGTGAAGACGAGACATTCACCGCTTCGTCACCGGACAGAAAGAGCATGTCACCTCATCGCCTGACGATCATTCCACCCAACAAAGAGAGGATAGTCAGTGCCATTGAAAAGATCTACAGCGTCATCAAAACTTTCCAAAGAGATTCTAATCACGAAGAGAACAATTACGAACAAAGCAGTAGTAGTGCAGGCTCAAGCCACACTACACCCCAATACGTACATCCTGTAGAAACTGTAGACATGAACAATTTTCAACAGAATGTAAAACCTTTAGAAATGAATAGGTATGCTCCTGCTCCACACGAAGCTCAGATAGTTCCATACCGAAGCGCTCATGTGTCTAATTACGTGGAGGCACCCGACAGTACTCTAGATCCGCAGCCTTTCAATATTTTTGAACCCGACTACAATTCAGATGATCTCCTCAATGCTGTGGGGTCTCCAGAAATGGACTGCTTTGATCCCCCAGAGAGTCCGTTCTCAAATTTAACTTCAATGTTGGCAAATTTTGCTCAAAACGGCGAAGAATTGTTTAATGAGCACCAAATAGCTAATATGCAGGAAAGTGAGCATTTCGGCGCGGAATCAGCAGTGAGTATGCCTCAGTATGCTGAGGAATCAGATGTGTGCCAAGAGTTGCCTCAAGCTGACACGAGCCAGTTCCCGTGTGGAACCAAGCGACCAAGCGACTTCGAAGATTTCGAAATGGTCTATAAGAAAAAGATAACAGAAAATGAACTCGCTCGACCAGCTTCTGCTGAAGAAGAAGATTTACTATCACCCCTGGATCTCTTTTTAGGCGAATCTAGTAAGTAACTTGAAGGAATGTACTGAAAACATTAGCTTGTTATATGAGGATTTGATTCCATACAATTTATTTCTATTTCAGTTTTCGATAGTGATCAAATAGAATTCGCAATCAGTCGAATGGAAAAGGTTGATCCGTCGTTTCCCGATTTATTGGTGAGTTTTCTACTTCTGTAATTAAGTCAGTACAAATGATGACAGGATAAAACGATATGACATTCTTCCTACGTTAGGCTCGGCTTCCAGTCTAACAGCATGCAACTGAATATAAGTATTTTACTTAGAGCGACTGTCGATCTGATCTGCAATGTCCAAAAATTATGTAAATAGTAATCGTAATAATAATCTATTTACTCGTAAATTAAAATATTATCATTTATCATATTTTCAGATTACGACAGATGTGAAGAAAATTCTAGAAGAAATCGAATTGGAAGCAGAGCAGGAACAAAGGCTGCTGGAAGCGACAGCTCTAGCGCAGTATGAATGTGAATTGGATCAAAGCTACCAAAGTGGTAGATGAATAAAATAAAGGAAACAATAAATTTGTTGAAATAGAACAGTCGCTGTTCGCTAAGGTCTTCGGAAATGTTGCAGAAATCAAAAGTATATTTGTATACGTCCATTGATTTTTTTGTTCGTTTTGGACAATTGAATTTGATGTTTTCTAAGACCTACGAGTACTTTATATAAAACACGGAACGCGTCGGCAGCGTTAGTAACGGTAGGAGTTTCAGAGAAAATTGTGACTGTGCATACTTCTGTGAACTTCTCGAGTAAAAGATGACACTCTAGTTTTGTTTGGACTCCGCCTCTAAGATCATCATTCTATAGTCATCAAAAAGTACTTGGAGTAAAGTCAAGTAGCAAAAGATCTCGGAAAATTATTTCAGTGTAATTTATACATAGTGGTAGACGATAAGATATATTTTAGGTGTACATGATAAATATGTATAAAAATGGATGTAGTGTCACTCGCCCTTTATTTCAAGATGTCAAAATTACGGGTCCTTGTAGTCACTTAAAAGTGTTAGGTTAGGTGGGCAGAAGGGAAAGTGAACATATTGGCATTTAGCTTTACAATATGATGAAGTGGCGATATTTTTGAAATTCTTCTATTTTCAAAATCTAGTGCTATACGAGTACCAAACGTTAATCAGTCCATGTTAAAAAGTCCATGTTTGTACATAATATTAATATTGGTATATTCACTTTGAATTGTTTATTCAATGGTAGCTATTATTGTTCACAAAAAACACTTAGTCGATAACTTCGAATCAATTATTTTGTGACTTTTTACTAGGTTAAGTCTAAGTGAGAATTTTGAGAAGCTAGTGTAGCAAGCAGCATATTTGATAAGAAAATTCTTTAATTTAGGAATCTATTATTGCCAAAGTTAAACAAAAAGATAAACGTTAAACTTAAATGCCTAGTCACGTCAACCTGTAACTTTTTTTTATTTTAAATGAAGTTAAAAAAATACCTGACCTGATCCATGTCTCGTGTAAAACGAAACCTATAAATGTCTAATTATTATTTATTGACGTATCGTAAGACTGAGTATTTTTAATTGTTGGATTTCAAAATGTTATGTTTAAGTGATATACCTAAATAGATTTACATCTCAGCATTTTGTAGTTGATTTTTTTTTGTGCCTTCCTTATGGAGCCTAAGTTTTATAATGTGTTGTTTATTTATGAATCACTGATCTGCTTTGATGTGTTGCTAGGAACAAAATATCTGTTGTCAAAAAAATAATTCTTGATAAAGTCCAGTCACAAAACACACATTGACCTATTTATTACCTGTCTCTGTCTCTCCCGTGTTAATATGCAATGAGTCTCGCTTGCACAGAGCAATGACCGCTATCTGTGCAAGCGAGACTTATTATATTTACGCAGGAGTGACAGAGACAGGTAATAAAAGATCGATGTACGAAATTCCTCCCGTTTTGTGACCGGACTTTAGGAAAAACGAAGCAAGCCTAGTCAGTAAATGTGGCATCAGTCCAATACTTCAATTTACAAATCTGAATCAAATGAAGCCGAAAGCATGATACTAGAGTAAAAATGTAAAAAAATTCGTTTAGCAACGTAGTCCAGTGATGCATAAAAAGATAATTAAATGAATCGTTTCGATGTTGCCATGTCTCTGCCTGTCACAATACATTACAAAAAAAATGTTATTTCTTCAATGTTAATGATACCAAATCGTTGTTTATGGAGACTCCTAAAGTGCACCTATGGCCGTAAATTACGTTCTATAAATTAGCGAATGGTTTTAAAGTGGCCGCTAAATGCCAAAAAATATATTATCTGGCATTTCAAGCATTCAATGTTGCGTTATCTATGGGAAATTCTTAAGCAAATTGCCATCAACATCAATTTACCTTATTGTAGACATTTCCTCATGATCACTTGCAAATGGGTAATTGACACCACCAATCAATTTATAAGGTTTTTATTAGCTGTCAGAATACGATAGTGATAACCACATAGATCTTGTATGACGGTAGCAGCTAGTGATGTTAGAAATCTGCAAATAAAACTCAATAACTCAACTTGGTACTACTACTTCTCTAAACTTGGTGGATTTTATAGCCTAAATATTTTTAGGTCATTATTTTTGAGAAGTTGTGTCTTAAAATTATTGGTTATTGGTGTCAATTAGGTATACAATTTAAGTATTTGATCAATTTGCTTACCAATTAATTTCACTGGTTCTGCGTACTTATTCATTATACCTACTCGTAGGTAATGTTGTTGACTCGCAGCATCCCTTTAAGTGCGTATACCATTGATATATTAAAAACCTTAGATGAAAATGAAAAAATCACAAGTTCTGATTGAATAAACATAAGTTCAAACTTACACAAACCGCATGCCTACAGTTTTATAAATGAAAGCAACTCACGTTACATTTTTTTAATTAAACGTTCCAATGTTGAAGTTTGAAATGTTCCATATTCTTAAGACAGAATCTTGGTATTCTAAATATATCAATGGCATATACCTACAATTTTATTCGTTGGTTTTCACACAATTAGATCTCATTTAATACGCGTTTATACTGACAAGTTGTAGCTATTGACGTCGTATTTTATTATATTAATATTTTTAGATATTTAGACTTCGAAATTAATTGTAGGGTGTAAGCGAACTCAATTTTTGTTTAGATTTTGTATTGCGACTGGGCTTAATGCAAGCCATACACGATCCAGTTTACCGTGAAGAATTAACGATGTACGTATAGCTATCAGCACGCGTAGCATGACATGATGATATTAACTTCTCTACGATAGACGCAAACAATACATACTTCGCCATTGCTATGGAAAGAAAACTTATGACTTGTCTACGCGAAACGCGAGTCTACAGTCCGCGCCATGCTCGGCCAGAAGACATGTCGAGTTGTGAGATAGAATCGCCAAGCTACGCGTATAGAAGTAGAGATTTGTCATGCAAACTGATAGCCATACTTATCGCACGCCACTTCAAGCGAGCTGCCAACTTGACGGTAGACTGGATCGTGTATGCCTAGCAAGTATAACGTAATGTGGCCATAAATTGTAATCTGATATTAAGTTTGTAAATAAAACATTTGTTTGGTGGAAGATGATTAAGTTTTCATTAAAGTATATCGTGCCAATGACTGTTTGTGTACCTGTCCGTTCATACCAACTCATCATATACATTTATATTCATAAAAGTTTTGGAAGATGGAATGTCTACGAAGTGATATTGTCTGGCATCTACTAGTTTATTATAGGTATACACATAAAAAAAAAGTTTGTTATCACTAGCACAAGCTGATATTTTTTTTTTTTTGGAAAAGCTATTGAACTGTTAAAATTATTAAAATTTAGGTATGATCAAAATCAATGTTTTTAAAATAAAGAATTAAAAACTTAAAAAAAAAGGACCGACTTCAAATCAAACAAAAGTTTAAAATAACTTTCCGGAAAGGAAGGAAGCCGGCGGCTTTGTTTTTTATTTCATTGACTATTGTCATAGAAACCGCGTTATTGAATTTACAAAGCTCGGGTTATCGCTGAAAGTCGGAAATTCAACGCGTTTAGTTTACACAATATGCATTTTATTAGTCTTGTGTTAGAGTAAATGGACATTACAACCTAACTTTACAATATTTAAATGCAAAGGTTACAACTCAAATCAAAAAACAAAAAAAAAACAACACATCTTGGAAACGATCCACAATTTAATATACAGGGTGTTTCTTATAAATTGGCCAAAAGGGAGAAATCCGCATCCTTAAGAGATACAGGAAAACTTTCTTAGGAACCTTTATCTCTTTTTTGATATTGACAATTTTGCCGTTTTTATTTTTTTGGTCAAGTGTGAGTTGTCCTCAAAAATTAGTGAAATTGACCAAATTTTTTTTTAATGCCGGAAGTGAAGAATAGTATCGGAAGAAAAAGATCGGGACGGCGGGCGGAAGTTAGTCAAACTTAACAAAATATTTTTTCATACAAATTGTATGAAAGAAAAAAATACCAATTTTTTTTATGATGTCATTTGATTTACTGTCATGTAAGAACCATTTCATTGTATGGGAAGAAAAAGAGATAAAGGATCCTAAGAAAGTTTTCCTGTATCTCTTATGGATGCGGATTTCTCTCTTTTGGCCAATTAAAATGAAACACTCTGTATACAAGGTCATTTGTATAACATTAACAACGTCCATGGACTGTAAGTACTTATGGTTATAAATAACTTTCACTATGAAAACAAACCTAAAAGATCAAAAATAAAAATCAGGTGTTTCATACATTTTCCACCCATTTTTTAAGATTTTGCAACCATTCACCGACGACCGGTTCATCATTGGACGTTTTGCCGAAAGGACGATTCATTTATGGCCGTCTCACTGATAGACTCTTTCACCTTTGGACTTTTCGCCGATAGGACGATTCATTTATGTCCGGTTCATCGATAGAACTTTTCACCTTGGGACTTTTCGCCGACAGGACGATTCGTTTATATCCGTCTCATCAATAGACTCTTTCAACAACGGACTTTTTGATGACACGACGGTTAACCTATAATTCTTTAAACTCTTTTAAACTTATCATCTTCATCATCGAAAAGTCCGTTGTTGAAAAAGTCTATTGATAAATGAATCGTCCTGTCGGCGAAACGTCCAATGATGAACCGGTCGTCGGTGAATGGTTGCAGAATCATTTTTTAAAGTTTTCAGGGTTGTTTTCATCGTAAAAGTTGTTAATACCATAAGTAGGCTTGCAGCCCATGAAATAAACCTGTTTACCAGAAATGTCCCAATCTTTCTGAAGTTTTTCATTTATTGAGTAAAAAGAAAATATGTAACTAGAATAAGTATTTTATTCTTGTACATAATGTTTATATAGGTATCTACGTGTATTTTTCTACATAGCAAATACTCGTACATATATTAGATAAGTAAATAAATAGGTACATGTAATGGATTCCCATTTAAGATTTAAAAAAAACCAATTCTGTGTTAATCAATACTGCGTAAAATGTCATTATTGGTCTCATAGCATCTTCCTTTCTACCCTGGATTGAATGAGTCACAAATGGGACAAATTACATTGCTCTAGCCGCTTGCTGTAGTAGACGAGAGCAGCTGAGCGAGCAGAAAAAGAAAACCACTTTGCTTTTTCTGCTCGATCAGCTCTCGACTGACAACGTAATTAAAGCATAAGATGAATCATAGTAAAATTAGAACCATAAGAGTCTGAAAATTGTATATGTCGCAGTGAAATGATGAAATCAGGGATTTCACGAATTTTCGGCAGATGTGGAATATTCTTATTTATTACGTCTTCTTACTAAAAGAATTTAGTGATACGACAAAACACCAAACTAAATCTAGAAAACGTCGACGGAGTACCGCTTCGCGCTGCTCCTACTTCTGGGTGGTATAAAAAAAATAACGAGTCGGGGTGCCCCCAGTCGTTTTTACGACGTTTTTTATTTCTCCGTGTGTGTCCCTTTTCGTACACTCCTAGTTAAATACCAGCTAAACAACTTTCTGCATTTGAACGAGATAAAGACGGACTTAATTGGCATCCTGAGGTTCGGTTTGGTTAGGTTCATTTAAACCCTGTAGACAGAAAAATCATCAACAGAGCCCTTATTACGAGTTTTCACTATTTTACTTTACAGTATTTACAGCGTTTCTTGTATGGAAAAATGGAACAGCGCCTCTGGTGTACGAAGAAGGAACAATTTTTTTCCTATAAATTAACCCCCTTACTTATAAAAACTTGTGTTGCTTAGCTACCGATTAAATATCACCTGTCCTTGTCATTTCTATTTTAATGAATAGAGATGGCAAGTGACTTAAGAGCTATTTAAGATAAGTAACGTCTAATCAATGTTTATAAGTAAGGCCGTTAATGTCAAAGTTCCAGTTTACGTCACAATAAGTGAAAACTCATGATAAGGCCTCAGTATTCTTTATTTCACCACATTTAGTTTAGTGGAATGACACTGACTTTATATTAAGTATTTTGTCATATCACTAGATACTTTTAGTAAGAAGACGTAATAAACAAGAATATTCCACATCTTCCGGGATTCGTGATACCCTAGGGATTTCGTCAAATCCCTGATTTCCTCATTTCCCTGCGACATATACATCTGAGTTCACTTTTTGGTTTGCTTAATGTTTCTTAAAGTCCCAATATTTTCTAAAAGCCAATGTCTATCCAAGTAGGTACCTATTTAGGTACCTACATTAAAGTCGAAATAATGTTACAAAATAAATTAAAAATTTACTTTATGAACATTTAATTTTATTTTATTAATTTTTTTCAATATTAATGTATGATTTTGTTGCCATAAAAATCTTTGTGGGTTATCTATGAAAAATATTGTATTTTCTTGTACGAAAAAGGAGGTAGAAACGGACTGTTTCAACTTTCATCATAAAATATAATTTTCAACACATTTGCTCGAAAAATGCGTTTACGAAGCCTGTATACATTGTTCGAAAGTTAAAAATTACGCACCATACAACGGACGTGCGGTAAAATAGGTACTCTCACCTAAGTACCTATTTTACGGCACGCCCCGTTGTATAGCACCGTGCGTTTTCTTTACAGTTTTTTTTTTTAATTTCCATTAAAAAAAATAAGAACTCAACCAAAGAGTTTCACATTATGAGAATAAACAACCTGACTGATCGAACCTCCTTGGAAGCGCTTTTGCTCAATACGTTGTCTCATTTTAATACTAAAGAGTAAATGAGACGAAAGATGTAGTTCTATTTTTCACCACGTGCATGTGGCGCCATTTGCAAATTCGCGCCATTTTCATATTAGAAACTTCTAAATAAAGTTTGTTTAATTACATAATATATTGCACTGTTTTCTCGCAAATGTGTTGAAAAACATTGTATGACACACGTGCGGAAATTGGTATTTACAAACTCGTGACTATGGTAAACCCTCGACTTCATCTCGGGCTTACATTCGTCTACTCGTTTGTAAAAACCAACTTACCGCACTAGTATCATAAATAACTATTATTATTGAGTAGGTGGGGATGAATTTTTTGACATTTCACTAGTAATTGAAATATTTGGTGAATTTATTAACATTAGTTTTGATACTTTGATAAAAATATAACATTATTTGTGAAGACGTTACAGTTTAAAAGGAAATGTAAAAAAAAAGTTTACAAATAAACGGTAAACGCTTCAAATCGGGAAAATCGTAGAGAAAATAAGTCCCTCAAAAAGGTTTTTATTAGTTTTAATCACGAGACATCTTTGTTCTGTGATTTGGCTGCATGAAACCACCGACTGATTTTAACTCAAAAAAAGTAGTTAATCGAAAATATTAATATAAAAAATATATTAGTAAAACTACCTACAATTTGATGTTCATGTTTTGAACACGATAACATTACAGACAGACAGATAATCACAATTTGTTAATTGGTAATCATAACACACCATTGTAATCAAACACTTTGAATGAATAATAGTTGTAATCTTTTGTAGGTAGTAAATAAAAAAAATAAAAACATATCATTGTTTTATTTGTACTAGGATATAAATGGTTAATACAAGAGAATTTATAATGAAAAAAAAATTGCTAAATAGAGTGTCACTATGTGCCACAAAATCTTACAGGTAAACTAAATATTAACGAATCTTAGATACTATTACAACTGTACTATCTGGAGATAAGAATCCAGTTTAAAAAATACCGAGTACCAGGGATAACAGCCCAAAGTACCGGCTAGTTCTAAACTAATCATTGCAGATCATTTGAAAACATTTCCACTACTTATATTAAATCAAGTGTATCATTGGGTACATAGTTTTTTATTATAATTATAGCACAACAACGCACACCTCTTAAGAAAAGAAATCAATTAAAATAGACTAAGAATTAAAGCTTTCGCATTTCAACTGGTACGTTACCGCAGAGTTTTTGTTCATAAACTTAAAACTAATATTACTGTAATCATGTCTTACTTAATTTATTAAAGACAGTATACTGAAACGGCGTTCGTTGATCCTAAATGCTCTTTACACTAGGTATATCCGGGGTCGCGGGACTGCCCTGAGTCACGGGGTTATCCTGACCCTGAACTGAAACATAAAGGGCTATTGAAGGAACACCGTGGATTATCGTCAGTACGAGTCTGCAAGTGAGGAGCGGAAGGGCCGCTCCACTCCTCCCAAGGACTCATTGGATGATTAAAAAATGATGAAATAAACAGGAGGTATACACTCACAAAGTTTAGAAGATTCGTGAAAATTCATATTGTATAGCCCCGAATATAAAAATCATTAAATTCCACGTCTTAAGCCTCGAGCAGACACACACGATTAATCGCGCGGGGCGACTTGTCGCGGTCCATTCGCAGTACATTTAGAGTGGAAATTAGCTTGGCTCGTTGTCACAGCGCGCGGATTAATCGCGTGTGTCTGTTCGAGCCTTTATTCGCACCGAGACGCGACGTGGCACGATCGTACTGGAAATATGTATCTTTTTGTTCAGTAAATAAAGTTAGATTGCGAGTCGTTCTATTGAAATGTGCGCGTAGCGTCGCCGCGTCGCGTCTTTTTGTGAATTGACCCTTACCGCCCACTGTATACTCATGTGTACGCTCCTTATTACACTAGCTATGTCAACATGTACGACGATATTTAATTTAACTGTTATAACATGGGGTTATTTTTGTTATAAACAATGAAATCAAATGAAATTGGTATCTTTAAATTAATTACTTCTACAATCCTGTAATTAAACAGTATAATTGTTCAGGAGTTGCCTTCGTGTTATTCCCTTTTCTAACTTCAATCATTGATCTATCTTATTGCAAGAATTGACGACGAAAGACGAATGAAGACTTTAACTTGAAAATCAGTCCAAATACTGAACCGCATTCTTTGTGCTGTTTGTGTGGCATACAATACATGCATATCAGACGGATATATCTGTGCCCGTTCTTTCCATACATTATCATAGTTTTTACCGCTAGACACGGCTGTCATACAAAGGCCATACTTAGCACTAGTTTAACCTAGTTTAACTAATCACCTGCAGCGTACTTGAAGTATTTATGACGTTTATTGTATGGAAAATGAATAGGCACCTCTAGTGTACGAACGACGAGCTATTTTTTTCCAAGAAATTAAAGTCAAAGTTCCCGTTATGTCACAAAAACATGGAAAGATGGCTAGCTAAATAGGCTGATGTAACAAAGATCGGGAGAAGATCAAGAAACATTAATAATTTCTGTTATTAGTCTCCTGGTCCATATCATGACGTCTTAAAGATGCACTGTCTGATTTAGATTGAGAAAGATTTGGAGCTAGAGCGTTATGTACAGCTCCATCTCTTTGCTACTCTGGAAAAAAGATTAAAAATAGCTTTAAAGACACACTTAAAAATTTGATTGCAAACTTAAACCTGCAACCTTCCGATCCAGTACACCAGACGATGTACCAACTAAGCCACCGCAATCATGTCCTGCTAATATAGCTCGAATATTTTAATCCCTTGTTAACATCTTAGGCGCCCATTACACGGTAGGTTTTGTCATGGCAAAACCATGGCAGAGATTTTGATTAACGGAAAACCTATCGTCTAATGCGATGATTGACGTTTGCATGACGAAAATTTGTAGGCGATAAAAATTCCATCATTCAACCATCATTCATGATTGATGGTTTTGCCATGGCAAAACCTACCGTGTAATGGGCGCCTTACGGTGATGTTTGGCGCCATCTATTGTTGAAGTGTCAAAACCAACCAAAAAAGAGTACATACCAAAATTTAGACATAATCTTCAACAATCAACCAATAGAACAGATCCATAGTACCAAATTCTTAGGAATTATAATAGACGAACACCTAACGTGGAAAGAACACACAGATAGCATTTGCAAAAAAATTAATAAATTTGTATTTGCCCTAAAGAAGGTCAGAGAAACGATTTCAAAAGAAACCGCACTATTGGTGTATCATGCGTATGTATGTTCCATTATTCGGTATGGTATAGTTGTATGGGGATACACAGCTGAGCTTTCACGTATTTTAATAGCCCAAAAGAAATGCTTGCGTGCAATTTTTAATATGCAATGGTCTGACTCCTGTCGACCAATTTTTAAGTCAGAAAACTTAATGACTGCCCCTAGCATATACATCTATGAAACAGCAAAATTTGTGAAATCCAATGCGAATCTTTTTCAAAACAAAAATAATTTAAATAAACGTAAAGTCACTCACTCAAATTTAGAATTACCGGTACCCAGAATTGAAATGTTTAGACATAGTTGCGTGTATATGGCTCCACTAATTTATAACTCGCTACCTAAAAAAATTGTTGACTTACCCTATCGCAAATTTTGTTTTACTTTACAGGAATGGTTAATTAAAGAAAGTTTTTACACCATAAACGAGTTCCTAAAAAAATACTCATCGCATTCCTATCATTTTAAAAATGCATTGTAAGTAGCGATGCATCCGATACCGATACGAATACCGATATATCGGCGATACTTCGGGTTAGCCGATATATCGGTATCGACGATATTTTCATGACCGATTCAACGATACTTTTTAATTTAAAAATGTGGTGTAAACGAGCGTGTTGTCTCGTCTATTTCATTGCAAACGAGCCATGAACTATGCCCGTGGAAACTCTTGCCAAACAGACTTGCGAAATCGCCTTTCTCCAAATCAAAATTTAGGATTTCTTTGTTTTTTTAACCAAAATCTTATTGATGTTAATTTTAATTGCTAAAATGTATAATCTATATATATAAAAGAACAGGGTTTTTTATTAAGACTCGACTACAGCCGAAACCGCTAAACCCAGTAACTTGAATTTTGACAGCAGTTGCAGTCTACCGTGTAGGGAAGCAATAAGACGGGATTTTGCGAAAATCCTCCTCTAAGGGGGTGAAAAGGGGTGAAAACGTTTGTATGAAAAATCTTATTCCTTGGGTTTATAAATTTGAAACTTGCCAAGAATAAGAACACAAGTAAATAAAAAAGATTAGCTTTATTATTTTTTTAAAACTACCCTCCATTGCTAATCTAGGCGTTGTTAAAGTTTGTATGGGAAAATCATAACGCGAGAGTTGATTAATGTGAAAATCAGTATTTATATACTAGATCAGAAATAATTAAACACGTGTTTTTGGGTTTTTCGAAAATCACCCCCTAAGTTGGTAAAAAGGGGTGATTAACTTTTAAGGGAGGAATTTTACTGCTTGCTTCGATAAACTCAAAACTGAACATAAATTATCTCTCAATCGTATAAAGGATGGGGTGCTAAGACAGGTGGGGTGCTAAGACAGGTAACCTCCACGTGCGTCCATGGACTGGAGTTCCCTCTCGGATACGTCCGGGGGGAAGACCAGTTTTTCGGGCCGGTGCGCCCTGGGATGCGGGCAAAAACTCTTCCTTAGGCACTGTGTGCCTAAGGGGGTTTCTTTGCCCGTATGCAAATAGCCTGTCGGGTGGAAGCTCCAATGCGTGTCCCTCTGATTAGCAGAGGGCACAGCAGCGGAGCGGGCTTGCGGACGGTGAGTAATGGGTAAGCTCGCCGTCCGACCAGGGACCAAGCCCGGGTCGGTGGCGTGTCGTGTTTCACGCGTCACCGACGGGGCCCCTTATGGGGCCAAATGCCTGCCGGGGTCGCGGATTTTTTCTTAATCCAGGATACCGTGGCCCCGGAACGTAAAGGGCATCCGAAGGAACACGGGTGGATTTTAGTCAGTAAGAGTCTGACAGTCCCTTCCGCCCCACCCAGGGCGGGAGGACTCATTTGATGATTTTGCCACCCTAAAAAAAAAAAAAAAAAAAATCGTATAAAGGATGCGTATTTATTTATATTTCATAAATCAACCCCTAGCGGGGTGAACATCGGAAAATCAGTTTGTCTATAGCTACACTAATATTTCAAAAAGAGGAAAGATTTGATTGTTTGTATTGAATAGGCTCCAAAACTATTAGACAATTTTCAGATTTTCCAAGAGTATCCTATAAGGAGGGTGACCGGGCATTAAATTCACTGAGTTTGAAGTTAGAAACACGCGCAGACGAAGTCGCGGGCGGAGTGCTAGTTTAGAATAAATATAATTTAAAAAAATCTGACATGTGATTTATTTTATTTTAATTATTTTTTTAAATTCACAATAAGCGTATCGGTATCGGTATCGGTATCGCCGATATTTTTATAAGAGTATCGGTATCGGTATCGTATCGGCGAAAAGGCGTATCGATGCATCCCTAATTGTAAGATTTTGTTATTTAATGTAAAATTTTATTGTTATTTCTTTGTTAAAAGTTTATTTTATTTCAAATTGTTTGGTTATTTTGTTTGAAAATTTTATGTATGATAATGGTGTCCGTTTTTTTTTATTATTATTATTTTACTATAGTTTCACTTATTGTTAGTTTAATTTAATTTCGTTAAATGTTTTGTTTTATTTGATGTCTGTATGTTTTATACCTATGTATTAAACAATAGTACTGAAACTATTGTTTTGTTTGTTTCGTGGTTTAGATATACGAGTACGTGTCTTTGTTTCTGTATTAGTAAGAGTTTTAGTAATGTTTTCTTCTATTCTCTGTAACTTGTTTGTTACACATTTGTGTTAGATCTTTGTTATAAATTTGCATGCCATTGTTATGGCAGAATGTGTCCTGCCCTAAAATATGATATAACACCTTTTGTATACCACATTTTACGCAAATAAAGAATACTTACTTACTTACAACCAAACCAAAAACCGGTGGCTTGGTTGGTAAATGTCCAGTGTACTGAATCGGAAGGTCGTAGGTTATAGATCTGTCCGCTATCGAATTTTCTTTCCACAAAAATCTTTTTCGCGATACAGGCGGCATAGATGGTGGGTTTTGACAAACTTGTATACAGTCCTATTGTCATGAATGTCATGCCATTGCCAATGCTTCATGCAATAGCCGGAGGAACCGAGGAGGTGATCAGGTGATACTCCCCATTGTAATTGAACAACTTTCTCCAAGAATATCGAATCTGATACACGTATACATAAAAAAAAAAGTTGCCTAACTTCTCATTTCGCTCACAACTTACAAATAAGACAGAAATAAAAGGATAGTAAACTTAAAACTATGAGATCAATTTCTGGTTTTGACCCACGGGTCCTCGGCATCCGGCGGGACACTACTGCCCTGCCCATTCAAACACATGCCCATGCAACTCCTGAGATAACTGAAATAAAGTTAGCAACGTTGCAAATAGCTGACAAAGGGGAATGACGAGAATGGGCCCAATTCATGTTGTGTCCAACAGAATTTGATTTTACCTTATGAAATCAGAATATGAATTTGTGTTAAAGTAGTATATTTATTTAGACTCTACGGAGATCCCTCGCTGCGCTCCAGATTCTACTTTAGAATCTTTGATTCAAAATACAATAGTCATAAAAAAGAAATGTTTGCTCCCATGACATCTTAAACAATTTACAATTTCGTATGTAGATTGCACTACCTGCCTGCTTGTGCTTAGACCAAATTTTTAACAGACGAGCATCTAAGTGGGTAGTCGGCAATCAGAGCATAACAATACGAAAATGGCTAAACTGTAGTTACTTTGCTTGTAACTAAACATTTACAAACTGATTAATGAAATCCTAGAAATACATAGTTTCAGAAATTTTGATATAGTTAGCAATATACATTCTGCCAATTTTAATTACTTAGATATCCTAAAATAACCTAGACAAAAACTCAGAATTGCTACTCAAGTAGATTTACAAAGGTGTCTAAAAAACTACAAAAATATACGTATTTACAAAGGGAATAAAGCAGAAAACTTACTTTTAATAAAGTATCGAGGTATGCTTTGTTGCGATCTATTAGTGCTACAAGGTTCTTTTGGCTCTTGACTGACATTGTCAGGAAGGCGCTGCTGGTAATATGGAGATGGTATTGAAAAAACAAAATGACGGTATTAGTTCTGACTATGTTCACGTGCCAAATTGAACCAAGCAGCACAATAAACATGAATAACGATTACGCGGTTATAATATTAATGCTATAAATGTTAAGGTATAAATCTAAACGCTGTAAAACAAGCCCTGGTGGCCTACCATGACGTCTTAAAGCGAGAATAGTACAGCTGAGGGAAAGAGACAGAGCTATACAAGTCTTCTAGCGCCATCTCGTTCCCTCAGCGGAATTGCTCTCGCTTTAAGGGCGCATAACCAGAAAGTTGGCAACGTCGCAAACAGCCGTCAAATATTTACAAGTTTTAATTAATTCGGTAAATTAATGTATGAAAATAAGAAATATTATGGCTCTGTAGTGCACTAAAATATTGATATAGGAATGCAATTAAAACACTGAATTTGATGTGGTAACCGTTTCAGGTGTAAAAAAAGCATTTCGAAAGTTTCCAAATACTTTTTTACTTCTAAACTATTTATTCGGTGTTACGATATTAATTATAGCAATCCCTAATCAATTTTGTAGTGCACTACAGAGCTTTATTTCTTATTTCCATACAGTAACATTGGTAAATTAATTAAAACTTGTTAATATTTGACAACTGTTTGCGACGCGCGTTGCCAACTTTCAGAATATGCGCTCTTAAGGCCCGGCGGGCGCCCACTATCGGCATCGGCACGGCTGAGGATTTTAGGTGATAAAAAGCATTATACATTAACTTCATGGCAATAAAGCAGAAATTACCGATGCAGTAGCCTCGTGCATACCGAAACGGTATTTTTGTTACTACGATCATAATATATCATGGAAATTTCTACTTTAATGCCATGAAGTTAATGTCTATAATGCTTTTTATCACCTAAAATCCTCAGCCGAGCCGATGCCGATATTGGGCGCCGGGCCTAAGACGTCATGGTAGGCCCCCTGAATATTATACATGTATTGAATTCAGTGACGAAAAAGTGTCCTTATGTAAGTATATTTGCCCTGAGAAGTGAGAATATAGAGAGCACTCTGAGAGCATCTGGCCCTATAGGAGCCGCTTACAGCTCCATCAAGCATGTTAAACATGTCGCGCCATGGATACGGGCCTGGGAGTCTAATGTACACCGTGACTTTTTAGTTGTCTTACAAAAGTCGTCCACTTAATGTATCCGACCTAAAATACCTCAAGGCGAGTTTTTTTTTTTTTAAATCGTTAATAATAATTTTTATTTTTAATAAATAGGTACATTAGAAATATGAAACACCCTGTTAAAATGTTTACGTATCAATCTGTAGAGTATACCTACCCAGCGCAATAGTCGGGTAGATCATTCAATTTCCATTTTCTATGAGACAAGGGCGTTTCTAACTACGCCTTGTGTCATAATAACCAATTAAAGTTTTATTATTAAATTTTTCAAATCTCTTAAATACATATTTTTTTATTATAAACGTGTTCTAGTCATTGGATACATGAACTGGGCTGCTTTTGTAAGACTACTAAAAAGTCACGGTGTATAAGCATGAAATTGAAAAATGAAGAATGTATGAAAATGTCGAATCTTCGAACTTGTATAACTTGGCCGCGAGCAATCCTACAACTTTTGTGCCATAGTAACTATTGCTCCAAACGACTTTAGTACTAACCCGAACTATTTTTTTTCGTTTTTCTACTACTTTCAGAAAAGGCCCAAAAATGTATGAAGCCTGAATGATCTCCTTTGTTTAATGCATTGTGGAAATCTGTAAGAACACATTTAATGAACTTACATCTATATCTAAGCTATTTTGTGATTGTATAATATTATGCTTTTTTAATCAGCTACGGTTTGATTCAGTGGCTATTAGAAGAAACACCTCCCGTAGGTAAATTAATAAATAAAAGAAAACAACAAAAATACCTACAATAAAAAAAAATTGTGACATACTTACCTACTTATAGGTTAAAAAAGTAGATAAAACCTTATACCGGGCTGTGAATTGGTATACTTATAAACTCTTAAAAATAATTATACGTTTAACGTTTAAATAGGATCAACAACTTAAATTATTAACAAGACTTCCAATCAAAGAAACGATGACATAATAATTTCACAAACAAGATTCAGACGAATAAAATCACATTCTTTGTTTCATTCGAACAAATCTTGTCATATTTTAACAATATTTGAAAGTAATTTAGTATCTAAATGATGGTTAGATAAACGTTACTTTGGAATGCTACTAATAATAAGTGTAAAAATATAATATAATGATATAGTAACTTAATAGCGACTTCTCTTCGGTTCTGCACAAGTAGCTCCCGAAAAGTGAGCCTGAAAACACAGAAAAAATCAATAAGTTCTGAGGTATTTAATTTTTAAGCGATTAGTACATCTTCATAGCTAATTTAGCTTAATTTTAAGGAATCATCTACATGACGAAGAAAAAGAATAAGAATCATGCCTTCAAAACTTTAGTGTTAAGAGTTGAACTGAGTCCTGGAGGGTCCTTCGTCTGCGGCGAGTTTATGCAGCACTGCTGATTAATCGCATATAACGCGCGAGTAAGGGTGCTCCCACATTTATCGACGCGGAATCGGCTTAAGCCGGTCAAGAAAACCTTTATGTCAACGTAATAAGATTGTTACTAATGCAATTCGCATCGGATCGCGTCGTCCGAGCTGAGCCGATGCGAATGGCATTAGTAACATCCGCGTCGATAAATGTGGGAGCACCCTAAGAACTTACTACACAGTCTTTTAAGTTCTGAGGTCACGGTTACCTGTTAAAACACCTTCAGTACTTCAGCATTTTCACAGTTTTTATGTCTTGTGACTGGGACTGTAGCACCGTAACTATTTTTAAACTATTTTATTTTACTTTTGTGTTTTGACAATTCAAAAGCTTTTGTTCCCACTAGTTCTACTCACCAGTTCTACGATAGAACTAATGGGATTTTTTTTCTCACTAGTTCTACGATATTACGAGTAGGTAGAACAAAATAATAGAACTATTGAGATTTTCTATTCCCCCTTATTCTACTGAACAGTTCCACTAACTATAACTATGTCAGAAAACGTCGACGGAGCACCGCTTCGCGGTACTACTACTTCTGGGTGGTTTAAAAAAAAATAACAAAGAGGTCTTCCAGACCCCGCCATCCCCTTCTAACCTAACCTGTCCGAGTCGGAGTGCCTCCCCAGTCGTTTTTACGACATTTTTTTTCTGTGTCCCGTAGAACTAGAACGAGTTCTACTATTTTGTTCTACCTGATATCGTAGAAGTAGTGAGAAAAAAAAATCCCAGTAGTTCTAACGTAGAACTGTTCAGTAGAACTAGTGGGAACAAGCCTTTAAAAGTATCTGTAACTGGCCTACTTGAAATAAATGATTTGATTTTGAAAACAGTGCCGCGACCCCGGATACTCCCTATTCTTTAGGCACTGTGAGATTCTTGATGAGACGATATCACGTAGCTACACCAATTTATAGGGAAAGTCAGAGAGCACTATAAACGTATACTACACCTCGCTTCAGGACCAGCGCTGTTGCAGACGATCCCTTTCCTGCATGAGCACCTCTGTCTCTTGCTTGAGGCGTTCGGTGGCCTGGCTCAGCCACTCGCGGTCCTGCTTCACGCACTCCCTCTCACTCTTCACCTTCGTCAGGGCGTACACCATATCTGGAACATGATAATGTAAAAATAAGATTCTTGCAGATTTGTAGCCACAGAAATATTAAAAACAGGAGAAGTGGCAAGGGGGCGTGTCGGTGAAGCCGTGGTGTTGAGCGTTTCGCTCAGCTATTACTTGTACTACTTTATTCTTGTTTTCTTATATTACTCCGACTGTATTGTTTTTGCATTTAATACATTGCTCTTTTACAACCACCTCAGTCTATTACTGAGTGACTTGACAAGCAATGTAAAACTGACATAACGATACCTTGCCAAGCCGTAGTAATGTCGCATGGTGCGTCCGTTGTATTTGAGCGGGAGAGTCGTATCCGCCCCCCGTGTCGCGACAACACACTATGATAATTGTTTGTATGAGTAAATTATACGGAAAAAGTACGCTGTAGTGTAAAGAATTAGGTTTATATTTAAATGACTGAGTTATCGCTGGCGCGTGTGTGCAATTGTTCGTAGTATTGTTTTGACAGAATTGTGTGCGCAATATTAGCGTTATGGAGGGGCAATTGTGGCTTCATCGGATTTCTATACATTTTGAATTCTACGCCATATCTCCTTCTTTAATATATCTATGTTTGTAGCTGTACCAAAAAGGTTCACGCTGCCTATAGCCGAGTAGGGAATGCAATTTCGAGTGATAAATCAAAAAGCCAGTCTCGAAGTAGTAGATAGGGTTTAGGCGCAAGAAACCAAGTAGCAAAATGGCAACCGAGTCACAAAAGGACAAGTTCTGAAATGGCAAATTCTATAAAAACATCTGTAGAAGGATGACCACAAAACACACCGAATACACGGCAATATATGTTTATTTAAATAATGAGCCACTGTTTAAACACAAATACCACAACACTGGGTTTTAACTTTAATTCACATTCACAATTATAATTGAATTAAATCGAAACTATTTTATAACTGTTAGAGAGATGTTGCTTGTTCTGCGTTCGCCAACCAACTGAACGAGTTCGTCTCTCAGATTATTTAAGTGACGTGTCGCCCCGCCATTACCGGAAGTTTACAACGGACCAATAACAGCGCGACACCAGTGCTGCCATCTTAAATACTTAATAAATCGTATTCACAACTTTTAATCGTTAAATCTATTTAAATAAGAATAGTTATAATATAGTATGATTATAACAAATAAATCAATAATAATGAAAACATAATCAAAACGACTAATTTTACGCAAAAGTATGGAAGTCCGGCTTCGAGGCGACAACATCCGGCCGTCCTGCTCACGCATCCGTCCCCGGATAGCGTCCCAGTCTGGTGCAATTGCTGAGAACAGAGTACAAACAATAAGTCCCCGCATTATACAATTACGCTGTAAGTACCACGTACTGTCAATCCAACTGAGCGTCTACTTCTACTATTCCATCAACGGCCAGCAGAAGAAAGACCACAATTAGAAAGACCCGTTAATATGACATATTATTGGATCTAGAGCATTGTTTTCATAACTGTTCCATCAGCGGTCAGTCATTGGTATGTAAGGAGCTTGTAGTTTACCCTAGGCGATGCCTTTGGCCAACCCTAGTTGCATGTCACTACAAACCCCAAACCCAAATACCACAGATTTATTTTACACGAATAAATACTGTGACAAACACTCTCAAAATACCAAAAATATGTTTGAAGCAAATGCACTAGACAGCATTATACAAGTAAACAATGTAAATATAAACTTTAAATAACTGAAAGCATTTACTTTTAATAAATACCTGACAACATCTTAGGCCATTTCCAAGCCATCAACATCTAGATCTGCCAACTGGATCCAAGGCTTCATATTTTCAGCACACGTGGTTCCCTCATAGCTTTTACTTGTTCTTTCAGCACCACGCATGTCCTTTACCTTGTAGCGGTCATGGCCCAATACTTCAGTCACTTGGAAAGGTCCTTTAAAAAGCGGTAATAACTTGGTACTCTGCCCGTCATTGGATTGACTGGGAATTTTTATGACCACCAAATCGTTGACATTGTATTTGTGAGCCTCTTTTCTTTTGGAATCGAAAGCCTGTTTCTGTTTGTCTGCACTGGCCTGAATGCGGCTGTTTACATTATTTCTTAGCGATGTAACATCAATAGCTTGATCTTCTTGCACATATTTGTCAGCATCTGTTTGGAGTCGATATCCAAAGAACACTTCACTAGGAATGGCTGAAGTGGTTTTATTAATGGTACTGTTAATACCTTGTTGGATATTAGTAATATGAGTGTCCCATTTGTCATAGCTCGTATTAGCACCCATACTTCTCAACGCGTCAAGAATGGTACGGTTAAACCGTTCTACTTGACCGTTTGAGCGTGGAACGGCAGTCGCTATAACATGATGTCGTATATTTTTATCCTGGCAGTACTTGACGAATAGCTTGGATGTAAAAGAACTGCCAGCGTCACATATGAGACGCCTCGGGTTACCAAAAACTTTAAATATTTTGTCCAATTCGCTTATAACAACTTGACTTTTAGTATTACGAACAGGAGATATAAACACAAATTTTGTGAAAGAATCAACAGTAACCAGTAGGTAGGAATTTTTACGCGTGGTTTTTACAAATGGACCCAGGTGGTCTATGTGAAGCGTGTGAAAGGGTTTTGCATATTTAGGTATCGGAAACAGTTTGCCTTCCTTTTTACCGTGGATATTTTTATAGTAAATACAGTTAATGCAATTTTTAATATATTTGGATACTACTTTCTTAATTTTAGGAAACCAATAACAAGATTTTATTCTTTCAATTGTCTTATCCACGGCAAAATGGCCAATTTCGTCATGATTAGCTCTTATTATTTGCCAAATACATCGTTTAGGGACAACCCATCGTCTACCATATTCAGTCCGACGGTACACCTTATTACCTAATAACTCATACTCATTATACACTTTCTTATTAAGCTCGGCCTGACCTGACTGTAATATTTCTCTAATAGCACAAATATTTGGGTCTTGCAACTGGACCGATAATAACCAATCTGCTTCTGTTATAGCCAACACGCTTTCATTGCACATGGGGGTGGAATTTGCATCGACTGGATTCCGGCTCAAAGCGTCCACATGTTGCATTTGAGTCCCTGGTTTATGTATTATTTCAAACGTAAATTCTTGAGTAAGTAAAACCCACCTACCAATTCTAGAATTAATTTCTTGTTTATTAATTGTGTATTTAACAGCATTGCAATCTGTATAAATTTTAAAGGTGGACCCTAATAAATAGTGACGGAATTTTTGAAGTGCAACAATTATCGCTAAAAATTCCAGTTCAAAAGAGTGATACTTCTTCTCCTCATTAGAGGTCTGTCGACTATAAAAATGGATTGGTTTTTCACCAGAATCAGTAACTTGTGTTAATATGCAGCCTACACCATCACGACTAGCATCGGTGTACAAAATAGTGGGTAATTTGGGGTCATAAATATTAAGTAATGCATTAAGTAATAATTCGTGTTTTAATGTATTAACTGCCGAAACTTGATCAGATCCCCACTCCCATGTGGCATCTTTTTTCAAAAGCTTTGTTAAAGGTTTTGCTATAAGAGCGCAATTCTTTATAAATTTTCGAAAATAATTAATAAGACCTAAAAATTGTCTTACTTGATGGACATTTTTGGGCTCAGGATAATTTTCAACTGCTTTTAATTTCTTTTTACCTGGACGTAAACCATTTTCTGAAATATCGTATCCAAGAAAACTAACAGAACTCTGGAAAAAGTGACATTTCTCTAAATTTACTGTCAAGCCATTTTTTTGCAATATTTTCAATACTTCGTCTAACAGTCTAGCATTTTCATCAAACGTTTCAGTAGCAATTAATAAATCATCCATGTAACATATAACTTTATCGAAGCGTAGTTTACCTAAAACGGTGTTCATTAACCTTTGGAATACAGAGGGGGCGTTGCATAAACCAAACGGCATCCTTTTAAATTCATAATGGCCATCAGGTGTAATAAATGCGGTTTTAGAAATAGAGTTCTCACTAACTAAAATTTGGTAGTACCCACTTTTTAAATCAATAGATGTGTACCATTTACATCCTCTAAGTTTGTCTATAAGGTCTTCTACAATGGGCATTGGGTATTTCTCTTTGACTGTAATTTTATTAAGAGACCTATAATCAATGCACAAACGTTTATCACCTGATGGTTTATCGACTAATAGAACCGGACTAGCGTATGCGGAATTACTTTCGCGAATTATTCCGTTTTTTAAAAGGTCATCAATTATATCTCTAGTCGCTGCCTTTTCAGATTCAGACATACGATAGGGTCTTTGGTATACAGGTTTATTAGTTATCACCTCTATATCCAATTCTACACATGAAGTCTGTCCTAATGATTTTAAATCTTTTGAAACAACCCGAGGGTATCTAGAAAATATTTCATGTAAAACCGAGATGTGTTCAGAATCAGTATTGAACATAAATGATTCTATTAAGGCCACGTGGTGGTTGTTTATGGGACAAAAGGAAAGACTATTTCCTACACGTGCATACATTATCTTTTTGTCTTCGGTGAAATTCCTTCCAATTAATATAGGGCAACCCGCTAGTTCATCACAAATATATATAATTACACTAAGCATAGCATTATCGACCATAATATCAACTTGTGCCCCATGTGTGACCTCAGAGCAAGAATCAGTTTTAAATCCAGTCAATACAATAGGTTTATTTAACTGGAACAAAGTTAAGTTTAACTCTCGTGCTAACGAGGACGTTACTAGAGAACAACTACTACCCATATCTATAAAAGCCTGTCGTTTACATCCATTAATCATAATTTCTTTATAAAATTTATCCTTAGGTGTAGGTTCAACAATTAATTTAACTTCGCTATCTTTTTCAGGTTTCATTTTAGGTTTAGACCTACATGCAAGTTCCAAATGACCAAATCTGCCACACGAATTACATTTGACATTATCTTTCTGGCTGCAGCTTGTCTTTTTATGACCTGGTTCACCACAACGAAAGCATGTAATATTTGTACCCGCGTTTGACACTGAGCTATGCACTACTGCTCCATTAGAAGAATTATCTGTCTTTCTATCTGAATTAATGTAGCGATTTGTATTTTTATTATGTACATTATTTTGTTTCTGAATGGACTTTTGTTCCGGGTCGACATGAATTTTTCCGTGTAGAAATGAAGCCAAGTCATCACAATATTTAAAATTACCAGCATCGGCTGCAGTTAGAATATTTTTATCACCAATTGATCCTACGATTATCGAAATAATGTCTTGATCAGAAAAGGCTAGCCTCATTTTATCAATTTTCCCTTTTTGTACAAAATAAAATTCGTATAATGATTGGCCATCTAAAGGTTTTGTTTGGACCAAATCTTTTAACAAACTGTACATATTACGCTTAACTTGGAATGTATCTAATAATGTATTTCGCCAATCTTTCCATTTCCAGGTAGTCCATCGAGTTTTATTTTTTTGAAGCGAGTCGTACCATGTCTTGGCGGTATTACGCAATTTTTGCAACGCTTGATATTGAAGGACTCGATCCGACCAACAAAAAGCACGAGCATTAGCTTCTACCACATTTATCCACATTTCAATATCGTCTATTAATGGGTCAAAGTCAGGAATCACTGATGATAAAATAACATTTTGGCTTACTGCGGGAGACGCACGCCTGGTGCGTCTCTTTTTCCTGTGCTTGTGCCCGCCAGAGCTGCTGCTGCTCGAAGAATACGAGCCCGAGCTTGATGACGAGCTACTTGAAACACTTATTTTTGAGGCACTCCTCCCTCGAGTGCGCTTGCGGCTTCGCGGCATGAGGGCGCGGTTCACATCCCACTTCTGATGTAGAAGGATGACCACAAAACACACCGAATACACGGCAATATATGTTTATTTAAATAATGAGCCACTGTTTAAACACAAATACCACAACACTGGGTTTTAACTTTAATTCACATTCACAATTATAATTGAATTAAATCGAAACTATTTTATAACTGTTAGAGAGATGTTGCTTGTTCTGCGTTCGCCAACCAACTGAACGAGTTCGTCTCTCAGATTATTTAAGTGACGTGTCGCCCCGCCATTACCGGAAGTTTACAACGGACCAATAACAGCGCGACACCAGTGCTGCCATCTTAAATACTTAATAAATCGTATTCACAACTTTTAATCGTTAAATCTATTTAAATAAGAATAGTTATAATATAGTATGATTATAACAAATAAATCAATAATAATGAAAACATAATCAAAACGACTAATTTTACGCAAAAGTATGGAAGTCCGGCTTCGAGGCGACAACACATCACATTTATACAGGACACATAAGTCTAAAAGTTATCAGATTTTTTTTTTTAAATAAGGCCATGAAAATTTATATAAATGTGTTCGGCGTCAATAAATTGACGTGTTATTTTCGCAAATGCCCACATGCACTTATTGAAAGCCCAACGAACGCACACACTTGAGAAATACTTGAGACGAAGTCCATCCTCCTACCCACATTATCTATTCCAATTTATTTGGTGACAGCGCAACTCCATCTCCTTTTTTTTTCGAGCGCAAGATACGCGCTTTTGACGTGGACGTGCGGACACCAACCAGTTTTAGAATGCCATGTCCTTTTGATCAATAATTTTCCGAATTCAAAATGTCACAAATTAAAAATCCGGACAAGTGCGAGTCGGTGTCGCCCATAAAGGATTCCGTTTAGTAACTGCATGAAAGTTTCTCTTTCGTGTTTAAATTCCCTTTGAACGATCAAATTGTTAATTAATAATTTAATAGCCTGCAGCTTATGATTAAGAAGTATGAACTTATATGAGGGTATTTTTTTAAAAACGCTCAAAATGTCAACGCCATGAAAGAGTTATTCTAACGGTTGATGCTTGTTTTGATGGTTTACGCCATTTTTTGGTGAAAACTACAAACAAATACTTAGTAAAAATAGTTCGCTTCGCAAATAAAATCATGCACAGGTTGACATCAAAGCACCATGACGTCCCTTGGCCAACATTATATATTTGCAATCCACGGTTAATTCGCAACAGATTCATCTGATTATTTGTTCACGCTAAATCGCTGGAGCAGTAAAATGTACGATCAAAAACATTCCTGCATATAACAAAGGTTTAAATTAAATATTCAAACATTACAATAATTCACGTACAATAATTATATTTTGCTAAATAACTACAAGTGGTCCTCACCTGCATCATAATGTGGTATTTGAATCCAAGCCGGTTTCGACGAGGTCACTGTTTATTAATGTTGTAGCTACTGAATAATTAGTATATCTTAATCGTTTCTCTTCAAGTATGGCGGTTAAGATTACAGCGTTATTTCAGTAGAACACTCGTGTTTAAATAAAAATTTAAATCATCCAGTCCTTTTCATTAAAATATAAAATAAGAGAATTATTATAAGATTGATATTCTAATTACGAGTACGTAGACCTCGTTGGTAGGGATTAAAATATTTTCAAAACTTGCTGAAAAAAAATTGTAGAACAATAAAAAAAAGAAAGAAGAAACTTACTGTCCAAGTCGAAGTAATGCGCCTCGTGGATGAGCAGGTCGATGTAGGGGAAGTCGGCGGGCAGCAGGAGCTTCTTGTTGCGCAAGAAGTTGAGGATGTGCCGGAACATGCCGCCATCGCGATCGATGAAGTAGTGCTGCTTGAGCGTATCCAGCACGATGGGGATCGTGCCGTTGAACATCTTGCCGAGCCGAGACTCCGGGAAGCTGCACACAACACAAAAGCTGCTCAACACATGCACATACATTTCATCAAGTCGATGCATCCGTCGTTTAACATCTCGAACGTTCAGTGTGATCAATTCTCGAGTGATGCAAATTGCTCGTGCGTCAGTGACTCGTTGATATTATACTCGTTGATTCGACTGAACTAGATTTAAAATGGTTCCAGATTGAGAGTTCTTCAACTAAGTACTCGTATTAAATACTGGGGTAGCTAAAGAAATTGCGCAAATGCGCATGGCAACCGAACGCTGACCAAGTTTTGAATACTCATGATTTTTATTACGAAGGGAAAAATATTTTGTATTGTGCCCCCAAGTGAGGTGATTAAAAGAAAAAGTGTCGGGGGCGAAGGCGGCGTCGCGGGGCGGGGTTGGAGCACTGCATATCCCGCAGGGCCCGGGGCGCCGCCGCCGGCGCTCTCCGACCAACGCTCCCGCCGAGAAATTACAAGCCGAGTTCAGATAAAACAAGCTTATACAATGCCAACTAACAACGAATATAACACTCATTATGTAACCACATAAAACAGCTACTATAAATTGTAAATTGCAATGAGATCGCGATAACTTGCTTCCAGGGGCCCCAGTCTGCTATTTTTATAAATTCCTTTCCATCATTTCAACATGATCTCATTATCATTTTGCTAAAAGTTCCTATCCTTTATTCATTTTTTCGCCTTACTATACATTCTTCTTCAAACTTCTCAAAATTATGAATTAAATGATGGACGATTTTGATACTATTGCAATAACCAACTTGAGGACCTGGCTTGTCTTCTTCGTAAACTTTGTTTCTGTGACGTGAAAGCTACAAGCACTAACGATTGTTTATTAGTATTGTACCTACCTACCTAGAGACTAAGTACTTGAACGTGGGCGATTATTTTGGTTGGTTGACTGACATGATTGACAGTTTTCCTTTGTCGTTTCAACGCATACGTTGATGTCTACCTAGGAGAAACGCTCTGCTTAGTAATATGTGTAATTGGTCGTTCTTCCTGACTGCAAACAATGTAGAAACGATTAAAATTATAGACAAAACTTGCTAGTTCACCAGTTGTATCATCATACAACTTGAGTTTCCAAGTTACCATTCCCGGAGCAACTAATTAAGTAACTTTTTGTTAGATAACCACTACCTAATCCAAAATTAATCTGAACGCTTTCATGTTCACCTACTTAGTCACAATATCTGAATTCTCTCCTGATTAAACGCTAATTGCAAGTAAAACATTCTATCCACAAAATAGTATCCTTCCTTATCTATTTTCTGGAACGTTCGACGGCTGACGTATTATTATCGGCTTTAAAGAATGACATGGGAATTGTTAAAAGATATTATGCGCCTCATTATCCGGCTAAGTTTGTTGTGTTGTCTGATAAATATAATATCATCGATAAGTCTTTGCATGGACGGAACTCATCATAAAATAGAGTCCTAGATTTTTATTTGACTAAGCATAAAAGGATTAAAGGGAATTTTCTTTAGTGCCTTTAGACAACTTGGGTAGAAACTCTTATGCAAAGATTTAATTGGATTAATGTTTATTCGAGGTAGGTACAAAGAGAGGATATATTAATGTTAAAATAATAATTATTTGATCGTGAGACGCCGATAAATATAATAATTCAGCGTTTATAGGGCAACGTGTAGTGGTATAAAACTTAACAATAATAATTGCAATCAACTTCAAAATTCGTCCATAAAATGATGTTTCTACTCCAATTAATTGATTTTAATTCTTATATCACTTTTACTAATGAAACATATTGAAGCAGCAGTGAATATTCAGCGTCGATATTACAGTTTGGTTTTCACAAACACAGGGGCATGTCACACACTATCTCAAGGCTCTTTAGATAATAGCATAGCTGGATTCGTTAGTGTATCGAAATTGAATCAAAACTTTTTGGATAACTATTTGAAAACAAAAGGCCTTCATTTGCGTCTGTCGACTTCGGAAACTTTTGGACAGTTACCTTAACGAATTATGTATGGATGTTTGTTACTTTCTCACGCAAAAACTACTGAACTGATTTGGAAGAAATTCCACACATAGATAGTTTATTACTTGGATTAACAAATAGTATAATTTTTATGCCACAATTTTGCTACCGTGGGGTGGAAACAGGCAGCAGCTAGTATATAATAAATCCAGGGTGCAGTGCCTTGGCTCCACTTAAGGCGATGCTTTATCCCACTGGACACACTATTCTATTCTAAGAATCACACTGCAACTCACACTGTAAGCTTCATGGCCTTTGAAAGGGATCAGCTACTATAAAGATACTGAGGCGTTGCCGATCCGGTGCATGCTTATGCTCGTGCTATGTACTTTAGACACAAATATTCCTTTCACATTGTAAACCTGGTTTTCATTCTACTGGTACTTTTATGCATAAGCAATTGTCAACTATTATAGTATTCTTCATGCCAACCGAGTGAGGTTATTTTTTTTTATTTGCAAAAGAAATATCCTAGACTATCAGGGGTTTATGAGAACGACATATTGATCTAGCTAGGTCACAATAATATATGACTTGAAAATTCGATTTTCCATATTTTTACGCAAAAACATTGCCCGCACTATTTATTAAGGTATAGGTTTAGTGTTCATGTTTATTTTAAGGACTTTCTCAATGTGTTTTCTAGTATTTATCTCAATAGAATTTGGCTTCATTAATGTCTCATTTTTCTTTAAATTATGCCAATTTTTTGACAGCAAGTTAGATACAAGTTACAAGTACAGACGCCAGCACATCAGCTACCACAATCTGTCAAATTTTTAAATAGATTTTCAACCTTATCACAAAAGTGGAAGGTTAATGTTACCTGCTGGCGTCTGTACTTAAGAATCATGCCTGTTGAATAGAATAGAATAGAATAGAATAATATTTATTTGGTATAGGACACACACACAGAAATGATAAAAAATAAAATTAAAAATACAATAATAATTTTGCTGAGCATGTCCACACCAAAAGGGTTACCAACTCAGCATTTGCTGGGCGAAAGACACCCAGCGCTGGTTTTCAGTTGGCACCACGCAGTGACACACGGACGAGGGTAGGCAAAGAAAAAAATAAATAAATAAAATAGTAAAATAAAATAAACAATAAGAAGAGTGTGTAGGGAAACGTGTAGTGTGTTAAATAATATTATATTTAAAAAGTTCAATAGTATTCAAAAACGTGTGCGCTAAAATAAGTTTTTTAAATTAAAAGTATTTAAAACACGCCACGAATGACGCCACCAATGGCACGGCAACCGACCAATAGGGAGCGCCGCTCGCGCTGTGGCGCCAGACAGGCGAACAGTTCAGACAAATTCACTGCAGTATCACGGACTATATCCCAAAACCCCGCTTTTTAAGAAAATAGGCTCTTAACAAATTCTTATCAGCAAATTAAATCACAGTTACATATCAGTAACACTCTGGAAAAATGGAGAACTATAGTTGTGAAAGTGCAATCACATGAAACCCGGCGAAAACGTTAATTATATAAATAATACATAAAGTGAAAATAAAATGTAAATAATAATAAAATATACCGTTCATATATTTTATTTATCTAAATAAATGATTTATCAATATTAATATTTTCAAAATTAATTTGCGAACTTAGAATAAAATGCTTAAGTCTGATTTTAAAAGTATTTATATTGTTTAGGTCCCTAATCGGTGGAGGAATATTATTCCAACATTTGGAGGCTGCGTAACGAAAACTACCTCGAAAAGCTGCAGTACGATGATGTGGGGTAGCCAGCTGTTGGGCACAACGCCTGGCCTTGCGCTGCCGGTGATCATTTATCCACGCCAGTTTAGAGTACAGGTATGACGGACATTTATACTTGATGACGCCGAAAAGAAGACAAGCTAAGTGCAGTTTACGACGTGACTTCATTTTTAAAATACTGTGTTTATTCAAAATTGGTGTAATATGGCTCCTTGGTGGTACGTTAAAGCAAAATCGTGCGCAGGCGTTTTGAACTCTTTGGATAAGTCTTACGGTACGAGCTAGGAGCCGAGGTCCTACAACAGTATCAGCATAGTTTAGTTTGGATAGAACCAGACTTTCAACGAGTTGTACACGGAGTTCTTCACTTAGAAATGGACGCATCTTATATAGTACTTTTAAGCGATAGAAGCAATTTTGTACACAATTTGCAATATGAGCTTCAAAACGTAGTTCTTGGTCCATAATCAAACCCAGATTTCTCGCCTCATAAACACGATCAACGCATTGACCCATTACGGTAACGTTTAGATTACTATTGATTCTATCTAGTTGACCTTTAGAACCAAAAAGCATAAATTTAGTTTTGGCTGGGTTAAGTAATAGAGAGTTCTGTTTTGACCAATCCACGATCCTCTCCAGATCCTCGTTTACCAGTTTACCGCATCGTCATATTGTTCTGGTTTAAAAGAAATATATAATTGAATGTCATCAGCGTAAATATGAAATTGAGTATTTTTCAAAATATTTGTGATATCAGCACTATATAGAGTAAACAAAGGAGGGCCCAATATCGATCCCTGTGGAACTCCCTTAACCACTTCTGCCATACTAGACAAAATGCTAGATCCATTTACATCTCGGATTTCAACAAGCTGCTTACGATTGCTTAAATAACTCCTAAACCAAGCAACCGCAGATTTGTCAAAACCATAATACGTCATCTTTGAAAGCAAAAGAGACAAGTTAATGGCATCAAATGCTCGGGAAAAGTCCAACAACACTAACAGAGTACAAGATCCCTCATCCTGAGCTGCCAATATGTTGTCAGTAACATCTAGCAGAGCCGTGGCAGTACTACGTCCCTTCCTGAAACCCGATTGCGCATCCGGTAAGATGTTGTTTTGCTCCAGGTATGTAGTCAGTTGGGTATTCACTACTTTTTCCAACACTTTTGACAAAAAGGGTAAAATACTGATCGGCCTTAAGTCTTTAAAAGTGCTTGGATTCGCGAGTTTAGGAATAGGACGCACAACGGCTATTTTCCATATGTCAGGAAAAGTAGACGTAGAAATGGATTTGTTAATAATAGAAATAAGGATATCTAAGGTTTGAGGAAGTGTCAGGAGAAACATGTCAAGCGTTATATGGTCAAAACCTTCTGCATTAGATTTTAAATTAGATAAGATTTTAATAATGTCAGATTGGTTCACAGTCCCAAGCGAGAAAACAGCTTCATTAAATCTATGAGTCTCATAGTAAGCCATACATGACACTGGTGCCACATTATCACCTGGAATATTTAGGAAATGGGAGTTTATTTTATTTGGGTCATTGAAATGAGAAGGTAACTCAGCCACACTTTTGAAAGGTAATAAAGTAGACTTTAGATTGTTCCATAATATTTTTGGGTAATGTATTTTACTATTGATATTTTGTTTGAAATAAGCTACCTTTTCGTGATATATGGACTTGTTCACTAAACGTTTTAATTCTTTATAATAAAATATTTTACCTTCCGAATCCAAATTTCGACAACGCATGTGTGCCTGATTGCGTAAGCACATCATGAGCCTGATATTGTCTGTTATCCACGGATATGACCTTTTTTTAATAACCTGAGTTCTAAGGGGAGCATACTTATCGAATAGTGCGATGACATTAGAGTTGAGATAAGCCACCATAACATTTACGTCGCCCGACATAGCTCCGGCTTGCCAATCTATTGAGGCCAAGTCTTCCTTAAACTTCTCCAACGGCATATTTTTTAAATTCCTGCTAGTTATAGTAACTGGCGGTATCTTCTCCTTTTTAAAATTAAAAACTGCAGTAACAAAAGCATGTGCACTTAGCGCACTTATCCAATCCACTCCAACGTTTCGAGCCCTCATATCAGTACATATAAGGTCTATAAGAGTCTCGCTAGTGGAAGTGAAATGAGTAGCAGATGTCACCAATTGACTTAGATTAAGAGTGTGTAGAAACACATTTAATTTTACCGTTTTTGAGTCTATTTGATTGAGACAATTAATGTTAAAGTCGCCCAAAAGAATAGTGTGTTTGCAAGACGTTAAGGAATTTACTGACGAAGTTAACGCATCCAAAAATAAATCAACATCCATCCATGGCGGTCTGTAAGCAGTGCCAATGGCGATTTTAATACCATTTGTACTAAGAGTAAGCCACATTTGTTCGACTGAATCGTGAAGGGAGTCAACCGAGTGGGCGTGGGTACGCACCTTTATTCCGCGCTTAATGTAAAACCCAACACCACCGCCGCGGCCGCCGCGTACGTTCACGGGCCGCGGAACATGTCGCAGCCGGTAACCGGGCACGGCGGGCGCGCGTCCCTCTTCACCCGTTCTAAGCCAGGTCTCATTTATTGCCATAATGTCGACGTCATGATGTTCTAATGCGGCAATAAACTCATCATGATTAGTGCCCAGTGAGCCAGGATTGAGTAATCCAAATTTGAGATACTTTGCACTCATCATTACAATGACTCTGTATCATAAAGCAACACAATGCAACAAAAAGAACATTTACTTACTAAACGGCCGGAAGTAGTAATCGATTGTTCATAATAATAACTCAATGTAAACGCTTCGTAAACAAAGTATAAAAACGTTAAGATAGGCACACGTGTGAAGTAACTGTGAAAATATTGTGTAAATAATACAGTGTGTTTACTTACATTTTTTGTAGTCATATACGTGAAAGCAGGCTGAGATGCTTGTAATAAATACATAAACTTACTAAAGTGAAAATATAACAAATACTTGATATGGATAGATGTAGGGATTGTCAAACGCGTGTCACCACAGAAAATGCCAACCAAAACAATGCACCCTTTAGGGAGGACATGCTGCAGCCAGACAAATACAACACAAATAATCAGTAAAATATTAAAACAAACGACAACAGACAAGGGTAAATAACAATGGTTTAACATGAAGTACATTTTTAACAAATAAAATAAACCCGTCAAACGGCAACATTGCCAAAAATTTGGGCCAGATCACGATCGGAACGAATGCGCCGCGGGAGTACACCATCCGCCTTTTTGACATAGATGCGGCCGTCTTTGGTCCATACATACTTAAAGTTATGCCTCTGCCCAGCCTCGCGTGCTTTAAAAAATAAACTTCCATATATCGGCGTCAGCCGTTCGTTTACATAAAACCTACTAGAGGGCCCGTGCAGTTGGAGGTCGACCGTAGTGAGCCCACGTCGCACGCGCGCCGCTCGCAACAGTTGATCGCGAGTAGTGCGCCGCGACAGTCGCACAGCGAGTGGACGCGCCCGCGGCTCAGCTGAATCAACACTGCCGCTACTGTTAAAGTTACGGCGCACCATGCCAATACGCTCCACATTCACGATATCACGCTCGTCGATTTGTACTCCCAGCTTCGAAGCCACCAGCTTAAGGATGTGTATTGGGCTCTCGTCCTTAGATTCCGGTATGCCGGTTATCATGACGTCATTTTGCAGTAAATCTTGATCTCGTTCATTCAGCTTGATCTTGAGCTCGGCAATTGTCTCCTCAAAATGATCACAAGACAATGATTCCTTATCTTCCGAACGCTTTTCAAGATGGGAGACCCTGATCTCAATATCATCCACACGTTCCCTGCACAATCCGACATCAGACCTCAAAGTGACTATTTCGTTCCGGAACTCACGCAACTCCACTCTCATAGCACTAAGTTCTTCACGAAAACATCGAATCTCGTGGGCTATGTCGAGCTGCCGAGGCTCAGCTGTACTTGGGGAGCAGGGCTGAGATGGTAGGCTGACCTCTGGCGCAAAGACTTTATTTAGATTATCCATTGTAAGTTGACTACCAATGGGCTGGGCCACATTTTGCTGGCTGCTGAGCAAGCCACTGACAGGCGGACCCTGGACAGGTGAAGCGGAGTTGTCAGGCCTCGGTAACTTGGCCTTGCATACCGGACACAACCAGTTAGGCGGCACCTTCGTCGACGCAACACCAAGGCAGATAGGATGGTATGACCCAGGACATTCGGAACAACGAACACCATTGGCCGCAGCTATAAATTTACCACAGGTGCCACACTTAGCCATATTCAAGTGTTATTGAATTGGGTTTCTAAACAACTACAACGGTTTAATTTGTTTACACTAGTTCCGTAGTACAACTAAATGTGTCAGAGATGGCGCTGTCTGTACCCAGTTTAGAAAATATTATGGTATTAAAATCAGCTGGCTAGGTTTATTCAGCTACAGTGAGCCCGGAAAGTCACGTAGCACATCCATAAGCTACTATCACTGCACTTCGTTGCACTTCCACTGCGACTTTCTCCGTTCATTAAGTTACTTATATTGTTAAAAATATTGGGTAGGTGGGTGATTTGCACTTTGATATTGTTCACTTTTGATTTCCAATTTTACCACAATAATACTGTATATTGTCACTGCACTTCAATGTATTATACTTTTTGAATCATGTATAAGCACATCAACAATAAAAGTTTATAAAAAATAATCTATTTTTATTTTTAATACACGAAACTGTATGAGCTTAATCAGCTGTTACCCACGTCCGTGACTTCATTTCCTTTGCTTTTATGCAGGGGCACACTAACCTTAAAAATACTCACACACTAAGGACCTTAACCGTCTTACTACAAAAAAGTTAAACATCGGTTGAACACTTGTCTAAAATAACTGTCAACTGCAAAACGACATTTGACGTTGATATAAGGGTCGTTTTGAAGTTTCATTTTTTTTAGACGAGTGTTTAATTTTTTGTAATAAGACGGTACATGTTCGTATAAGCGTCCATCATCGCGAAAATTAACGGTATTTCCCGTTAGTGAGGCCCCCTGCATTACTGTGGTATAAACTCTGGTTGCTAGTGCTGTAAAAGTTTATAAAAGCTCTCGCAACAGCATTTGACATAATGAAAGAACTAAGCCGCAAAGCACATCATTACAAACAATTTTAAAAACGACGCGGACGCACGGACGCTCGTCCTAACGGTGCATCCACACCGCCGGTAACATTTGTAGCTCAACGTTTCCAAATGTTGCTCGGTAACATCCGCCAACAAAATGTTACTAAGTGTTGACGTGTTACTATAAGTCGAGTAACGTTGCTCAACATTGGGTAACATCCGCCAACAAAATGTTATTTAATGTTACTAAGTGTTGACGTGTTACTGTAAGTCGAGTAACGTTGCTCAACATTCGGTAACAATGTTACCCCCATTATCTAACAATGTTGCCGATTGTCGAGCAACGTTACTCGACATACAGTAACACGGCAACATTTGTTGTCGGATGTTACTGCGGTGTGGATGAGTAACAATCAACAAATAGTAACAAGGAGCCACAAAAGTTACCGAATGTTGCCGAATGTTACCGTGTTGCCTTTTGTTGCTCCACAAATGTTACCGGCGGTGTGGATGCACCATAAGGCTGACAAATGTCATGGTAATGGTACAATTTACACGAAAATAAGAGATATAATAATGAAGTCACATCTGAGTATCGAATATCCCAGCTGCAGCACCAGGCGTTATCGTGTACAGGAGCGCATAGGTATAAAATGTACTTACGCAGTGAGTGTTTCCAGGGACGAGGTGTAGATGGTTCCGCCGACGTCGATATGAACTGGTGCGTTGTACTTGGTGGTCGGAGCTACGCGCGGTATGCCTACTATCAGCTTCTTCTCCATGGGACCTTCATCGGGCTGAGGGCTCCCTGGCTTCACGGGCAGCATCTAGGAACACATTATGAGGATTTAGTTTTAGACTGCAGTACTATAAACAACAGTTTAGGTTTAAAAAATAAAAGTTCAATGCATAGTTTGCTATATAATATTGAACTATATTCGGTCCAAGGAATGTTAGTAAAAGGATGGATGAATGAGAAACGATTGCATGTAGCGGAGATGAGGATGTTGAGATGGATGTGTGGAGTGACAAGAATGGATAAAGTAAGGTACAGAAAAAATGAAAGGGAATCGTCATGCGACGAACGACATGTGATGAGGAGGGATGACACCCATGTGACTAAGAGAGTGATGAGTATGAATGTTGATGAACGGAGAGGAAGAGGAAGGTCAAAGAAAAGATGGCTGGATTGTCTAAGGAATGATATGAAAGAAAAAGGAGTAAATGATACTGTGACGTCTGATAGGGGAGAATGGAAGAAGAAAACGTGTTGCGCCGACCCCAAGTAGAATGGGATAAGGGCAGGAAGAAGAAGAAGAATGTTAGTAGATACAATTTTGTTTTTAGTATATAAAGATACCATAATTTAGCCATAACGGACGAATTCAACCTGCAATCAAACTAATAAATGGGCAACATAATAAACTTAAAAATAAAAACAAACACTTAAAACCTGGTAATTAACAGAGGCATATTGATTACAGACTTTTCAATTTTAAGTTATTGTCCCGTAAGTCACATCCAATAAACACGGAGAAAATAGACTTCAAAAACAAAAATTAAAAGAACATGCGCTTTAAAATATCCTTTTCCTTTAGAAGTCGTATTTAACCTTATTCTCAGTTTGCTGGCAAATACTTGTTGACTCGTTGCGATGCATACACATAATGATAACTGCTCAACTAATGCAACGCTTTTTAAAGACGTTCAATTGTCGACAGGGGTTCCCAAACTGCACCGCGGCCGTCAGCACACGTAGCATGTCACCGTAGTAATTAACGGGCTTTGTCGACGGAAGAATCGACAAAATGACAGATTGTATTAAGATTTATATCGTACTAAGCATAACGATGACATAATGTAGAAATGTTTCTTTTCTGACTATGGAAAAAAAATCGAATTGTATAGTTGAAATAAGTTACAAATGTTACAATAGAGATAGAATTGTTCATGCTACACTTGCTGGTGTGCCGATTATTGTCGATGCAAAGGGAGGCACTTATCAGTTCCCTGTACTGTAGGTATAAGTTTTCTGAAACCAACAGTATCCACACTCAAGATGTTTGACATTATAGTGTCCGTTCAGTAATTTATTAGCAAAATATATTCAAAGCCCGATTTACTTCCACATGGCTCCAATTTTGCCGTAGTGAAGTATGTACAATTTTAATTCATCGCATAATGGTAGTGTGCCGGGGGTTATCGCGAAGCGGGATGCTGCGGGCGCTCTGCGGACCACATCTCACAGCCCCCGGCAAACGCCGGCGGGAGGCGTCGCGGCAGCGGAGGTACGGAATTAGAGTTCGGATGATAAAAAAGTATATCTACTAAATAAACTACATTCCCAGCAACACTGCCACTACGACACAACAGGACTTTAATGATAGGTACATTCAGAGCGCAGAGCATTTGAAACAGGGTGGCAAGATGGACCATTTATATCTACGCTTGTAAGTACTCGTATATGAACCGACGACGTAAAAAATTACATTGGGTACCGTTTTGTCTGAGCAACGAGAAAGTCGCTAAACACGTACTTTACGATGCATTAGTCGAAACGATCGGTATGTAGGAAATTACTAGATGAGCCAACGTATTCATAAACACGAATGGAGCGTTGCATTGCTGTAGGTACCCATTTCGATGATGTTTCAAAATGTAAAAGTGCAAGAGACGTGAGGTTGGCGGCGCGTCAGCGTGGGAGCATCCCGCGGAGCCGACCCACTGCCGGCGCTCCCACGGCACACAGCACATGCCACCCTACACCCACTACCCATCAATGAATACGTTTACAATAACTTGATTTGATTCACACTAATCAAATGTTAATCGAAATAAATTAACACCGAATGAAGCTCAACATTTTAGTCTCTACCGTGAATTTCCAATAGCAGCCTAATTTGTGGCGTACAATTAACTGATCATGTGCTAACAGATATGAGGATAGTTTAGCTACATGTCCAGGATGTTTGTCAGTAACAAATTGCCTTGAAAATTGTCATTGCGACGTCGTGTGGCTGACTAAGCGCCCGAGGCCACACACCGGACCAAGTCCGACTTCAATTATTTTTTATCGCCTGAATGCATCTCGGGCACAGTCGTGGCCTATCTCTCTGGTTTCACACCTAACGCTCTATTCATGTGACTGCACTTATGCTTCTGTAAAGTAAAGCGCCCTTTATTTATTCTGAGTTCCGTGCGGCCACGCAAGGGCGGTAAAGCTCTTAAAGATGTGAAGGGAAAAATAACAATGTCAAAGTTTTAATATTTCTGATTCATTTAAAGTTGTGATACTTAATTCTTTCCATACCATGTGTTCATAAAAAACAGGAATAATACAAAAAATAAATGTTTCAAATTCTACATGCCATCTGCTATTAAAAACTTAAAAGTTTTCTAAAGAGCCTGACACGGCAACATCGTTTTGCCACACCACAAGCTATTATAGACTTTAGTCACTGACAAGTACAGGCATTTAGTAAAAAAAAAAGCAAATAAATCGTCATCGCCGTAACTACGAAGCCTGCAGTAAATAGCAGAGAGGTCGAAAAACGAGTTGGAAATCAAGCGAGTAAAGTCGGCTACTGTATACTTGTAGTTACGGTAGCGCGACGCTAGAGGGCGTAACGTCGCGAAGCCAGCCACCACTCTTACCTGTCTGGTTTCATTATAAATATGCCGCAGGCTGTTTGCCTGCTCCGCGACAGCCCAAATACCTAATCACTGGATACCAGCCAACGCAATAAACATGAACAGTCTTAGATTTTCGATGAGTGTGTTACATAGGTAGCTACACAATACAGTTTACGTTGAGAACCTATCAATACTAATTTTCGGAAAAAGGTCTGTTTTTCAGGCAGACAAATACAAAACAGTAAATTAAAACTTATTTGTTCTGAAAATCATATTTCTAATGCTAGGGCCACACTAACGAGAAATGCTGTTAATTATCGTGTTAACGGACGTGGCCCAAAGTGGCTCCCATTTAAGACGTATTTCCACGTACCAATGCAATCGATTGATTGTTCAGAACCAAATTAATTTTATTGCACTTTAAACTCCACTCAATAAAGATTAACATATAAAAAAGTAAAATCAATTTATCGAGTGGAAAGCACAAAGCTACTCGTGTAAAAGCTGTTAATTTTATTTTGCGCTTTGTTTTTTTTTTTGTAAACAGTTTTCCAACATTTGCACAGATTTCACTGAAAGTGCTGTTTATTTAAGTCCGATTTTACTTATTATAATTACTACAAAATATAAGAAAAAGTAAATATACCTACGTGGTCTAAAACATCAGAAAAATTATACTCACTGCAATATTTGCAACTGTATTCCGCTCATTGAAATAAAAAGAAAATGCACCCAATGTTTCTACATTTCAAAGTGTGTAGAATATTTTGTTAGAAAAAAGTTTCTGTTTAGAGAAATAGGGCGATGGGTGGTGTACTAATAATGTTATTGGGTAAACTAAGAGTATAAAAATAAATAGACCTTCATGAAAACAATGAACGTCTAATCTCGCGATAAACATAACAAATTAATCTGTACGCGTTCTCAACAAACTCAGGTATATTTATTGGGGCAGTGACTACGCTAGTGACGTGAAACCGTCTGCGCCCGCGGCGATTGGCCGCTCGTGCGTCCTCGCCATCCATCGCCTTCGGGCATACCAAAGTCCCAGGCGTCCTTCGTCATCCAACGATCATTTTTCTTACGATATCATCTTAGTAAAGTAGGTTTACAAATATGGTTTGAGTTGACGTACTAGGTAATAGGTATGTCGTGGGATTAATCTTCATTGGGACGAAATACTCATTTTTACCTTCGAATCGCAATAATCGCGCTGAAAAGCACGGTTTAAAATTACACGCATACAATATTAATTCCACGGACGACCGCTCGCCACACTGGACACGTCCGCTCGCATCAAAATTCAGAATTTAAATGCATCGCGCGGCGCGGAACGCGGCTCCTTATATAGGAGTCGGGGAGGCGTGGCCCGCGTGTGCCGCAAACGGTTCAAGCCAAATCCGACTTTCGGCGCTACAGGTTACGGCGCTGAATCCACTGCGGGTAATGCAACGTGTGTTCGCGGTTCTAGAGAACAACGTCTATGAATAAAAGAGTTTTTTTTTTCTACGTATTTTTTCAGGATAAAAAGTATCCCATTTTATGCCTAGGATAATAAGGTATAATTATACCAAGTTTCATCGAAATCGAACCGTTAGTTTTCACGTGATGCTTGCATATACAGACAGACAGACAAAAATTTTTTTAATCACATATCTGGGTTTGGTATCGATCCAGCAACACCCCCCGCTATTTATTTTCTCAATATTTTCAATGTACAGAATTGACCCTTCTACAGATTTATTATATGTATACTCGTAGATATAATTTCCCAAATCAAAAGCTGAAGTTGTATTTAAAAAAGTCATATATTATATTTTTTTTTTATTAGCCTATTCTGTGTCCCACTACTGGGCAAAGGCCTCCCCTTTCTCCTTCCAAACCTCTCTATTTTGGGCAATTTCTGGCCATCTCTGCCCTGCGAACATGATCAGTTCGTCACACCACCTCCGCCGCGGTCGACCTCGACGGCGTTGTCCTCCCTTAGGCGTCCAGTGAGTGATGATCTTTGCCCACCTCTCCGGATGCATACGTTCAACATGGTCTGCCCACTCCCACTTCAGCTTGGCTGTTATAACTCCTACATCAGCTACTTTGGTAATGGATGCGCTCCATTACCAAAGTAGCTGATGTAGGAGTTAAAGAGAAATTAGAGAGAAACAAGCTAAAGAGGAAAAGTCTTGAAACATAATTTTTGACTACGTAACTTTGTTTGGAATGGTTAGAAGGTGAACATATCAAAAGTCCCCGCCCCTGGCTTTTGAGCTGTGGGGGAAAAAACCTAAAAAATAGTACCTTCGAACTCTCCCCGAGTTCGAAGGTACAATTTTTTAGGTTTTTTGCTTTATATCTCGGAAACCATACGTCCTAACGGCTAGCTTGTTTTGAGCGTTCGTTGACTGGGCTATAATTGGATAAAATAGTTTGCTCTATTTCTTGTCTCTGCACACCGAGATCAGTTTCCAAAAAATATCTTGTAGCTACGGATACCGTGATCGGTGGCTAAAAACTTTTTTTTTTTGTTGGAAACGGATCACGGTATCGGTGGAAACAACTCGCCGTGATCCGTGGCGAATTCAATCTGATACCGGGATCCGTGGAGACAAACCCAAAACAACGTATTCTACATTGCAGACGATAATTTAAAAAATACCTGCAATGTCATTTAACTTTCGTTGCTATAAACGGCATCCTTCATTCGTTCGAATGAGAGAAAAAAGCATCGTGGTGTGCGATGTTTTTCATTTTTTAACAAGCACTGGACGAAAAGTTAGGCTTAGAACAAATGGTTGTCGGTGCTGCCTTCATGGTGGTTATGTTATGCCTCCCTGCGACAAAGTTAAGGGGTACACGGCAATGTTACGAGTATGTGAGTTTCGAATAAATCATTTTTGTCTTTTTAACCGAAAGTAACAATCAAATTAATAATAATTAACAATAAAATAAACTAAATACTAACTTATTAAACCTACAAATAAACACTATTAAAAACAATACAATAATAATTAGTGAGTTTCTACGTTTTTTAAACGCACCCACGACATAGGAGCATATTCCTAACTTGGAAACGTTTTTAAAGAACGATCAACTGCCATTTGGAAATTGAATAGAATTTCCTGAAAATAATAAACGCCTAATCTCGCGATAATCATAAAAGTGCATCTGAATGCTACCCCATAATTTTATTTGCAAATGATTTATTGTAAATGTTCCAACAACCTTCAATACAGTTGTATTTTTAGGGTTCCGTACGTCCGAATACAAAAACGGAACCCTTATAGGATCACTCGTGTGTCCGTCTGTCTGTCGCTTACAGTCAATTATCTCCGAATCTACTAGACCGATTGGGTTGAAATTTGGTACACATATCAATTCCTGTGACCCAAGTACAGAGGCGTGACGTGAATAGATGAAATCTATATGTGGGAGGTAATTTTTGGGGGGGAAGGGGAAAATGAAAAAAAAAGTTTTGAAAACTGCATCGTGTGACATATCAAATGAAATGTCTTGTTAAGACAATCTTAAATGTATTTTATTGTAATTTTAAAATAAATAGTTTCCAAGTAATTCAAGAAAATAGACGAAATTTGACCATTCCCCCTCCCCTCTTATCTCCGAAACTACTGAACCTAAAATTTTGAAAAAAAAACAGTAGTTAGTTTTCTACTTATAGATTATAGGAAAACCTATAAGAAGTCCATATCTGTATATGGGAGTTAATTTTTGGAGGGAAGGGGAAAATTTAAAAAAAAATATTTGAAATCTGCATCGTGTGACATACCAAATGAAAGGTATTGTTGAGACAAACTTAAATGTATTTTTTTTTGTAATTTTAAAATAAATGGTTTCCAAGTTATTCAAGAAAATAGACGAAATTTGACCATTCCCCCCCCTTATCTCCGAAACTACTGAACCTAAAATTTTGAAAAAAAATACAGAAATTAGTTTTCTACTTATAGATTATAGGATAACCTATAAGAAGTCCATATCTGTATATGGGAGGTAATTTTTGGGGGGGGAAGGGGAAAATTTAAAAAAAATATTTGAAAACTGCATCGTGTAACATATCAAATGAAAGGTATTGTTGAGACAAACTTAAATGTATTTTTTTTGTAATTTTAAAATAAATGGTTTCCAAGTTATTCAAAAAAAAATAGACGAAGCTTGACCATTCCCCCCCCCCCCATTATCTCCGAAACTACTGGACCTAAAATGTTGAAAAAAATACAGGAATTAGTTTTCTACTTATAGATTATGGAATAACCTATAAGAAGTCCATATCTGTATATGGGAGGTAATTTTTGGGGGGGAAGGGGAAAATTAAAAAAAAAATTGAAAACTGCATCGTGTGACATGTCAAATGAAAGGTCTTGTTGAGACAATCTTAAATATATTTTTTTTGTAATTTTAAAATAAATAGTTTCCAAGTTATTTAAGAAAATAGACGAAATTTGACAATTCCCCCCCTTATCTCCGAAACTACTGAACCTATTTTTTTTTTAAATACAGAATTTAGTTTTCTACTTATAGATTATAGGAAAACCTATAAGAAGTCCATGATATTAAAATAACATGGTAAATCACTCAATATTGTGCGTACCAATTTGGGTCAGATTTTAAAAAAAACGTGATAGGTAACATCGTACGGAACCCTCTTCACGCGAGTCCAACTCGCACTTGGCCGGTTTTTTATTATGAGACCAAGTTAGACCAGAAGTGTTTGGTGAGTTAGTAACAGATTTCGTTAAATCCTATGTTAGGGTCAATTCACACCGAGAAGTGATGCGCACATAGCAAAAGAGTGACTAAAAATCTAACTTTAATTACTACACGAAAAGATAAGAACAGATTTCACCGATGATGCTGCGCAAAGCGGCGCTTCGTGCACATTTAAATAGCGACTCAAAATCTAACTTTATTTACCACACCCGTCACGTTGCGTCGCGTCGCTGCGTCGCCTCGCGTCTCGGTGTGTACCGACCCTTACAGTTGTACATAGTTTGGCTATGTCGGTATTTTATTGTATAAAACGACTTTGTGTGCATACTATTTATAGAATGTTTGATTAATAAAAATGTTTTGTTTGTACACAATTGTCAAGATTTACATTGTAATCGTTGCGTTTAATATTAACAATTGTTTATTGTTCCATCAGTCCTACTTGATACAAGGGTCAATAAATATGTTGTCGAAGAGTAATGCGTCAAATTGGTCCAATTGATCCCCAAGAGTGGAGAGGATGAAGTCTCATTACAATAAATCAAACCTTTTTGCATGCTGTTTGTTGCTATGTTTTATTATTAGATGTCTACTGCACGTGGCTTGCACAGCCTTACCTATGGTGTTAAAACTATCCTATCTTTAAGGCTAAGGCTACACTAGACAGCTGTTTGCGATGCGACTGGAAGAGCGAAACGAGATCAACATGGAATGGCTACATTATAAGCGAAAATTTGACGAAGATTAGGCGATGACGTGGCTACAGGACACATGCTACACAATGCGATTGAATTATCCATCGCGGTTTACAATACCTACGCATAATGTAGCCAGAGCCACACGAATATTTCGTATCACTTGAAGGAATCGTGCAAATGAAAATAATTTCTAATAAATTCACGTCAAATTCACTGATTTTTTTATGAAGCCGATGCCGCGTGCCGTGATTACAGTAATGTTGTACCTATCACATAAAGAACTCAAAAATCGCTATAGGTAGTGATGTTTGATGTCCAGTGTAGTCACTACGAGTATACGTGAGCATTCATTTATTTGTTTTAGTACCTTCGTACACAAGGCGACGCAAGTCACCAATACCTTACGACTTTTGTTTCCAGGAAATCGTCTATAGATGCCAGGCTTTATCGCTCATGTTTCGCAGTTCGCGTCTCGACCTTAAGTGGCCTCAGCCTTAAACTAAAGCAATCCGTACACAAAGGTACACAAAAAATTGCAATCATTTTGGAAAGACCTTCTCAACGCTGTCAGCTCGTAATGTGGGCTAAGAAACTGGACGCACTTTAGCCTCTGGCCATGGTAAAAGAAGGCTTGGGTCACAAGAAGCGCCAACTATTCGTTTTAAAAACTCTACAGTTTCAACCCCAAGCGGCTCGAAAATTGAATTTCCTTTAGGTAACATAATAAATTTACGCCACTTGAGATTCTCAGCAGACTTTATTAGTTTAGTTTCATTATTTTAGTACAATAAATGTAGAAAAATAAAATAAAGTATTATTAAAAAAAAATGTATCAGTTGGGCAACTTCGGAGATCATCAGAGATTTCGAAAAATTAAACAGTCAGTTGGTCATCATTATTCACAAAATTAGTACTTATAACTTGGTAACTACCTAGCATTTATCCAATTATCGGATATTTATCAAATAAAATAAACAAGCCAATTCATAACTTCAATGGGTAATTAAGGGCAGGTAACAAGTATTTGTTCGACATCGGATCAGATTTGTTGTTTGTGATTACATCAGGTAGTATGCCTACTTACCACAGAAATATATATCTATGCTACCTACCTTTCTATATGTAAATAAAATAAATAAATAAAATAATATATTTTTTTAAAAAAACCTACAACAAAAAATTGATAGAAAAACTCTAGTTCTTCAAAGCATTGGTATTTCGAGTAGCTTCTCTGCTGTCCGTTCATTATAAGAACTTTTCAAGGTTTGGCGGTTTTCAAGACAAACATGATCCATAGATGGCCAGTTGGCCACTTACGGCTTCAAAATCAGACCAGTCATAACCAACAAATCCGTAAAAGAAATAAAATAAAATGCAACAAAACTAAATTGGACATAGGTACATGAACTTTGAACGAATATTGATAGATGAAAGGTCATTTTATCAAAGCAATTGTTGCAATTGTGTGAATATCAATTGTGAAGCATATGAGATGTATAGAAACTTGAAAGGTTCAACCGCACAATGCACAAATTGGTCTGCCAACTGTAACAAGTTAAACACTTCAATTCTTCTCGACATAAAGCTATTTGTTGCGCCGTCCTTGGATGCATTTTTTTAAGTGCTATATGAGGTTAAAATAAATTATAACATGCTGTGAAAACCACATAAAGAGAAAACACCACGTGCTAGAGAATTGAAAAATAGGTATTTGTAAAATCTATTGCTGTCGCGCAGTGCCCGAACCGAACCCCGCAGAGCGCGATAGAGACAACTGCAGATTGGACCGGAAATATCTATTAATGAGCACAAAATCATCATTTTTTTCCAAAACTTCCAAAATTCCAAAACTTAACCAATTTAACTATTTTTTTTCTTTAAAAAGTAAAGAAAGGCTTTGGCCGTGTTCCTATGTTTTCCTATTTTGATATAATCTCGTCTTTGTTTTCTGGATAATTGAACACAGCGGAAAATCTGGCCAATTTTTGAGGGTTTTGAATGTTCATATCTCTTTTAATAATTAATTTATGGAAAAAACGAAAATATAGAGACATGCCAATAGTGGCCATAGATTTTTTGTAAAAAAATTATTGCTCTACTGGCATTATCCAGGGAGGAAACAGGGGAGTACGTTTGTATGGAAAAACGGCCCTTGTGTTTCTTCTTAATACAAAATTATAAGTTAGTAGCCCAATGGTCGAAATTAAAAAAAAATACTTTCAGCGCTCCTCCGCCCCATGTAAACTGCAACTGTAGCAATAGCCACATAATTAAAAATATTCTTTTATCAAAATTACAGGATCGAGAGGCTCCCGTTGTTTTCGTAAAGAGGAGCTCAATATTATTGCTTCTCGTATTATTTTGATAGATTTGGTAAAGTAGGTACCTACTACCTACTTATTCATTAGAAATTCAACAAGAAACGTAACAAGAATTCCGTTTCGCTGACCATGGAAAAGGCACAAAGCGTGAAAAGGGGGTCCTAGTTAGCTCGTTTACAAAATAATGTTGACGAATTTATCTCATTTTATATGAAGTATTTTCATTTTTTAGTACGAAGTTGTTCAAAGGGCGGCAGTGTGCTAGCGGGCAGGCCCCGGGGTAGGCCGGCCCTTCTATTCCAACTGTAATTACTGCCCTGGGGCGCGGTGCGCGAACAGAATAACCTGAATTAAAAGTTTGTTGGGCTAACCAACGTAAAAAAAAAATGCACTGTTAGATACTAATGTTTAATACAGTGTCTCTTGTGAAAGTAGGTAAGTTTTAAATAAATAACGAAAAGAGATGGGTATTTTTTATGAAATGTTAATGGTATTCCTTTATTATTTTTTCACTCATTTACCTATTATGTATGTCCTCACAATTTTAAATAATTATAAAATCTTTCAATTGAAAAAATAAAATGTAATAGTCATTATAATACAAATTATTGTTTAATGTTAATGAGTTAATGACTTGATAAATTTATGTAACGAATTATTTACAGCGCGGGTATTTCTATCTAAAGAACTGCTGCGCACTCCACATTCATCTATCAATTCATACAAACTTTCGCATATAATGATAAAAGTTGGATTAAAAACATTAAGGCTATAAAAACCTAGATTATTACGAAAACTGATTTTTGTGACGTATCTGGGGGTCTACTTAGGTACTAAGCCCATGAACGAAGATACAGGTACGGATACGGATGTATGAATGCGCCAACCGTGCCATAAATTTAATTTTTGAACATACAACACAGGATGTAAAATCCAATGAACTTAATTTCACCTTCAGTGATAGATCTCCTTTCAATCATGCTACTTGGCTAATATCTAACTTGCTGAGGAGAGTTCAAGGAGAATGCCTCAAAGTTCATGAAAGGAACTAAAGCCTCCTGCAGACACACGCGATTAATCGCGCGGGGCGACATGTCGCGGTCCATTCGCAGTACTTTTAGAGTGGAAATTAGCTTGGCTCGTTGTCGCAGCACGATTAATCGCGTGTGTCTGCGGGAGGCTTAATACCTACTCCAGGTTTTCACTAGCACTTAACAACTCCTAAACGAGTGCCTAAATCCTTATACGAGGGGGGACTCAAAAGTAACGGGAATTGGGCTGCCGTGGGCGGGGAAAGGGGGGTAGCCCATTGTTGGACCAGGTGACAATTTGGGATACTTCTCGAGAGTTTGTGTAGGTAGTTCTGTTGTAAGTGCACTGATTTACCCGTAATATTATTTTTTGCAAAACCATGATGATGATGAACTTTTTCGATTTTGCCGGGTAAAGTGATGAGAAATTCTCGTGAGCAAAGCGCGAACTGTGTAGAAAATAATAATAGTAATTTATTACCTATTTATTTAGAAAGGAAACAACTGAAAAACAACTGCATAGTAAAATACTGTGTCGCAGTCATTAACGCCCACCGCCACAAGTTATGACAATTAGCAAGACTTAAAACTCTAAAGTTAAGAAAGAATACAAAAAATCAAAATTAAAATAAAAATCAAAATTAAAAACAAGATACCTGTGAACGTATGCTGGCTTCAACATCTGCCCAAAGAGGGCCCTGATTTTTTAGCCACCTGTGATTTTTTGTTATTCCCCAGACTAAAAAGGTCATGAGAGCGTTATTCCAGTGGAGGAGGTAAACGAAAAATCCAAAAATGACTATGTGTAGGACACCCAGTCATTTTTGGATTTTTCGTGACAACAACATAAAGATAAATTTATTAAAAAAAAAAATGAACAATGCGAGAAGCGTTTGGAGAAGTGCGGTTTATTCAATAAAGAACACTTTGAGAGTGTTTAAAATTTGGTGTAATTAGAAATGAAGAAGTTATTATGAAAGTCCCCTATATTTTCATTTCTAACCGCTCCCGATGCGAATGCAGGGCCGGTAGCTAGTCTATAATACTTGCTGTGCCATTCACGACCACATAGAATTAAAAATATAGTGAGCAGGTACGTTATTCGAGAATTATTGGTGTGTACTCAACACACAATAGAGCGGTCCTAGTACAATGTCGTGGCCGCCGGCGGCCCCGCGGCCCTGCGGCCCCACCGCCTGAGGCCTAGGCACCCTTTCCGTTTTATCAATAGTTTATGTTTGGGCCCCAGGCGATCTCCCCTCTAAGGCGCAAGCCACACCAAAGAGAACCAACTTGTTTTTTTTTCCAGCTCGGTATACACTATAGTAGAGCACATGATTCTGCTCTTACTTAAAAATTCAATTTTATTTAAAAAAAATTGCATTTGTAAAATATGTTCACGAAGCTTTGTTCCATAAATGACTAATTCGAATAGCATTCAGTAGCTTCTGGTTTCATCGAACGTGCTTATTGAAATAGTTCTGACTTAGTGGAGCAGTGGCGGCCATATAATACCTACTAGTGATGTTGCGAATATTCGCATTCGCAAATATTCGCATGTTTTTTGATATTCGCATTCGCATCCGCATAAATCGATGCGAATGTTTGCGAATATTTCTGAAAAACTATTTTTTGATTTACCAAGTACTATGATTTGAAAATGGACACAATATATAACGGAATAGTCTTGAAATAGACAACCAAATTGAAATAGTTCTGTTAGTCCAATTGTATTAAAATATTAAAAGAATCGCAACAAAAATGACGAAATTCCTTTTTATCACGATACAATCATCAAATGAGTCCTACCACCAAGTTATATTAAAAATTCTACTACATAATTTTGCATATTATGAGAAAAAAAAAACAGAAAGCAAAAAAATATATAATATTATTTTTGTAAGTTCTTTGTCCATGTCTGTTCCGGTGAAGTGGATAAAAAAATCCAGCTCCTGTCTAAACTTGTTGAATAAATTCATTCATTCAACACATAACGTGTTGAATGAATGAAGTCACATTCATTCAACTATATCGACTTTATTAAAGTGTTAGAACCTGAATTTCGTATAAATCTCACTGACGGACTTTATTTTTCCAACTAATTCAATATTATTAATCTATAATATAAAATGTAATACACTATATACTAACTTATTTAAACTACAAATATACACTATTAAAAACTATACCATAATTAAAAGTAAAATATTTATAAAAATTAAAAATTTACAGGGCGTCAAAAAATTCATCCACATTCATTCATTCATCTAGCAAGGTTATCCACTATATCGACTTGGCCAATGTTCGGTTTAAATATGTCTGACAAACCTATCTATAAACGGACAAACCTACCTATTATTTTGCGTGCGTTTTATTTAGGTAAAAGTCAATATTCACAATCGCGAATATTGAAATTGAATATTCGCATCCGCATTCGCATTCGCGAATGTCAGAATCAGACATTCGCAACATCACTATACCTACCCATATTTATACCTGCCTACTTATTGTGCCTGGTCCTCATGTGTTCAGCAGGATATCTATATTTTATGAAAGGACGGACTTTGACGAGAACGTGCAATGACGTTGCGCCTGCAAACCAATGTTCATGTTAGATGTGGGATATGTGCCCACATATAGCTCACATTCACAGCCGACAGCATTCTAGTGACGTTAAACTTATGACTGATTTAAGACATAATAGGCTTGTTTTAGAGCAGTGGTGTCCCAGTGGTATCGGCCTCGACCTACAAGTTGTAGGTCGTGGGTTCGAACCCCGTCAGGCGCATTACTTTGTGTAATTTATTTCAACACCACTGCTCTCAAAACGGTGAAGGAAAACATCGTGAGGAAACCGGCATGTCCTAGAACCAAAAATTCGAAGACATGTGACACCTACCAATCCGCACTGGGCCCGCGTGGTAGATTACGGCCCACTCCCTCTCACAGAGAGGAGGCCTGTGTCCCAACAGTGGGATCATTTTAGGCTGATGATGATGATGAGGCTTGTTTACCAAAAAACTATAAAGTCCGTTAATTTGCTTTTGTTACGTTAACCAAAATTGACGAAATTATGAAGTTTTTAAAATTCACAATAATTCATGCGGTAGTGACAATTTTAGTCCAAGCCCTCACCCTCGTATTTTGATACGTTTTATTTTTGATTTTTTTTAACACAAGAAAAAATACGTGTAAGTACATTATTTTTCCAACCCTCTAACAAACGGACTAATTTTTTAAATTAAATTAGATTTGGATTAGGAAATTATTGATACTGGAAACTAGCCCGTGGTGTAATTTAGTAGCGTGTGGTTTCACGGCTTTTTTAAACAATGGCTTCACACAAAAGCGAGATGATAGGCCCTAGGTTTGCACACTACCACCTAAAAACTATACAATAAGGCCCGCCACAGTTTTTCACGAGAGACCTTTAAATGAATGTGATGACTGTGTTTACACTATAAGTCCATAATAATTATGAAATGTGTTATTAATTATTTATACAAAAATGATATAGGTACCACGTCTGAATGAGAATACACACGTCAAAACGTACATAGAGATTCAGACATGAAAGAAGATAGTGTTCGTTAAATTACCGAGCTAATCTCGCAGACCAAAGAAAGTTGCAGAGCTTAAAAGCGCATATTCTGAAAGTTGGCAACATCGCAAATAGTTGTCAAATATTAACAAGTTTTAATTAATTTAGCAATGTTACTGTATTGAAATAAGAAATATTGCTCTGTAGTGCACTAAAACATTGATATACGAATGCAATTAAAACACTGAATTTGATGTTGTAACCGTTTCAGGTGTAAAAAAAAGCATTTGGAAGGTTTCCAAAAACTTTTTTTACATCTAAAACTATATTATTCAGTGTTACGATATTAATTATTGCATTCCCTAATCAATGTTTTAGTGCACTAAAACATTGCATGCGTTTCATGCAACATTCGTATGAAAATAAGAAATGCACGCAAGAATGCGTGCATTTCTTATTTTCATACAATAAATTTACCAAATTAATTTAAACTTGTAAATATTTGACAGCTATTTGCGACGATGCCAACTTTCTGGTTATACGCCCTTAAGGCGGATGTGTCAACCGTCCGTCCATACATTTTTGAATTAAGTTATACTCTAAACACAGACACTCTTTCTTTAAAACCAATCATTTTATCACTTCTCTACTCTCTATTTTATGATATTTGGTTATAAACTTTGACAATATCTTAATATATATAAATAAATACTCATAAATTGTTATTATTGGCATTAGTGTAATCTACTAAATTAAAACCTAAACTCGAAAGTCCAGAACAACAGTCTTTCCGTTTAACCGTGTACGTCTCATTAGTCAAAATTAGATTTCCTACTAGACAAAATAATCGTCATTTTTTAAAGCCGTACTGTAAAAAGAACATAGTAGAAATAGCACTTCTGCAGTTCTGCCACTACACTCACTCTATGGCCAGATTGTTCAGTGATCCGTCATTAGGCAGGTGCTTATGAATAGTCGCGCCAGTAGGCACTGAAACTACTATAATTCACACCGTATTTACTTACTACTAATCCACCCACTCACCTTATATACAACATTAAATTAAGAACTCTATCTACCAGACATAAGTTCCACTTTACTGCGACGAGAAATACACCCACAAAATTCATGAGGTCATAACCACCATAATCCGTTAACGGTAACAGAACGTGAGCAAACTGATTTATTACAACCGAAATTAGGAAGCATTTAATATTATGCCAAAATGTGAAAGTTCGCATATTTCACATAAAATTGTTCCCAAAATTAAGTCAACTTGGACTTTTTGTTCAGAATGTCCAAAATTCTGGTTGGATGTGCGAGTGCCGCGGTGGTCATGCAGTACATCGCGATTCGTCCACCGCCGTCGGCTCTGTATATAAAAACCGGCCAAGTGCGAGTTGGACTCGCCCATGAAGGGTTCCGTAGCAGCAAGCATAGATTAGAGATATAATTATATTGAGATTAGTAAGTAATATACACAAACAATAAAAATAACTTTGTTTTTCATAGTGTTTGTATGAATGGCAAAGTTATATTTGCGGTTTTTGAAAATGTACTATATCTCAAAAATTGCTAACTGTATCTCATCCAAACCAATTTTCGTTGGTAGTTTTGGTTGAGGTCTACATTATATATTTTTTTTAGTTTTATCATTCTCTTATTTTAGAAGTTACGGGGGGGGGGACACACTTTTTACCACTTTGGAAGTGTCTCTCGCGCAAACTGTTCAGTTTAGAAAAAAATGATGTTAGTAACCTCAATATCATTTTTAAAGACCTATTCATAGATACCCCACACGTATGGGTTTGATGAAAATTTTTTTTTTGAGTTTCAATTCTAAGTATGGGGGGCACCCCCAAAATTTGTTTTGTTTTGATTTTTGTGTGAAAATCCTAATGCGGTTCACATAATACATCTTTCTACCAAGTTTCAACAGGATAGCTCTTATACTTTCGACAAAAAATGGCTGTGACATACACGGACAGACAGACAGACAGACAGACAGACAGACAGACAGACATGACGAATCTATAAGGGTTCCGTTTTTGCCATTTGGCTACGGAACCCTAAAAAGCACTGAGGTCATAAATTATTATTTAGCCTCATCGGTTGCGAAGCGTATATACAAATATGATTATTTTATATTGTAAGCGGGGCATAATGTGGAGCGGTTCGGGTCGTGGGCTCGTGGGGCGCAGGGGGTGAGCCCGGGGCGCCGCCGGCAGCGCGCGGCTCCGACGATATTAAAGCACACCTATTCGTAGCTCTGCTTTTGATACCTCCGGCAATTTTACTCGAGGCGCTCATCTGCAGAACAATCATTTCGAAAATTATTTTGAAAGTGCCTGGAGCCTCCGAGGCTGAGTCATTGAGCGATCGACTTACCACCGCCCGCGGTGTCGCCGCACCAACTACAAACACGAGGGAACTAAACTGAAATATTTTCCATTGTGCTCTGAAAATCTCGAGCATGTTGTGTAGGTATGTTTCAAAGCAAGCAACTAGGGTTTACAAGAACATTATCTTAGTTTTAACTAAGTACTTAGTTTCTAAGATGAACCTTAAATATTTTCAGTACATTTTTGGATTCTTGGATAACTATATAAAAATCGCGGGAACCTGTCTTTTTACCTTTTTACGTTTTTTTAACCGACTTCAAAAAAAGGAGGAGGTTCTCAATTCGGTCGGTATTTTTTTATGTATGTACACCGATTACTCCGAGTTTTCTAATCCGATTAGTGTGTTTATTTTTTTGTTCGTTGCAGTATACTTGCCATTTGGTCCCGTAAAACTCATCCAATTTGTTTCAGGACTTTTTATTTTGTGAGCATTTTTTTTGATTACCGCTATGTGGATGATGTTATTATCCCGTCATATCCAAAACCATACAAGTGTATTTATTTATAGTGTAGTCGTGCTAAGTAAGGGCGGGTCAAGTCAAGGAATAGGATACAGTGCAGTCCTAATAAAAGTTACAGGCTTCGAAATGATAATTATCTATCATTGATATTTTATTTTTCTTTTTATTTATTTATTTACAGAAAAATTATAAATAATATGTAATTATGTGTGGTACTAATATAATAAAGCTGAATAGTTTGTTTTTTGTTTGGTTGTACGCGCAATCTCAGAAACTTGTGGTTCGATTTTTTTTTTGTGTTTGTTAGTTCATAAATTATGTGTATGCTCACTAAAATTCTACGCAAGAATTATTTCTACGTAATTTTTAAAATATGAAATGGACGTGATATCTACGAGTACGTGAAAATTACGAAAACATACCAAGAAATTCCGCCTTCAAAAGAAATGCTACCTATCATGAAAAAGGACGTTTCGTCAAACGCCGTCGTGTGAATAAGCTCGTTAAACAACTTTATCTCAGCTAAAAATCTAGCTTTCCAAAAATGATTTAGAATTGGGTAAGGGTCCTCAGGCATCGCCAGGGGGCAGGCGCTCCATACAATACAATATTTACAGCTCTGTAGCTTCAGGCCTTAGTCCCTCGAAGTAGATACCAATCAATGCTGCTATAGGTATTCGTTGTACCCATTATAAGCCCCAAGGGCTAAAAAAGCCCTAAGCTAAGGTATTACAATTTACTTACATTTTTCTACCAACATATATTACCTAATGTATGACACTAAGGGAACAATGTGTTTGCCCTTGAAAAAAAAAACTTTTGGTAAAAAAAGGAACCGACTTCAAAAACAAAACTAGAAAAGCGTAAAATAACTTTTCTTTCGGAAGTCAGTGGCTTTGTTTTTTATTTTTATCGACTTTTGCCACCGACTTACGCTTTTATGTATGTTTTTGAAGTCGGTTCCTTGTTTTATATTAAGTTTTTTTTATTGATAATGGTACAAAACCCTTCATTTGCGAGTCCTACTCCCACTAAGCCGGGTTTTTTAATGCAATTTGATGCACTGACAGTCATTATTTTAAGGCGCGCCGCGTCAAAAGGACTTCAGTAGTGACTTCATACTATAAAGAACGTTTGCGTTTATCGTTTGACAGTTGTCTATGCCCTCAGAGCCACAGGATTCGCGCCAGTGGCGTAGCTATAGACGGGGGCGAAACGGACCATATCCCCAGCCTCGCACATGAAGGGGCATCAGGCTCAAAATCTTGACAACGGCGATCACAAGTTTGTAACCAGTCAGTCAAGCAGTGCTTAACTTAACTTCTACTAAAAATATACATTTACCTACAATGAATTATATTATTTGTGGTGTCCGATGACTGGGAACTGAAAGAACCTAAGAGGCCTCGCAATGCTTAGGTCTAGCGCCTCTACTGCTCGTACCAGGCCCCATGTTGCAAAATAACTTGGTTACGTTTTATTTGTAACTGGAAGCTGAAAGAGTCAAAGAGGCCTCGCAAATATGATGCCGTTGACAATCACATTTGATAAAGATGACTTGCGGGGAACAACAATTTATAACAAGGAGACCTCGCGTAAGCAGCGCGGCGGAAGCAAGTCATACTTTTTGTGCCCGCTCCTCCTAGATTCTCTCTTTCTAGGTCTCGCTACGCCACTGTTTCGCGCCCACCATATTGGAGAGTTCGGCGCCAAATAGGTTTTACTGACGGAGTATCTTCGCCAGAAGTACCAGTACTTCTGGTTGGTCTCAATCCACCTTAGGTCATTCTTGGCTTTACTGAAGCTAAGAGCCAACTCATAGTAAATAATAATATTGGAAGCTCGAAAAATTTAATATAATGTGTTAACGTTGTAATATGGTTCTTTTAAGTTGATTAATAAGCAGTAATGTTATCAAGAGTCTGGCGCAGGGTTAGCATGATTAAAACCAGTTGCTTTAAAACACAATCTTGTTTAAAACAGTTTGAATTTAAACAGAGTTTTTTTTATCAAACTTTTTAACTACTTTTCATGGAGCATGAACGGATGTAAAATGGAAATAAATTAATATTTAGGGATATAAATGATAGTAATTATACTACTACTTAAATAAATGAATGATAGTACTAATACTTAAATAAAAGATTAAATTTTTGTTACATTGATCATTTTTTGAAAATATTTAATTACTACAGCGAATTTGAAAATGTCTAATCTAGAAATGAAACTTATTTGATTAATTTATATAAGATGAATGATATAATGCCGTATGCCAAAAAGAACAAAACAAAGCAATTTGAACAGTTTGTTTTTACAATTTAAAAAAACTTTTTTTTTTTTCATCCCTTGTCTGACGCGCTATCATTTTTTAGTTACTTTCAGGTTCCATTTAAACAAGTGGGTATTAAAGCGCCTCGTTTTCACTGAACTGGAGTACACGTATCACCTCATTATTAAAAGACCTTTATTTTGTTTCTAACCGACATACAATTTTGTACCAAATTCCCTAGCACTAAGATTTACATTTCTGCGGTTGGGCAACCCCGACCACTTGACCACAGTGCTTTCAATTTACAGAAATGCAATGTGATAGAACTACATTAAATTGACTACTCGCTTGTCAATCCTCAAAAACTGTCTGCCGTTAATTGAAAACTAGACTAGTTGACTAGTTCCGAGTCGTTCCAACTAGTATGTATCAAATGGAATAGGTAATTTCCAAACTTTTTAACTCTGTGTAGGTATGTCGATGTAATTTATTATGGTAATAAAGTTGTCTATTAGTAATACATTTTTGTTTTTTTTTTCACCACTTCGCAAACGCCTTTAAAATCGCCGCTTTATAAACGGTGTTCAAATTCAAATTAATTCAACAGCGATTTCACGTAGTGCATAATACGTTGCTATCTTTTCGTGTGTGCCCCGGTTAGATTTACAATCATGGAGGGACTAGTCCTACAGGGTCTCTAAAGTAACTTCTTTTTGTTTCTTGAAAAACTAAGGTTTAATTCAAGACGCGACGCTGTCCGCACATTTCGATAGAGCTACTCAAAATCTAACTTTATTTAGTACACGAAAAGATACGCATTTCGCCGTTGTCATCGTCTGGGTGTGCACTGTGCACTGACCCTAAAATGTATGCAACTTTGCTACGCATAAGGATAGCACGCCTACGAGCGCTACCCTACTGCTACGCGTGAAGGGCGCCGACGGCTACGCAACAAATGCCCCAAAGATATTGCGCCTACGGCTACGCAGAAATATGTGGCAAGGGGTCTACGCCGGCGGCTACGAACGGGCGGCTATCAAGGATCTACGTTTACTATTCAAGCTATTGCACGAGTGGTTCCCTTTCTACCAAAGTGTTATTGGGGGGGTATATGGGACACCAGAGAAAGAAAGTGTTTGGGAGAAAAACCTTTTATTTAATTAATAAGCAACATAACTCTCCAAGATCAAGACAACCGACGCGCACACTTGCTCGATACACCACAGACAATCTATATAACCACAGACTGACTACTCAGTGATGCCACATTGTAATCTATAACACCCTTCCTCAATGTGAACATCACTCACAATCATAAAACTTAACTTTTACAGTAACTAGGTACTTCAATACAAATAATTATTACTTCACAACTAACTCTTCATTACAAACTACATCACAAACATGACTCAACATAAGACTCACAAACATATTTTAATACTTTAAGAAAACAACATTTCTCTCAACTTAACAAAGGTAACTTTACATAATCCTTTAGTACATATATCAGCAAGCTGATCCCCTGAAGGAACATACTTCAAACATACAATTCTATCTTCGACTTTCTGTCTCACAAAATGATACTTAATATCAATATGTTTAAGGCGCTTATGATATTCTGGGTTTTTGGCAACATGAATTGCAGACTGATTATCAATATTTATAATAAAACTTTTACAATCAATTCCTATTTCTCTTAATAAATTCCTGATCCAGCAACCCTCTGCAATTCCCTTTCCTAATGCTACATACTCAGATTCTGTACTTGATAATGATATACACTGCTGTTTATTACAAGACCATGACACTGTATTTCCAAAAACTTTCATTATATACCCTGATGTAGATTTCCTATCCTCTTGACTTCCTGCCCAATCAGCATCTGTGTACCCTTCTAACTGCACATCTACTCCTTTTCTATAAATTAATTTTAATCCTATTGTCCCCTTAATATATCTCAAAACCCTTTTTAATGCCTTCCATAAGCTCTCATTAGCACAACTTTGAAAACGACTTAAATAGCTCAATGCATAACACAAATCAGGACGTGTTCCTAACATGGCATACATAAGACTTCCTATTAACTGTCTGCATCTTTTTATCAATTCTTTATCAGTAGCTTTTTCTTTTTCCAAAACTAAACCTTGTTCTATTGGTGTTGCTATAGATTTACATCCTTCCATATTATACTTTTTCAATAAACCTTTTAAATACTGCTCTTGGTCTAGTTGAATTATATCATTCTTCTTGGTTATATTTATTCCTAGATATTTTAGATTATTACCCCCTAAGTCTTTCATTTCAATTTTTTCTTGTAATGCTTCTTTAAATATTTTTACCTCTTGTTTATCTTCACAAAGTAAAATCAAATCATCAACATACAGTAAGACATAGAACTTCTTATCCTTCTTATAATATAAGCAGTAATCACTCTGATTTCTTAAGAACCCTTCCTGAACCATAAATTGGTTGAATTTGTCATTCCAATATCTTGGAGATTTCTTCAGTCCATACAAAGACCGTTGCAATTTCAATACTTTGCCATCTTTCTTCATACCTTTTGGTTTTTCTACAAACACCTCCTCCTCTATGTTCCCGTATAAAAATGCACTTCTGACATCCATCTGCTGAATATCCATGTCATATTTACTAGCTATTGCTAATAACACCCGCAGTGTAGGTAGTTTAGCTACTGGAGCATAAATCTCTGAGTGATCAAACTTATCTTCTTGCTTAAAGCCTCTTACAACCAATCTAGCTTTATAAAGATCTTTATTTCCTTCTTTCTTAATCTTAAATACCCACTTAGTATCAATTACTTTCTTTTTAGAAGGTAAACTAACTTCTTTCCACGTTTTATTTTTATTTAGTGCTTCTAACTCTACTTCTATTGCTTTTAGCCATTCTTCTTTGTGTTCTCCACTAACGGCCTCTTCATAAGTTAATTCGTCTTCACCCTGTGCTAATAAAGCCATCTCATAATCTTTTGTCCATACAGGCTTCTTCGCTTGCCTTCTACTTCTAGAATTTTTCTTTTCTTCAGATGTCTCTTCTTCTGCATCTAAGAATTCTTCATCTAAATACTCTTCAGTCATGTCAACTTCACTTGATCTCACATCTTCTACAATGCTTCTTATTTCGTCTTCTTGCTGCTCAACTTCTTTGCATTCTTCTATCTCAACTTCTTTATTGTCTTGATTCTGTTCCCTGTCGTGTCTGTCAAGAATGGGTTCTTGTTCAATAACATCTTCTTCATCTGTTAATATAACGCTTGAACTTATATTCTTCTTTACTACTTCTTTCTTCTCTTTGATAAATATGACATCTCTATAAGTTTCTACTCTTCTTGTGTTAGAATACCACACCCTGTATCCTTTTGTATGATCACCATAACCCACAAAAACTCCTAATTTACTCTTGGAGTCCCACTTCAATCTAAGCTGTTTAGGTACATGTGTACATACCTTAGTACCAAAAACTTTCAATAAGGTGACATCAAAACTCTTATTATACAGCAACTCGTATGGTGTTTTCCCAATAACCTTACTTTTACCTGTTCTATTTATTGTAAACACCGCTGTATTCACTGCTTCAGCCCAAAGTTCTTTCCCTAAACCTGACTGAATAATCATTGTTCTCGCAGACTCAACTACCGTACGCATCTCGCGCTCAATTCTACCATTTTGCTCAGGAGTATAACTAACTGTTAACTCATGTATTATACCTTTTCTCTTAAATAAATTCTCTACTGCTCTATTCACAAACTCTGTTCCATTATCTGACCTAAATCTTTTTATTTTACACCTAAACTCATTTTCAAACTGCTCTATAAATTCCTCAATTTTCTCTTTAGTTTCATACTTATTCTTGATAAAATAAACAAACCTGTAACTACTATAGTCATCCTTCAGTAATAGAAAATATGAAGAGCCCCCTACTGATACTTCCTCCATTGGACCACAAAGATCCATGTGTATGAGTTCACCTGGTTCAACTGACCTACAACTACTCTGATGGAAAGGTAACCTATGCTGTTTTCCCTGAATACACGGTAAGCACTGATCATTCTGCCCTTCATATTTGATTCCTTTTGAATCTAAAAACTCTTTTACATACTGATAATTTTGGTGTGCCATCTTAACATGCCAATCTGCCAAAGTTAACAAAGCTACATCACTGAATTTAAATTTCATCACATACATTTTATCATATTTGTCAGCTATACCCGTTATGGAACCATTTTTATAAAACTTACATCCATTAGAATCTGAAACCATCATATGACCTTTATTAATGGCTGACCCGAGAGAAAACAAATTCACATTTAATTGAGGCACATACAACACGTCATGTAGAGTACAGAAAGTATACTCTGAACCATTATAGGCATACACATCAACTTTTCCAATACCTAAAACTTCTAAATTCTTACCATCACCAATTGTAACAAATCTTTTATTTTTTATTTCACAAAACTCTGAAAACATCTCTTTAATATAACACATATGGTCACTTGCCCCTGAATCTAATACAAAATTATTTGAATTTAATAAATTACCCTTAATCTCTCTTGTTACAAATGAAGTTTTAGAATTTTTATTTTTATTTTCCTCATTAGTTTTATTTTTAAGCAACTTACAGTCTTTTATTAAATGACCCACCTTGTGGCAGTTATTACATTTTCTATTTCTACACTCACTTCTTTTATGGCCTACTTTACCACACTCAAAGCACTTTATAGCACGCTGCGCACCAACCACCAATGCAGAATTTTGCTGTTCACTGCTACTGGCACTGGAAATGGCGCCATTACCACTGCGCTCCTCCTCAACTAGCAACCTGCCTGTCAGCTCCTGCAACTTTTGTTTCTCTTCTGGGATACTTTCCCAAGCTGAGACAAAATGTTTGTATTTATCGGGTAATGACATAAGTATCTTAGTTATCATCATTTTTTCAGATACCTTTTCTCCTGCTGATGCCAACTGGTTAACACACTCCTCAACCTTAGTTATGAACACAGCCATGGGATTCTCATACTTTATATTAAAGAATCTCTGTTGCAACAAGTGCACCCCTACTCTAGTTGCGGGTTCATATAAGGTACATAACTTCTGCCACATTTCAAGACTGCTGGAACACGAAATCAAATGCGTCATCACCGTCTCCTCAACTCTTGTAACGATCACCTCTTGAGCTTTATTTTCTCTCTCATCCCATAATTCTTGTGTTTTACCAGCTTCCGCAGGCCTTTCTTCAGTGCCTGTCACGATTCCCAATAACTTCTTTGAACGGAGAACTATTTTAATTTGAAAACGCCACGCCTGCCAATTGCGACCATTAAGAACGATCGTCTTACCATTGTTATTCTCCAAACTCGACATTTTGTTACGCATGCAATCTCACCATCAATAGATTTGCCGCGAAAAACACCGCCGCCATTAAACTTCTTGTTTGCTTGTTCGAACCACGGGCTACGCAGGGCTCCAACCTTTGCTACACCGCGACTTAATCGAATCAAACTCGCAAATAGGTTCACTCAATCTTTCATGTCTGGACCCATAACCTGTTATTGGGGGGGTATATGGGACACCAGAGAAAGAAAGTGTTTGGGAGAAAAACCTTTTATTTAATTAATAAGCAACATAACTCTCCAAGATCAAGACAACCGACGCGCACACTTGCTCGATACACCACAGACAATCTATATAACCACAGACTGACTACTCAGTGATGCCACATTGTAATCTATAACACAAAGCCACACCTACGGCTATGTGCTGGTGGCGTAGCACCAAATATTTCGTACCTGCAGGTGTGTAGCTCGTATAGGAACTTTGTGGCTTCTGTTATGTACAGCGCCACCCACACACTCAGGACATAAAGCCTACGGCAACGTACCGAGGACTGCTTTGCATAGTTACTGACTGCGCTTGTATGAAACCCATAAAGTACTCACAAAATATATTTAAAAATATAGTCTTAAAGACTTCTGTGTCTAGTATGCCAAGCAATTGTTAGTTACTATTGATATAATTTATATTATCTTAATAATAAATTAGAAACTTATTTGTGTTTTTACCAGTAGGTACGGGATCTCAGTTTTATCTGATTAGTTCAGAATATAATAATAATTATGTACAATTCTGACATTAAAAAATCCTAGTACTGCCACTGAGATCTGAAGCCTACGTATTATCAACAGCAAAAGTAGATGATCAAAATCAGAAACTCAAAACTAATGAACGGAGTTAAAGCTCATTAGTTTTCAATAAAAGCTTTGTATAGTAGTTTAATTATAATATGCTCATCTGAAGGCTTGCTTCGTCACATCAGACTTTAAACATAACTTGCAAAAGCAAGTAAGGCACTCTTTTTTAAGTAGCTGTCAGAAACACGGTGTGAGACTATGTTAAGGGCGAATTATTTGAGCAGTAAGTAGTTAAACTATTTGTTAAATATACCTAACCATTTGATAAAAAATGTATCGGATTTTAACAATAATTAATTTAACTATAATATTGATCAAACAACTGGTCTTTAATCTTAAACACTAAATCTGTACCAGTTTATGTTTATTAAAGTAAAGTCCCGAAACTTACTAGCAGTCCACCCCGGTTTCGCAGGGGTTGAATTTTCCTACCCGGTGAATTTCCCGGGAACATTTTTTGCTGGCAGTAACGAACACACAAAAAAGAATTAAGTACTTGTCCTATTTAGTACAGTCTTTCGGAAGTTATGCACGTACAGACTGACTTACATAATTATGTCAACACCTTTTTATTATCCAACTACCGTCATGTACATGTCAACGCGAAGCTAATTTATTTTTGATAATATTATTCTTATCATGCTTATTTTGATTTAAAAATCTTGGCTGTCGTACAAAATATAATCTAAAAACTATAATATCCAGATAAATTCGAAATTCAAAATATAAAAATGGTATTTTATATTTTGAATTTCGAAACCAAAAAATAAACAAATGAAACAGAAACGCAATAAAAAGAACATCCGAGTTCGCCAATTTATATTTAAAAAAAAAACTAAATATTTATTATTCCTTACCTTTCTCGCGTACGGGTGGAACGAAATAACTGCAGCGGTAGAAGATCGGAACTTCGAGAGGGCAGGGTCGCGTGCGTACCTCACGGCCGGCCAGGGAACACTGAAGCAGTTTTATACAATATCGTGAGCTAGCGTAACTAGCGATAGCACCGCACCCACACGAAATGTTTAGGCACAGAAGGTTAACTTCATAAATTCTGACCTTAGATACACATAAATTAGGTGCCTAAAGTGAATGCAAGAAAAAAGAACGTGTTGATAATTTTACTTTTGTTCGAATAGCATAGCCTTTACACCGTCACTGTCTTATTTGGTAGATCTTTTTTCTGTTTTTGTTTGTCAATAATAATAACCTTTTGATTTTAATAAAAAAAACTTTTTAAGCTATTGCATAGCTTTTATCTCGGGCTCTGAGCGCGGCTCGGCGCGGCGATTAAATCAAGAAATTCCCAAAAACCTAAGGAAATTACCTGACACCACGTTACGTCGTTTCAGTTCGGGAGACTTCGGCAATCATAAAGTGCTCATTACTAGCAAGAAAACATGCTTTTATTGAGCAAGGGGCAATTTCATTGAGGGAGAGAGACAGGGAGAGGGAGAGGGAGAGTGAGAGGGTGAGGGAGAGGGAGAGGGAGAGGGGGTGGGAGAGGGAGAGGGAGAGAGAGAGGGAGAGAGAGAGGGAAAAACCTGTAAAAACCTGTCTCAAAATAAACATCTTTTACTTAAATATAATCACTTTTTTTTTTGTAAAACAAATAATAATACGTTTTTATTCTTTTTCGCTAATGTGTGTGTTAACTTCAAAAACGCACTCGTATTAGCTATAGGTATCTTCAATATCTATTTTATAACGTATTTACAGGAATAATTGTACAGGGAGCGCACTTTTCTTTGCGTTCAAATTTCCAAGCGTGGCGGATTGTTTGATGCCCGCGTGGCAGTTAGACCATGAAATAGACCAGGAAATACCACGAAAGCCAAACCGTAAGTATACATTTCCAATTTAAAAACTATTCACGTGAATGTGTTGTTTCGGAATAATTTTATTGTCCGTGCCAGACATTCAAAACCGTTCAGGGTGATTGAGTAACAAACATTTTTGATTTACTAAGATTTAAAACCTTTCGGTATCATCTGTAAATGAATGACCGAAACAGAATAACGTTTTACTCTAACAAACGATCATTCTATAATATTTTGTTATTTGAACGGACACCTAATTTGGTCAAATGACTGGAGTGGGCCTTCTGTCATATTCATCTGCATGGTGCCACAATGGCACCACATCTTCGTCATACTTTCCCGCGCAGTTGGGGTTGACAAATCAAGAGGTTTTTCTCCTCCGTAACTTTAAACAAAGAACTTTTGTTCTCAGTGTGTTTTCAAACAGGGGGTCGTAACAGACCATTTTCACTGAATCATAATTATGTATTGCGATAAAATTATTCTTAATCAATTATCTTTTTTTATAAAACATTGTCCTAAACTAGGAATTCCTCTTATGGTGCTTCCGAAAATGCGTTTATTATATCTACAAACATTAAAGGGTGGATCTCCAAAACGGGCGTATTCGTGTGATCGCTCTGGTGCTTTTCAGATACTGATATTTAATGGTAATCATGTATCTCATAAAAAAGTATGATATTCAAATAGTATATTTTTACTATTGGCCTTCAATTTACACTAACAGTTATGGAAATATTTAAGTTTAAAAAATTTCGCTACCAGAGCAATCATAATTGGCGCCAGAGCGATCATAAATGGTCAAATCAATTAAACAAAAAAATTAATATTGATAAAAATATTACTTGTTTTGCCGTTTTTAGTCATAGGTATTCAGTATGTACGTGTAACAAGATTATATATGTAACAGAAATGTATTATTTTAGAAAACGGTCAAGGCATATTATCAGTAATACATAAATAGGTATCAAAAATACGTTATAATTTCAAACTATTGAATTATAATTTAAAAGTAACAAATTAACATAATTTTAAAAATCAACTTTTGGCTTAGTTTCATTTATTTAGATTTAGACTATATTATCCAAACTTAGCCTACTTTTCTTCCTACGAACCTTTTGCTGGGTTGCTCGTAAGACGTTTTTCATCAATTTATAATTTATTTCGAGGCATGATTTCAATCTACAACGATAGTTGACATTAAATTTTAGAGAAGAAGTGGGTATGGTTAGCTTTAAATGCCAATTTAATATTATCATCAAGGTAAAATACGTCAAAATCTGTTTATGGGTTTAGGTTACCCAAAAAAAAACCAGGAAAGGTTATAAATTAAAGGTTATATAGATAGTTCATCGTTTGTCATTGTTACAGTCTGGTACTACTACTTAAAATAGATTTGTAACGTACAATTAATGCAAAATATCATTGCTCTGGTCTTTTTGGACAGAGCAATCACATCCATATCGATCAGAAAAAGTCACAAAATCATGAATATAGCCCAATTTAAAAGTAGTAGAAAATTGTCATTACGTCTCATAAAAACCATCATAAAGATCACTTAATTCACATAACAAACACATTCACAAGCTTAATATTTAATTTGATAAACGTGCCATATCAATCAAAAAATTCGAGAACCAAATCCAGAGCAATCATAAACTTGCCTTCGTAAACTTACCTTCGCGGATAAGTGGCACATAGGTATCCTCCTCAACGGTTAGACCACTGCTGGTGTTGCCCAGCGGGAGTGGAATAGAGTGTCTATAACGCATAACTAGGGATGAGCGCGATGTTTTACCTCAGCGCAGAGCGATGAGATAAAATGCCCGGACACGATTTTTAATTTAAATTGTAGCAAAATTATTCTTAATATAACTAAAAGTATTTTATAACAATGAAGATTAACTATTTGTTATGTAATCTAAATAAGTTGTATCATATGTAGCTTCTCATTAAAAAATTAAAAAATATTTTTTTCATTCAATCGGGAGTTGGGACAACCCAGAGCGATCAGGATTTTAGGGTTTAAGATTTTTTTTTTAATATTTTAAACAAACTTATTCATAAAATTAGCCTTGTACCATGTAGATTAGATACCGAACTGTATATAAAAAAATATTTTGAAAACTTTTTTCGATTTGAAAATGGGTTTATCCAGCCGGACACGAAAAAAAATGCCTCTGGAGATCGACCCTAAACTCTATTGCTGGAACAATAGACTAGAATATTCCATTTTACGAATTTTATATTAGACTGGCTGGAGGATTTGTTCAAGACGCTGGACTGGAACGGACTGGGCATCAATGTCAACGGTGAATACCTAACGCACCTTCGTTTTGCCGACGACATAGTTATTATGGCGGAATCGCTGCAAGACCTGCAAAAAATGCTGAACAGTCTCAATGCTGCCTCGAGACGTGTGGGATGGTCTTGGGATGAACCTGGACAAGACGACCAAGGTCATGTTCAATGACCATGTCATCCCAGAACCAATTTCCGTCGAAGGCATTACACTCGAAGTTGTCCAAGAATACATCTACTTCGGCCAGGTATTACAGCTAGGTAGAGACAACTTCGAGCGAGAAATTGTCAGAAGAGTGCAGCTTGGCCGGGCAGCATTTGGGAAAATGCGCCATATCCTCACGTCGCCACTGCCGCAGTGCCTGAAAAGCCGGGTGTTCAATCAGTGCGTCCTTCCAGTCCTAACCTACGGAGCCGAAACGTGGAACATGTCAGTCAAGCTGTCCCACCGACTTCATGTCACGCAGCGTGCTATGGAAAGGTCTATGCTTGGGGTCTCACTAAGGGATAAAATCCGGAATGAGGTCTTACGGCATAACACCAAAGTTACAGATGTTGTCCAAATCTGTAGCAAGCTGAAGTGGCAGTGGGCTGGTCATGTCTGCCGCAGAACCGACGATAGGTGGAGTAGGAAGGTTCTCGAATGGAGACCGCGTGTAGGTAAGCGTAGGGTGGGACGCCCCCCGGCAAGATGGACCGATGACCTGAAGAAGGTGGCTAGCAGTGGCTGGATGAAAAAAGCTGGAGATCGTGCGCTCCCTGGGAGAGGCCTATGTCCAGCAGTGGACTGCAATAGGCTGAAATGATGATGATATTAGACTGCCCGAGCCCTTATCACGAGTTTTCACTATTTTACTTTACAGCGTCTTTTCAGTATTTACAGCGTTTCTTGTATGGAAAAATGGAACAGCGCCTCTGGTGTACGAAGAAGGAACTAATTTGTTCCTTGAAATTAAATGTCAAAATTCCAGTTTACGTCACAATAAGTGAAAACTACTACCTACTCTGGCATAGGCATAATGAGTTTCTATTAATAATGTACAATTATTGACAGAATAATAATAATCAGCCTATGAATTTCCCTCCGTCTTTTGAGCAGTGGTGATAAAATAAATTACGAAAATAAAGTAAAGCGACTATCGGCCCAAATCGTATATCGGCCGGACATAATTATGTACATGCGCTAACTTCATCTAACTGTGATCCGGAAACATTGAAATACTTATTATTAGTGATGTTCGATTTGTTTCATTCACGGCGCCGACTGTCTGGCTCGGAATTGTCGATGTTGCATAATTAAAGCCTTACCTTCCTTTAATTTCCGCCATACATAGTTCTAATAGCCACTTTAAAGTGCTGACCTGCATTTATAAGAGTAGCGTTCATCGCTGCTTTTGCATTGTAGAGCACCATTGGAGTGGCTTGTCAAGGTTCAATGGACACAGTAATGAAAGCTCAGTAGTTATTAATGGCGCAGATCGATAAATTCACGGCAATATCATTGTAAGGCTACGTATTCACTATGACTATTGACTATTTCTGGAGGATGAAAAATCATGGTGTTGTGGATAATAGGCGATTTTATAGTGTAAGAGAATAGGATAATTATAGTGTAAGAGATACCGTAGGTATAACGTATTCTGGGATTCAAATACGGATATAAAGTGCGACGAGTATGGGTAACTCGCCGTCTGACCAGGACCATGCCGTGTTCCACGCGCGCCTCAAAGTGCCGTCAGCAATCTAGGGGGATCGCGGGACTGTCTCATCATGTAACCGTGACCCTGAAACGTAAAGGCCATAGATGGATCACCGTGGATTTTAGTCAGTACAAGTCTGACAGTCCCTCCCGTCCCGGCTCTCGGGAGGACTCAATTGATGACTATTCGGCATTTGCCGCGCGAAGCAAATGCCTCGCTAGGCTGCTCACTCTATGTGGACGCACCTATTAAATAAAAAAGATTATATACTGAGGCCCTATCATGACTTTTCCCGAACCCTTAGCACGAGTTTTCACTCTTTTACTTTACAGCATCTTTTCAGTATTTACAGCGTTTCTTGTATGAAAAAATGGAACAGCGCCTCTGGCGTGCGAAGAAGGAACTAATTTTTTCCTTGAAAATTGTCAAAGTTACAGTTTACTTTACGTCTCAAATACTGAAAACTCGTGCTAAGGTTACCGTTTTTGTGACGTAAACTGGAATTTTGACATTAATTTGAAGGAATAAAAAAACAAACCGACGAAAGATCGAGCTGAAAAGCAAAAAATAAATTTTGAGGCGGCGCCAAACAAACGTATACCTAAATTAATTATTTGAAACGAAGAATAATTTTATTGTAGGTAGGTTGCTTTTCGTAGTTTTCGTTGATTGTTTCTTTGGCGCCGCCTCAAAATTTATTTTTTGCTTTTCAGTTCGATCTTTCGACGGTTTGATTTTTTTGTTAAAAAGGTATTATTTTTAGCTTTGTAGTTGTATACCATGATTACAGTGTTTAACACATGGAAAAACCCGTCTTCACTTTTGTCATTGTCAACGTAACCGTCACAGTAATTATCGCATTAACTGTTGAGGACCTGTAACTTGCAACTAAAAACTCCACTCTCAGACTGTCAACAACAATCAAATCCCAACTATGTATAAAGTTCTTAATATCATGATGAATTAAATGAGCCCAAATACGATATAGTTGCTGTTAACTGTTGAGGATCTCTTGCTACTGCCTTCTGTCACCATATTTCTGTGGTCACCATCCTCAGACCCTCGATGACAATTATACCCCAGCTAGGTCTAAAGTTTTCATCAAGACTAGTGAAATGAGCCCAAACACGATATAGGTGCTGTTAACTGTTGAGGACCTCTTTCCCCTGCTTTCCGTCACCATCCTAAGACCCTCGATGACAATGATACCTCAGCTGGGTCTAAAGTTCTCATCAAGCTGAGTGAAATGAGCCCAAACACGATATAGCTGTTGTTAACTCTTGAGGAACTCTTGGGACTGACTTCACAACATTTAAAAGGAATCTGGAATTGATCTGATGATGGTGACGCCATCGTGTTATCTTCTCCTCATCTCTGCTATATAGTAATGTCCTCAGAACTACATAATGTTAACTTTATTTCAACAGAATCGGTTCACAACTGAAAATTCTGTAGAAAAATTGACAATTAATTCCTTTTTTTCTACCCTTAGAGGCCGATTTTAGTTTTGAAATTTAAATGGGACCAACTTTGAGATACACTCTTTCCAACAAAAAAGAATTTTTGAAATTGGACCACGTTAGGAAAAGTTATGCTATTTATTAATAACTAGCAAACCCGGCGAACTCCGTTTCGCCACCAGATGGCTTCGTTTTATGTAACTTTTTTTTTTTCTTTGCTATAAACCTCACGGAGCCAGACACCTTTCCAACGAATGCAAAACCGTGGAAATCGGTTCGTGCGTTCTGGAGTTATAGCGTCAGGAAGGAAAACCCGACTTATATAGTAGATATATTATTATTATTAAATAGATATTATCTGACAGTAAGAAATTGCAGGACTATCAGTATTAGTTAGGTCTGCTTCTTCATTGTGATGATAACTCCTTTGTCGTATTTATGTTCACAACAGCGTATAGAATTCGTAGAAAATTGTCAGACGCTCATGCTATTTGGATAATACGGAATCCTACTTTATCTTTTCCTAAATATCTACAATACATGGCGCAAACGTCACCGAAAGACGTTTGACAATTGAAAGAAATATTCGATATCCCTGGCGGGCTTTTTTTACGTGATATTTACATCAAATGGGTCTTCCCATACAGGGCGGGATGGGAGGGACTGTCAGACTTGTACCGACTAAAATCCACGGCGTCCTTTAATAGCCCTCTACGTTTTGGGGTCATGGTTATCTGATAAGACAGTCCCGAAGCTCCTGCAGGCTTTGACCCTCTAAGGGAAGACCCATCAAACTACTATAGCTAGAGTTGGTTAAGCGCCTGGAGTAGGAACTGGTTTAAAAAGGGATCTTTTAAATAGAAAAACGAATATTATTATTAATAGACACGCCCTGTTCACAATAATGTTCTTTTTGGAAAATACTGGACAATTATTGTACCTCTTATTTTTTAATATTTTTTAAAACTATTTGAGCGGCTTGATCCAGCCAGTGCTTAAAAAAACTGTTGAGGTTAGTTTACACAGTAAAACCTCTACAGTACCTATTGATCCTGAAGTTGCAAGTTTCCAGGTGGGAATTTTTCTTTCCGAAAGAAATCTTTATTAGTCAGACATCATCTTTGGCGCAGAAGGTTTACTCCGCAAACTCTGGCCTGGAATGTCTTGATAATTTTTAATTAGTGTTCCGACAGCACTGGATAGTAAATTATGATAGTATGCGGGGTGCATCCAGCGAGCATCAGAAAAGGCCATTTACCTCAAAAAAAAAATAAGTCCGGAAGATATTTGACCTGTATTTATTTATTTTCTTACGTACCTTTCAACCAAAATTGACGAAGTTACAACACTTCTAAAAACACAAACGTCTCGGTCGCCGGTCGGTATAATATTACAGGCGTTATGACGTCCCAAGCCCCCATTCCCAAATTTCAAAGGCATGCAATTCATAAGGCATGGAGGGTTATTATAAAAATAGGTAACTGAATAAACCACTCATACTTATTTACTTACATTTATTTAAGTAATTAGTCAATAAAATTAATACCTACATTACAGCTTAACATAATTTTGTATTTTAAATAATAGACCGAAAAGTGCAAGTTGTACTTGCGAAATTATTGATCCGTGCCGCATAACTAATTGGTGTATGATAGGTATTATAGCTACCTATTGCGTATGAACTTAAATATATAAATAAATAATAGAAAAAAAAACAGTACCTAACAGGTCAGTTATGAAAATGTTAATTTCTGTCCTGGCACATAATTTTATTACACAAAATTTAATAAATGACAAAAAATATCGGTGGATGTCCGAAAATAACAAAAGTGCATTGAAATGTTCTTTATAATTTAAAAATATACTTATTGCTGCTAACAACCGTACTACATGTCTATTTTTTCTCATGAAACCAATTTTAGAACAGTTATTTTTACATACACAGTATGTATATTCTACATGAATTCTGTTTTGCTAAAGCTAGTAGTAGCACGGAATCTTGAAATCTTACTGGAGCTTAGATTATCTTAAAACTAATTAAGTTTTACTTTAACAATAATTAAATATAAGTACAAGCAAGGAGCTGCGTCCGCCACGTCAGGTTCATATCTGAAAAAATGGAAAACGGAAATTTAATAAAAAGTAGGTAGCATTTCAAATCCTTTATATTAATAAAGGATTTGAAACTAACTTAACTACTTAGATTGTAATCTAGGAGTAAATAGAGGATTATAAGAACATGAATTATTTTAAAAAGTAAAGATTACTTATTATAAAGGACTAAGGTATCTAGGCGACCCTAGCCCCGCCCCGCACCTGAAGGGGCCTCGCGACAACAGAATTTTTTTTTAGAGAACTTAAACCGACCTTCTAAAAAACACAAGAAAGTGTGAAACAACTTTGAATGAAAAGTAAATTATTGGAAGCCGGTAACAAAAAAGTCAAGGAAATAAGAAACTCACCGACTTTTTTGGTATTTTTAGAAGTCAGTTCATTTTATTCATTTTTTAGGGTTCCGTACTTCCGAATACAAAAACGGAACCCTTATAGGATCACTCGTGTGTCCGTCTGTCTGTCGCTTACAGTCAATTATCTCCGAATCTACTAGACCGATTGGGTTGAAATTTGGTACACAACATATCAATTCCTGTGACCCAAGCACAGAGGTGTGACGTGAATAGATGAAATCTGTATGTGGGAGGTAATTTTTGGGGGGGAAGGGGAAAATGAAACAAAAAGTTTTGAAAACTGCATCGTGTGACATATCAAATGAAAGGTCTTGTTGAGACAATCTTAAATGTATTTTTTTTTTGTAATTTTAAAATAAATAGTTTCCAAGTTATTCAAGAAAATAGACGAAATTTGACTATTCCCCCCCCCCTTATCTCGGAAACGACTGAACAGATTTTTTTTTTAAAAATACAGAAATTAGTTTTCTACTTATAGATTATAGGAAAACCTATAAGAAGTCCATGATATTAAAATAACATGGTAAATCACTCAATATTGTGCGTATAATTTGGGTCAGATTAAAAAAAAACGTGATAGTTAACATCGTACGGAACCCTCTTCACGCGAGTCCAACTCGCACTTGGCCGGTTTTTTTTATTTTACCCTAGTTAGTGAGTACATGTATATATTTTGTTGTACTGTGCTTGCTTAAACAATGCATAGATACCTATGCGACAGCAGCAATCGCCGTTGTATTGCTGAAGTTAATTGAAAAATTTCCTCGATTTCTCCAAGATCTCGTCATCAGATCCTGACCTAACTACTATAGGACCATCTGTGAAGTATACCCTTTTAAACAAAAGAAGAATTTTCCAAATCGGTCCAGGCGGTTTTTTAGACGTTTTTATAGATAGTAGTACGGAACGCTTTGTGCACGAATTCGACTCGCACTCATCATTCTTTACGTTGTACTTCAACAAAGTATGAATTATGATTGTATGACCAAATACAGCGAACTTACGAACGTAGAATTAATACTAGGGCATGAATGAATTCTACGTTCTTTGTTCATCTAAACATTAAGTAATAATGAATAATACTTTTTTTATCGTGTTCAAATCATCAAACGAGCCCTCCCACCCAGGGTAAGATGGGAGGAACTGTCAGACTTGTACTGACTGAAATCCACGGTGATTTATCGATAGCCCTTTACGTTCCAAGGTCACGGTTACCTGATGAGACAGTCCCGACCATTATTACTGTTAGTAACACTCAGAGGCGTAGGTACCGCCGTATCAGCCGTAGGTATCAACTATACGGGGTCCCCAAATATCAAGGGCCCCCGACGTTTGGAATAAAAGTAAAAACATGAATTATCGAACTCCTAACATAGCTCAATTTTCAAAAAGGCTATAATATGTTGTAAATGAGCTACGATCAGCCTATCATCATTCTCAATTTTCTAGCTCCCTTCAAAATTCTCTTAATGACACCAGTAACAACATTAGTTACACGAGTCAGGATGCTATTGTCTTTATTTTGCAAAACTAAACACTTAGATTAAAAGGGCCCCAAACAAGTTTTTGAACGGGGCCCCTTCTGGCCTAGCCACGCCACTGGTAACACTACTAAAGGTAAGTGTAGATTAGATACTTACGTAGCAGCACGTCACGCCCAAATGCCTCTGTTTCGGACAAAGTTCTGAGCCCAGCAGCGGGGTGTTGTCGGGGTCGCAGTCGTCTGCGCGCACGCATATACCGCCCTGCATGACACACGACTCCTCCAACTGGATAACTGGAACGACGAAATACATAATTTATGAATATTCCACAATTCACATTATTTCTTTCTTTTTGTAAATCAAACATTTGAACTCGCATGTAACAACACACACACAGGTGTACACAACTACTTGTAGAATACCGTGCGGGTATCGATCCCGTAACACAGCAGTTAATTGCTCACTCACTGCGCCAACTATGCAGTCAACATTAATAATGCGTTATACATTTTTATACAGATCTAAATTTAAAATAGTAGATTACGCAACAAGGGAGTAAAGCATTGCCTTAAGTCACGGGCGTATTGAATCCCGAAGCAACACTAAGGATTCTGGGAGTGAACCTCCGTAGCGCTGCGAGGAGGTTCAAGTGTAAATTCCCGAGTGAAACGAGGGAATTAAGTAAAGAATATTTAGTGTTGCGAGGGATTCAAGTTAGCCCAAGACAAGGCAGCTTTACTCCCGAGGAGCGTACTCTGCTTTTCACACCTACTGCGAGGAAATAAATTCGATTTTTGAAATTTGATGTGGTACGACAACCTTCGAACGTGAAGTTGGGACCACTGCAGGAGATCAGCTGTTGCGGTCACCGGCCGTCATTACTGATACAACTCCTTGGTGAAAGTTTTCATACTGTTTAGTTTTATTTGAGGTTCCAAATTCAAATCACATTATTCCCACTGGAATAATGAAATTCAGTACAATATTATTGCCCGGCTCGAATGGGGGGCAGCAATGCCTTGCTTTATTCCTTGTTTGCATGACATATAATTTGACATTTACGAGCAAGTGGTGTGAAATAGTAGATTATCAACCAAGGGGATAAAGCAGTGTCTTCTGTCGCGGGTGACGATTTAAATCGCAAGCGTAACGAAGGACTCGAGGTTTACTCCCGAGCGTAGCGAGGGTGTTAAAAACTTAAGATGAGTCCTGAGTGTAGCGAGGGATTTAAGTTCACCCAAGACTAAGACAGCTTTATCACCGAGGAAAATACTCTACTTTTCGTACCATTTGCGAAAAAATTAACAAAATAATAATACGAGATAAGCATTTATTAAAAATAATGGCAATTAAAATAAACTTATCGTAGTATTTGAAGAAAACAAAAACGCGGCAAATTCCTAGACTAATATTTTTTGTCGGAAAAGCAAAGGCATCAAGCTCATACGGCCTCGTCGGTTTCCGTAATTTTATTTTATATTCATAACTGCATAATAAATGCGTATTCTTTTTTCAAAAAAGATGTATAATGCTTTATTATACAAACTCAATGGTGTAGTAATCACAGATGTAGTTCGGTAAAGCCGGGTTTTCACAGTAAGAGTTGGCTCGGACCGAGTGCACTCGGATGTCTACTCGGATGCTACTCGTATCATGTAAACACGTAATCCGAGCGCACTCGGACGCCAACGTCTAATCCGAGTAGACTCGGACTCTGCTCTATTTTTCGAGCTCACTCGGATCATTTGAATGTACTCTGTGGATCATTTTTATGTAAACAAATGGCGACAAACCACTATCCGTGTACACTCGTACGAAGCTGACTCGTACGAGTGCACTCGATCCGAGCCAACTCTTACTGTGAAAACCCGGCTTCAGTATTCCAAAAAATCACATTCTCCCCCTAGAGGATGAATGAAATTCAATACAATTTTCTTTCCCTGTTTTTAACAGAATAAAAATGAATATTGTTATGTTCGCTTTTTGTGGCATAGAATGTCACTTTTTTGAGCAAGTGGTACAACGAATAAACTATTATGGCGTAATAAATAAAATTAAAATAAAACTTATTAAAATACAAAATTCAGCTGAGCCCGTTTACTAATGATAATGACATATTGAGGAACCGTAGTGTAGTATTCTGTAACGTTTAGGAGCTCACTTCACTCAGTGCATAATCGAAATCATTTTAAAACGACTACGCGACTTCGAAAAGGAGGAGTTCCTCAATTCCAACAATATTTTTCTTGTAGGTACACTTATTAGTACAAGGTTTCCGAAGCCCTAGCCTAGCCCTACCATAACTTTTCAAGTTTTTGTGTCAACTCTGGAACTTTGACATTAATTTGATGGAAAAAAATAATTTCTCGTTCGTACACTAGAGGCGCTTTTTTTATTTTTCCATACGAAAACGCAGTAAGCACTTCAAGTACCTACGATGTAACTAAAATACAAAACTAATAACTTTGAAGTCGGTGGATTGTAACTTATAACTTTGAAGTCGGTGGATCTGTTTTTATTTTTGTTTGTTCTTTTTGAACTCGGTTAATTATTTTATTATACTATTAATAAAAAAAAAACTTCAAAACTCTTAGATCTCGGATTCTCAATGAGACACCGAGTTAGAATTTCGGAGTCATGGTTAGAGAATTTCTATACGAGTTCATTTAGAATCTGCAATGATCTATTGTGCGCTCTATTAGAATATTTATTTGTATTTTAATTTGTATTTCTCTTGGGGCTGATTTTTCAATAGTCTGATAACTTTTATCTGAGGAACAAAAATAGCGATTTGACATATTTTCTATATAGAAAAGCTGTCAAACCGTCATTTTTATTTCTCAGATAAAAGTTATCAGACGACTGAAAAATCAGCCCTTAGAATAATATTTTATTTTCACATTTAATTTTATTTTACAGTTGGTTGCTTTAATTAGTAGACAGAGGTACATAAGATAATAAAGTTATAAACAGCTTACAGACGGTAATCCGCAAAGGTTATCCATAAGGTAACCTTTCTTATCAGCTATTTTATGAAACTTTCTCCAAACATCATTTAAATTAACATTGCACAAAGTATTGAGTAAACAATTATGTTTATTTTATATGTAAAGGCTCCTTTACACAATGCTTATTGCATACACGCAGGCTCTTGCTTGCCCTTAATTTCTTATGATTTTTAATTTTTGATAGTGTTAGCGCCTTGGTTGAGCGATTGACTGCTACACTTCGATTCAATTCGATTCCCGCGCGGTACAAATATTTTTATGACACTTACAGAGAGATTTTTACCAACCACCCGTAGTGGTTGGTAAAAATCTCTCTGTAAGTGTGCATGAATTTAAATATTTCTAAACGCACTTCCAAGACAGGAGACTGTATACCAAATATAAAATAAAGCTTTTAAAAATAGTACAAAAAAAGTTTTTTTTTACTTATATCATTTAAACCAATCACATTTATTATTAAACGGAACCAACTGATAAATTGTTAATACCTTCAAAGAGAAACCATCTAGTATAAAATAAGAATGCGATAGTGATACAACCAGAAACATTTAAGCTATTGTCAAATAGACAGGCGAAGCGTATGCGATCCGAATCCTGTCATAGGTATAGAAAAGCGAAAGCGGTCCTATAAATCTATGTGACAGGCTTCAAACAATTCCATACATTACAAACAAAAACGCTTCGCTTCGCCTGTCTGTTTGACAAAACCCTAAGAGTGATGAGAAAGAAGAGGATTTAGACTTTTTTTTTAAGCGTGCGATATCATCAAATGAGTCCTTCCACCCAGGGCGGGACAGGAGAGACTGTCAAACTCGTACTGACTAAAGCCACGGTGTCCTTCGATAGCCCTTTACGTTCCACGGTCACGTTTACCTGGTGAGACAGTCCCGTGACCCCGTGGATGTAAACGATAAGAGCATTGTGATTTGATAAATATTAATAGTTTAACAATAAATCTGTGATAGCACTAGCAAATTGTCTAGACAATACCTAAATGAAATCGATTGTGCTTATGCATAATATTTTAAGAATTATACTTATTTAGTGTGGTAGACCACTAAGATTAACAGTAGGCATTTTTAGTGAAAGCTGTGTAAGGCACTCATTACACGGAAGGTTTTCCAATGGCAAAACCATGGCAGAGATTTTGACTGACGGAAAACCTATCGTCTAATGCGTTGATTGACGTTTGAATGACGAAAATTGTAGGCGATAAAAATTCCATCATTCATGATTGATGGTTTTGTCATGGCAAAACTTACCGTGTAATGGGCACCTAAGGGTTGGTATCAGTATGACTGAATCGCAAATTGACGACGTCACTCTTACTTAGTGCAAATCTCGAAATGCCTGTTTAAACCTAAATCGCAAAATGACTATATCGCGGGACATTTCGCGATACATCTAGGTATTTTAAGAATTGATTTGTTCTCACTACTATTCATGTAGATTCATGTAGCTGCTTGTTATTTCAAAGTCCAGTTTTTTAAACGTCTGTTGTTCTAAGCTTCGCACGTTCCCAACCGGCCAATGACGTAAGGGAAATTAAAGTGTACCCGTACTCAACGTTATTTAGAGTAGAGCGGCCATAACATCCGATTTTATTTGCGGCAAACGGGTCAATGTCAGATCTGGCTTATTTCAAATCCATCGGATGTTATAAAAACGCATATAAATCATTCGACATTGACCTGTTTAAAAATCACTATCTTCTATGAAAGCCACGCGCGTCATGTTATCAGGAATTAAAGTTTTTACGCACTAGGTATCTAATAATAAATACTTTACTAGATACTACTGTGACTCTGTAACCATATACTGATATACAGTATAACTGCAATGTTATTCTCTAAGGATAAATTTGGCGTGTGCAGCGTTGCCCAGTTTGTAGATGACGTTGGAAAGAAATTATGAGAGGCCTTCCTTAATTTCCTTTCCAACGTTAAAAATTTGTAAAGTTAGTTTGACTATCAAAATTAATATAGGTGTATTCGAACTGTAAAATTGTCTGACTATGTACTAGATGCATGACTGTTAAAATGGTGAAAGGAAAAGCCATGTTATGAGAAAAAAAACAAAGTTGTTCGAAAGCGAACACTTTTCGTTCTGAAGCTATTTTTTATTATTATTTCCTTTTTTTGGCAAGGATAACAGAAAAAATAAACCAGAATAGTAGTTAGTAATATATTTAGTAGCTTTTATGTAACTAATTACAGTTGCTTTTTGCTTAAATATATATTTATAAAAAAAAAAAATTCGGCTGCGCAAAAGCTTGTACATTAAGTATTATGTCTGATTTATTGGGTCTGTGTCTTTTCAAATAAACTAACAAAAATAAATATATAGTGCATACCTTGCTTCATGAAGAAAACTAGTACTTACTTAATAAGAAATCTATCTATAAACAAAACAAGATTAATAATGTTTGTTTGTCTTCTTGAATCTACTATCGTTGTAGTAGTTCTAAGAATGTCAAGCACGCAAATAACCCAAGATGACAAAGTTTAATTTTTGATAATAACTCATTGTTATCAATAAATTCCCACGTGATGTCATCCATTAAACGATTTATAAACAATTCGTGTAATTCGAAGTACATGTGATAAACAGAGGCATAGTTTATTCGAAAATAATTTCACGTTATGCGGATGGGTTTATCAGCTATTTACTATAAATGTATAATATATTATAATGGGTAAATTGGAAGTGAATGTGTTGTTGTCATAATTAAAAATAAATTGATAACATTGTAACTTACTTTTATTTAAATTACTTCTTGTTTTTTTTTATTTTAGGACGTCAGGAGTTCCAGAAAGAAAATATATGACGACGTGAACGTCTACGTGTGTGTACGGCTTTGGAAACCTACACACATTAAAAAAGTTTACAATGACTATGAAGAATTGAAATCTATTTTGTTACGGTACCTAGATTACATTAGATTACTTCTTCTTTTTAACCGACTTAAAAAAAAAATAGGTTCTCAATTCGACCTGTATGCTGTATGTTTGTCCGCGATTATCTCGCGTTTGGCTGAACCGATTTTGATGCGGTTTTCAGGAAAGTGTTCATTACATTCTGGAGAAGTTTTTAGTATATAACACATAATGGATATCCCGTGGCATTGCCCGCGTGGATCCCTTTTTGGTTTGCTTACTTGGATTGTAGATTTTCAGTGACCATTGCATGTTTGTCAGCGATATTATCTCGCGTTCGGCTGAACTTATTTTGATGTGGTTTTCAGGAAAGTATTTTTTACATTCTGGGGAAGGTTTTAGTATATAACAATAATAGATATCTCGTGAAGTTGCCCGCATAGATCCGTTTTTGTTGTTTACTAGGATTGTTGATTTTCAAAGACGCCGATTATTATAAAGATTTTTATGAAGATTTTTGTTGAATATCTAAACTAAAAAAGGGTAAAATAAAAAACTTTTTGAAAAAAAGGGAACCGACTTCAAAACCAAGCACAAAAAAAGTGTAAAATAACTTTTTTTCGGAAGTCGGTGGCCATAGTCAATGAAATAAAAAAAAAACAAAGCCAGTTCTTTATTTAAAAGTATAGATTTAGAATATAAAACGATACAACAACAGTTCAAATGTTTTTCCATAAAATTAAAAAAAAGGTAAGTAGGTATATCAGCTTATGCGCATGTCTCGATATAATACCACTTAACATTAGATTGAATCCTGAGTAGATTCTGAACAAATCAATAATATTGGTAGATTTTTGTCTATATGTATTGTATAATCGATTTGCAACTGGCTCCCCTTAATGTAAAAAAGAAAGCAAAAAAAAAATTAGATAACACGATTTCCACGGAAGTTTCCTAATATTATCATATGAGGTAGCTTCAAATACGGGTAATTTAAACATCGGGGTTTTAAAATTCATCCGTTGTTTGTTATTTTTTCATTACGTAATACCGGAGTTAGTTTCCAGTTTATCTTAGCCTAAAGTAGGGATAAGTGTAATCTATGTACCTATATTTGAACGCCTTTTATTAAAGCAAAACAGTAAATCAAAAATTTTCCTCGACTTTGACTAACTAGCACGCAAGTTTTCTTTTTTCTCGAACTTTAATAGGTACCTTATTTTTTAACATAAACTTAAGAGGAAAACAAAAACATGCAAAATATTTAAAAATACTGTAGAATTGAGAACCTCCTTCTTTTTTTGAAGTCGGTTAAAAACATTATCACAATAATAAGATATAAACTGTGATTCATAAGTACATACGCAGAACCTTCCCCGCTGTTCTTGCACTGCTTGCACTAAATGTATCAGGTGACTCTTGCAATATTGAGCTACATTACACTAACTACATAATTATTATGATTTTTTTCTAATTTCGACGTACGTAAAATAATAATTAATTTACTTGTAGAAGATTCTACGTAAACAATTAATTAAAAAAATTGCAGCAGGTAAGTACACAAATTCGCAAGCAACAGATTAAAATCTAGGATTTAAGAAGTAGGGTAACGATAGACATAATACAATTTGAGATCAAGCATAAAAAGTTTTAATGCAGTGCTTATAAAAATTGACTTACTTTGAATGCTTTCATATTTCTGCTGCAACGGGCTTGCTCTGACGGCCACCAGCATCAGCGCAAACAACGCAAACACAATAACTTTCAGCATCTTCATTTTTGAATGAACTTGGACAATTCTCCTGCGTATACTAGCGTGCTATAATATCCCGGTAATGTATGAGCAAGGCGGTCCGCTCGCAAGTTTATATAGACCCACTCTTGATAAACAACTCGCCTCGACATCGCCGCCCGCGCCGCACGCTTCGAAGATACTAGGTATGTACGCATTCACCTCCGACAAATGTATACTTTTTACTATTTCTCTTTCGATACTCTTCAATTCTCACTTTCCTTGACATCTTCTCTATTTATGTCCCGTTTTCTAAAAGCGGTTCTCATTTTAGTTGTATAAAAACAAAGATCTTTCGCGAAAACACTTGGCGCATCATGTGCTTGGTTATCGCTTTCATTATAGATGTATTCAACGTAGGTACTAGGTACCCGTAAACATTGTTTTGATTGATGAAATTTCATAAACAATTATGATTTTTGGCAATAGATTTATGTTGAGCATTTCCATTCCACATAGGAAGGCATTTTGTGATGGCTCCTTCCGGATTTACGAGCTAGCTGTCAGGAGCGCTTGGACTTCGCTTCAAACAAACTTGCAGCACTCCACAGGGTTCTTAGAAAATCGTGACAGATACAGAAGAGTATACAGGCCACAAGAAATCTATAAACGAGTAACTACCTAATTGTTAGGTAACAGTTTAATTAATAGAGCTCGCACTTGACCTTGAAACAAATTTGTTCGTCGTCGTCTAGGGGTGACCTATGACCGCTCATGTGACGATTTTATATGGCAATTTATATTTAGTGTAGGTTAAGTACGTGACTCGTAATATAATTCCGGGAACTGTTTGGTATCAAGTTTCGCCATGCTACGTGGCTGCATCGTGCGGTGTCCGGCCACATTCAGCGTCTTTACCTAACGAAACGTATCAAATATTTACAAAATGCTGCGAAAAATTTCTTCGTGCAACAATTGGGTCAGGGTTTTATAGATTAACTAGGTACTCGTACTAACAAATTATTTTTAAAGATCGAAGAATCTTGTTTTCATGAACTGACTTAAACTGTGGGATTGGCTGAAGAGTTTGTTTGTTGGTTGAACGCGCTAATCTCAGAAACTTCTGGTTCGTTTTGAAAAATTCTTTTTGTTTTGGATAGTCCATTTATCGAGGAAGGCTATATAACAAGACACTACTAAAATATTCCTTATTATTGAGAACATTTTTTCTTCAACTTTCGTCGCGTGCGCTGCGTAAACCATGTATGACGGAAAGTCCGCGACAGTATGTCCATCTTTTAAAGTTAACACCACAATCACCTCTCTTGTAGAAATCAAATTTATTTTAAATAATGCATTATCCCTTTTTGATTAGATATAGAGGCGCCACGGTGTCCTCACCTTCCGCAAGTCCGGTTGTTTGGGAGGTACAAGTACCTACCCTACCTCAGGGGTCAGCGGCGGTAAGACCCTTCTTTAAGAGAGTGTCTGGAGGGAGAGGCGCGACGGCGTCCTTACCTTCCGCCTGACGCAGATTCTCACTGGTCTCGGATGTTTCGGTAAGTTCCTGTGTCCGATTGGGAAGGAAGAAACGCCTAGGTGTCACCACTGTGAGGGTCGCTCGAAGGACATGGTTGCAAACTCTCGCGCCCGGCATTGCTCAAAGCCGTGCTGCGGGGCGAAATGGAATGGGAAGCAGTCACCTACTTCTGTGAAGCAGTCATACTAGCGAAGGAGGCGGGACGCGTGAGGGAGATGACGGATTCCACCTCATGATCCAGCCGCTGCAGAAGCCCACGGCAACGGACGTCGCGTAGTGATTTCCGGCGACGGAGAGTAATGGGTGACTTGCCGTCCGATCATAGACCATGCCCGGATCTCCAGGGTCTTATCATCTCTGTCTCGAAATTCATTGAAACTTGTTCAGTGATTTAAAGCGAAAGCGAAACAATTTGGCGGCACGATTGGGTTCAGTGGTCGAGCGATGGACTGTTGCGCTGCATGTTGCGAATTCAATTCCTACGCTTCAATTCATATTTATTTGATCCATAAGAAGTTGTTCCGGGTCTGGCTGATTGTGTACCTATTTGAATTTGAATGTTCTAATTAATCGCACCCATAGCACAGGAGATATTCATAATGCGGGAATCGAACCCACGACTAGGGTTACCAACTTTTTTTGTATCAAATAATACCTCATTGATCAAATATAGTATTTTTGAAGTTATTAACTTAAAAAATATAGTAGATGGCAAAAAAATGAAAAAGAAAATAGTATGCGGTCAAATTATGTAGGTAGGTACTTTACTTTCTAAATGAATAAGTATTTTTTCAACACATTTGCTTGAAAAATGCGTTTACGAAGCCTGTATACATTGTTCGAAAGTTAAAAATTACGCACCATACAACGGAACGTGCGGTAAAATAGGTACTCTCACATAAGGACCTATTTTACGGCACGCCCCGTTGTATAGCACCGTGCGTTTTCTTTACGGTTTTTTTTTTAATTTCCATAAAAAAAATAAGAACTCCACCAAAGAGTTTCATATTATGAGAATAAACAACCTGACTGATCGAACCTCCTTGGAAACGCTTGCTGGGGAGTTTGTTCCGCCACTTCTTCTTCCCAGCCAAAACACTAGGAAGTGTCGAAGGGGGGGCGCTTTGGGGGACTGTCTTATGTAAAAAATTGACCTTCAAAAAGTGCTGATAAATCAGCCTAATTTGAATAAATGACTTTTGATTTTTTGATTTTGATTTTGATTTTTGATGTATTTCTATTTTTCACCACGTGCATGTGGCGCCATTTGCAAATTCGCGCCATTTGCAAATTCGCGCCATTTTCATATTAGAAACTTCTAAATAAAGTTTGTTTAATTACATATTATTATTAAACAAACTTTATTTAGAAGAATATTGTACTGTTTTCTCGCAAATGTGTTGAAAAACATTGTATGACACACGTGCGGAAATTGGTATTTACAAACTCGTGACTATGGTAAGCCCTCGACTTCATCTCAGGCTTACATTTGTCTACTCGTTTGTAAAAACCAACTTACCGCACTAGTATCATAAATAACTATTACTGCTCTGCGCCTTAATAATTACATTTTTATTTTAATATCAAAGCTACTGTTAGCTATCGTGTCATTGGAACAAGATTCATTTTAGCTTGGCTGCTATCATCACGTTTTCGTTCGTAATATTTCGCGGTAGACCCCCAGAGCGGGCTTTACTCGTAGTTAAGGCTGAGTTCCGCTTTACGCAAAATATAGTAGTTCCACCTACTATATAAGTAATTTTTAGAAATTTAAGTAGTATTTGATCCCATAAAATAGTAGGATACTATACTATATAGTAGGGTTGGCAACCCTACCCACGACGCAGCGCAGCAGTCAATCGCTCATTCCACTGCGCCAACCGTGCTATGATATAATAATAATTTAATAAATAATATAAGTACGAAGATATATACATAATTTCGACTAGGTAGTGACTAAATCTGGGAGAAAACAGGTCTTCTCTAGGTGCCCTAGTGTTTGAGAATGACACAGGGCCAAGTTGGGGAAACTGACTCTAGCTCAACCACCAAAACATCATTATAACTTTTGAAACAGTGACCGTTAAATTGAGATTTCGCGACAAACGATTAATTAGCGACTAAATCTTTGTATTTTCAAAATTAATATCCCTGAAGAGTGTCAGTCATATGCTACGCTACTATGGTAGCCTCATCACATATTAATTAACTAGCTTCCGCCCGCGACTCCGTCCGCGCGGATGTCGGTCTTCGCGTGGATGGTTCATATTTTCTCCATTTTGAGTAACTCTGAGTCTCTGACAATGACATCTTATAAATATCTATTGGACCCAAATACGGCTAAGCCTATAATAATTAAGGAGATCTATTGAGCTACTGCTGTTGAGCTCGCGTTCTGTAGTATTTTTTTCATAGTAATTCCGACCTTGTATTTACAAATAACTGATCGGAACAGTAATCAAAAAGGTCGCGCTGAAAAGCACGGTTTGAGGCAGGGGTTTTTGGTCCTCTAAACCAAAAATAACAGAATTGAATTACTTACTGTTTAACTTTATGATAAAACTTAGTAGTAGCCAAGTCTTGTGTAGCTATTCCAATTAAGACGTAGCCCGCAGGTGCACTGCTAGTTCAGTCACAAAGAAAAATAAGAAAGTCGCGGTAGTCGTTAACTCTCGGAGAATCTTAACACCGCGATTCAGAAATGCGCGTCATAGGCACAACGCCATCTAGTGGTGAGTGGTGGAACCTTTTTAGAAATCAATGGAGGCAGGCGTGGCGTAATGTTCTACTTGATAATAGGTGTCGCCAGTGGTTCCATAATAAGGTTATTACAGATTTTTTTTTCTACGTATTTTTCCAGGATAAAAAGTATCCTATTTTATGCCCAGGATAATAAGGTATAATTATACCAAGTTTCATCGAAATAGAACCGTTAGTTTTCACGTGATGCCTGCATATACAGACAGACAGACAAAAATTTTTTTAATCACATATTTGGGTTTGGTATCGATCCAGCAACACCCCCGCTATTTATTTTTTCAATATTTTCAATGTACAGAATTGACCCTTCTACAGATTTATTATATGTATAGATTCGGGCATGCGGACGGCGAGTAATAGGCATCTTGCCGTGTGATCATGGACCATGCCCGGGTCGACGACTTGTCGTGTTCCACGCGCGCCTCAAAGAGCTGTCAGCAATCTGACAATGCTGACAGCTCAGGCCCCTTAGAGGGCCAAAGCCTGCCGGGGTCCCGGGACTGTCTTATGGTAACCGTGACACTGGAACCTAAAAGGCTATTAAAAGATCATCGTGGATTTAGTCAGTACGAGTCTGAGAATCCTTTCCGTCCCGTCCTGGGTGGGAGGACTCATTTCATAATTATGCAACGGTAAAAAAAAACACTTATTAATTGCAAACTTTCGTGTGTATGTGACTGAATTGTTTTTTTTTTAATTGCACAGCAGTTTTGAGGAAGGTTCACCAAGGAAAGTAACATAAACTGTGCGAGTTTATCAATATGAACAAATCTCAAATACAAAAACCAAATCTTAGAGAAGGTAAGCAATTAATCGCTACCAAAAAATAAAAGTAATTTCTCTTTTTACAGTTTATTTATTAACTAATTTTGTCTTCAGCACACAAACTCCATTTACTTACAGATACTGATTGTATACAATAAAATTTCGTATTTACCACGCAACAAGGCAATGCCTTGCGATATCGGTAGCAATTTCACAATGCTATTCATAAGAACACTCCTGCGATATCGCAGGACATTTGATGCCCTGGTCCAAACGAGTCTTAAATGGAACCTATCCCTATTCAGTGCTACAGATAATACTTGCAAGTTAGGTATGATATAACGTAATTGCTTGTTTTATTATATCTAAAAAGTAAGTTACATAAGCGTTAAGATATTGACAATGTTTAATGTGACGCAGAAACATAATCAAATTAATATTGTGCGTTTCAGGCACCACTTACATAAATAGGTACAGACGCCAGCACATCAACCTACCTCAATCTGTCAAAGGGCTTTGTGCCTTTTGTACCAGTTTCCATCCGCCATTTTGACTTTTTTTTTCAAAATTGCGGCCACTTTTGAAACATTCATAAATCGACAGATCACATCAATACAAACATAAAATGTAGCGAGGCAAAACCTCGTAAAGCGTCACGTTTCCGAGTTATGAGCTGTCAAACATGTACAAGTAGCGACATTTTTTTTTTCTTTTTTTTTGTTGTTTTTGAGAATAATTTAAACAATTAAACTAGGTATTTGAAATTTCGTTTTTCCATCCTTCTTAACGTGACGCTTCATAAGGTTTTGCCTCTGTACATTTGTATTGATGTGATCTATCGATGTATGAAAGTGCGATGCGTGGCCGCCATTTTGAAAAAAAAAAACAAAATGGCGGATGGTACCTGGTACACTCCCCATACAAAAATGTTCAAACCCCTTTCTTTAATAGATTTTCAACCTTATCACAATAGTGGAAGCCTAGTTTAATATTCGATTGGTAAAATTTGACAGATTCGTGTAGGTTGACCTGCTGGCGTCTGTATATTGCAAATTAAAGTGATGTACATTTCAGAGATTCAATCATTCAATTGGCATAATAATTATAACTTTCGTAACCGAATTGGTCTAACCATAATTTCGCATAGACACATAATTATCATGGGAAACAATACCCTTAACATTTTTTTAAACATCAATTGTTATACCTACTCGTATTCGAATAATATAGCACACTGAAAAGACGACACTTATATCAACATTCATAATACTAGGTTGCAAAACTGTTGAATAGGTATCTACCTTTAAAAAATGTATAATGCAAAGGCAAAAGTTTTAGAATTATTTTTCGATTACCATTATAAATATATAAAGTTTAGAATACTACAGCCATTATCAGCAAATGGTCTCATTTTACTCTCGTATATAAAAATAAATGCGGGAGTTCCCCACTACGTTTGTTCGCTCACTTGTAGGTACACGTGACATTAATTAATGATTAAGGCGACGTGGTAAGGCCGCTGCACACGCACGGACTTGAGCAGTCAGTACCTACTTGGCGACTGCGTCAAGCAGGCTCACAGCCTGAAGCAATTCGACAGCTCGAGCGGTTCGTGTATGTATGTACATAAAAAACTGCTATGCCTGCGCAGTCGCATCTCATCGCAGCCGATACAAACTGCTTCAAGTAGTCCGTGCATGGTCGGCAGAAGACGTACGAACTAAATTAGTCCGACTCCGGCGACAAGCCAACTTTCAGTAGCATTAAAGTACCTAATGCATTCGATTCCGCCGAGACTGTTAGGTACGCGGTCGGACACAATGCCTTTATTAATGGTAAAACATCAATCTAAATTTTAACAAATAATGTCTTGTATTAATTGTGTTACCATATTATTATAAAGTCAGACCAGTCATGTGTACGGAAGTTGACCAGAAAAGAATGATATGTTGAATTCATTCCGTCTTACTAGAAAAAAATTAAATATCTGTTGAATACTGTCTAAAAAAACTGTCAACTGCAAAATGGCTTTTGACGTTGATATAAGGTCGTTTTGCATTTGCAGTTACGCTTTTTTTTAGAAAAGTGTTCTACAGTTGTTTAACTTTTTGTGGTACGACGGATACGACGGACTTTTTCAGCCTTACTGCAAAAACTTAAACATCTGTTGAACACTTGTCTAAAAAAGGTGTGACTACAAAACGGACCTTATTTCAACGTCATAATCTGTCATTTTTTTAGACAAGTGTTCAACAGAGGTTTAAAAGTTTTTGTGGTACGACGGTTTGTGTTTTATTATTATTTAACCAATGACACTCATACTCGTATCTTACGACAACAGTTGATGAATTTTTTTGGTAGAGAATATTTTTATGAGTTTTAAAACAATTTTCGACTAAATTTGTTCTTTGCATCGATCGCAAAATGATGAAATGTTACTCAATTACTATTCTAAAAGTTTTCTTTTTTTTACAACCTATATTTCGATTAGGCATTACTAAGAAAAGTTCAAGGACAAAGACATAATGTTATCACATTTAAGATAATGCGGAAAAACAAGCTTATGTTTTTATAAAACAATGATTCGACAACGTGTGTAAGATATTATTATGGGGACTTTTTTAAATATTAAATAAATAAATGGTACTAATAAATAGACATAAAGGATCTTGAGTAATTTTCTATAAAATCGGAGCGTTAGACAAACTTAATAGAAATATAACTTAAATATAAGTTTATAATTTCAGATGTTTTTGAATTATGTTCGAATTGCGAATTTTGACGACGACCCTTTGAAGGTTACTTTCAAAATGCATATTACGATTATGCCTTAAGATAAATGTGGGTCGTGTTAGCTATATCAAACAACAGCTGCCACATTGATCTCTATGAAGGGATTCTGTTGAGATTGCGTCATCATATCAAATATCTAATTATCTTGTTCGTCACGACCTCATGAGTCATGCATAGCGGGGTTAGTTTTATCTAATATTATTGTAGACTAAGCAGAGTTAGCAAGGCACAACATAGAGCATTTATATCTACTGGAAATTATAAGCGTCATTAATTAATAAACAGTTAAGAGATATAGGTTTTATTAAAACTATGAGCTTTAATTTTTTTTTCATTATGAAATAATACTTGACATAACAATCATTACGCCTGTTAACTCCGATGGCGTAGGCAGAAGTTAACTGCGTAAAAGAGAGGTTTTTGGACATTAGCTTAACTTTTTGTTTAAAGTTAAAAATGTATTGGACTTACTGTTCAAACAACTAGCTAATCAAACTATCGTAGATCATCTACTGTGGACGTCCATTTTGTAATTGTTCTTTAATTGTTGAGGGGACCAATTCGTCCGCTCATCAATTCAAGGGGTAGCTTTAAAATTATTTTTCTTGGGGCAGGATTTACCGCTTCAAATTTCAATTTTATTAAAGGAGTGTGTTACATTATCATTTAGTGGATCTAAGTCGGGGTTATGTCAAATCAGTTTTTTACCGCATTAGAAATAAAAGCTTACGAATTATTTATGATAAAATTACCAATGGACGATACAAAATTTATTTACATATTTTAGCGAGTAGATGAAAACCGTGAGAATACTGTATAAAGCAGAAATAACTACTACTTGTAATACGATATGATAATACACAACATTAATGTCGTTAAGATATAGGTAAGTCAAATGACTTCGTACATACTTCAAAATAGCTTAGTACCTATACTGTCTATAAATATGAATATCTTAGTGTAGAAAAAACATATTGCGCGTTTTCACATTAGACGATAAGGTAACGACACGACACTGTCATATCGTCCGCTCTCGCTCTTTTTCCTTAGTAATGTATGAAACTACCCATCCCGCCAATATCGTGTCGATATCGCTATTGTCTAATGTGAAACTGCCCATTGTTGAGGACTCTAGTTATTAACTGAAACATTATTTCAGTACTTTTCAGTTTTTTTTTTTTTGTAATGTTTTCTTTCATCCATCATACATATTAGCCAACTTATACTTTCATCTATACATATAAAAAATAACTTTAAAATGCGCTTTATGACCGTTCTACTGTAACAATGGCTGGCTTACTCAAATCGTACAACTATAGATCACATCACCATACGACAAATTCATGTCTTCAGTCAATTTGTTCAAACAGTCTTCGTCTCACGCAATGTTGTAATATATTCACCAACGTTTATGACACGACACAGGCATTCGCTTATTTTCCCTAGAAATGTATGAAACTACCCATCCCACCGATATCGTGTCGATATTGTTATAGCCTAATATGAAAGCGCTCATCGGTGGCATTGTAACGCCAGTGAGCCTGTTATAATACATACAGATCTCATAGGGGGAATGATTCTGGTTCAACTACATACTATGCGTTTAAATTTAGAGTAGGACTGCCTTAGCGAAATATTGTAACAACAAAATTATAGCAAGAAATAAAATAAATGATATTCAGCATCGTTATTATTTTTTATGTATTTTTCATATTTTGCTATGATTATTGTTTACGAGTGTGCAAGTATTAGAAAAGCGTGCATGACGACAATATGGCGCTATGGCCGTCCTATTCTTATTTAAAACACATTACACTTGCTAAACAGTGAACTGATACCTACCGTATCTAAACAAATTCAATAAATGAGAAACATTACTTACACATCAATTAAAATTAAACAAAATAGATATATTAAAAAATACTACAATTTATTAATTTATTCATCGAAAATGTTCATTTATATAATACTAAAATTCGGAATTAAGATCGTTTTTATACTTGGAACAATACATAAAAAAGATCTTTGCAAAGGACTTTTGTATCTTGTTTAAAAGACCAAAAGCCAACATTTTTGTTTAATTTTAAACCCTGTTTCTGCAAATTTGCAATGTTGCTATGCTAGTACACTTGATATTATAATTAAATTAATCATAAAATAACAACAGATTGTGCAAAATAATACTTCATAAATCCTGTATTTTTTTTTACTAGAAAATTCATAACAAATTCTTTATAGGCCAAGAGATTCTTTTATTTTTATTTTAGGAAATAAAATTATTTTTCTCTCCAACATAACCATCTTAATTAAATCATTTGCGTCTAATACTGCATTTAAATATAATAACCATTGCATTAACAATTTATAAAATACACAAGGTGAAAAATTGCCAATGAATTCTAATGTTTCTTTAGAATATTTCGCAACATAATTTGCTTGTGCGTCAGTGTGGCGCCCGCACCACAGTCGCCTGAGGTCAGCCCGTGAAATCCATGAGGTGCTCCCACACACCAGTTCTATGTATAACGTTATTCATAGAATGTTGTAACTTTTTGTTACAAAGTGTAACAAAACAGTTATAAGTTCTTAGTGTTATTATACAACTTCGTGTAATAAAATATTACAACTAATAACAACATGATACAACAAATTATAACTTTTTAAAACCGACGTTTATACTTAGAATATTATACGATGATATACAACAATCATGTTGAACCACTGTGGAAACGTTTACAACATATAACATTCTTAATATGTAGCAAAATGTTACACAAAGTTATAAAATGTTATAGTGTTACACAATGTTGTTTAACGTTATATAACTGCTGTGTAGAAGCACCTAAAGGCAGGCTATAGCATCCCAGTATTTCTGGAAAGAATTAATTCTAGTTTAGTGCATGTTTACACCTGTTTAACATAGATATTAGAAAATATATATCGTAGCGTGCGCAATAAACTTATCAAAGGCGCTAATCCGAATGCCAACATATAAATGTAAACCGAATACTTCAATTTTCAAGCTCAAAATACTCTCAATGTTGTGTATTTTATTTATCTATGAGCACTTATTGTTCTTTTAGACAAAAAATTAGACCTAAATGCTAAAATGCTTTACGTCATGCCTCCGTGCTAGCGCCTCACAGATACAAAATACAGACTACCTACCTCTAAATAATAATAGGTACTACTATTACAGTGGTGACATAACATAGATGTAGGAACTTTTTTAAACGCAACACAGCGAAAGATTTTTAAGAAAGAGCGATGTGAATGTATTGTTTTGATGATATATTTTTAAGTTCACTTAGTGAAGTTAAAAATAATACTTACTGTTATTTAACAGTACAATATAATACTTTACCGTAACTTTTAAGATTATTGCCATGAAATAGATATGCACAAAAGCCACTTTTATGTCTTTTATGCCATTGAAGTTAGTTTCTAGTGCTGACTTGAGCTAATACATAAATAACTTCGAAGGATTTAACATTTTGTAATAAAAATATTTATTCGCACTTTGAATTGCTTTTTAGCGACTATCCTAATAATTATCTTTGATAATAAGCCTCTATAACTAAAATGCATTAAGTAGCAACAGTAGCGTAGGAATGTAGAGGTCATTTAATTTGACCAACACTGGACTAACTTAGAATAACATTTCAATATTCAGATCACGATTCGTAAATACAAAGGTGCTAAAGATCAAAGGTGTTTTTTTTATATTCTTTAACCTTATTTCAGTTGAGATTAGGTCATTAACTTGAGATGTAAATTCCTACTTCAAAAATCGTCTTTTTGCCATAAATATCTTAAGTGTTCACACATACCACAACCACACCACTACGCAGCATCAAAATGTGGTCAAAATGTTGTTACTTGTGAATAGTTTTACTACAGCTTTTTAGAGTTGTGTTGAGGTTGTGTCGGTGTCGGTTGATAGTAACGGCAAAATGTGGTCCGAGTAAATTTTAGTAATTAGATTCAATACAATATATCCATACCCATGTCGTGCGTGAGATTGTGGTAAATGTCATACAAACCTTAGATATGGCAAGACTAATATATCAGTTTTATATCATTATTAAAAACTGTATAACCGACTCATATGGATAGACTGAGTGAGCTCAGCCCTAAATGCTCATACAACATAAATTTACTTGATATAAATAGTAATAAAATAAATTACGTATAGTTTGTCTCTTGTATAAAGAGTAATCAATATTCATTACCTACAAATAAATTATGGCCAAGTTGGTTATTTCAAACATTTGTAATCCTACACTATTAAACGAGTAATTTTTGTATACAGGGTTATTTGATAAACACCAACAATCTCTTGAGAGGTCATTCCACTCATTATAATGAACAACTTTTACTATGGGACCAAACCCGAAATCGTGAAAAAAAAAATCAGGTATTCCCTACATTTTGACGAGTTCTGCGAACATAAAGTACGGAACGGCTGTTTTTTTTTGTGATTTCAGGTTTGGTCCCATAGTAAAAGTTGTTCATTATAATGAGTGGAATGACCTCTTAAAAGGTTGTTGGTGTTTTTCAAATAACCCTGTATAGAAGGTGAATTTCTAAAACTATATAAATATAAGAAACTCTATTTCCGAAACTATGAGGAATATCAAAAAGTACTGAAAGGAGTCTCAAGGCCGATTTTAACGAAAACTAAAATTGGGATTTATGAAAAATCAGTACCAAGATTCAAACCCACTGATTTTGGGAAAAAAATACATGTGCTGTATTATACCATCCGGTAGTGTCGCTAACAAGAATGAAATACTGGGAAGTTATGACATACGGCGATATTTTATATAGTTTCGGATATAGCATCCACGCCCGGGTTGTATATTCACCTCAGTTCTCGAAAACGGCTCTAACGGTTTCGATGAAATTTGGAATATAGTTCCCATGGTCTGAGAAAATTCGTTTTCTCCGTACTTTCGCGCATAAAGATTTACACGGACAATATGTTTCATAATTTTGCCGCGCGAATTGGCGTCTAGATTCTATCTTTATGCGCGAAAGTACGGAGAAAACGAATTTTCTTTAACAAATAGCTTTGACAAGTCGGACTTCTAGACTAGAAGCCCGATTTGTTAAGTGTTGACTTTCATGGTGGTGACCACGGGATTAAACCCCAGGTAAACAAAGGTTCTTTTTTGCTTTCGTCTTGTTTATTTTTTCGAGTTTTTTCAACTTTTTTGTAATATTTGCATTACGTTTCTCTATTTGCTGGTCGACCAGGTACTTTTCCTTAAAAAACCAGTCTCAGAATGATGCTTTTAAAACTACGATGCAAGGAACACGTGAAGATATGTATGGTAAAAGTAGTAACTAGTCCCAAAAATAAACCAGAATTTACGGACTTTCTTGGCTTAAACGGCGACTCACTCGTATAATAATAATTATAAACCAATAAAACAATTTCAACTTCACCAATATGCAAACGCATAAGAAGTAACAAAACGACAAATACCTTACCAACTACTCATCAAAACGTCAATTAAATTTAAGACTAAAATTCTTTGGCTCTATGGAAAATAAATGGCCAATTTAAACATAATATACAAATGGAATTAAATTAAATTACCGTCATTTTATGAAGCCTTCACAATTTAGCACCATAACAAATCCAAGTACTTTTAGCTAGACGCCGGCCACCAATCACAATGCATCCTACACGATATTTATATTGTCCAACCCTGTTGTCCTTACTCAATTATTGATATTTGCGCAAATCCTATCAGTGCTTTATCGTCGAAGTCCTCGTTAGGCCCAACAGAGTTCTGTAAAAGAAATAATCAAAATCAAGATATTTCTATGGGAGTTACGAATAATAATTGGTTGCTAATATCTGTTGTTGTTTGTGTCGCTGGCTAATTGTTGTAATAGCCACAACGTGATATGCCTAGCCATATCGTGATCCACTTCATGTGCCCAGTAAAAGGTCAGGAGGATTTCACGTATGACAAATTCCACTCGTTAGCTGTGCATACAATAAAAGAGTTTGTGAACCGCTTTGTACATATGCATGGGATGTCCACCACGTACCGGTAGTGTATTAACGTCTTGTACTCCAATGATAGAAAGAGCTAGGAGGAATCAAGTTATGACAAACAGTTCCGTCGCAAACTCTCTAAAATATAACCGACAAAAAGCCAATAGACTGGCAAATCGGCATCGATGTTCAAAGCTCCACCATTGAGTCAAGCAGTGTATCACTGCCGATAAACCTCTTCGCCCGTTTGTCTGTCAACTCAATTACACCAAGTTGGTATTTGGCAGATCCGTCCCAGAGGTGAGGGCAGTACTCCATGCATGACTGAACTTGCGCTTTATAAAGGGTGTTTCAACAAGGACGGGCCGATGTTGAAATTAAATAAAACAAGCTGTATGTGAGATGAAATAAATTATTTTTTATTTGAAATACCCATTTATGCCATAATTTATGAATCGTTTAAATGTCCACCGCAGCTTCGAACGGTGGATGGATCCGAGAGGTCCAATTTTCAATAACTCTATATAGATAGATCCGGCTGAATCTGAGCGATGGTCTGCGTTATGTTGACTTTCAGGGTATCGGTTGATTGCGGATTATTGGCATAGACCGACTTGAGAAACCCCCAGCAGAAAAAGTCTAGTCTACCAAACACTGGAGAGTCGATTTTATATATGACTAGCAAACCCGGCGAACTCCGTTTCGCCACCAGATGGCTTCGTTTTATGTAACATTTCGTTTGGTGATTAAAAGAAGAATTTTTTTTTCCTGAATTTTCTTTCCTATAAACCTCACGGAGCCCGAGACCTTTCCAACGAATGCAAAACCGTGGAATCGGTTCGTGCGTTCTGGAGTTATAGCGTCAGGAAGGAAAACCCGCTTATTTTTATATAGTAGATTATATAAATGTTGTTGATGATATTATGTCGATGATAGTAAAATGGACGTAATGCGCGCAACGTTTGCACTAACGAACATTCATTTTGGTACTAAAGTTTTATCATTTGGACGAGTAACTTGCCATAGTGATTTGACATCAGTAACTGAAGAAATACCAACGCATTTGACAGATGTCGCCAAAAACCAGGCAGGCTGCCACAAACTGTCAACATCGACCCGCCCTATTTGAAAGACCCTTTACAAGTTCGCTTCAGATTAAACAGTGAACTTAAACAAACATGTTTTCTTACCAAATGGAATGTAACCGTCTTGGGCGTAGGGACTATGGGGCCGACCTGTGCATCCAGTAACTTAGCCAGGTTCAGCGATATGGGCACGGAGTCGTGCGGGTCCACTAGTCCCGCGCCGACCAGTTCTAGAGCGATGCCCTCTGCCGTGTCCTTGCCTACGATGTACTCGAAACGTATATCGTTCAGCTCGCGGCGGGAATTCCTGTAATATTCGTCAAATTTTATACTGTCAAAACGAAAAAAAAAGAATGAAACATTCAGACTAAATTCCTTTGTTTTTCAAAATATTCAGAAATAATGATTTAACAAAAATCCAATTATGCAGTTTTAGTCAAATTCGACATCGAGACTCCTTTCTGTATTTTTCGATATTCCTCACAATTTCGGATATAGCCATCCACGCCCAGTAGAAAAATTCACCCTGTATAGGGTGCTTGTAAAATTAGTGACCGATACTTATACACGTGATAGTGCGTCTAATAACAAACATATTTTGGGAAAGTTGTTTTTTATTAAAGCTTCTTTGGGAAGTTTTTTTTTACTCATTCATTACGTAAGCCGAAATTGACCTAGTTACAATGCTTACAGTTACAGTTCACAACACGTCTTGTTGGTATAATTTTTAGACAGTTCTAATCCTTTTACTGCCAAACATACGTATTTTAATATACCTTAATCGTAAAACTAAGTTGATAACGGGTGTTTCAGAGTCATCAAGCTTCGCCCCAAAATTATTCAGCACAGGCTCCTGTTGCGGTGGCGCTGGTTTCGATGGCTTAGGCTGTTCCTGAAAACGAAACAGCTTTGTTGAAATATGCTCGAATTTTGGTAAAAGATTTATAAACATTTCAAGGTGAGTACAATCTGCAATTGTTGGTTTAGTAGTTACAAATTCGTGACTTTGGATTTATTTGTCCATTAAGTTTTTTCGTCTGGATTTTTTAACAACAATCACGGAGTCTGGATGCCTAGAAAATGAAAAAACCGCCTCTACTTCTTTTATGAAAAGTGTAATCTTTCATAAAACCATCCATCATTGTTTTATCCGGAATAGAAAAAAGTTGGCCGGAGGTGCGCCATAAAATAGTACCCCCAAGTTTCGGCAGTCGCGTATTTAAGCCAATGACCTTAAGCATTTTATCCCGTACTTACTTACGACGAAACGACGAGAAAGTTACAATTTTTTTCAGATATAATTTATCTGTGCCGACGAAAAGTTGCGTCATCGGCACGATTCTTCGACCTTTTTCCGAGCGGGCCTTAATTTTGTTCTCACCTCATTCCCTTCATTATCACTGCCGCTGGAGTCAGCCTTCTGCAGTTCATTCATAGGCCGCTTGTCCTCGCTATAGGACGGCTCATCATCAGACTCCACGAGGTCCACGGAAGGTTCCTCTTCCTCCTCACTCCACACCCACTCGCCGGTCACCGTGCGATGCAACCTGCCTGACGCACCCTTTGAATGTTTACTTGCCTGAAAAATATATGTAAGGTTCATAAATCTCTTTATTTATGCAGTACATCACTTGCTATGTATTCCTTTATATTTTACTTGTTATTATTATTGCTTATGCTGTCCCAATCCTGGGCAACAGCCTTCGCTATACCTTTTGTTTCTCTTAAAGGTTTACTTCTTGTCAATTCACGAGGAAAACTTATAAGAAAAGTATTAACATGTACACACATTTATTTGGAAGTACATTGTGTAGTTTCCTGACACAGATTTAAGCAAACCCTTCAGAATTGATGCAGTAAACTGTGTTCACTAAATTATGTTCCACTATGTGTAACAGAATCAGTCATCACACCATACAGAAATCACGAACTAGCCTGATTATTGGGCGAGAAAACATTTTCACATGAAGGTATTAAAGTGTTGAATAACAGGTGCCTGGTTCGGGTTAGTCATATCCATGAAGAATCGGCAAGAAACTCTATGGCTCTATGGCTTTTAAAATATATTTTGTTTTAACAATGATAATGTTCGTTTGCATTCGAAAAACACTCTGTAAGGAATTTATGCATTCTTGGCAACTAAGTAGGTACTTATAAAAAACAGTAATTTACCTTATGTACCCTGGTTTCCATACTTGGTCCAATAGCGACTAGAGTTTGTGTTAAATATTTTCTGTCCTTTGCCTTCTTAAAGAATGGATGTTTTAGTAATTCTGTAGCTGTAGGCCTTTTCGAAGGATCTTTTTGCAAACAGTCTATAATCATTTTTCTAAAGGTTTTTCCATAGGCTTTGTATTGTTCTTTCTCGTCAGCGCCTGTAAACAAAAACATTTAGGTAAGTATTTGCGTCACAGGAAAATTCTGTGATTAGTAATATGAATTTAGAATAGGTTGTATCTTTTATTTAAATGGATATTATATACAGCATTGTTACATTGTACCAGTCATTTGACATTGAGGAAACAATGTTGTCAGGCACATAACAAGTACAATTGAAATGAAAATGATTGTTATAGTCCCCGCCAGATAAGTCTGGAATAAAGGTCATTGATCCTAATGCCGCAGATTCGCAACGGCGGCTCGCACGCACGCTCTAGCGAAAACTACGAGTAGTAACGTGCACGCTACAATACACGCTGGAACGCTCCGCTGCACGCCCCGCCCTTCCGAATTTGCGGCCTAATAATGCATCGTTCGAATTTCATAATACCATCGTTCATTTCAAAACAAAATATAAGGTCAAGGGCGCCTCTTACCACGATACGTTTGTTTTGATCGTGTTACGACACGACACATTTTTCTTATCCTTTTACAATATTTGAAAACATTGGTACACGGGGGTCAACGAATTTTATTCCTGACTTACCTGGCGGAGACTATACACCAATGTAATCTTCGATATAATGTCAAATGACTATCAAAAAGATGCTCATTATGTGACATCTAGCTTACCCGCACTATTTAGCCCCGTGACAGGTTTTCATAACTACTTTCAACCGCTGTTCCACTTGCTAAGGGTTTTTTTTTTTCAAAATCATTTATATGGTCAGGACAAACGATTTTGGGGGTATCCAACTCGGTTGGGCAGCGTTCGGGAAACTACGCAATGTCTTTTCGTCCGACATACATCAGTGCCTCAAGACGAAAGTCTTCAACCAATGTGTGTTACCAGTGATGACTTACGGCACCGAAACGTGGGCTTTCACTATCGGCCTCATCTCAAAGCTCAAAGTCGCTCAACGAGCTATGGAGAGGGCTAGGCTCGGTGTTTCTCTACGTGATCGAATCCGAAATGAGGAGATCCGTAGACGAAGTAAAGTCACCGATATAGCCCACCGGATTAGCAAGCTGAAGTGGCAATGGGCAGGCCATATTGCTCGCAGAGCAGATGGCCGATGGGGTCGAAAAGTATTAGAGTGGAAACCACGGACTAGCAAGCGCAGCGTAGGACGTCCACCAACGAAGTGGACAGACGACCTTGTAAAGGTCGCCGGAAGACGCTGGATGCAGGTCGCTTCCAACCGGTATATGTGGAGATCTAAAGGGGAGGCCTATGTTCAGCAGTGGACGTGCTATGGCTGAGATGATGATGATGATGAAACGATTTTACAAGATGTATTTATATAGAATATGTTTTTGGTCTAAATAAAGTTAAAAATTTGATGTCCTAGTAAAAGTAAAATTATAATCTGCATCTTAACTCAATTAAAAGTATGTTATATTATATGATTAACTGACTGTTAAAAAGCTGTAAAATGTTTCGATTTATGACAAGCCAAACCAATGACAATAGCATTGCATCCAGTTTCATGAAAGACCTCATGATATAGAAAGCAAGATTACTTAGAAAAACTCTTCCACAAAGATTATCCTCTTTAACTATTCTATAGGTTTCTTTCTAATAGGTTTTCAAGCGTCTTTCACCTTACCAGTGTCCAAATTCGGTGGGTCATTCTGTAATGTCAGCATCAACACTTTCATTGGAGGGTACTTGTGATACGGCGCTGTCCCCGTCGCCATTTCTATTGCAGTTATACCAAAAGACCAGATGTCGGCTTTAAAATCGTATCCATGGTCCTGAAATTAATTAGCTGGTATAGTAATTGTTTATTGGGAATATTTAGTGCAAAACTACAAGTAAAACTAGAAACTAACGAAGCTGTTTCTAATGAATGGTTGTTACGTATTCGCAAAACCTCGATATAATTATCTTTATTATTTTGCTGTATGTTTAATGAGCTGTACAAAAATATCTTGTTATTGAAAACTGAATCACAGTGTTACATAGTTTAGAAGAGCAATGGATCAAACAGAAATCTGAGATTGACAGACAAGTAAAATCAATGACATTTTTCTAATATAAAGTCACGCCCACCATAACATTATCGTGTAATAAAATAATGACACCATCACACAGTTCAGATATTGGGTGTCCATATCACAGTGATAAAGAATTTTACGTAATCCCTAACAAACAGAGATTTGGTGCAAAACAGACGTGACACTTGGGTTTTATTACATAATTTTCATATTTCTATGAGTTTTTCAATAGGCTTTAAAAATCTCACATACAATGTAATAAAGCTTAATATCTACTATGGCTTAATCGGCACTGATGAATGATTTCATTATTTTCTAAGTGTTAGTACATAAAAAAAACTAACAACAAAAAGTTTTAGTAGTGTTAGAATCATACAACTCTCACTTGTTCCATAACTTCAGGGGCCATCCAACATGGTGTGCCCACAAATGTGTGTCTAACTTTTTGTCTGGATATATCTCTGCCAGTGGCCAGCCACGCAGATACGCCAAAATCAGCTATTTGTACTGTACCATCTTCTCCTAACAATATATTTCCAGCCTTTATATCCCTGTGAAAATGAAACCACTGTGACTATTTACAACAATCATGGCTCATATTGTCTATGAGCTGAATAAAAAAGGACAGCAATCATATTTGTAGTAACACTATAAATTGCTTTTTGCTAGAAAATGCATGCAACAACATTTTACGAAATCAGAAAAATTTGATTAGTTTTTTTCGTGGTTTGAAACGCAAGCAGTGTTATTATTTGTGTTCAAGTTATAGCAACTGATGTTACTTAAGCCAAACAACAGTTGATACTACCAGCTAGTTCACTTAAATGTTTTGCATTCGCTCTACTGTAAATATTGCATCCACTGCATAATATTATTAGCTAAAATTCGCAATGCATTAGTTTATTTTGCAATGCAGGCTGCAGCATACATAATGTGACATCTATATATATAAAAGCGAAAGGTCACTCACTCATAGGACACGAAATCTCAGAAACTACCAGGGCTAGGGGTTTAAAATTTTGCATGGGGGTTCTTTTTAGGACGTAGGCGCTCGCTAAGACGGGATTTTGCGAAATTCCACCCCTAAGGGGTTGTTTTTGGGGTTGATAGTTTGTATGAAACTTTGTTACTACAAGTACTAGGAATTTCAAATTTTGCATGCGGGTTCTTTTTAAGAAGTAGGTACGACTTACGAAAGGGGTTTCTTGAAATTCGACCCCTAAGGGGTTGTTTTTGGTGTTGATAGTTTGTTTGAAACTTCGTTATTATAAGTGCTAGGAGTCTCAAATTTTGCATGAGGTATATTTTAAGGAGGTAGATGTTCACTTTGACGGGATGTTGCGAAATTCGACCCCTAAGGGGTTGTTTTTGGTGTTGATAGATAGAGGTCTCAAATTTTGCATGGGGATTCTTTTAAGGACAACGATGCTCACTGAGACGGGATGTTGTGAAATTCGACCCCTAAGGGGTTGTTTTTCGGCTTGGATAGTTTGTATGAAACTTTGTTACTACAAGTACTAAGAGTTTCAAATGATACATGAGAGTTCTTTTTAGGTCGTAGGTGATACATAAGACGGGATGTTGGGAAATTTGACCCCTAAGGGGTAGTTTTTGGTGTTGATAGATAGAGGTCTCAAATTTTGAATGGCGATTTTTTTAAAGACAAAGATGCTCACTAAGACGGGATGTTGTGAAATTCGACCCCTAAGGGGTTGTTTTTCGGCATGGATAGTTTGTATGAAACTTTGTTACTACAAGTACTAGGAGTTTAAAATGTTGTGTGAGGGTTCCTATTATGACGTACCTAATGCTACTTAAGATGGGAATTAGCGAAATTCGACCCCTAAGCGTTTGAGTAGGTGTTTGGGCTTGATAGTTTGTATGAAACTTTCTTACTACAAGTACTAGGAGTTTCAAATTTTTACATGGGATTTCTGTTTAGGACCTAAATGCTCACTAAGATGGGATTTTACGAAATTTAATCCTTAAAGGGTTCTTTTGGGGTTGAGAGATAGAAGTTTCAAATGCATGGGGATTCTTTTAAGACTGATGGTGCTCACTAAAACAGGATGTTGGAAAATTCGACCTCTAAGTGTTTGTTTTTGGGGTTGATTTATATGAAACTTCATTACTACGAGTCCTAGGAGTTTCAAATTTAGCATGGGGGTTCTTTTTTAAAATTCTATCCCTAAGGGGATGGTTTTGGGGTTGTTACTTTGCATGAAACTTTGTTAATATTATTACAAGTGCTGGGACTCTCAAAATATGCATAGAGGTTTTAGGGACGATAATGCTCACTAAGACGGAATGTTGCGATATTCGACCTCTAAGGGTTTGGTTTTGGGGTTGATTTGTATGAAAATTCATTACTACGAGTGCTAGGAGTTTCAAATTTAGCATGGGAGTTCTTTTTTGAGATGTAGGTGCTCACTTAGATGGGACTTTGCCAATTTCGACACCTAAGGGGTTGTTTTTGAGGTTGATAAATAGGAGTCTCAAATTTTGCATAGAGGATTCTTTTAAGAAGGACGTAGGTGCCGACTTAGTCGAGATTTTGCGAATTTTCACCTCTAAATGGTTGTTTATGGTTGTTTATGGGGTTTATATTTTGTATGAAACTTTGTTACTACAAGTACTAGGAGTTCAAAATTTTGCATGAGGGTTCTTATTATGACGAAGTGCTACTTAAGACGGGAATTTGCGAAATTCGACTCCTAAGGGGTTGTGTTTGGGTTTGATAGTTTGTATAAAACTTTTTTACTACACAAGTACTAGGAGTTTCAAATTTTGATCGGGGTTTCTGTTTAGGACCTAGATGCTCACTAAGATGGGATTTTACAAAATTCAACCCCTAAAGAGTTATTTTGGGTGTTGAGAGACAGAAGTTTCAAATTTTGCATGGGGATTCTTTTAAAGACGAAGGTGCTCACTAAGACGGGATGTTGCGAAATTCGACCTCGAAGGGGTTGTTTTTAGGGTTAATAGATAGTAGTCTCAAATTTTTCATAGGGATTCTTTTTAGGACGTAGGTGCTGCCTATGACGGGATTTTCTGAAATTTTATGCCTAAGGGGATGTTTTTGGGGTTGATAGTTTGCATGAAACTTTATAATTACAAGTGCTGGGAGTCTCAAAATATGGTTAGAGGTTTTTAAGACGTATATGCTCACTAAGACGGGACTTTGTTCTTGATAGTTAGGAGTCTCAAATTTAGCTTATGGTTTTTTTTTTAAGACGTAGGTGCTACCTCGAAATTTGACCCCTGAGGGGTTGTTTTTGGGGTTGATAGAATTTTTGTTGGATATTGATTTAGATTTTCCAAAGTGTCCTATAAGGATGGTGGCCGGGAGTAGAAATTCGCAGAGGAAAAGTTCGAAATACGCGCGGACGAAGTCGCGGGCGAACTGCTAGTTTAATATAAATGAATGTACACACTAATATAAGAATCGCAATTTTGCACAATTTTACACCATCCCAATGCTATAATAACATGTTCTCAATACATCTTCGTTTTAAACTTTATTGATTGTTTAAAAGTACAGATAGTAAAATAGTGAATTGTGTGATACATGGACAAACAGATTTTATGGGTTCTGTTTTTCACATTTGACTATCTATAGATGCGCAAAAATATTAATTGCAATCATGACAATTGTCTGTAATTAGATATTATTCATTGCCATAAAGCTATTAATTTTACATTAAGCCCATACAAATTAAAAGTAGTGTCTATCAGTGAAACTCTAATTTTTAAATAACACTTATTGAGTGATCAGATAAATTGGATGAATTTAGCAATTAGTTAGTTAGTTAGCAATGTAATTGTGATAAAAAAAAGATAGTTGTATAGCAAAAACACAAAATATACTTCGCTGAAACAGCACAAAATTTGCAACATATTCAGAAAACAAATAGCAATAGCATTAAAACACAGCCTGAATTTGCATCATGACATTGGCAGGGAAAATACACAATACACATTAAACTATGATAGCCCAGCGGTTAATACATCACCCTATAAACATGTGGTTATTAAGACAGACCCGGATAAGTATCAATATCTTTTTAAATGCTTTCAAGTTTAAAACATCACTGAAATATGTTAAAGGAAACTTAAACTTATGTAAGTCTTAAGCTATGTTTAGAGGCCTGGGTCATCCCACAGACAAATAAAAACTGACAAAGAGGGTTGCCACATCCTCTTAGGAATATAAAGCATATTTTTCTAGAATGAATAAAAAGCAATGTTCATATAAAATTTGCTCTTCTAAGACGTTTTTCATATATACCTGTGAATTTGTCCATTACTATGAAAATATTCTAATCCTCTGAGGACCTCCTTGAGGACTGTGGCAATTGTTGCCTCGTCAAATACACCATGCTTGCAGTTTGTCACTTTAATCTTGTGTTTTATCACATCCAGCAAACTGCCTCCTGAAACATGTTTTTATGGATACTTGTATTAATTATAGGTACAGACCAAATTAAAGGTTAGTGTGGCTGAGACAAGTGATACAGACTGAACTTATTCACCACTGAACTTTCATTTGAGAAATCACTTTGGGATTACTATCAAACATTGCATTGATAAATACTAATGTGCTTATCAATTTACAAAGTTATAGTATTAAAATTTAAAATGTACACTTTACCGGCCTACATTCTGCATAACAGGTAAAACTAAACTGTCCTTATTAGCGAAACGATTTCCTGTTGTATTTGAAATCTATTTGATAAAATAGACATATTCCACTATAGTAATACACAACTGATATATTTTCTTTTACAAAATAAATAATTCATGAGAAAATGATCACCTTCGAGGAGCCGCAGGACCAGCCATAGTTCATCCTGTACTACAAAACTAGTATAGTATGTCACTACATTTTCATGGTTGCAGCTTGACATAGCCTGAAAACACAGAAAATACAATATGATAAAAAACCTAACTATTCATACCTAAATGAACTTACATTAAGGATACTATGACAAGTTAACATTAATTTTTAAGGGTTTTTTTTTACCTGTATTTCTTTCAATAACTCATCCATGGATGTATTCCATTTCTCCAAGTTTATACGTTTTATGGCACATTTCTCACCGCGAGGAGTACAGTAAGCCGCATGAACGACGGCTGTAGCCCCAACACCTGAAATCAACAATAGGCACTCAACTTTCATGCAATGTTCGGCTGTTTTAGTTGACATGATCAGTGTTCAATAACCTGGACTTTTAGACATAAATTACAGTATTTAGCAGCTGTTACAGCTATGTTGATGACGACAGTTTTTTCAGTGAGAATTTTGGTATTATTTTAATAGTACAATCAGAAATCTTGTGGAAATCACTGACATTTATTGGATCATATGGTATTTGACAGACGGACCCAAATACAAGCAGTCACCTTGAATATGGTTTTTAGGAATATTTACACAACACAAACCTAAAAGAATCTTATAATGAATAAATATTGATAAAGTTTATTATAAGACTTACCGATAACATCACGTAATTCATAATCATTTTGACTATTCGGCCATGGACACAAGTTGTTTGCAGTAGCAGTCGCCATTTTGCGAGTGAATAGATTTCCGATTCCTGCCGCCGCTGTTCCAATCGACAGGCGAGCGGCTCGCGCATATGACGACAATGCGGTTTTCTGACGATCGCATGCTCCGAATGATTTCTGTAAACCGCAAAGTAAACAAAGTTATCTTTTATGAATTTGTAACAAAAGCATTTTTTATTGACGTTGACGTCAATGAGATGAATAATTTCAGTACATTTGTTTTAGAGATCTATTTCAAAATTCGACTCTCACGTCATCTATGATTTCATTTTTACAACTTTTGGTGGGTAGCATCAAACTACTTGTTAAAAGATGGCATAATAGTACCTATTAAGGAAAATATTAATAACACTTTTAATTGAAATGTTGCCTATGCATTGTTAAATTTATAGTAGGAAGGTAGTTCTCTACTTTCATTTAATATTATGCCATTTTGTGGTATGGTAAATACGCCATGTTATGTCGGCCCCCGCCAAACATCGGCCGTCTTCACATTTTCAGCTTGCGTTCATTTAAAACGTAATTAAGTGACAAAGCCACTCGAATTACCACCTTAGTTCATACTCGTGTACATGTGTACAAACCGTTACTTTCCTATTACGACACTCACTATTGGATTTATAGTCTGTGAGAATAGAGCTGGCAATACTAGTAGTTGGTCAAGCTATGAAAAATGTGCAATGTGTAATGGCGTTTACTAAATATTAAAAATAAACTATTTGAATTAATGGTGCTGCATTCTTCCACACCCAATGATAACAAAATAAAGTTATCGTCTATAGGTTATGGGCCCAGAACGCCCAATGCGTACCTACGCACTAAGACTAATATCGAAGTCAGTCAGCGTGTTGGGTGGAAACTTGGAAAGTAAAAATGGCTACTACAGGTACGATCTCATACCCAATATTGAAGGATGGATCAAACTTTTCGAGCTGGAAGTTTCGAGTTAAAACAATACTAGAAGAGCGAGGCCTGCAAGATGTATTGAACAAAGACAAACAAGCAGAGGATAAAATTAAAGAACTTGATGCTAAAGGAAAAAGCGTCATTGTACAGTGTGTCTCGGACAAGTTTATAGACATAATTAAAAAATGCAGTACAGCTTTAGAAATGTTCACTAAACTCGAGGAAGTCTTCGAAAGAAAATCAGTCTTCAATCAGCTTTATCTACGAAAGAAACTTCTGTCACTGAAATGTGGAAACAATGAAAAACTAACAGATCACTTCATCAGATTCGAAAATATTATCTCAGAACTAGAATCCTCAGGAACTGTAATGAAGGAAAACGATAAGGTATGTCACCTATTGTTAACTCTACCTGATGAATACGACACTGTAATAACAACACTGGAGACCATGGACAAGGAGTTGACCATTGATTTCATAAAATCAAGAATGTTGGATGCAGAACTAAAAGTAAAAGGTGGACAAAGTAATACGAACAAGGAAGCCGATGCACACAGCTTCCTAACATGTTTCAAGTGTGGCAAAGAGGGTCACAAAGCCTTTCAGTGTAGAAGCAATCAAGCTTACAGAGGAAACAATAGAGGCCAACGAAGAGGAAATCAAAGAGGCAGAGGAAGACAAAATAGAGGACCAGCTATCAGTTCAGCGAATACTGCGGAACAGCAGGAGAATAAAGATAACAGCATGGTAACATTCTTTGCACAAGCATTCTCTACCAAAACAAATGAGGAAATGAATAGAGAAGTTGAATTTGTGATAGACTCAGGGGCTACCTACCACATGATTAGTGAGAAATATGAAGAGCACTTGATAGACATAAGAGAAATTCCCAAAATAATAATTCAAGTAGCTAATGGAAACATATTATCTGCAACAAGAAAAGGAAAAATAATAGGCATAAGTAAAGAAAACTTGAAAATAGAGATAGATTGCCTAATAGTTAGAAATTTAGCTCTTAATTTGCTATCAGTACTAAGACTAAATGAGAAAGGATTAAAGGTAACTTTTGAATCAACAAGAACTGTAAATATCAATGACAAACATGAAATAATATGTGAAAATAATGGGAGATTGTATACAATTAAACTCAACCTGAATCTAGACGCTATGTTGACAAACAAAACTGATGAAAATTTATGGCACAGAAGAATGGGACATTTAAACTATGGAAGCATGAAAGTACTAGGACTACCACTATCAAACGAACGCTGCTCCATATGTATACAAGCCAAAGGAACGCGTCAACCATTCACTCCCACTCCAAAACCAAGAACAAAGCAAATTGGAGAACTAATTTATTGTGATCTTGGAGGACCCGTCACACCCATAAGCAGAAGAGAAGAAAGATATTACTTAACAATAATAGATGACCACTCACATTTTATGGAAGTCTACTTACTAAAATCAAAGGATGAGGCAAAAAGTTATATAATAAACTACATAAGAAGAATGAAAAACAATGGTACAAATGTTAGAAGAATTAGAACTGATAGAGGTACAGAATTTGTAAATGAAGAACTAAAAGCATTTTATAATGAAAATGGTATAAAACAAGAAACAACATGTGCCTATACACCCCAGCAAAATTCAGTATGTGAAAGAATGAACCGCACACTAGCTGACAAAGTGAGAGCTATGCTATTGGAAACAAACCTACCAAAACAACTATGGGGCGAAGCCATCAGATGTGCAGCATATGTCATAAATAGGTCCCCAACAAAAGCATTACAAGGCAATACACCAGCTAATATATGGTATGGAGAGAACAAACTTGACAAAATAAGAGTATTTGGTTCAAAAGCATGGAGTGTCATATTACCTAAGCCAAGCAAACTAGAACCCAGAGCAAAACCTATGATTATGGTTGGATATTGTGGATCAGGATATAGGCTATGGAATCCAATAACGGATGAAATAGAAGAATCTCGAGATGTAAGATTTGACGAATCAGATTATAAGTATGTTGAAAGCCAATGGAACAAATCCATTACTGATGACAAAGTAGAAGAATCAGAAGAACAAGTAATAGAATATTTAGAGGAAGAAAAGGAAAACATTCCAGAACTATCTAGCAAGAAAGACATGAGTACACATCAAGGAAAAGATCAAAATAGTCCAGAGAAAATAAGTAAAAGACTTACTAAGACACCGATAAGATTCCAAGATTATGAAATGTCAAATATGGCTTATGCATTATTGCTAGAAGATCCTTTAAACTATGATGAAGCCATAAAACATGAAGATTGGTCTGAAGCTATACAGAAAGAGCTAGAAGCTCACAAAAAACATGGAACATGGGAAATAAGTGAATTACCAAAGGATAAGAAGGCAATAGACACAAAATGGGTATTCCGTACAAAGGCAGATAATACTAGGAAAGCTAGAATAGTAGCAAAAGGTTTTCAAGAAGAAACAACAGAAAATATTTATGCACCAGTTGCCAGAATGACAACAGTAAGACTATTTCTAAACAAAGCAGTACAAGAAGATCTACCTATACAACAGATGGATATACCTACAGCATTCCTAAATGGTGAATTAAAGTCTGACATATACATAAAGTATCCAGAAGGGTTAGCAAAGGAAAAAGGAAAAGTTTTGTATCATGGTAACAAGTCCAAGTTTAGTAATTTAGTAGTTTTGTATTTTAATATAGAGGAAATAACAAACTTGAACTTGAGCCGGGGTATTGGATTTATAGTCTGTGAGAATAGAGCTGGCAATACTAGTAGTTGGTCAAGCTATGAAAAATGTGCAATGTGTAATGGCGTTTACTAAATATTAAAAATAAACTATTTGAATTAATGGTGCTGCATTCTTCCACACCCAATGATAACAAAATAAAGTTATCGTCTATACTCACTCTACGCACACTGAGCGTCAGCAACGATTGCGCCGTCGAAGCGTCAAGTTTACATTGGAATTAACTACCTTACTATTTTTAATTTTAATTTTTTTTTTCTGTTTTAAGCTTTATTATCAGTAATTAGTGATTTTTACTATATTTTGAGGGAGTTATTTCATTCATTGTTTAACGTATTGTTTTAATGGAAAAATTGGGGCCGCCAATAGAATACCAATTTTGAGTTAAAACCGGATTCTCGGCGGTGGTCGACTTAGAGTAAATGCAGTATTTTTTATAAATTCCAATTGTACTAATTCCATTGGCTTAATAAGAGAATTTGCAACGCATATAGGCAAATAAATCTATTTTACGTTTAATCGCCAAATACGGCCGGGGTGATATTAGTTGAATCTCTAGAAATAATGTACCTACACAAAATAGGGGCCGGCTTTAGAAACATTATAGATCGTAATGTCGACCAGGCCAATTCTCGGGTTTTAGAGATGGTGTCAAACTCGACAAAAATTTCTAATGACGTCATTTTTTCGACAAATTTTAAAAGTTGCTATTCTGGGGATGTCGAATTCGACATTTGTCGAAGGCTAACGTTAGAGTTCATGTTGAGTGCTTCTGAGCAGTAGAGATGTCATGTCGATTGTAGAGATACATCATTTCAGAGTGAATTCGTTGAGTTTTGGATTGTACACTGTTTTCTTATCTTTAGTTTTTAAATAAAATACGGCTTGGCATCTCATACCTACTGGAAATTCGATTTATACTCTTTGATTTGTGCATTGTATTTTCTTGAAAAGACGACCTTCGCGCAAATAACAGACTCTATAATTTGTGTACCCACGATTGGACTTGAAACCACTGAAAGACGGACGAGTTTATTAGCATTTTTATCTCGGAGTTGTTGGAAAGTGGCGAGCAACTGGCCAATACACGGCGACAACAGCGCACCTATCCCGCCGTAGATATTTACGACTTGAGCGAAACAGAAGTCATTAAAAACTTCAGAAGATTTAATAAGGGTTCTAATAGATCTATTGGCTCCTGTAATTTAGGACACCACGAAAATAGACCTGAAAACGAAGGTAAATAATTATCTGCTTCATAATTTTATTAGAGTCATGTATAACTGTTCACTAAACTTACCTTACCCACCAAAAATACTAATTGCACACCCTAAAATACCTAAATTACTTATGTGCACCAAATCTAGTGATGTAAACACAGAGTACATGAAAACATAACAAAAGTTTTGAAGGAACCGCAAAAAGGCGTAAATTCAGACACTGACAGACAGTCAACTGTCAAACTGATTATTTTTACACTAAACGTTTCGTTTTATAGGTACTTAAATATTTAGGTTTAGTCAGCGTTTATAAACAAAATCATTCATTCACTCATAGCTACCTAAAACGGAACGTGTGATTCTTCATAATGGTAACATTATCTTCACTCGACTCGACTTTTTCGTGACATTTATTTCTATTTTGACTGAGAATACGGAATTATGCTCAATTCGACATTTTTTGGTAGAGATAGAGATATTTTAGATAGACTTACAATCTCGAACTCGAGATAAATGGCGAAAATCGAGAATTGGCCCCCAGCCTCGAATTCGAGCCCAACTATACAGGCTGATTACTTTTTCTTATTTTCTCAAAATTAAATATTTATTATACATTTAATTTATTAATAATATAAAGTGTTAAGTTTAAATGGGAGGATAATATTGGAAACATTTATGATAGCTTATTACGGTTTGGGAATATAAGATATAAATTACTCTTTGGAACTACCTACTACCTACTAAACCCATGTTAATTAGCTTAAAAAATATAAATGGTTGGTCGTGAATCTTTCATTCATTAATTAACCTGCATGTCACAAAAAGCTGCCTTTAGAATTAATGCCTTTAATTTAAGGTACTACAATGACAGAGCAGGAAGATCCAGGGTCTTAATAATATTTGTCTGTCTTAATTTAAAACACCCTCTACCCGGCCGAGATTTGGTAAAAACCCGACCGACCATAGGCCATGAATGGCCGACTTTAGGGTTTTTTCGTTCTCGACGCATCTAAACCTTATTACTTTTTCCTTGTAGTAGAAATGTCAATCTTATGCCCATAAACATGAAATAGGTTTATCAAGCTATCCAAAACCACATTGGAAGCTATCCTTTCGCTGCAAATTGATAGTGCCAGACCGATCCCAAAACAGAAAAACCATAAGGGGGCCGACATTTGGCGTATTTACCCTAAGTACCTAAATTGGTGTCATAGTTTACTCAGTTACGAACGAACCTAAGAATAAGACGTTAATGCATCTAACCTGAATTTAATTGACAACAGCTAATTGAACAAAGATTCTTATTATGTATAACCCGTGTCATTGAAGAAAGGAGTCGAAAATAGCGGCGATTATCGTGTTCTCTCGCTCGCACACTAGTGCCGGGGCCCATTCAAATTTTACCAATCAAATCTTCCCAAGGGGCCCCGACTGTGAGTCGTTCTGTTCTGCTTCTTCATGCTGTTCTGTAGGGCTTGTTTCTTTCTTTTTAGTTTTTATTTAAGTTAACTTTTTCACGTATTTTTCAAAATTAATTTTTACGCAGTCGGGTTTTTTGTTTTTCTTTAATTTTTTTTTTTTATTTTACACTTTTTAGTTACGATTCATTGTTCACTGTTTTTTTATTTGTATGTGGTTTATACTTGAAATAAAAACTTAAATCAATAAGTAAGAAAATTAGCCAGAATGATTGTTTTGTAAAACAACTTTAAATCGTTCCTATACATCCTAAACTGTTACTTAAAATGAAAAATGATAAAAGAAACCTAAAGATGATTTTAAAATACCTATTCAACGACACCCCACTTGACATAGTTCATCGACTTTTATTTTTTTCATTTTGACAATATGGCGTCTGGTTGTCGCTGTGGTGAATTTTGATTACTGTCATGTCTTTAGTGACACTCGCAAGGTTAAGACGAATCGATTGACGTAAGAATTATCAAAATCGGCCTACGCGTTTGGTCTCTAGAACGCCACATAGAAACAAACATACATACATTATACATACATACATAGACTGATAAACACATTACCCTCCTTTGCGTCGCGCAGTCGAGTAAAAATGGCCCCGCAACTACCTACTAGCAGTTTTATGCCTACACCGCGGAGTGAGACAGGCCTGGCACTAGTAATTTGGAGCAATAGTTACTACGGCATTGTCGCTTCTAATAATTAAATTTATTCTAATCGTTTTATTTGTCTGATCTTCAACTAACACTTTATATTGTTTGAAAGTACAATGGAAGAGAATTTTTCAGCTTTTTTAAATGGACATCTTGAAGATGAAACTTAAAGAATTATAGTTTTTTTCACGCTTTTTTTAAGTGCAGCTTTTCGAGGGGTAATTAACAAAAATTGACTCTAGAGTCTAAATCAGACAACTTTTCTTCAGTGAGGCTACCGGGTATTGATGGTACAGGACGTAACTGGAACAATAATAATTTTTCTTCGAATTAAGATAAAATAATCAAGAACACAAGCCGGTATAAAAATATAACATTAACAAAAACGCATTATAAAGTGTAAATCCTCCTGCAGACACACGCGATTAATCGCGCTGCGACAACGAGCCAAGCTAATTTCCACTCTAAAAAAAATACTGCGAATGGACCGCGACATGTCGCCCCGCGCGATTAATCGCGTGTGTCTGCAGGAGGCTTTTTAATTAAGTATCCCTTGCCATAAATGTACTTGTCATCGGCTTTAAAATGAATGGAGCATATTTTTACTAGATTTATTCGGTTGCCAAAATTTTTCATTTCTCTGTTTGCGGACAATATCCACCCACTGGATTATACCTTATTAGTTTATTTGTTGGAGGAAATCAGTCATTTTCATAAATTTGTTGATTATTGAAAGTGCTAAGAAACACAAAAGAATGATAACTATTGCTAGAACTATCGACCTCAAACAGTTAAACATAACATAACATCACGCAGGCAGAGCTGTACCTTATTAAAATGGATTATAATCTCTTTATTTTTTAATGAAAGGAATAAAAACATTTCAAAACTTAAAAATCGAAAGAGTCGTGACCAGAACTACTGTTTTCTGAATCAATAAAATCATCAAATGAGTCCTCTCGATCTGGGTTGAGCTGGAAAGACTGTAAGACTCTTGCAGACTAAAAGTCCACCCTGTTCATTCGGTTGCCCTTTGCGTTCCAGGGCTAAGGTATCCTACTAAGATAAGTAGTCCGGCGACCGCATTTGTATGTACCGCATTTCATGTCAACAAGACTCGGACTACGGACTGGGACTCGTCCTCAACAGCCTGTGGAACTTAAATGAGCATTTCCGCCGTTCAGCCACTAAAACTAGATTGGGCCGGGGGGTTGCCTTCAAGCTGCTACCTACCCAATCTGGGGGTGACCCGTCAAGCTGGTCGCATATGAGAGGATCATAACTATTTGGGTGATCCGCCACTCATAGACGTGCTGGAGGCACTTTGCTTCCACTCTTCCAGATCCAACGGCGGCAATCCTTCAAAAGAGTCTGCCGCGACAAACCGCCGCACTGTATACGGTGCCCGGTTTAATCACAGATGTGTTAGGTAGGTAGTAGAGCAGTGGTGGCCCAGTGGTATCGGCCCCAACTTAAGAGTTGTAGGTCGTGGGTTCGAATCTAGCCAGGCGCATTACTTTGTGTAATTTATTTCGTCACCACTGCTCTCAAAAACGGTGAAGGAAAACATCGTGAGGAAACCGGCATGTCCTAGAACCAAAAATTCGAAGACATGTGACATTCAACAACCCGCACTGGGACCGCGTGGTGGATTATGGCCCACTCCCTCTCTCAGAGAGGAGGCCTGTGTCCCAGCAGTGGAAACATTTATAGGCTGATGATGTATGATGATGTATGTATGTATGTGTTAGATAGCGTTGACCACCCGTTTCCGGCACTGGTAAGTACACACATCAAAAGTGTCTAGGGATCAAGCATTTTTATGCGGATTTCTTGAGATTGAGATGTGGCTTTGTAATAAATTTATGATTTTATAAATTTATATGGATCCTTTTTGATGCATTTCATAATTTGAATCAGGAACTGTGAATCAAATTCGAGTAAAAGATGAAAATCAGCTGTCAATATTTTCCCTATAAAAACATACAACGCATTGAAGACATTATTAGTGCTACTGTTTCCCTACTACTGATTAAAACCAACGTTATTATGGAGCGGCGACGTCATTTAAGCAGGGAAGAAATGCTCAGAGCCGTGGGAATGATAGAAGCTGGTTCCCGGCAACGTACTGTGGCTTTAGCTCTGAATACAAGTCAGAGTGTTATCAGTCGACTTTGGACACGTTACCGAAGCACTGGTACCGTGGCTGAGCGCCATGGAGGACGGTATCGCTGCACCACACGGAGACAAGACCGATACATTCAAATCTTAACTCGAAGAGCTCCAACAATAACCGCCATGATGTTAGCCGTGGACGCCAACAGCGATTAAAATCCTGCCAGGAAGTCCATCCTTATAGTGGTGGAACCATCATGGTATGGGCGGGTATTTGGATCGGCGGAAGAACTGAGTTGATTTGGATCAGAGGCAACCTCAACGCTCAAATTTATGCTGAGACGATTGTATCAGACGTCATCGTTCCTCTACAAGTGCAAATCGGTCCCTTATTTCAGTTAATGCATGATAATGCACAACCGCACACCGCAAGAGTTGTAAGACAGACTCTCGCCGTAGCTAACATCAATGTCCTGCCCTGGCCTGCTCAGTCGCCAGACTTGAATCCGATTGAGCATGCATGGGATATGCTACAGAGAAGAGCTCTGCCGAATATGGAGGGTATCCAGTCGCAAGAAGACCTTTTTTTGTTGTTGCAACGAACATGGGCGGCCATTCCACAGCGTGATTTGGATGAACTCATTTTGAGTATGCCAAACCGATGTTCTTGTGTTGTTAGTGTTCGCGGTAGAAACACGGATTATTAATTGTTTAAGTTACCCAATAAAATTTTAAAGAAAACTGTTATTTCAGTCTTTTTTTCGAACTTTTGTGTTAGTGGTTCAAATGTCAAAAATCCCTTTATTAGGAAAATGGCAAATTTCTTTATTAATGCAAAGGTGACTTGGTTTATCGTTACTGTGACAAACGAAAACACTTTATTTGATGAATCCTTAAAGAAAATTTTAATTAATATCAATCAGGAGAAAAGTTATTGCAAAAATATATGTTGATCCCTAGACACTTTTGATGTGTGTATATGTTATGGAGTGATTTGAAATGAATGTGTTATATCTTGGTAAATATTCATTGATTTTGCATAAGAAAAAATATGACATGTGTCCGTTATTTTTCAAAACTCTAATTAACGGACTTATTACATTTATAATTTTTTGATGTTATAGGCAATGTGTACAATGCAGGCATTCTATACAATACCTAGGAAATGTATAGAATGCCGGCGTCGTTCAGGCAATGTATGAAATGATGTTCAATGTTTAAACTATTTTACACTTTACCTAGGAAATGTATAAAATACCTAGGCGACGGCATTGCTATTTCCGGGAAACCTTATTTGACTGAGCTTATTCCTGACATGAAAAAGTTTTGTGTTAAGTTGTGGGAGGACCACTTCAATACTGTAACAGTAACAAAAGGTCTGTGGTACAGAAGTATACAGCACGAACTGCCTCGAGCTCCTTGGTTTGACGAGTCTTACATGCCAAGAGAACTATTGGTTTTAGCATTTAGGGTAAGGTCAGGCCATGTGCCTGCTAATAGTTTCCTACACCTGATGCGTGTAAAGCCATCTCCTTTATGTGATACCTGCATAGATAAAGTTGAGGACTTGTACCACATCTTGTTAGAATGTTGTGCATATGGTGACTTGAGGCCACAGTTGTGTACGATGGTCGGTGGCGATATGTATAGTGGTGGAATTAATGTTATGCTTGGGAAACCTCTTTCGGAGCAGAGTGTGGCTATTTATAAATTTATTAAGGCTGTTTTTTCGAGGAGAGATACTTTTTAGTTTATATCTTTTATGTTTTTGTGTTTTCTTTTAATGGTTTCAACACTGTTCCGGGCTGTTTCCTAGGTATGGCGTGGGTTCTGCCATTGTACATGTCGCCATCGATTATGTCGGTAGGCTCTGTCATTGGGTTGCTGGGTACCCGGCATTTTGGCGAGAGGTGATTTTTTATATAGATAATTATGTAAATTAGGTAGTGGTTGTGTTTTAAATATTTTTAGTTTATAGATAGTATTTTAGTTTATTTTTTAAATGTATATGCGTTACCTTACGAGGCTGACCTCGTACAAATGTGCTGCAAGCCTCTAAATAAATGATTAAAAAAAAAAAAACCTAGGCATTGTATATAGAATGCCAGTTGAAGTACAGGCAATGTATGTAATCGATTTTTCTTCTCTATGATTTAGTTAGATAGGTACTGATCTTTTGAGAGCTAATCCTAATTTCAACTTCCATTAGCAGACAGCGATAAGACATGTGTTCTATTGGTTTGTATGCCTAAGTACATACGAGTTTTTGCGTAGAGAGCGTTTCTCACATAGCAGTTGCCTTCGTATAAACATTTACATTTTATCTCTTCTCATCTGAGAAGCGGTGGCTCCGTCGAGCCACCTTGATCAGTAGTAATCAGTTTTTCGACCTAGGATGCAAGAGCGAGCGAAGCGAGTTCGGGACTTTGGGGCACCCCGACACGGGCAGGTTAGGTTAGAAGGGGATGGCGGGGTCTGAAAGACCCCGCTATCCCCTTCGTGGTTATTTTTTTTAAACCACCCAGAAGTAGGAGCCCAGCTAAGCGGGGCTCCGTCGAGCCACCTTGGTAGGTAGTAATCAGTGACTTAGTTGACCTAGGATGCAAGAGCGAGCTCGGGACTTGGAGCACCCCGACACGGACAGGTTAGATTCGAAGAGAAACATTCACATTTCATTTGATTACGTATTGCCCACTCGACTGTATAACATATACATTGCCTGAACGTTTTAGGCAATAATATAAAGCCTAGGCATTCTATACAATGCCGGATTATACACATTGCCTATAACATTGATACTGTCAAATACTTAGCCTATTGTTAGGAGGTTCCTCTCTCAAGACTCGTGGCTACCAATAGCTTCGACTCTGGAGGTTTCCCGATGCTGGTGGAGAGGGTTTAACATTTGAAAATGTTTTTATTCCTTTTAACAAAGAAATAAGTGATTAATAATTCATTTTAATTAGGCACACCTCTTCCCAACCCTTTTGGGTTTACAGGCGTTGTGTTATGTTATGTTTAATTGCTTGAAGTTGCTATTTCTAGCAATACTTTTCATTATTTTGTGTTTTTCGGCACTTTCATATAAACAAGTGTATGAAAATGACAAATCTTCGAACTTTTATAACTTGGCCGAGAGCTATCCTACAACTTTTGTGCCATAGTAACTAGTACTACCCATAAGTACTATTTTTTGGCACTTTTAGAAAAGGCCCAAAAATTTATGGACGGTGAATATTACCCTTTAAAATACTGTTCAGCACCCTCAATTAACAAGCGTAGAAATTCTCATGCCGTGCGAAACAATGTTTATGTGCCATGGGTGCGCATTGCATAGTGACGTCAGAACCCCTTTCACATTCAATGTGCGCCGCAGGTCTGTATTGATTTTCTGCAGCCCATCTCCTCGATGTCTGCTGTGCTAGTACTATGGGGAGGAGTCCACATACAAACGCGCGCGCTCATAGAGTTGTGCTACCAGGAGAACATTATGCGACAAGAGATACGTGTGCGGCTCCATTGATGCATGGACTAGTTTATACAAAGACATTAAAATATATTTGATTCTTTTAAATCTGAGTTGAGTTAAACCTATTTTCTTCGCTCATCATCATCATCATCATCATCAGCCGGAAAACGTCCACTGCTGAACATAGGCCTCCCCCTTAGACCGCCACGCCGAACGACAATTCGCCACTTGCATCCATCGGTTGCCCGCAACCCTCACGATGTCCTCGGTCCATTTAGTGGGAGGCCTATGAGCTTTTATCCCGCAAAGAAACTCCGAGCATAGCTCTTTCCATCGCTCGTTGAGTGACTCTTAGTCTCTCTAAAAGGCCAGCTTTCTTCGCTCTGCTTCGTTTAAATTTTCATTGAAAAAGAAAAGGAAGCTTATATAACGAATGAAAAAAGAATAGTCTTCTGTAACGTGTGAGTGCTGCAGGCAGGAGTGGCAGACAGGTTCCAACGACTCGTTTAGCCGGAGGCACCTTTTTTGGATTTCTTATCCTTTTACAAATGAGTCCTCTCTACCCATAGGTCGGGAGGACTCATTTGACAGTCTCAGTCTCAGACTGTTAAAAGTACCCGATGACGTTGATGGCCAACGGCGCTTGTGCAACATCTACGCTAGTAAAAATTGGGAAGGTAGCGTGAACAAGACAAATGTCGAGCGAGATTGCCACTCAAAGTCCCGGAGACATGTCACATAAAAGTCAGGCAACATGTCCTGCGTCATGTTCCGTACCTAAAATACGAAAATACGGTTTAACCCAACCAAGACCTTTGCCAGTACCGCTTAACTTTTAACACGAGCCGCTTCTCCTTTTGCACCTGTTCAAATCTCTTGCATCCTTTGCAAATTAGGATCATACAGTTAACTGATATATGGCAGACATATTTTCCACTTAACCGTGTCCCTCAAACGACAACGTGTGTCATGAAGATTTATTTTCAACATCCATATACTTATAGTGATGCCAGGGTCGTAGCTACCGCCATATCAATGATACAGGCCTCCACGTATCGAGGGCCCCATTGATTGGAATATAAAAACCGGCCAAGTGCGAGTTGGACTCGCGCACGAAAGTTTTCATACCATAGGAATTTATAAAAACGCAAAAATATCACATTTCTTGTATTTGAGCCTACGCACACCACGTTTTTTAAACGCGCCGGTGCAGTGCGTTTTAGAAACGCGCTGCACCGCCCGGCGCGGTCGTTTCATCAGAGCATTTGTTCTAGGCTGCGTCTGACTTGCGTGCGTATCGCGTATCGCATCTGAATCGCGTCAAAGGTATTTGTATGACCCCCCCCCCCCCTTCCCCATTAAATATTTGTTTATTTTAATTTAATTATTTACTGTCACAGTTGTTGGAGAGCGAGCATAATTTGCTCGAAAAAAACACATACTATAATTGGACAGGGGTAGTTGGTGATCCTAGAAAGTGCCTGCGGGGGCGGGCGGCGCGGTGCGCCTTCGTAGACCCTCTACGAAAAGTGCTACGGCGTAGGAGACATCCCTTGATCATGATCTTTGTTTGTTTGATTGTATGTGAGTTTTAATGAGAAGAAAAAGAATAACAAATACATGTGTGGGGAAAAAGTTACAAAAAAAAGGTCTGCCCGACGGTACTGATACGACTAAAAAAAAAAAAATGGTGTACCTAGACTGGAACATGTATGTTCTGTGTGATAAATATGCTATAATTACCTGTCTAAAAACGCCTTGTGCTCCAGAAGTTATAATATCGCCCGGCATGTTTCTGTAAACAAAATTAATGAACTTTAAAAACACAAAAAGAATATTGTTAATAATTTATCATATTTGAAACTTGTCTAGTTTAAGTTTTATTAGCGTAGCATTTACAATATTGGAGGTAATATTTATTTTTAAACGCGGAATTAAAAGCTGCCAACCAGCATTTAACACATCTATTCAAAAAAATAATAAATTATTGTTGGTAAATGACTTATAATAAGACTTTTATTCCGAATTTTAATACCGTACCGTTTACAATATGTTACTGAAAAATATTTTAATAAAGAAAGAAAAAAGATTTATTGACACACACAGGACAGAACAACAGTAATTATACAGAGATACAATAAGTATACATAAGAAAAAGAAACACAAAGGAAAAAAACAACAATATTATGTAATTGTTTGTTGTTCCAAATAAAATAAAAAAACAATAAATAAACAACAATAACACACTTAACATCATAACATGAATAGTCCTGTGCGAGGCCAAAAGGCTCCTATCTCAGCATGTGCTGCGACATCTTATTAAAATGTCACAGCGCTGGTTTTCTGTTATGAACCAAAGTGGTAATACAAATTAGCGATAATACGAATAGAAAGCAAATATAAAAAAAAAAAATTAATGATGAATTCTTTATTTAAATATGAAAAGGAGAAAATAGACGTTTGACCTACGTTTTAGCCTCAAATATTATATGTAGGTATATATATTCATGGATTTACTATCCCATGGGAGAATGTTAATGTTACACGGCAAATCCGCTGGCAAGAGCTAAAAAAAATAATATTTTTTAGTTTTTTTTTCTTTTTTAATTCTTAATTTCAAACGATGTAGTCCAAATACCTGCTGTAAATGAGATTACCTACAGACGGAATTATTAAAAACCACCAACAAAACTGAAGCAATCTACAAAAAGCTTGACAGTAGATCTATTATAAAAAACCGGCCAAGTGCGAGTTGGACTCGCCCATGAAGGGTTCCGTAGCAGCAAGCATAGATTAGAGATATAATTATATTGAGATTAGTAAGTAATATACACAAACAATAAAAATAACTTTGTTTTTCATAGTATTTGTATGAATGGCAAAGTTATATTTGCGGTTTTTGAAAATGTACTATATCTCAAAAACTGCTAACTGTATCTCATCCAAACCAATTTTCGTTGGTAGTTTTGGTTGAGGTCTACATTATATATTTTTTTTAGTTTTATCATTCTCTTATTTTAGAAGTTACGGGGGGGGGACACACTTTTTACCACTTTGGAAGTGTCTCTCGCGCAAACTATTCAGTTTAGAAAAAAATGATGTTAGTAACCTCAATATCATTTTTAAAGACCTATTCATAAATACCCCACACGTATGGGTTCGGTGAAAAAAAATTTTTTGAGTTTCAATTCTAAGTATGGGGGGCACCCCCAAAATTTGTTTTGTTTTGATTTTTGTGTGAAAATTCTAATGCGGTTTACATAATACATCTTTCTACCAAGTTTCAACAGGATAGCTCTTATACTTTCGACAAAAAGTGGCTGTGACATACACGGACAGACAGACAGACAGACAGACAGACAGACAGACAGACATGACGAATCTATAAGGGTTCCGTTTTTGCCATTTGGCTACGGAACCCTAAAAACGTGCCAAACTAGTTTCTGCCCGCTACTTCGTTCGCGACAAGTTATGGCCCTGACCTATCGCTTCGCAGAAGTTTTTTTTTATTGCGGGTGGCCCTAACGGTCGCTCGCCATTTTGTTTTTAAGCTATTGCATAGCTTTTGGCTGCTTTTCCACCAGAGATGCGCTATGCTACGTTGCTGCGGATGCGTTTGATATCCACCAATCATATTCACTGGTTTACATAGCACAGCACTGGTGGAAACGGATTCAACTAAGATGTGTTTTTTATATTGTAAGGATGCGTGCTGTGGCTGCGTGCTATGGCTGCGTGCTGTGGATGCGTGCTATGGGTCGTTTTCCCTAGTATCGATACATCGCATAGCTCGAGCTGCGCATCTTCATAGCACAGACAGTGATAGGACACGCAATATATGTATATTGACTATCTATAATTTTCGACCTTATTGACATTTTTAATTTGGTTTGTTTTTTCTCACATTCTCGTTCGCTAACATTGCTCCTTCATTAAAGTCAAGTGGTTGAATAAATGTCAATAAGGTCGAAAATCGCTTGAAGTTGTTTTTTAGGGTTCCGTAGCCAAATGGCAAAAACGGAACCCTTATAGATTCGTCATGTCTGTCTGTCTGTCCGTGTATGTCACAGCCACTTTTTGTCGAAAGTATAAGAGCTATCCTGTTGAAACTTGGTAGAAAGATGTATTATGTGAACCGCATTAGGATTTTCACACAAAAATCAAAACAAAACAAATTTTGGGGGTGCCCCCCATACTTAGAATTAAAACTCAAAAAATTTTTTTTCACGAAACCCATACGTGTGGGGTATCTATGAATAGGTCTTTAAAAATGATATTGAGGTTACTAACATCATTTTTTTCTAAACTGAACAGTTTGCGCGAGAGACACTTCCAAAGTGGTAAAAAGTGTGTCCCCCCCCCCGTAACTTCTAAAATAAGAGAATGATAAAACTAAAAAAAAATATATAATGTAGACCTCAACCAAAACTACCAACGAAAATTGGTTTGGATGAGATAAAGTTAGCAGTTTTTGAGATATAGTACATTTTCAAAAACCGCAAATATAACTTTGCCATTCATACAAATACTATGAAAAACAAAGTTATTTTTATTGTTTGTGTATATTACTTACTAATCTCAATATAATTATATCTCTAATCTATGCTTGCTGCTACGGAACCCTTCATGGGCGAGTCCAACTCGCACTTGGCCGGTTTTTTTTAACTTGCTATCGTTAAGCAATTGAAAAAACAGGTTCAAGCGATTTTCGACCTTATTGACATTTAAAATTTGGTTTGTTTTTTCTCACATTCTCGTTCGCTAACATTGCTCCTTCATTAAAATCAGGTGTTTGCATAAATGTCAATAAGATCGAAAATCGCTTGAAGCTGTTTTTTTGACTTGCTATCGTTCAGCAATTAAAAAAACAGGTTCAAACGATTTTCGACCTTATTGACATTTAAAATTTGGTTTGTTTTTTCTCACATTCTCGTTCGCTAACATTGCTCCTTCATTAAATCCGGTGTTTGCATAAATGACAATAAGGTCGAAAATCGCTTGAACCTGTTTTTTTTATTGCTCAACGATAGCAAGTTAAAAAACAGATTCAAGCCATTTTCGACCTTATTGACATTTAAAATTTGGTTTGTTTTTTCTCACATTCTTGCATTATTCTCATTAAGCATTAAGCAAGTGATTGCCTTAAAGCAACTTTGAACACCGCGAGCACATCTTCGTAGCGCAGCTACGCATCTTCATAGCACAGCTACCTTGTGACAGCACATCTTCGTAGCGCAGCTACGCATCTTCATAGCACATCTTACCGCACAGCTACATAGCGTAGCATCAGTGGAAACGGTCACACAGTTTCGTAGCTCAGCTTTTACATCCTCGCAGCACAGCTACATAGCGCATCTCTGGTGGAAAAGCAGCCTTTATCGCGGGGACTGAGCGCGGCGCGGCGCAGCGACCGAATTCCCAAAAACGTAACGAAAAAACCTAAGGAAAATACCTGACACCACGCATCGTCTTTAACGTCGTTTCAGTTCGGGAGACTTCGGCAATCGTAAAAATATCTGTCATAAAGATAATTTACTGTTTCTTACTGATTCTAAACGGGCAGCTACAAAAGGAGTTTTCAGAATGAAACATACTTATAAAATTCTCCTACAACAAAGCAGTTCTTTATTACAATAGTGTACCTACCAGATTTTTTTAAAATTAATTATATTCTCGTTAAATATACGCGGTAGGCGACTTGAAAAAAAATGTTATGCAATAGCTTCACCGCGGCAGTCTCCGAGTGCCACATTTATATATATTTTTTAAATCAATATGGCGGGCGACCGTTAGGGCCAATACCTTGAAACTTTACCTTTATTTTCGCTTATTATACTCTGTGACTTCTTTTTTTTGCTCCTCTCCTATGGATCTAAGTATGATGTTACAAAATCATCAAATGAGACCGCCCTGGGTGGAGCGGACAGCGGAAGAGACTATCAGACTCGTACTGACTAAAGTCCACCGTGTACCTTCAATTCCCCTTTTCGTTCCAGGGTCACGGTTATCTGTCTGGATAGTTTCGCGACCCCATAACCTTCTTGAAGATTTGGGTGAGCAACCAGAGAAAAAGTTCCAGAGATTATCACCTACAAACAAACAAACTTGGCTTTCTATTAGTGTGATAAGCTGGTGGTCATAGAATCCGTCCCGAAAACTCTCTCCATTTATACAAGTACTTATTTTCATTATCTAAATGAAAGTTCCAAGAAAAGAAACCATTTTTACTGTCTAAAAGGGATTTTCATCATTTCATTCAATTTTTTACCGTCTATCAATGTAAATATACCTAAGCTTGTTTTGTTTGTGACGTAGATAGAATTATTATCAGAGGGTGACATTTTAGTGTGATTGTCAATTGTCGGGAATAATCAGAGAATATCCCGGTGTTATCTTTGTATTAATCTCTCTGTTGTTAAAACTGGCCACTAATATAGAAAATTAAATTTTTGTTCGCGTTGGAAAATGTGGATGAGACTGCGATTTATTTATTTGACAAAGCACAATCAAATCTAAGCTATAGTACAGTTTTTAAATGAATAAATGGCATGGGTTTCTAAAATTAAATAAATGTTTGCCTTTCGATTGTTTATCAAGCGCTTCGTAGAGCTTTTTCTTTTATTGTTGATAGTATCAAACTGATTTGAACGATCACTACGAACTAAAATGTTATAACATTATTTTAATGCAATTTTGTTCATTTTTCTAAACATTCCAACGGACAATATTATGCTACAAAACTGCTACGCCGTAGCACTCTCGGGTTTGAAATGAAACAAGAAATAACACATTATAATGTGTTGTTACAAAAAAGATTTAGTTTTTCAAAGTGATCGCAAACTTGTTTAATAATTATTAAACAAGTTTGCGATCACTTTGAATAACGAAATCTTTTTTGTTACGGTAGATTATAATGTGTTGTTTATGAATTATGACGTCGTCTTCTTTTTGGATTCTTAATTTAAAAATATAGTTTAGAATATAAAGCAGTTGAATTGTTTTTCCATTAAATTTAAAATAAGTATCAGCTTAGTGATTAGACACTTTTTTGATGTGTGTATCTAATTAGATGCCTGTCTAATTTTAATATTCTAGAAAATACCAAATGGCGATCCATACTATTCTCATCGTTAAGCATTACCTGGACGCTTTAATTAAAACACTTCGACAGTCGGTACGGATTAAGATAATTCTTGATATAAAAAGAGTTTCGGACCAGGGAAATCATTCATAAAACCGACTGTTGTTGATCGGTTACTACCATCTCACATCTCCGGGAGAAAGGACCACATTCAAGATGGCTGTCAGGCATTTCATCATTAAGGTAATGCAATTTTTTTTGGTTACTTTTTGTTTTGACCAGCGCATGGGCCCAGTTTACTGCGAGAATCTGATTTTTTTAAACCTTCTATGCGTTTGCTAAATGCCAGCTTAGTTTTCAAAAGGAGGTCTTAAATACCTACTCTTATTTCATTGAAATTTGAAGTTCTGCCTCATTTCAAAAACAAAATGTCCGATTTTTTTTTAATTCATTTAACTATGACTGTAGTAGGTTAAATTAAGAATACGGTAAACTACTCGGTTTTTCACTTGCATACTTTATTGATTTTTATATTATTTACCTACTTTACTTTTTTTGCCAGCCACTGCTTATTTCATTATTATAAATTATTTAAAAATATCTATTAACTAAGTTCCACAAAACCGTAATAATGGTTTGACTGTGGGGACGGTGAGTCTATCATATAATTATACATGCACTTATTATTTTACTTATGACGGGTAATAATATTTTATAAAAGTTGGCCTTTTAAATTTTTTCCCAAAAATATTTTTTTTTAAATATTTAATACTATTTTTATTTGCTTCAGTCCTTATGTCTGGCCGGCAGAGTTTAAAATGATAAGTTTTCTTTTTTTTTTTTCGGGTTCCGTCACCAGAATAATTAGTGACTTAAGCAAATCAATATGCTGGGGTACAGACCATTCTAGTTGAACCCTAGGCTTGGCTAGGGTTCTATCCAAATACAGCGGGTATAATCGAATTTGACATTATTAGGAGTGATAGCCTAAGGTCTAAAGACCAGGCCAAGTATAACTCTAACAAGATAATACTGTTTGTCTGTCCGCTGGTTTATAGGTCAGACAATTGTTGTATTCAGGCAACCAAAAGATTGTGAATGAATAGATTGATTTTTGTTTTTTTTTTTCTGGAGGCAGCTTAGGTTATAAAATGTCCAGTACCCTTAGCACGAGTTTTCAGTATTTGAGACGTAAAGTAAACTGGAACTTTGACAATTTCAAATTGACAATTTTCAAGGAAAAAAATAGTTCCTTCTTCGCACACCAGAGGCGCTGTTCCATTTTTTCATACAAGAAACGCTGTAAATACTGAAAAGACACTGTAAAGTAAAAGAGTGAAAAGTCGTGCTAAGGGTACAGTACCCTGAGCACGAGTTTTCAGTATTTGAGACGTAAAGTAAACTGGAACTTTGACAACTTCAAATTGACAATTTTCAAGGAAAAAATTAGTTTCTACTTCGCACACCAGAGGCGCTGTTCCATTTTTTCATACAAGAAACGCTGTAAATACTGGAAAAACGCTGTAAAGTAAAAGAGTGAAAACTCGTGCTCAGGGTACAGATTCCGTGTTCGAAATTAAACGTAACGTTTTTAGGGAAGCCACTTTTTTATGAATGTGTGATCACTGATCACTCACACATGATGTCTGCAGTGCTAGTACTATGGGGAGGAGTCTCCATAAGGTCCCCACAGAGCGAGTCCCCGTTTTCCGCGCGAAGCAGCTCGGTTGGTGTGGACGTGTCTCGGCCGAGGCAAGTGGCAGCGCTGCCGCGGTCGAGCGACCGAGCGCCCGAGCCATCCAGTGTCGGCTTTTGTTTTGCTCGCGTATATTGTTTCGTGTCTCGGTCGAGAAACAATTGCGCTTCCAAACAGAGCAAGCAGCAAATGCCTCGCGTGGCTGCTCGCTCTGTGTAGACGCACCTATTTGGTATACTTTTTCCCAAAAAAATAGTATGCCATATTTTATTTAGCCAAGAGTAGGCGTACGCATAATAGGCGTCTAAGACGGTTTTATAAATAATTTGTGTTACGTATCAATTGCGTTATGCAAAGCGCATTGATAAATGGAGACAGTTCAACACTTTATTTTTTATGTTTCTTCTAATGTAATTCTGAGTCTAAAGGCGCTCCCTCACCGGGAGCATTCGCGTGTCATCATCATCAGCCTATAAACGTTCCCACTGCTGGGACACAGGCCTCCTGTCTGTGAGAGGGAGTGGGCCATAATCCACCACGCGGGCCCAGTGCGGGTTGGTGGATGTCACATGTCTTCGAATATTTGCTTCTAGGACATGCCGGTTTCCTCACGATGTTTTCCTTCACCGTTTTGAGAACAGTGGTGATGAAATAAATTACACATAGTACTGCGCCAGGCGGGATTCGAACCCACGACCTACAACTCGTAAGTCGGGGCCGATTCCACTGGGTCACCACTGCTCCCACTGGGCCACCGCTGCTCCCACTGGTCCACCACTGCTCAATCGACTTCGAGCATTATATTACAGTACCTCCCTGACTGACGAGCATTCGCGTACATCTAATATATAAAATTCTCGTGTCACAGTTTTCGTTGCCATACGTTGCCTCCGAAACGGCTTGACCGTTTTTTGTGAATTTTTTTGTGCTTATCCGGTATCTATGAGAATCGGCCAACATCTACATATTTTTCATCCCCCTAAATGTTAGGGGTAGTCCAGTCCACCCCTAAATTTTTTATTTTATTTTATTGACAAAATTTTTAATTTCTATTTTTTATGGCAAAACAACGTTTGCCGGGGCAGCTAGTTTACTATAGATTTGATACAACATGCGCATTGTGATGCTCGATTGTTCTCCCTCGCCTATGAAATGCTTGAATCTGTAACGTTAAGGTGAATGCTCGCGGTGAGGGAGCGCCTTAACGTTAACCCTAAAAAAATGTGAATTCATTCTTCTATTTTCAATTGTTTTGTAGTTGGGAGGTTTTGAATTGACGTATCTTATTATTAGAAAGAACTAGCAAACCCGGCGAACTCCGTTTCGCCACCAGATGTCTTCGTTTTATGTAACATTTCGTTTGGTGATTAAAAGAAGAAGAAAATTTTTTTTTCCTGAATTTTCTTTGCTATAAACCTCACGGAGCCCGAGACCTTTCCAACGAATGCAAAACCGTGGAAATCGGTTCGTGCGTTCTGGAGTTATAGCGTCAGGAAGGAAAACCCGACTTATTTTTATATAGTAGATTATTTCTAAAGGCGCTCCCTCATCCTGCACCGTATGCTCCACCCGTGTCCTCCGGGCGATCCTCGAAGTGGTGACACCCAGACGTTTCTTCCCTCCCTATCAGACACAGGAACCTCCCGAAACTTCCGTGTCCGGTGAGGACCTGCGTCATGCGGTAGGTAAGGACGTCGTGATGCTCCAGCCACTCCTCAAAGAGGGGTCTTATCGCCGCGATTATTAAGGCTTGGGGGAAAGTCGTAACCGATGAATAGGAACGCGATATCGTCAACGGAAACCGAGTTTTTGCTGTTTATTGAGTTTTTAATGTTTCCAATTTTTATTACCCCGAGCCCATTTGAAGCAAAAATCTTTTGTCATCATTTTTGCCATCATGATTTTTTTTTCCAAAAGAAAACTTTACTTGTATTACAAAATTTTAAATTGATCCTGGCGACTTTGAGAAATCGATTAACAATTACATGTAAAACACACAATCGAATTGAGAGCCTCCTCCAAATGATGAACCGGTCGACCTTAGTCACAGTCGGTCCCCGTCCATCTCTGTAGCTAGTAGTTTATAATTAAAAAATATGAAATAGCATACCCATCTCCTATGTGCGTCATTTTGAATAGTCCTCCAGTTTCTGGTACCGACTCCATACGGAAGGTGCCACGGTGTCTCCGCCGCATCTCCGCCTTGCGGGATCTAGAAATAAGGCTTTTATTGAAATATCTACCAACACGTACTGCTTACTACGTTCATTTTACGATGACACGTAAGAAGTAAATTATTTAATTAATGTATTTTGTCAGTTAGTAGGCAACTGTCGATTACGCTTTACGTACAGTCAGCAAACATCGTGAGGAAACCGGCATTTCTTAGAACCAAAGAATTGAAGACATCTGTACATTAATATAGGAGTCAAACCTAACATAACATCCAATGTTTGCGCAAACGCAGCCGCAGGCCTAAGCTTATGCTACATACCTACATGAACCCAAAAAAGGGTCATGGTGTGGTGCAGATGTAGTGGCTTACTGCCTTCTCTCTCGACGACCAGGAAGCCTGTGTCCCATAGGAAGAATGACCAATTCAATCACTATTCGTCGACTTGACGCCGATATGGACACCTCCTACCACGATGTTGAGCCACGCAGGTGGTGCCTACCGGGCCGCATGGAAACACAGGCCCTCGGACTTATTAATCTCTCGAGGCTCAACCACCGGATCCGTGCTATGCAAGGATACGACGCGGACGTCGTGGATCGTCCTTTAGGGTTTCCACATACATCAGTTTTCCGGATCAGGAATCCTGATCCGTTTTCTATCCGAACACAGTGAATTCTTACAAGTGTGTGTGCATGTTTTGTGTGTGTTGTTCACTTTCATAGACGTTCATTCATCATTTCGAATTCCGTTCGGAAAAAAAACTGATGTATGTGGGGACCGTTATCGCGCCGTTACCAGCGTATCATCGCCATAGCAGATGATGCCGAGGCAATAGAGGAGCGCACCGCCTAACACCCTGTCTTAACTCGTAAACGATGCTCCACAGGAACGGCCTCAAGAACGACCCCTGTGGAACACTTTACGTGTCTCGACGACCGCCATCCATCTCGACCCAGATACATTACTCTAACAGTTAGGCGCTGACACTGTGGCGGGATTAGGTTTTCATACTCTTAAATAACTAGATAATAAATATTATTTAAAGATAATAATTTGCTCTAATAGAAATATTTTTCAAGTGACAGCTTTGACACATGGAGGTCACTGACGTATTTTGACTTTGTTGCATATCAAGTGCTCATTAGAAACGAATTAAAACATGAACCTTACTCAGTCGTATACATAGTATAGGGACATGAATATGACCAATGGTTAAAGATTTTATCTCAAATCGATCATTGTGAAGTGTGCCTTTAAATAGCAAATGTATCAGTAGAACAGTTTTATTCAAAGTCAAGGTGAGCTATTGACTTAAATCATGTACATTATGTCAAATTTATCTTATACGGGCCCGTACGAAAATAACTCAAAACTTTTGAGTAAACGCTACTCCCTATTAGTTTTGAATTCACGTTCTAACTACACATCTGGACTCGGTACAACTGTCTAATAATGTTGTCATCTGTTATATGTATATTAGTTCGTAGCACTAACTAATCTTTCCATGTGATACAATCATATTTGGACACGCCCGAATCTTCGGCTGAATCTTCGTGCTGACATAGTAATGATTTCAGTGTCCGATGTCTAGTTGGAACTTTTCGGTTGAAAAACGCGCTGGCACTGAAGCTGATATAAAATCGTTCGTGTATTCAGCTCTGTTCATAATAATAGCTACCATTGGTCAATCTATTGCGTTCTAAATTGTATTTTATGGAAAGAAGTAGGTAGGTATACAAGGTATTCAATCATACACTGACCTGAATTGACACTAGTTTCCTTAGACATGAGCAGCTCATCTACATCAATCAAAGAGATTGATGAATCAATTTTATCTATTCTTGTTACGCTTAACATTTTATTATTACATTTATATTATATCTACTATACCTACTACGAGTATACTATAAACTACAAACAAACAAACAAAAACTTGGGAAAAACACGCTTTTAGCACGCACTAAAAATTATACTTTTTAGTCTTCTTTTTTAATCATCATCAGCCAGAAGACGTCCACTGCTGAACATAGACCTCCCCCTTAGACCGCCACGCCGAACGAGTCTTCTTAATATTCAAACTTAATTTACTTCTTATCCGCCAATTTGGGACGGCCGCCATGTTAGATTTAGGTCACGTAATTATTTTTTTCGTATTCCTGACAGCAAACCCTTTCATTTGATACCCATATCATGGGGGTGGATTTCAAACAGCCAGTCCGCCATCTTGGGGAGGCAGCCATATTGGATTTATTAAAAGTTTTTTAGCTAGTCATGTATTGTCATCAGAACTCAGAGCGTATGCAAAATTTCAGCCTGCTAGCTTATCGGGAAGTGCCTCAAAATTGAGTTGCAAAAATCCAACCGGAACGACAAACAATAATAAAAACAAGAAAAGTGAGTGTATAAAAACGTGGGAAAAAAAAACGTGGAAAAATAGCATGAGCCCGCGTTCGATCATGCCAAACCCCAGGTAAACATAGGATTTTTCTTTTTTGTTAGTTGGGTTTTCAGGGTTTATTCCAATTTTTTTTTTGTTTTTTTTTGGAATTTCTTTTATTCAAACCCCAGCGCTGACTGATGAACTCCAGATTTGAACAGTTTTTTTATGTTTTTGTTCACTTAGTTACTTAAAAATTATTGTCGTAGGTACACAACCCCAAGCGAGAAAAAATTATTTATGGAGTTTTAAAATATTTTGATTTCGAAGTTTTATAAATTCTGTATATTCACGTCACGCCATGCGTTTAATCAAGAGTTTAAAAGCAAGTGTAGATTGAATTAAAACCAATTTTTTTTAACTCTCTTTGTTTTATCTGATTTTTTTTTATCTTGGTAAACAATATTTAACGGATAGTTCAAAACAAAATTCGCACTAAATTATCTTAACAAAAAAATTAAATTATGATAATACTCGTAGATACTTATTATTTTGAAATATAGATCCTAATTTAAATTTTGATATTATACAACAATTGGCCCGAAAATGTCTTGTCTGATATTGGGTTGGAATGATTACAATGTAAAAAAAAAGTTTCAGAAAATAATATTTTTATATCATAATTAACAAATATGTAATTTCTTCATGTTACATATTTTTTAGTAAGTAAACGTCTTTCAATTCTTTAAATCGTTCGTTTGTTCAATTCGTGTTGTCTAAAACGTTAAAAAAAAGAATTGACTTACAAAGCGCAAAAATATTTATTAATTAACCAGTGGAGTTTACAGTCTCATTATGGTCTCATTTATATTTTTAAAATTTTCTTATAATCTATCCCTATTAATTTTCTGTATACATATTTATTTTATTACCCGAGCTTAGCTCGGTCTACCAGGTATTTATATACATATAGATAGATAGATAGATAGAATTAGAATACCTACACTTTATTGTAAGTACATATAATATTATAAACTATAAATAAAAAGTTACCAGTAATATGTACAAAAAATTAAAAGGAGGAAATATTCTAAGGGCGTCAAAGAAGGGGTGCTAAGACAGGAAACCTCCACGTGCGCCCGTGGACTGGAGTTCCCTCTCGGATACGTCCGGGGGGAAGACCAGTTTTTCGGGCCGGTGCACCCTGGGATGCGGGCAAAAACTCTCCTTAGGCACCGTGTGCCTAAGGGGTTTCTTTGCCCGTATGCAAATAGCCTGTCGGGTGGACGCTCCAACGCGTGTCCCTCTGAACAGCAGAGGGCACAGCGGCGGAGCGGGCTTGCGGACGGTGAGTAATGGGTATGCTCGCCGTCCGACCAAGGACCAAGCCCGGGTCAGTGGCGCGTCGTGTTTCACGCGTCACCGACGGGGCCCCTTATGGGGCCAAATGCCTGCCGGGGTCGCGGATTTTTCTTAATCCAGGATACCGTGGCCCCGGAACGTAAAGGGCATCCGACGGAACACGGGTGGATTTTAGTCAGTAAGAGTCTGACAGTCCCTGCCGCCCCACCCAGGGCGGGAGGACTCATTTGATGATTTTGCCATCCTAAAAAAAAAAAAAAAGGGCGTCAAAGAATACGTCCACATCGTTGTCAACGGAAACAGTGCCCAGAACGCTTGCAGAATTGCTACGTTGCATGGCAATGCTGATTCGTTGGCCCAGAAAAGGCCCGCCTTTTAGTCACCTGAAGAATCGACTAAGCACTCGTGAGCACTCGGATAGCGCTAGAGTTTCAACCCCAAATGGCTCAAACACTTATCTACTAGCTAAGCCCATGTATTTGCGCCGTTTGGAGTTTTCAGCACTTGCAGCAACAGCGCCAGCACAACACGCTGAACTAGGTAGACGGGAAGGCGCCTTGGGTGTCGACGCATATGTTGCATGCCGAACCAAAGGCCTACCCAGCTTCCATGCATTATGGTCATACCATCTGGTATCTTCTGTTACGCTTGGAATTAAACTGCTTTAAACTCATATTTTTTAAACTTACTTTTGTGATCTTACTGCTCACATTATCTGAGAATCATGTCTGAGAGCTAGTTGAAGTAAATAAAAAATATTCTAATTGTGAATGTGAACCGGACCGTTTAGTTCGTTCCTATAAATATACCATTGTTTTCCTTTATACAATTAACAATAACATATCCAAAATATGCAAGACCATTTATAAATAACCAGTATTTATTTTAAATACACTCATTAACGAAGACAAAACTTAAAAAAAAACTTCGATATCTACCGTCTGAGCAGTCTTCCCATTTTTCTTTAGGCGTATAACTTCTTCACTTTAATAGGTAACACCAGTAAACTGCACTTAGATAGGTAACACCCGTGAAACTAAAACACTGAACAAGATTTTTACACCTATATAGCAGTTATGAAACGGTTGACCAACGACCATATACACTCGTCAATGGATAATGGACTAAGCGTATATTAGCGTGAAGTCTCTTATCGGGAAAAAGTACGTCATGTGGGTAGTATGGTTTATTATGTCAGAACGATATTACTACTTACCCGTACGCAATTTGTAAAACTAAACCAGTTTCTTTATCTTATTACATTAAACTCCGGTCTTTTTGTAGTTTGTGAATGATTATTAATTAACTGTTTAAATTTTAAGTTTTAACTGATTTTACAAACATATTTATATTTTTATTCAAATATATGTCAGAAATACTGATGATTTAATATTGCTGACTAGTTGTTCCCCGTAGCTTTTTTTTTTTTTTTTATCGTGGTAAAATCATCAAATGAGTCCTCCCACCCCGGGCAGGGCGGGAGGGACTGTCAGACTTGTACTGACTAAAATCCACGGTGTCCTTCAATAGCCCTTTATGTTCCGGGGTCACGGTAATGAGATAAGTCCCGCGACCAGTTGTTCCCCGTAGCTTAGCCATCCTCGTTAAATGATAAATCCAACACAGTTAGATTATTTCGATTCGAACCAGTAGTTCCTAAGATTAGTGCGTTTAACCAAACAAACTCTTCACCTTTATAACATTAGTATAGATCGTTTACATGTGCAGTACCTACACTGTCAATCCGAATAAACTAAGAACCTATGCCTTTCTAACTAAAACTCAGAAATCTGCTGTCATCCAAACATCTCGGCTTATAATGACAGTAATATAAACTAATTCGCTCTCAAGGCAAGCTGGCGAAGTACCTAGCCTAAATCTTGCCTAAGCAGGGTTGGCATGATTAAATCAAGTTGTTTTAAAACAGTGTTTAAAACAATTTGAAATTAAATCGTTTTTTGACGTTATAACTGCTTTTCATGGCGGATGAATGGACATAATATTATCAGCCTATTGCCGTCACTGCTGAACGTAAACATCTCCCAAAGAGCGCCAACCCTCCAGGTCCTGGGCAGTCCGCATCTATCCGCTGCCAGCCACATTCTTCAAATCATCGACCCATCTTGTCGCAGGGCGTCCTACACTACGTTTGACCATTCGCGGTCTCCACTCTAGCACCTGTCTGCTCCATCTACTATCGGTCCGTCAACAGACGTGGCTGGCCCACTTCCACTTCAACGTGCTTATTCTACGCGCAATGTCGATTACTTTCTCTGGCGAATGACTTCGTTCCGAATTCTATCCGCCAGGGAGACTCCGAGCATTGCTCTCTCCATTCCATGGTAAGTGTCCACGTTTCGGCTCCGTAAGTCATTACGGGTAGGACACACTGGTTATAAACCCTGGTTTTGATAGATTGTAGAATCGGTGATTCGAAGATATGACGCAGCTTCCCGAATGCCGCCCAGCCCAAGCGTATCCTTCTAGTTGCTTCCTTCTCGAAGTTGTGCCAGCCCAGTTGTATAGTTTGGCCTAGATATTATGTATTCTTGCATAACCTCGAGGGCAGCACCATTTAAGATTACAGTTCTCGGATTGACATGACCATTGAACATGAGTTTGCTTTTGTCTAAATTAATTCCGAGACCCACACGCCTTGAAGAATCGTTTAGGCTGTTCAGCATTACTTCCAGCTCCTGCAAAGATTCTGCCATGAAGACAATGTCATCCGCAAATCGGAGGTGCGAGATGTACTGACCGTTGATATGTGAACATGGATAATGGACATAAAATGAAAACAAATTATACGCTATTTTATATATTTGAACTTTTTTGGCATTGTAATTAAGTAATATATAATGTTGGCGCAACCTTGTTTCTATCACCTCTTTAACGAACTCCGAACTCTGGTGAGCGGCCATACTGTAGAACGTCAGTTTTGACCTCCTATACACAAATGTACTCTAAGATTTTGACAATGGAAGTAAGATGAACGGCGCAAGCTGCCACGTTCTCGGTGGATTACAGTTATAGTGAAAAGTGCAGTTTTTTTACAATACTTAGACCGCCAAGCTAAACTACGCCTCCAAGCCCTTAGCCTTCTTAAAAAAAAAACTATGTATATTTTCCTTAGATCGTTTTTTATAATTATATATTTAATTACTTAGGTACTAAAGTGAATTCAAAAAGATCTAGTCTAGAAATGAAACATAATTCTATATAATTTATTTATAAGTTTAGACGTCGACCTTTCGTTCAAATTAATTTGAAATAATGCCATAAACTAAAAAGAACAAAAAAAAACACTTGTTTAAGACAATTTTATTAAAAAAAAAAAATGTTTTTTCAACCCTGAGTCTGAGTACCTACATAAGTATCGGTAGCAAAATATCCGTTGCAGACGTGAGTTAGCAGAAAAGCTAATCCTACAAGCTTGATAAAAGATTGATAAGTAAACAAATAGTGCGAAGCTTTAGCTTATCTTTAGACATAATAACTTTGCTTGCTAACTAGTGCTTGGTACTTACAAGTCTGAGAATTAAACTAACATAAAGATTCTTATGCAGCTTGTGTTAATTTTTTTCAGTTTTGAATTTATCATCTTTTGTAAATCTTGTGTACAGACAGGTCAACCTACCCGAATCTGTAAAATTTTATCATTTGAAAATTAACCTTCCAGCAGTATTGTGGTAAGGTTGAAAATCAATTAAAGATATTTGACGAGCTATTTGTAAGCTTTTTTTTATTATAAGCCATTTTTTCCCACTACTGGGCAGAGTCTTCCCCCATATCCTTCCAAGTGCTCTTTTCTATTGCCACTTCGAACCAGACAGTGTGTGTCTATATCAGCCAGTCTCAAAGTGTGCTCCCCGGAGCCCCGGGGCTCCGCCAAGGCTTTGCGGGGGCTCCGCGAGAATATCAACAATATCAACTGATGGATGAAGAAATCTGTTAAAATTAAGAAACAGTTTCATACATCCCATTAGATTTTTACTTCTTTTATTATATTACCGATGTTTAAACTTAAATTGTAACATTATTTCCTGTTTTATTAGATAATTCACGTAACAGATTCTTTAATGTTGGGGTTCCGTCAAAAATTACGCTTATCTGTTGAATAAAATTATGAAAAGGGTTCCGCCACCAAAAAAAAATTGAGAACCGCAGGTCTAGATGAACTATTTTTGGGTCGGCCTTGGCAGCGTCTTCCATTCTCAGGCACACATTGAGTGCTTTTTTTTTTGTCCAGTGACTATTGTGCATGCAGAATACGTGACCCGTGAAACTATCTGTGTACCAAGTTTCATCAAAATCCGTTCATTCGTTTTTGCGTGAAAGAGTAGCTACATCCGTCCTTAAAAACTTTCAACGTCAGTTTGTTGATCTCTGTTACTGTCCTACATCGATTTTGGCAGGATAATGGATGCTATATTTAGATTTTACGTAGTGCGATTGCGACTGGTACCCCTTGGTTTGTTATTTTGCAGGATATGAGGTCCCTCCTCATTGGGCTAGAATAGGATATAACACCATTCAATTCATTGTGTTAAAAACTAGCGTTCTTTTGTACCACAATAAAATGTATTGTGTGAGTTCTGTAAAGGCCACATGACGTTTTCCTATTATTATATTCTATTCCGATGATATCTACGTGTTATAGAATATATTATCAAAGAAACAACACAAATGTAGATAAGAATGGAAATGCAATAAAAAATATTATGCGATGCTAAAACTAGCCAATATTATTATGGTTAAGATTAAAAATAAAATATGCTGGTTGCAAAGCTAATAATACGAGTATTTGAATAAATTATGAAATAAAAAGTATGGAATCACTTAGAACTTTTGCTCTCTAGTGTAGTAGCAGCATGATAAATAATCCTTGAATGAACTAAACTTCCTATTTATTATTTAAAATTGATAACAAACACATACCTTTCAAACGTCACTGGTAAAAAATTAACAATGTCCGTCGACATGGAATATGCTGCGAAGAAATTCAGAACAAAATTGTCAGGGTATAATTCACCACTAAACTCAACACATAATGTTATAAACCATAAAGTTTTTCATATGTACATAAGTATTGTTGTCAATAATAACAAAAACACAAGGAAGGTGCCATCTCATTGGCATGTTATTGTTCGTAATGCGAGCAAAGTATACGACCATAGCCCACAGGCCAAAGTTGTGACCGCCGCTCAGGGCTCGACAATCAGTGTCTTTAATTCACCAATATAAATATTCTGATCTGTTTACTCTTTTTCCTAATAAGCCAGTTATGTAGCTGTAATTGCTGACTAAGTTAGTAATTATTTAACAGTAGTTGGTTAATTAGGTGGAACTTACTTAAAGAATTGTTTTGTGACATGAATATTTTGAGCCACAAAATTGAACTAAATATTACAACAAGTCAGGTTCTTTAACCCTTATTTTTTGTATATTTTCTGATCAATAAATTTATTTGATTCGTGGCTGACTTAGTAATTATGTGACCAATGTAGTTTTTTTAGTGGACAATCATGCTTTTAAATAGAAGCCGCTTTAAATAGCAACCGTGGTTATATACATAAAGTATTGTATGTATTTAAGATAATTTATGTACAGACGCCAGCACATCAAGCTACCTCAATCTGCCAAATTTCTTCAATAGATTTTCAACCTTATCACAATAGTGGAAGGTTAATGTTCGATTGGTAACATCTGACAGTTTCGGGTAGGTTGACCTGCTGGCGCCTGTACCTAGATATCACTAAAAACGAACTTCGTTTTGGAAAATTTATATTGATTTAGAGAGAATCACATCAGCTTTGAAACAAAAAAAAAAAACGCATGAAAATAGGTCCATTCGCTTAGAAGCTACGATGCTACAGACACACAGACAGAAACACGGATGATACGTCAGACTTAAAACACCCTTCTAATTGTGTCCGTCGTTAAAAAAAAGAAAAAGAAGTAGGTAATAGCTAACTATCCTTAGCCATTTGCAAAAACCGCCGAATAAACGCGAAGTTTCTGAATGCATAACAATGTTTGCAACCTCTGGGATCCTGCATAGTGCGGCAATAGTCGAGATCCACGAATGGCTGCCAATCAGAGCGCAGCCCGGTCGTGCTCTCGACTAATCAGCTAAATAAACTCTTATTTGTGACTCGTTGCCTTCTGATACACGTCACCTTATCTACTTACCTCCTTAATAATGAACATGATGCCAAATCTGACCACCAAGTGACCTTTTTCTTTAGTATTTCAAGTGCAACGTTTCCACTTTTTTCCCTTATATCGAGTGATACTATGTCGTCTCGAACATCTCGAACTCACACTGTGTCGTCTTTCTTTAGCAAAGAATGCGAGTGTTAATTAACAACTATTTGGGTGCCTCATACGCAATCAATTGGAGTTAGAACCCATACAAAATTTTCACAATACATCTCTCAATTTGTTTAAGATTTATGCGGGTTTCATTTAAAATCAAATAGTTTGATATCTATCTAGCTCGGAGCGAGCATGATTCAACAGACAGACTGAACGTTAATTTGATTTAAGTGGATGACTAGTGTTCTTATGGTCTACCGTCCTCGTTGGCTGTAGTTTGTACAGTCACGAGCAATTATATGTATCTACTTAGCAAAATTCAGAAGCGATGTTCTTCTACAATATCTATTAATATTTCGCGTTTTCATGAACCTTCTATTTTGGAAGCCATGCTATTACGAAAAAGGTCTTGTTTCAAAATAAAAACCAGTATTTCACGAGAAAATCGCATGTTATGAATTTTGAAAAGTGTATACATTTTATTGCTCGTGACTGTACACGTACCTACAGTAGCGAAAATTTTAGTTGTATATATTTACACCACTTGAAGAAGGAAGGAAGACGTCCACTGTTGAACATAGGCAAAGCAGGTTCGGAGAAAATTGACTGTGAAGGGTGGACAGTAATTAAATTGACGAAAACTTAAATAATTTTCTCTTTGTATAATAAAATTGCTCAACTTAATCATAACAATATGTACTTATGTGGAATAATAAGAAATAAAAATAATAATTAATTAATAAAAGGGAAACTAAAAATTGCAATGAAAATAATTGTTTTTTAAAAATATTTGTATAGATAGAGCAATAATGGCAGCAAGTAACCGAATCAGCTGATCGGCTGCTGTGATGCACCATGGAGGCGTTAAAATCCATTTTCTTTCAAAAAACGAATTGGTTTTTATTTCGTAGTAGGTGTGAAAAGTGAAATTACTCTACGTTTCACACCTTCGGAAGTAAAGGTACCTTAGTCTTACCCCCGTATCTAGAAACAAGTCAAAGGTTCTACTTGAGTAAATGTCATTATTAAGAGGCGATTTTTATTATGTAGTTTAATAATTGCTTGAAGTTTGAACTGTAAAAATATAGAATTCTTACCTTTGCTTCGTTTGACAGTTCCCACTTCGTTTAAATTTATGTCTATTGCATAAGTAATTGCTTAAGGTGAATGCTCCAGGGTAGCCCGCGAAATTCAAAATTTCTTGGGTTTTTTGCAATTTGTTGGCCAGTGCTAGGTTGTATGTTGATTAAGCTAAAGTAATTAGGTACTTTCACTTGACTATAGATACGGCTGTTAGACCACCTTGAATCCCACGAAACACTAAGGATTCTTACCTAACTTTTGCACACCCAGAATCCTCACAAACGCTCGGGCTTCAATATTCCTGTGACTTAAGGCATTGCTTTAAACCATGGGATGGTTAATAATTGATTATTTTTTTACAGGCGCTATGCGTTACTGTATGCCTGGCCTATAACTCGCCGTCATCCAACGAAGAGTCAGCTCGGGAGTTCATAGAACACGTACTGAGGATCCCCAATCCCGACAAGATACTGAACTCAGCAAGAGGTAGACTTGATAGGAGTAGACAGCAGGAGATGATGAGACAACGCATGAACTCGGACGCTGATTGTGAAGACCCTGCGGAGGTAGAACACCTTTTTTATATTGGTAATATCATCAAACAAGTAGATACTTCCGCAGCAAAACACTTTGGTACAACCGAAACTATTAAATGTAATGAAAAATATCTAGTTTTAATTCAGCGACAACGATCTATACTTTGATGCAGGATGCGGTAACACTCGCCCTCATGCATTTATGCACATGCAAGAAAGGTCACTCCTTCCCGCACTCATGCATATGCACACATGCAAAAAAAGCGAGAAAAATGGAAAAAAATGCCATGCTATCAAACCTATACTCTACTATGGTCGCGGAATTAAAACTAGATATTTTTTCATAACATTTAATGTCATGATTTTCCGCATAGTCACGCCTCATTCTATATAATTTATCAACAGAAACTAGTTTTTCAATAGAGGTAGTGACTAGGTTGACCTGACCCGGAATGCCCCTCGATTTTACAACAAGAATGCACATCATGAAGTAGGTACCGGAGTGACTGTATCACGATGTGGCTAATTGGTCCTTTCAATGAATTTTTTTTTGTCTTTAATGGAAAGATCAACAGCTGTTTTTAGTTCTTTTTTTATTTGCTCTAATTAAAAAGTTATATTAAATTCAAAATCATTGAACTCCGAGCCGAAAACACGTCGACAGTGCCCGCGACGGGGCGGTGTCATGTCATTATGACAATTTCTATACATCGATAGTACGTGTTCCAACCATAGACATATAATCCTATGGACTAGAAATACCTACACCAAAAACGTGGATACCTACAAGTTCGCGTGGCACATAAAATGGCGGCCAATGCTAGGGTTGTGCCAATCAAGAAACATAGTGTTACTGTAACGAGTATGGATACTAGTATCCCTAGTACTTTTAGGATTACATAATAGTATTACGACTAGATACCATGATTGAATTATAATCCATGTAGTTACGTAAAAAAATGTAAATTTTCACATTTGCGCTGTTGCTTGTAATTAAATATTATACATATATTTATGTGTTAGCGTTAATTTAAAATTTGACTAATAGAATTAATTCGGATTGTACAGGTAAACCTTTGGACTTGTTAATTTGTCTTTTTAAAAAGTCTTTTGGTCCCGCCAAGTCTTCTACCACAACAGCCTTCAAATCAGCAATTTTTTTCCTTCGTATTCTTTCATTGAGGCGTTTAATTGTTTTCTGTTGATTGGCGTATTTTTCTTGAGGGTCGCGGGCAACCGATGGATGCAAGTGGCGAATTTTCGTTCGGCGTGGCGGTCTAAGGGGGAGTATTTTTCTTTAAAGGCTTTAATTTTTCCAGTTTGTAAAACCTGTAATAGAAAAGATAAATAGTTAAATCAAATCAAATTTATTTCAACTAGGCCAATAATTACAGGCACTTTTGAATGGTCAAAAGACATAAAAATAAATCAGTACAAAATTGTTATGGTGCTACAGTTCTAGTCACAAGACATAATAACTGTGAAAGTACCGTAGGTGCCCATTCCAGAGCGAAGATCTCTATGCAAAAGAACGGACAAGAAACTCCATGGACACTCTTTTTACACTCAACGTAGCAAGTTAAGTGTACAGTTAATATTAAAAAATAATAATGAAAATTAAAATAGACCGTGGCAGCTAAGAGATGACCAGTCACATCTGACAGCGCCTTTTCACATGCCAAATGTATCAGCACTATTAACCAATAACTTGCACTGTTAAAAAATAATTTGCATATTGCATTTTATTGGGAAAAGTTATTTTCAAGGACAGTTGACAAGTCTTTGACAGATTGCGGCGCTTGATGTGCTGCCGTCTGTTTGTCAGAAAACGGTTAAAAATTCAACATCTACATACCTCTTTGGGCACTGTTCCCACAAATTAATGGGTCAACTGCAATGGTGCCTCCATTACACTAGATGGTTCATCTATTACGGTAGATGGTTCCTTTATTACAGTAGATGTACAAGAAACATCAGATTCTTGAGTGTTGCTTTTTTCACAGAATACAAATGACTCTGGAAGTTGTTTTTTGTTGAATGTTTGAAAAAAAAATATGAAATATGCATTACTATCCAGATAACTTAGGCTAAAAAACCAGGCTGTTATTTAACAATCATTTTAATACACACTTACCGAAAATATTGTAGGTACAGAGTTCTCATGTAACCTAATAACATCAAGTGTTCTGTCAAAACATTTTTCTTCAAAGTGAAGTGAACACATAAGCCAGTCTTTACTTCGAGGACAAATTTTTTCGTCACCGATAGAGTTCAACCATTTTTTCTTCAATCTTTCATTTTTGGGAAACCTATAAATGATTAGTATTTTTTATCAATATATCATTTGGTAACAGTTTCAGTGTAACGAAGGACTAGTATCGGGAACTATTACAGCAACGGTACAACACTATTATTATTGTAAACAAACAAACGAAAATAAGAAATGAAAAATATTGTCTGTAGGACGGAAATAAACCCAAATATTAATACTCTAATAATGAAAACAAGGTCACATAGCGATTTCTTTACCGAAATTGTTCTATTTCATGTAGTTTTGCATGAAAACGTGTTACTAACCTGTACAAAGTCAATTCAGGCTGATTTTTCTTTTTCCTGGCATGACAAGACACAATGGAACATCCAGGCATGTTGAATTACTGTTTCTTAATGGTAACACGCACTTTTAAAAGAAAACACTCCGTAATTTACTCAAAAATCTAAATTCAACAAAAAGTAAACAACTGTTTGACAGCAGAACTACCACGAAACTTGGCACATAAAATGGCGAAATGGGCACGTTTCTGTAACTGTGGGAAATATCCCAACAAAATATTCCATTTTGAGCAACAACCGAAATATTGTTGTCTCTTTTGTCAAATATGATTACTGCATTAGAAAGAAAGAGACAAACCAATATTTCACTCTCTGTCTCATGTTTGACTCATATTTGTATAAGCAAAATGTATGTATAGAACATCGGGGCATCTCCATTTAACTTCATCTCAATGGTTCCAACTTTGAAATTGTTATTATATTGTAGAAGCCAGTTGACACAGTGCTAAGGAAATTCTTTGTCATAGTGACGTCACAACCGAGGCGAGCAATTGGGGCACGTTTGTGTTCACGTCGATTTTGTTCAATTTTTTTCACTTTTTAATTGGTCATACCTAATTAATAATCAAAAAAGAATCATGATTTTTTCTCTTCTATAAATGTTCTTATTTATGGTGATTTACTAAGTAAATTAAAAAAAAATTCAAAATACCTAATTCAACGATCGGACAGCGGGTGCAATGATTATACCGCGTACTTAAAAGAAAATCATTCTGGTTCTTAAGCTTGTTTACTTTTTCAGCTGTTACCAGAATACACGGCCGCTCTTCAAGGATCCCGGGAACTGAGACAGTTAGGAGCACAGGTATCTTTGTTTATTTATTTTAAAAATCATTCAGACCCTCTTGCATCACAAAGTAGTACATTCCTGTGGTGCTGCAACTTGTATCACAAAACAATGCTCAACAAATATGTAAGTAAGTAGGCCCATTATATTAAAAAAAGAACGATTTGAAATACCACCTCAAAAAAGTATGAAATAACTTTTTTTTCAGTAGTTGCTGGCGAAAACGTCTATGAGTTAAAAAACAAAGCCACCGACTTCCGAAAGAAAATTTATTTTACACATTTTTGTGGTCGTATAATATTTTTTTCATGTTTTTTTATTTTCCCTATTTAATTCAAACATTCATCTACAATTCTTGTCAAATAAATAATTTGACAAGAATTTGAAACGAAGAGAATTTTCTTACATGTGCACTAAAATTTTGTAATCCGCATACCTACCGGTAATAACAACGTCCAAATGCATAATAAGCGAAAATTGCTCATCATCATCTTCCTGCCCTTATCCCATTTTACTTGGGGTCGGCGCAACACGTTTTTTTCTTCCATTCTCCCCTATCAAACGTCACAGTATCATTTACTTACTTCTTTTTCATTCATATCATTCCTTAGACAATCCATCCATCTTTTCTTTGGCCTTCCTCTTCCTCTCCATCCATCAACATTCATACTCATCACTCTCTTAGTCACCTCCCTCCTCATCACATGTCCATACCAAGACAAACGATTCCCTTTCATTTTTAGGGTTCCGTACGTCCGAATACAAAAACGGAACCCTTATAGGATCACTCGTGTGTCCGTCTGTCTGACGCTTACAGTCAATTATCTCCGATTCTACTACACCGATTGGGTTGAAATTTGGTACACATATCAATTCCTGTGACCCAAGCACAGAGGTGTGACGTGAATAGATGAATTCTGTATGTGGGAGGTAATTTTTGGGAGGGAAGGGGAAAATAAAAAAAAAAGATTTGAAAACTGCATCGTGTGACACATCAAATGAAATGTCTTGTTGAGACAATCTTAAATGTATTTTTTTTGTAATTTTAAAATAAATAGTTTCCAAGTTATTCAAGAAAATAGATGAAATTTGACCATTCCCCCTCCCCTCTTATCTCCGAAACTACTGAACCTAAAATTTTGAAAAAAATACAGTAATAAGTTTTCTACTTATAGATTATAGGAAAACCTATAAGAAGTCCATATCTGTATGTGGGAGGTAATTTTTGGGAGGGAAGGGGAAAATTAAAAAAAAAAATATTGAAATCTGCATCGTGTGACATACCAAATGAAAGGTCTTGTTGAGACAATCTTAAATATATTTTTATTGTAATTTTAAAATAAATAGTTTCCAAGTTATTCAAGAAAATAGACGATATTTGACCATTCCCCCCCCCTTATCTCCGAAACTACTGAACCTAAAATTTTGAAAAAAATACAGAAATTAGTTTTCAGCTTATAGATTATAGGATAACCTATAAGAAGGCCATATCTGTATATAGGAGGTAATTTTTGGGGGGGGGAAGGGGAAAATTAAAAAAAATATATTTGAAAACTGCATCGTGTGACATATCAAATGAAAGGTATTGTTGAGACAAACTTAATTGTATTTTTTTTGGAATTTTAAAATAAATGGTTTCCAAGTTATTCAAAAAAAAATAGACGAAGCTTGACCATTCCCCCCCCCCCTTATCTCCGAAACTACTGAACCTAAAATTTTGAAAAAAATACAGGTATTAGTTTTCTACTTATAGATTATAGGATAACCTATAAGAAGTCCATATCTGTATATGGGAGGTAATTTTTGGGGGGGAAGGGGAAAATTAAAAAAAAAATATTTGAAAAGTGCATCGTGTGACATATCAAATTAAAGGTATTGTTGAGACAAACTTAAAAGTATTTTTTTTTGTAATTTTAAAATAAATGGTTTCCAAGTTATTCAAAAAAAATAGACGAAGCTTGACCATTCCCCCCCCCTTATCTCCGAAACTACTGATTTTAAAATTTTGAAAAAAATACAGGAATTAGTTTTCTACTTATAGATTATAGGATAACCTATAAGAAGTTCATATCTGTATATGGGAGGTAATTTTTGGGGGGGAAGGGGAAAATTAAAAAAAAAATATTTGAAAAGTGCATCGTGTGACATATCAAATTAAAGGTATTGTTGAGACAAACTTAAAAGTATTTTTTTTTGTAATTTTAAAATAAATGGTTTCCAAGTTATTCAAAAAAAATAGACGAAGCTTGACCATTCCCCCCCCCTTATCTCCGAAACTACTGATTTTAAAATTTTGAAAAAAATACAGGAATTAGTTTTCTACTTATAGATTATAGGATAACCTATAAGAAGTTCATATCTGTATATGGGAGGTAATTTTTGGGGGGGAAGGGGAAAATTTAAAAAAAAAATTGAAAACCGCATCGTGTGACATATCAAATGAAAGGTCTTATTGAGACAATCTTAAATATATTTTTTTTTGTAATTTTAAAATAAATAGTTTCCAAGTTATTCAAGAAAATAGACGGAATTTGACCATTCCCCACCCCTTATCTCCGAAACTACTGAACCTAATTTTTTTTAAAAATATAGAAATTAGTTTTCTACTTATAGATTATAGGAAAACCTATAAGAAGTCCATGATATTTAAATAACATGGTAAATCACTCAATATTGTGCGTACCAATATGGGTCAGATTAAAAAAAAAACGTGATAGGTAACATCGTACGGAACCCTCTTCACGCGAGTCCAACTCGCACTTGGCCGGTTTTTTCTGTCACAGGCACCACTTTCAAACTTAAATAAGCGATTTTTTTTTTCTAGGATTTAAACTCGCATTTAAACCCACATACATAACAGACCCGGAACAACAACTGGCAGGTCATACAAATATCTGTTCCGTGCGGGAATCGAACCCGCGAGACGCAGCGCAGCAGTCCATGGCTTAACCCTGCACCAAACATGTCATCAATCAATATAAATGTCTTAGTCCAGGCCATAAACTTTCTGCGTAGAGATCGTTCAGTAGTTTTTGCGGGAAAAAGTTTCAAACATCCAAACGACTCGCATTTTTAGTAGTAGTAGGTTAGATAGGTCAAATTCTATGGGCAAATGCCAATATACTATAATTATACTTTCTAAAGATTATTTATTGGAGATCACTGACATCAGTGGAGAAAAACAGCATGGCGAAATCAAATCTTATTAATATTAATATAATGTAGACCTCTTGCGCACGCGTGGTGGTCAACGATCAGGCTCTTTGATATAATGCTCTTGTCTAGCATTCTTTCACTACTAGGCAAATATTATTAACATTTAAAAGAAATTAAAGTAAAGGAAATACGGTACCTATAGATCGTTGTTGTGTACAGTTATTATTACAAATTTTAACCGGTTTGGTGGTAAAAGGAACAGGGAGTAAAGATTCTCGATACTGCATTGTAAAGTTCTAGAAAGGTCAATTTAGCTGAATCATAATACCTACGAATTGCGTTAAAATTATTCTTAATCGATTATCTACTCTGTTGCTTGAGCAATAGAATGGAATTTTCCATTTTAATGATTGGAAAGTGACCCCTAGACGGATGTTGTGTCTGGTGTTTTCTATACCTATCTACACACATCAAAAAAAGTTTGTGATCACTAGCATAAGCTGATATATTTATTTAAATTTTATGGAAAGACAATTGAATTGTTTTAGGTATATTCTAAATCTATATATTTTTAAATAAAGAATTTAAAAAGAAGAAGAAATCTTAGGCGCGGGACACATAGAAAAGACGTTAGACGAGGACGCGTCGCGGACGGGATAAGCCTTACTAACTAAAACAGGAGTATCAACTAAGGCTTATTTTTCCCTATTCCCTTTCCTTCAGTTTTGCCTCGGCAGAGTACGAGTCTGAGTGTCCTTTCTGCACCGCACCACCCAAATAGGAGGATTATTCCTAACCTGAGCCAAAATCTGAAATCGTTTGCGAGTACCACTTTGAAAAATCGAAATCGTTTTAGTTACGGTAGCTTAAGGCGCAGGCCACATAAAAAAGACGTAAAACGCAGACGGGGCGGAGACATACGTCTCTTCGGCGTCTCTTTCATACAAAATGTATAGAAGCGTCGCGAACGTGAACACACAGAAGAGACGCGTACGGGCGCGACTCTCATACATTTTCGCGAATTATGGTAACATTCGTCCAAGTGTTAAATTGTCCACATGTCATTATATAAAAAAGTCAAAAGTTTTGTTATAAAGATCAAGTAACAAATTGTCCATATGACGTAAAGTGAAAATGATTTTATTTATACAAATTAAATTGTTTGACGACATTGGAACGTAAAGGGCTGTCAAATAAAAAATAATGAAATTTGTTCTATTACGTTTCGACAGAAAAAATCCAGGCGTCGTTTTATCACAATACCTAGGATTTTGAGCCATGTACAATATGACTTTTGGACATTCTAACACTTGTTGATTTTTGCAAAACTTCATTCTAACCAAATAGAAATATAACATTAGGTTATTATGACATGTGGACATTTTAACACTTGGACGAATATTACCATAAACAGTTCCTTCAGTTGCCCTTTACGTTCCAGGGTCAAGGTTACCCGTTTAGACAGTCCCGAGACAAGACAGTACTTTACGTAACAAAATGTAATCGGTTTTATCAGAATAAACCGGCCAACTGCGAGTCGAACTCGCGCATAATGGGTTCCGTACCATTATCTTTTCTGTAGAATAAACATGACAAGAGAGAGTCATAGGTTCTCATTAATTGACGGAAAATCTTAACACCGCGATTGCTTAAGGTTTCGAAAAGTCTAAAACGGACCAAAAAAAATCGTATCTTTAAATACGTCTAGCTTCGTTCAAATCCTCTTTTGCTCAGCCAGGTCAGCATTTACGTGTTTAGCGATAAATGAAGTAGTATTGAGCAAGTTTTCAGCGTACCTCAAGCACTTTTCCAAAATTACAAACAGCTCTTAGGCCATTAAAAGGGTTCCGTTTTTCCATTTGGACGTACGGAACCCTAAACATGTTACAGGAAGCGAGGTCAAACTGCACAAAGCCATTTAATGCAGTTAAGTTTCAGTATTAGGTCAACAACAGACTCAGGAGTTTGAATTTGTTGAGATTTTCATACTATTAATAGACAGATCATTCAAGTTCCAAGAACTAAAAAATCGTGAATGCCGCACCCAGAAAATCAATGGCGTCTTCTTTTAAAAAACGTCTCCCGTTTAGGAGTGCGCCCGAAGCTAAATTAACAATAATTTTTGATTGGATTTCAGTTCTGGTTTAAAGTAACCTAACACAAAGAGGACGGCGCCATCCCCTTCGAACCTAACCTGTCCGTGCCGGGGTGCCCCAAGTACCAAGCCAACACGAAGAAGACGGCGCCATCCCCTTCCAACCTAACCTGTCCGTGTTAGGGTGCCCCAAGTCCCAAGCTAACACGAAGAGGACGGCGCCATCCCCTTCGAACCTAACCTGTCCGTGTCGGGGTGCCCCAAGTACCAAGCCAACACGAAGAAGACGGCGCCATCCCCCTCGAACCTAACCTGTCCGTTTCAGGGTGCCCCAAGTCCCAAGCTAACACGAAGAGGACGGCGCCATCCCCCTCGAACCTAACCTGTCCGTGTCAGGATACCCCAAGTCCCAAGCTAGCACGAAGAGGACGGCGCCATCCCCTTCGAACCTAACCTGTCCGTGTCGGGGTGCCCCAAGTACCAAGCCAACACGAAGAAGACGGCGCCATCCCCCTCGAACCTAACCTGTCCGTGTCAGGGCGCCCCAAGTCCCAAGCTAACACGAAGAGGACGGCGCCATCCCCCTCGAACCTAACCTGTCCGTGTCAGGATACCCCAAGTCCCAAGCTAACACGAAGAGGACGGCGTCATCCCCCTCGAACCTAACCTGTCCGTGTCAGGGTGCCCCAAGTCCGAAGCTAACACGAAGAGGACGGCGCCATCCCCCTCGAACCTAACCTGTCCGTGTCAGGGTGCCCCAAGTCCCAAGCTAACACGAAGAGGACGGCGCCATCCCCCTCGAACCTAACCTGTCCGTGTCAGGGTGCCCCAAGTCCCAAGCTAACACGAAGAGGACGGCGCCATCCCCCTCGAACCTAACCTGTCCGTGTCAGGGTGCCCCAAGTCCCAAGCTAACACGAAGAGGACGGCGCCATCCCTCTCGAACCTAACCTGTCCGTGTCGGGGTGCCCCAAGTCGCTCTTGACAATTTACTGATTTCCACCTATTATTATTATTTCCCCGCTATTTATTACATTTACCAAAAGGAGTAATTTTTAATAATAACCGATAAAAGTAAATAATTAATTACTTCTACCTTTAAAATTGGTAACTATTAATAACTGTTGGTCATCATCATCATCATCAGCCTATAATGTTCCCACTGCTGGGACACAGGCCTCCTCTCTGTGAGAAGGAGTGGGCCATAATCCACCACGCGGGCCCAGTGCGGGTTGGTAGATGTCACATATCTTCGATTTTTTGGTTCTAGGACATGCCGGTTTGAGAGCAATGGTGATGAAATAAATTACACAAAGTAATGCGCCTGGCGGGGTTCGAACCCACGACCTACAAACTCGTAAGTCGAGACCGATACCACTGGGCCACCACTGCTCTCAACTCACTGTTGGTAATTATTAATAATTTTCAGTGAATCACACTAACCGTAACATAATAATTATGCATTTCCCACAACACAGGAGAAAATCCTAGTGTGGGGCAACGAATACAAAAATTAAAACCGGCCAAGTGCGAGTTGGACTCGCCCATGAAGGGTTCCGTAGCAGCAAGCATAGATTAGAGATATAATTATATTGAGATTAGTAAGTAATATACACAAACAATAAAAATAACTTTGTGTTTCATAGTATTTGTATGAATGGCAAAGTTATATTTGCGGTTTTTGAAAATGTACTATATCTCAAAAACTGCTAACTGTATCTCATCCAAACCAATTTTCGTTGGTAGTTTTGGTTGAGGTCTACATTATATATTTTTTTTAGTTCTATCACTCTCTTATTTTAGAAGTTACGGGGGGGGGGGACACACTTTTTACCACTTTGGAAGTGTCTCTCGCGCAAACTGTTCAGTTTAGAAAAAAATGATGTTAGTAACCTCAATATCATTTTTAAAGACCTATTCATAAATACCCCACACGTATGGGTTTGGTTAAAAAAAATTTTTTGAGTTTCAATTCTAAGTATGGGGGGGGCACCCCAAAATTTGTTTTGTTTTGATTTTTGTGCGAAAATCCTAATGCGGTTCACATAATACATATTTCTACCAAGTTTCAACAGGATAGCTCTTATACTTTCGACAAAAAGTGGCTGTGACATACACGGACAGACAGACAGACATGACGAATCTATAAGGGCTCCGTTTTTGCCATTTGGCTACGGAACCCTAATAACACATTATTTATGTAGGTATCATAAAAACAAGTCTGATATAAAAGTGCAAAGTACAGGTTTCTTAAATGTTAAGAATAAGGAAATATCAGTTCATGGATAATGTCATCACATTATTTGAAAAATAATAGGTATGATAGTTTAACTATTGTCCTCCGCTTCATATAACATAGGACAGTTTAATCAATAAACTCTAGTAACTGTTGTCTTTGGCTTGAAATTAACCCCTTAATTACTAATCAAGCTAATTAGAAGTAGGTATGTATAATTTACACTGGCAAGCTGTTGTTGAAAAGAATTTTATGATGATTCTAGCCGCGACTGTGTTCGTGTAAAGGTTGGCCCCCGACCAGCGTTGCCAGATGTCCCGATTTAGGCGGGACTTTTCGATTTTTAAATGAAAATTAAAAGTCCCGCGCGGGACAGGCTTAGTCACGCTTTCGGGGATAACTTTAATTTTTTGTTTTGGAAGAGTAAAGAAGACTCAGCTGACGATAGGTTAGTCAAATTCTGATTTAAAATGTCATACAAGTACATTTTCGTACCACTTGCTCAAAAATGTGACATTCTATGCCACAAAAAGCGAACATAACAATAGTCATTTTCGATCTGTTAAAAACAGGGAAAGAATTTCATTCATCCTCCAGGGGGAGAATGTGATTTAAATTTGGAATACTTACTTACCGAAAATACTGAACTATTATACATCTGTGTTTACACCATTGAGTTTGTATTTAAAGCATTATACATCTTTTTGAAAAAGGAATACGCATTTATTATGCAGTTATTGTGCAGTTATGATTAATAAATAAAATTACGAAAACCGACGAGGCAGTATGAGCTTGATGCCTTTGTTTTTCCGACAAAAAATATAAGTCGCGTTTTTGTTTTCTTCAAATACATAAACGTTAAGTTTATTTTAATTGTCATTATTTTTAATAAATGCTTGTCTCATATTATTATTGTGTTAATTTTTTCGCAAATGGTACGAAAAGTAGAGTATTTTCCTCGGTGATAAAGCTGTCTTAGTCTTGGGTGAACTTAAATCCCTCGCTACATTCAGGACTCGCCTTAAATCCCTCGCTTCGCTCATGATTTAAGTTTTTAACACCCTCGCTGCGCTCGGGAGTAAACCTAGAGTCTTTCGTTACGCTCGTGATTTAAATCGTCACCCGGGACAGAAGACACTGCTTTATCCCCTTGGTTAATAATAGCGATGCATCCGATACCGATACCGATATATCGGCGATACTTCGGGTTAGCCGATATATCGGTATCGACGATATTTTTATGACCGATACAACGATACTTTTTAATTTAAAAATGTAGTGTAAACGAGCGTGTTGTCTCGACTATTTCGTTGCAAACGAGCCACGAACTATGCCCGGGAAAATCTTTGCCAAACAGACCTGCGAAATCGCTTTTCTCCGAAAATTTTTATTCCTTAAATGTATAATTATCTAATATCTACCTATGTCACTACTATTTATGTTAAAAAAAATCTGACTTGCGATTTATTTATTTTATCTTAATTTTTTAATTCACAATAAGCGTATCGGTATCGGTATCGCCGATATTTTTATAAGAGTATCGGTATCGGTATCGTATCGGCGAAAAGGCGTATCGATGCATCCCTAGTTAATAATCTACTATTATATGGCTATTTTTGCTATCTAATGTCAAGTGTCACTTTTTTTTTTTTTTTTTTTTTTCGTGGTAAAATCATCAAATGAGTCCTCCCACCCCGGGCAGGGCGGGAGGGACTGTCAGACTTGTACTGACTAAAATCCACGGTGTCCTTCAATAGCCCTTTATGTTCCGGGGTCACGGTAATGGTATAAGTCCCGCGACCCCGGCAGGCTTTGGCCCTCTAGAGAGGGGGCTCCGTCATTATGCTGACGCTCTTTGAGGCGCGCGTGGAACACAACGCGCCGTCGACCCGGGCATGGTCCATGGTCGGGCTGCGAGTTGCCCTTTACTCGCCGCCCGCATGCCCGCGCCTACGGTGGCCGGAAATCGTCTTGCGACGTCCGTCGCCGTGGGCGCCAACCACCGCGGGTGGGGCGGAGGGAGAACTCTGTCCTCTCTCTCTCGCGGCGCGCCTCCTCCTTCGCGAGCATTACTGCTTCGCAGAAGGAGGCGACCGCTTCCCACTCCGTCTCGCCCCGCAGCATGGCCGCAACCAATGCCGGGCGCGAGAGATCTCCGCCTATCGCCGCCGTGAGGACACGTCGGTGCTCTGCCCAAGCGGGGCAGTCTTGCACCGTATGCTCTACTGTGTCCTCCGGGCGATCTTCGCAGTGGTGACACCCAGGCGTTTCCTCCTTTTTCCTTAGACACAGGTACCTCCCGAAACATCCGTGTCCGGTGAGGACCTGCGTCATGCGGTAGGTCAGGACGCCGTGACTCCTATCCAGCCACTCCTCAAAGAGGGGTCTTACCGCCGCGATTGCGGCGTGCCCGAATGTCAATTGTCACTTAAACGTAATTTAAAATTCAAATAAAAAGAAAAACATTAGAAACTTCTGATTATTGGATATAATAAAAAAAAAGTAGCTATAGGTATAACGTTTATTTACTATGTCCCACTTTCGGTGGAAGGATCCCGCTTATTTCACTTAAAAAGTTTAAAAACTTGGCAAAATAAAAAATTTGGCAACCCTGCGCTGACCCCGACCCATCGCATCGCATTCCATTGCCTGTCCAAGCTTCTACATTTTCCGACTTGCTAGTCAAAAATTGTAATAACTTTGCTAATTTGCTTTATACAAATACGCCGCCGTAACTTGATTTTGACACTTTGTGGCCCTGACCTAGCAAAAGGTTGCCAACCGCTGATCTAAACGATCACAATAAAACACAAAACAGGTCCTAAAAAAACGCGCCCTTCGTCACTTCCTTGTTATTTGTCTGAGGTCAAGAAAAGACGGAACAAACAACCCAAGCGGATTTGACCATTAGTTAAAAACGAACGAATAGCTAAAAGTAAACGTACCTACTATCTATATCGTGTTGATGTCCAAAAATAGCAAACTTGCTTGTGAACGTTTTTTGTTTCTATTTTTAGAGCTCGCTCGAATACCACAGTAAGCATTTTTCGTGTAATCATTGAGTAATCAAACGATTATATTTTTATTGGGCGATAGTATGTTGCAGGCTGGCCGAAGCGGGCACATGGCATAACATGGAAATTTACCAAAACTAAGACGTATGCATTGACCTCAACTTATAAAATTTAATAAACATATAGGGCCTTACTTATAAACATTGATTAGACGTTACTTATCTTAAATAGCTCTTAAGTCACTTGCCATCTCTATTCATTGAAATAGAAATGACAAGGACAGGTGATATTTAATCGGTAGCTAAGCAACACAAGTTTTTATAAGTAAGGGGGAGAATGTTTATACTTTAGACATGTGCTAGTTTTCCTCGTGGTTGAAGAAATTTTTAATATCAGACGATATTTTCGTCTGATCTGTACTAAAATGTATTTTTATCAGAATTCAAAAAAAGCAGGAGGTTATTATTTGTGTGAAAGAAAGTACCCGTATATTGGATGCAAGGAAATCCGAAGAAAGGTCAACAGGAGGTCTTACGGGCGCCCGTCTGTAGGTCCTCTCTATCTATGGCGCACCAGGGCTTCGCAGCACACAGTTTGGGAACCCTCTTTACAATATAGGAGCAAAACACAGCCCTACACAGGCTGCACAAGGACCCATCACGGAACTGTCAGCCAAACAACCTATGTTACACTATTTACCAAATAAATATTACTGGGAAACGACTTTTTGGCGAGAAATTTCACAGGATTGCACTGAAAAAATGCAGTCGCATAAATGGCCATATTCAGTACCTACAAGGGACTACCTTTGTGTTTGCCATTAAGTTTCAACTTCATGACTCCAAGCCTTTTCCTGAGAAAATGAGTGTTCACATACTGACAAACAGACGGACAATATAGTGCTTCTAGAAGGAGCACTTTATATATATATTTTACCTGAAATCAGATGATTTCGTATTATTTGCTTTGTTTGCTTTAATTTTAACCGTTAGAAAAATGTGCCAATTATGATAATACGTGCAAGAAGGTGGAAAAAAGCTTTCAGTTTCAGTACTCTGATTAGTAAAGTTTTCAAGAAAAAAATTACTCTTTTCGAATAGTATCTAGTAGATGGAAAATAAAATACGTTTTTAATTGGGCAGCATTTTCTCATTAAATAACCAATGAAAATAATCACAATAACAGTCGCTAAAACATGCGATATAAAATTATATACTACTACTTGTTACAATTTTATTTGTATAACTTAGTGACTTTTTGCATAATTCAGTGTCTTATGTTGCATATTTGCATGCATATTTCACCAATTTTAAGTTACATAAAATCCGATTCTAACAATAATGATCTAGAACAAAAAAAAATCGCATTGACGGAACTCACTGTCTCTTGACTTCGTTTCTGTAGCCAAACGTCTTTTTAAAAAAAAACTATAGTTACGGGGAAAGTCACTTCAATGAAAATCAAAGCATTTATTTCAAATAAGCCAGTTACAGGCATTTTTGAATTGTCAAAGACAAATAAAATATTATTAAACACAAAATACAAAATTATGGTGCTACAGTCCCAGTCACAAGACATAAAAACTGTGAAAGTACCGTAGATGCCCATTCCAAGAAGTAGATCTCTATGGAGAAGAACGGGCAAGAAACTCCATGGACACCATAGATTAATATACTGATGGACACTCTTTTTAAATCGCCAAAATTATTACAGAATCTTTGTTACATCATTCATTCTTAGATGGTACATTATGTGAGAACGATGTAGCAAGTTAAAAGTGTCCATAGTAAAATTTAAAACAAAGACAATTCAGAGGATAAAAAATATCGATAATTAAAATAAACCGTGGCAGCTAAGAGATGACCAGTCCCAACTGACAGCACCCGTCCACGAACATGACACATATATCAGCACCATTCAGCTCAACTATTTTGAAGGGAGATAAATGATCCGACACACGCGCCACCACCAGCAAAACATTTGAGTGAGCATGACACACTCTCAACCGCCAGGGTCATTCAAGTCAACAAGAGACGTATAGGTGCCCAGTGAATCACAGCTCTGAAGTACATAGTACTCACACAATGCCGGGTATGAAACCATTACCTATAACACAAGGAAGATTGAATATAAACAATGCAAATACAGTTGTACAATTTTCAGCAGCTCCAACAATGGTATTAGGTATACTTTTACTATCAATTTATTTATACATTCACTGTCTCATGGAGCAGGACCAGCATGGAGCCAAGCATTATTTTCAGCGATATAGTCGCTCAGTTTGTAATATGCCTGCTTAAAACGTGTGCGTTTAATGCGTGTTTTGAATTACGTTTCATTCAGTTCAAGAACGTTTTGTGGTAGCTTATTATAGCATTTTAAACAGTACCCCATGAAAGAAGAGTCTACTTTGGCGAGTCTGAAGCCCGGCTGAACTAATTGGTCCCTATGTCTAGTATGATAATAATTATGTCTGTCACCTCTTTTAAAGAAAAGATGCAGATTTTTCCTAACGTACATATTATATTTTCATAGATATATTGACAAGGTACCGTCATGATGTTAATTTCCTTAAACCTTTCTCTTAGAGAATCGCGCCTACGGAGATTATGTATGGCTCGAATCGCTCTCTTTTGGAGAATAAAGATAGACTCGATGTCAGCCGCCCGTCCCCACAGTAAAATACCATACATTATACTCTGAAAGTAACTAAAATAGACAATTTTCGCGGTGTCAACGTTAGCGAATTGACCAACAATTAGATGAGATACGATATCTTTAAACAATGTTGTCTGCAAAATCCTAACTCTTTATTAAAAATAATATTTTTTTATAAGAAAACCTTGAAAGGTACCTTCTACTGTGTATTTTAAAGGAAGTTGAAGTGGCCTACCATGACGTCTTAAAGCGTGAGTGTTTCCGCTCAGGGAACGAGATAGCACTAGACGAATTGTATAGCTCTGTCTCTTTCCTACAGCCTAAAGACTCACTCTTTTAGACGTCATGGTAGGCCACCAGATATAGTATGAAACAAACTTACATTTTCAATTCTCCCATACATTATGTTTAGAGAATAGAAGCAGCTGCCTCGGAATAATAACTCCAAATGCGCTCAGCAGTTTTTGTGTGAAAGAGTAATCAATATCCATCTTAACAAACTTTCACGTTTATAATATTGTAGTTGAACTAGCTGCTCCCCGCGGTTTCACTCACTACTCGGCTCCGGTAAGTCGTAGCGTGATGTTATATAGCCTATAGCTTTCCTCGATAGATTGCTATCCAAGTACATTTCACGACAGATTCATCATATGTGCCATTTCGCCATCCTTGTTTATTACACGATACACTGTATAAGTTAGAGCAACATAGGTATAGTATTGAGTGAATAAACGGTCAAACAGAGTCGGGGCGCGGCGAACATGACTGTCACAGTCGGCCGGACAGTTGGCCAATATTTCAAAACGACTGCTGAAGTCGCTGTGACATCGCAAAGGACTGAATACTAATTAAACCAAAGATAACCCTATAGTTGGAATATTAAGGAATATCGTGTATTTTAGTCAGAACGAGTCTCCCAGTCCCTCCCGTCCCTCGCTGGGTGGGAGGAATCTTTTGATGATTTTACCACGATTAAAAAAACAATTTAACAATTTGAATATTCAAATTGTTAAATTGTTTTTTTTTATCGTTTTTTTTTGTTACAGACGTACGTCTGTAATAAAGATTTTAACTTTGAAAGATAATAATTTAAATGGTTATTTTATTTTTAACGTTATCAGATCATCTTAGTAATTTGCAATTGTATCTCTCCCACATGTGTTGTCTTTGTTTAAAAAGACAATGAAAAATCTCTGATAATCTTTTTGTATTTTTTTATTTCTTTTTCTGCTTGGGAAGGCAAAGGGATCAAACCCATGCGGCCTGTTTTTATGTCTTCTATTTTTTCAGAAACACTACCCAATCTGTCATCTTGAAAGGAAGATTAAGAGGTTGAATACCAACGAGTACGAATACCGACCAGCATACTATGAGGAGATTCGATGCATCATGACGTCGAGTGATGACGTAGGAGACACTAACGAGGTAGGTATAGTACACCGATCGAAATTTTGCCAACGCCTTTGTCCTAAGGCGATTCACCAGTCACACCGGTGCCTTTACCTAACAAGATCACCACAAAAAGGGTGATAATTATGTCAAAAAATTTGTTTTAACTAGTATTACATAATAAAAATATTTTTCATACATTCATACATAAAATTAATACGTTACTTGAACAATTCGAAATATATATGTTATAGGCAATGTGTATAATCCGGCATTGTATAGAATGCCTAGGCTTTATATATAGGGTGTTAAAAAATCAACTGCAGGAATTTCGTGTGCGTACTCGGTATGAAAAACCAAGAACATTCCAAAAAAAATTTTTTTTTCGAGCATTTTTTTCAAAAAAAAATTTTTTTTTTCAAAATTATTTTTTTTTTTTAAGCATTTTTCTTTTGGCCTATTAATATGGGCAATAAAATAAGTTATTTTTAAGTATTTCGATAAATTGCCAGTCCAAAGTCTGCAAAATGTAATGGGAAAGTTGGAATCAGCTGTGAACGCTACACACGGGTGAATGACCTCAAAGAGCAATCAAATTCATTAACACGGCAAAAAAATTGATTGACAAAAAAAATTTATTTGAAAAAAAAATGCTCAAAAAAATATTTTTTGCAATGTAGGTACTTGGTTTTTGATACCGAGTACGCACACGAAATTCCTGCAGTTGATTTTTTAACACCTTGTATATTGCCTAAAACGTTCAGGCAATGTATACACCGTGACTTTTTAGTCGTCTTACAAAAGTGGTCCACTTAATGTACCCGACCTAAAATACATCTAGGCAAGTTTAGTTTTTTTTTTAATCGTTAAAAATATATCTTATTATTAATAAATAGGTACATTAGAAATATGAAAATGTTTACGTATCAAGCTGTAGAGTATACCTACCCAGCGCAATAGTCGGGCAGATCATTCCATCGCCATTTTTTATGAGACAAGGGTGTTTTTAACTACTCCTTGCGTCATAATAATGGCTTAAAATTTTATTTATAAAATTTTCAAATCTCTTAAATACCTATTTTTTTATTATAAACGTGTTCTAGTCATTGGATACATGAACTGGGCTGCCGTTGTAAGACGACTAAAAAGTCACGGTGTATAATATGATTCATTTCATACATTGCCTAGGTATTGTATGAAATGCCCAAAGCGCATCAGACAATGTGAATAATGAACGCTCGTGGTCGTTCATTATTCACATTGTCTGATGCGCTTTGATGAAGGAGACACGTGTGTGCGGTGTGCGGGACTATAGTTTGATTATTAATTCGAGTCAGTACAATGACAAGTGCAACTGTCACTGATACAAACAAAATGAAACAAACCTGAACATTGGAAATGTCATTTTACTGACTGGAATTAATAATCGTATTTTAACCCGTACAGCCCGCGCCAAACTTTGTGACCGCCTTGAGTAGGTATAGTCGCGAGTCTGAACTTGCGCATGATACAGTCGAGTGGGCAATACGTAATCAAATGAAATGTGAATGTTTCTCTTCGAATCTAACCTGTCCGTGTCGGGGTGATCCAAGTCCCGAGTTCGCTCTTGCATCCTAGGTCAACTAAGTCACTGATTACTACCTACCAAGGTGGCTCGACGGAGCCCCGCTTCGCGGGGCTCCTTCTTCTGGGTGGTTTAAAAAATATAACCACGAAGGGGTTTCTAACCTAACCTGTCCATGTCGGGGTGCCCCAAAGTCCCGAACTCGCTTCGCTCGCTCTTGCATCCTAAGGTCGAAAAACTGATTACTATACTTATCAAGGTGGCTCGACGGAGCCACCGCTTCTCAGATGAGGAGAGATAAAATGTAAATGTTTATCCGAAGGCATCTGCTATGTGAGAAACGCTCTCTACGCAAAAACTCGTATGTATTTAGGCATACAAACCAATAGAACACATGTCTTATCGCTGTCTGCTAATGGAAATTGAAATTAGGATTAGCTCTCAAAAGATCAGTATCTAACTAAATCATAGAGAAGAAAAATCGAGTACATACATTGCCTGTACTTCAACTGGCATTCTATACAAAGCCTAGGTATTTTATACATTTCCTAGGTAAAGTGTAAAATAGTTTAAACATTGAACATCATTTCACAAATTGCCTGAACGACCCCGGCATTCTATACATTTCCTAAGTATTGTATAGAATGCCTGCATTGTACACATTGCCTTTAACATATATACTACTCAAAACAAAATAAGGGCCACCTGGTTTTTATCGATTTATTAAATAATGTTTAAATATTACTATTTATAATGACTGAATCCGATTAATATTAATGGTTTTAGATGGAAATACACGAAAATTAAATATGTATTCCAATAAATCGTTAAAATAAACCAAATTTATTGAAAAGTGAGGAATTGCAGGAATGTATCAAGTCACATAAAAAATAAAAAAATCGAAAAAATAACGTCTTTAATGTTCCAAAATGTTCTTTTAAGCGCTCTTTTAACTCTGTTCTCTCTGTTCTGCTCATTTTATGGGAGGTGGAATGCTCTGGATTAAATACCGAACATTTTCTTTTGGGATACTCTACCACCAAGTTTTCAGACAATTTATGAGATCCAGCTGCGTGTTGATGGGAATTTTACTTTCTTTTTCACTCTTCTTTAACTCATCTCTTAAATGCTCAATAGAACTCAGGTAAAAATCCTGAGTATCCACTGTAACAACGTAATTCGAGCGTAAGGGAATGTGTGCACTGTTAGTCGCGTCGTGTTCGCTCGAGCATTATCCTGTTTCAAGAAGAACTCAGGTATTTCTTGCTGTGCGAATGGGATAATGTGGAGTTACACCACATTCTCTACGCAATTTTGAAGAGTTACAGCACCCTCGTTAAGAAGTGCGAGCTCAGTTTTGCGTGATAGAGATAACCGCCCCAGAGCATAACTCAGAACTCGCCAGAACAGTCTGTTTTAAGAGTGCAAGGATCTGAAACCTGTTGTTTAGATCTTCTCTACACTCTTATGAATCAGTTTTTATTGAAAAAAATTAACCCACCAGTCATCAATAAAAAGCAATGAAGCCCAGTCAAACAGTTCAATAAATTTTCTCCTTCGTAAATGTTTCACGGTTTGCACCATACACTGCAGTTAACTGGAGGCAAACCAAGCATCTTCTTGAGTATTGTTAGTCTTTATGGAGTCGATTCGGAATAGTGTAGTCAATTATAGGGGTGCTTGTAGCTCGACGCAATGGAGTTTGTATGGTCCGCGTAGTAGATTTTCGCTCTATTTGCGCGGTTAAACAAACTTAATGGTCTTCTTGGGCTTTACTTACTAACTTTCTTCCTTGATCACGGCGTCTGGTGATATTACCCGTCTTTTAAGACCAGTTTCAAGCATTTTGAACCACTCGTTGGGAATATTCCACCATTAAACCTACCTCTTCTGGCTACGGCCCCCCTGGATTAAGGTGACACCTCAAGTGGCTGTTTTTGCGTCCATATGTCTCCGAATACATGACATTATGAGACTGAAAGATCATTATATCCTGCTTGCTGTATTAGTCGAAGAAAACTCCGTTAGAAGTTTAAAAATTAAAAAACACCATACCGTAAATTCTAAGTAATCTCAAATATCTAATTTAAAAAAAGTTATGAATTTCCAATTATGCAGTAGCAACAATATTAATACTTGAAAGAAATCATAACAAGATATTTAGTATTTATTATGTACCCAAAATAAGAGCAATACTTGTTTAAAGTGCAATTTGAAAAGTGGCCCTTATTTTGTTTTGACGAGTATATATTTTTTAAAACAAATTGGAATCATCTGAATTATTATTAAGAAGTATACTTAATTACCAGCTGTTGCCTGATGCGGCTTCGCCCGCTACAACTCTATTATTACCTCATTGGAACATAAAATTGGATATAAACTATGCTATGTGTTAATCCAGGTTATGAACTATCTGTGTAAATTCTTGTCTAAATTGTATCAAAATCTGTTCAGTGGTTTATGCGTGAAAGAGTAACAAACAAACTTTCACGTTTATAATATTTAATTTATGATAGTAGGATTAGTAACACTTACAAAAAAAAAATCACAGCAATGGAGTAATTGTCATAAAAATGTACCTACATATTTATATGTTTTCATTTACACAATTGTTTATTACCGACTTCAAAAAAAAGGAGGTTATCAATTCGACCCGTATGTATGTAATATTTCCAGAACTGCTCAGTTTTTCATATAATATGTTAGTCTATATCAGCGTCTGAACAAATGTAACAAATTTCAAAAGTGTATGTATGTAAATGTATGTATGTTTTTATGTTTGTGTTCGCATAAATATCTCCGGAACTACAAGTCCAATTTAAGTAATTCTTTTTTTTTTGTTGTACTAGGTATTGTCCAACTTAGGGTACACTGCAAGTTTCATCAAAATCGAATTCCTAGTTTTTGAGATAAGTAGTTTTTTGCCTACTTGGGTTGTAGATTTTCAGTCGATTGTATGTTTGGTCGCGATTATCTCGCGTTTGGAAGAAAGGATTTTGATGCGGTTTTCACAACAGTATTTGTTACATTCTAGGGAAGGTTCAATCATAGATATCTCGTGAAGTTGCCCGCATAGATCCGTTTTTGTTGCTAACTAGGATTGTAGATTTTCAAAGACGCCGATTATTATGAAGAATAATAAAAAAAAGTCTACTGGAACAGTTTAAAAAAATTAGTCAAGCCAAAATTAACTTCAACAAATTGTATTCCAACTTTTTTGGTAATACGAGCACTAATGCATATGCAAATAATTCAAACGCAAACAACTTGACTTTTCAAGGACACGCGTATTTTTTTGCGTTGGAATTTTTAATCGAGGTCTCTAATGCACATTGACCTGTATTTCATATTTATTTAGTCACTGGCCGCTGTTATTACATTTATATATGAAGTGGTGGACTTTGGACTGTTGAACGTTGAGAATGGCGAACACAGCGAGTGCAGAATGGCGATTACGAGACAAAACACATAATTAACACCTAGCGTTTTGATATTTTCTTGATACTTTTACTTTAGTGCATAGCGAATGAGATTATACAACACTAGCACTAGGCCACTAGCACTAGGCCTTACTAGCATCGTATGAAAAATTAAATCATTCCTCTTTATATGAGTTCAGAAGTAAAATAATTATCATTGTTCTTGTTTCAGATATGTTCGAGCCTCGGATTTGCATGCGTCCAATGGAACAAAACCATCCATTTGACCAGGAGACGATACACCAGGTTGTGCCTATTTTCCACTAAGTATTTTTGTTGTAATAATCTACGAAGATGCAGATTGTTAGGGTTCCCCAATGAAAAGAGTTTTTTAATGTATTTAGTGTTCTATATTAGTTGAGAGCACGTTGCATTGATAGACTGGTACCGTAATATCGTCACGTTGACGGCCAAGTGACAATAAACGTGAAGCAATAAATGCGCTGTAGAAACAAACATTTTTAAAGCCCATGATACTTACCACGCATCTATTAGACGTAGCTACTAACCACGGGACTACATTATGTAGTAAAAATAAACTTCTACTTTTCTTTTCTCATCTTCAGAATATCCACAAAACTTGCTTTACTTTGGTCATGATCACCCATCCAAAGACAGATCTCGGTAAGAATTGCTTCACTTTATAATAGTCACCCATCCGCAGACCGAGCTCTGCAAGTTGCGTGATTTTGTTTATCCATCCACAGACAGACCTCAGCAAGAGTTGATTGCTACCTTCTGACGGACAACTCGATAACTGCACAAGTTTATTGGTCAAATCGAATTGCGTGCGTGCGCTTTCCTGACTTTCGGTTATAAACTTCCGTCCATTTCACGAAATCGCTCCCACAGACTGTAATAAATTGAGAGGAAAGTTGCTTCACATCATAAAGCCCTCCATACAACACCCGTTTTTTTATTTTATAAATATAAAAATAAATTTTGAGGCGGCGCCAAACAACCAAACATAATAAATGAATTACCTATCTGACCGAGGTCATTCTTCGCTAAGAACCGCTGCGGTTCTCAAACTTTTAGGGTGGCGGAACTCTTTTGAAAAGCGAATTTTTTTGCGGAACCCCAACATAAAAGGAATAATTACGTGCATTCTTTAATAATAGATAATCATGTTACAATTACAATTGGAAAATTAGGCTCAGGATTCTAGCGTGCCCACTTGAACGGGTCAGCCAGTAGGTAAATTACTCCGACTGTTTTATAAATAACTAATCGATAATTATTTTTTTTATTTCCAGTGAGTGTTGGGAAACCAGTACCATGGTGATACCGGCTGGCTGTGAGTGCATGTGGCCAGTGCACCGCCTTGGAGACATGAACTTACGAGTATAAACAGACAAAAGAAGTTCGGCATCCCGGTTACGTAACACGTTATCTATTACAATATTTTCTTATGACAGCAATACAAGTATACAGCTATATACACGCGAACAGACCGCGGTCAATGACACGCGTTGCGTCGGGCGTCCAACGCGGCATCCAACGCGACGTCCAAGGCGCCCGCGCCGTCCAATGGGCCGCGCCGTCCAACGCGGCGTCTACCGCGTCGCCCATACGTCGTCGTCCATCGAGGCGTCCGACGCAGCTCCCTGTAATTTCCGTTTAAAAAACTAACACAGTTACTTTAAACATAACTTCTGTTTTTTTGCAGACTTGTTCATGATGTTGACGCAATGAATATTCTTAGTTTGAGACCTCGAGCACAGAAAGCAACTTTAAAAAAAAATGACTGCAAAAAAAATTGGCTTTTTTCATATACCGATTTATAAGTAGGTATAGATTAGTTTTTAAGTTCGGCTCTCGAGATAGAATATTCATTGGGCGAACATCATGAACAAGTCTGCAAAAAATTAGAACTACCGGATTTAACGCAAACTACCCCGTACATTCAGACGTCAAAGTTACTGGACTAAATTGAAAGTATTTGAACAAAACTGAATGACAGGAAGCCATGGGCGTAGCGTTGGACGCCTCGCAGCACGCTCCGCCCGACGCAACGCGTGCCTCGAAAATTTACTCTAGTGTCGAAACTCTTTCTGTGTCTCTACTGAAAACACTTGCAAAAATCGACGACTAGACGTCACTACTGTGTAATATGCGTTCCAACTAAGAATAGGACGGCCTTTGCGCACTATTTTAACTTACAAGCTCTGAATTAATAATAAATTAATGAAAATAGAATTAACAAGATAATAAATATTACTGTAAATTAAATTACACACAGTATTTTTTTGTTAAACGTACTTGTCACTAGCGTTGCCAGGCGTCCGGATAAAGCCGGTCAGTCAGGCTTTTTGGTTGCGTGTCCGGCCAAATTAGACCGTTTTTTTAGGCTTTTTAGTTTCATGTTTTTTTTATATTAATCATGATAATATGGTTTCCTCTCCGCCCACCTCACCTTATATGACTAGCGCTAGCGAGTAACTAGCACTAGCCGCGCTCGCTTTCGTCTTTGCACGGCGAGAGGAACCGTTTAGTTGAACCGAACCTTCCTTTAGTTTTGAACTATGGTCGTGTTATATTAGGGCAAAAAGTTAAAGGTCTTTTCACTTAAATGTCCGGCTAAATTGACTGGTTTATCCGGCTTTTCGGTTTTAAGACCTGGCAACCCTACTTGTCACAATGGCGCCAAGGTGAACGAACTTGTTAAAGTATTCTTAATTTAAACGCGTAATATACCCTACCGGGTGCTACCGGCTCTATTTTATAATGCTTCCAATAGGATTTTGAAGGAAATTAGTAATACTACATAGTACATGTCAGAATGAAAAGCATTGGGATAGCGACTGTGTCACGTAATTGCGCTGCAGACACTCCGTCCCGAAATGTAAAATGGCTCCAGATACGCTCCAAAAATATTATGTTATGCCGTCAATATGTCTACTCGGGGCATACAATTTTTATGACACGTACTTACAAGACAGAATCTTCTAATAACAGTTTTAAGTGTAATCAACTCAAGTCGTCAAAGCATAGTTGCGCCAAATGATCACCGTTACCGTATCATTATTCTTGTGGAATTATTATAAAGAGCAGGTTATCTAACAGTCGAATCTAGCCAGATGACGTGTCTAGTGAACAGTCTTTTAAATGACTAATGTAATATACATCTTTATAATGCAAAATACATCTTTCTCTAAGCTTGTACTCTTTTGATGATTTAACCACGCAAAAAAAAATTGAGAGGTGTCGAGGGACACCTGGCTGGAACGAAGTTCCACCTGATTTTAATGAAGGAGCAATGGGTTTATTCCCTTTACGTCGAGTCCCGTTATGTCGAGGCACGCTTTTATTACTTATAAGTCGAGTTTAATTATATCATATTTTAGAAGTACAGTCACGTCCAAAAGGATATTAAGAATTTCAATGATGGGTCCTCTGGACTTTGATTGTTTGCCTTCATGATTGGAATTGTTATTAGGCGAACTTGGGATCCAAGAGCGAGCGAAGCGAGCTCGGGACTTGTGGGCACCCCGACACGGACAGGTTAGGTTCGAAGGGGATGGCGGGGTCTGAAAGACCCCGCCATCCCCTTCGTGTTAGGTTACTTTAAACCATGCACGCAGAAATAGGAGCCCCGCGAAGCGAGGCTCCGTTGAGCTTCCTTCTTAGATAATCTTCACCTATATCTGTTTTTATGCCATTGGCTTTTAATTTACATCCCTGACTGTACTTGTTCACCAAACTCGACATAAAGGTAAGAGAGCCTAAAATATCAATACTTTGGAGAACAATAGACTTCCAGACTCGACATAACGGGACTCGACATAAAGGGAATATATCGAGCAATGTCGCTCCGCTCCGCTCCGCTCCGCTCCACCCCACTCCACTCTACTCCACTCCACTCCAATCCACTCCATTCCACTCCACCCTACTCCACACCACTCCACTTCATTCCATTCCAGTCCAAAAGTGTCGCGTAAAAAGTGTCGTGACAACTTTTACCCTTAATTTATTCCGTCTAGCCCCCTTTCGTTCCAAAAAAAAAAGCTTGCACTCCTTCGGGCATGCGGGCGGCGAGTAATGGGCGACTCGCTGTCCGCCCATGGACCATGCCCGGGTCGACGGCGCGTTGTGTTCCACGCGCGCCTCTAGGAATGTCAGTATGATGACGGGGCCCCCCTCTAGAGGGCCAAAGCCTGCCGGGGTCGCGGGACTTATCTCATTACCGTGACCCCGGAACATAAAGGGCTATTGAAGGACACCGAGGATTTTAGTCAGTACGAGTCTGTCAGTCCCTCCCGCCCTGCCCTGGGTGATAGATAGGACTCGTTTTATGATTTTACCAAAAAAATAAACTTGTACTCCTTCCAGGATTTTTTATCCTTCGCTAACTAATACCTCTATTTCTGTAATAGAACATAGTCATTGTTCAGTGGCAACGACCGCAGTTCACGGTCATGGATTTGGCTACATGCTTTTTTTATTTATTTTTGTTCCATCTCCGATCAAAGGCCTTCCTATCCTATATATTTCCAATCATCATCATCAGCCTTAAAATGTTCCCACTGTTGGGACACAGGACACAGGCCACCTCTCTGTGAGAGGGAGTGGGCCATAATAATCCACCACGTGGCCCCAGTGCGGGTTGGTAGATGTCACATGTCTTCGAAGTTTTGGTAAGGACATGACGGTTTCCTCACGATGTTTTTCTTCACCATTTTGAGAGCGTTGATGAAATAAATTACACAGAGTAATTCAACAGGCTTGGTTCGAACACACGACCTTAGAACTCTTAAGTCGAGGCCGATACCACTGGGCCACCACTGCTCCACCTTTCCAATTCTTCATCATCATCATCATCTCAGCCATAGGACGTCCACTGCTGAACATAGGCCTCCCCTTTAGATCTCCACATATACCACCTCCACATAGATAAGATTTAATATCCAAAGATTTTCACCCCTTTTCACTCCCTTATAGGTGGATTTTCGCAGAATCCCTTCTTAGTACTCACCTACATAATAAATTGCAACTACCGATCAACATTCAGGTTATACGTTTAGCGGTTAAAGATCCTCCCCTTTAAACTTGAATACTTACCCCTTTTCACTAACTTGGGTTGTGATTTTCGAAAAATCCAAAAACACGTGTTTAATTATTTCTGATCTAGTATATAGACGATAGATAGTACAGACGACCTCGTAAAGGTCGCCGGAAGACGCTGGATGCAGGTCGCTTCCAACCGGTATATGTGGAGATCTAAAGGGGAGGCCTATGTTCAGCAGTGGACGTCCTATGGCTGAGATGATGATGATGATATAAATACTGATTTTCACATTAATCAACTCACACGTTATGCTTTTCCCATACAAACTTTAACAACGCCTAGATTACTAACGAAGGGTAATTTAAAAAAAATAATAGAGCCAATCTTTTTTATTTACTTGTGTTCTTATTCGTGGTCAAGTTTCAAATTTACAAATCCAAGGAATAGGATTTTTCATACAAACGTTTTCACCCCCTTTCACCCCCGTAGAGGAGGATTTTCGCAAAATCCCGTCTTATTGCTTCCCTACATTGTAGTCTGCAACTGCTGTCCAAAATTCGAGCCACTGCGTTTAGCGGGTTCGGCTGTAGTCGAGTCTTAATAAAAAACCCTGTTCTTTTATTGTAGATATATAGATAAATGTAAATTCATATATAATAACAGTGTATTTTCACTGTTGACACGCGAAGTTTCTTTTTAACGAGTCATTTTGGTGCAACTAAACTAAAATTGTTATTAAATCACAACAACTGAATCAAATAACTAATAGCATTTTGTACGTTACGCAGAGCGCTAAGAGTTCTAATTCCAGCAGCATAAATCAAGTTATTTGTATAACGAATACGTGCCATTAAATTCTTTACATCCGTACCTAAGATCTGTCAGAGCAATGTCCTTAAAGTTTTAAAGATTGCAGAAAGTTGAAGCCTAAATACATAACGATTGCTCACCCATTTACATAATTATTATGTAAACAAGCTATGCATATAAATAAACATTGCATAAATATAATATTTTAACGCTAGTCACACCTTTGTATATAGGTACTTAATACGTTATTCTTGTTATGAATAAGATTTATATTAATGTTTTAGCGTTTTTTGTAACGACGAATCATATGGTCGTTACTCGTAAGCCGCAGCTGTAAGTAAATGTGTAGTTTATAATATATTCATCTACGAGTATTTACTATTAAGACGGACTCAAGGTCCGTATTAGATATTTATGATCTGATACTAACGACACGCCCTAGCTTTCTGCAGTCCATGGTGAATTCCCGACTTTTCCGGTGGATTTATCAATAATTATATCTTTCATAAACCGACAGTTAATAATCCAAAAATAATTCAGTTAATAATTATTGATATAGATCCTTACAATAAGTTTATAATAATTAAAGACCCGAACAAGTTGAAACCCTGGCTGCTAAATTAGGAATACCTGTGAGTTAAGCCTAAGGCAAGGCCTGTTCAAATGGGAGCGGTATCCAGGGTCGCCGTGAGTAGCGGTATTACCCGAGCATGGTATGTTGTATAGCAGGGGTGGCCAAGTAGATTAGACATAAGATCTATACTACTGTTTACTTACGAAACCCTGTGCGATCTACCAATAATATACTTCTTGAAATCTTAAATGAAACGGCATACTTTAGTACACAATCATGTAGTATTTTTTGTTGACCAGTCTTAGGAGTTCCTTTTCATGTCACATGTAAGATCGTTTCCTTAAATTTACTTAATACTTTGGAATGTAAGTCTTCCCGCTTTTTGGTCTTCGCGTGCCGAAAACAAAAGACTATTCTGTGGCGAATAGAGGACAAATACCGTCACGGAACAGCGATTGATAAATGATACAAGATGATGCTGTGCAGTAAGTTGGTAATTACTTACGTTGCGTAGTCTGGTCTACTTATTTATATTTTTTGCCTTGCCACGATCGACTGGACAAACAGTCGCGACTGATAGGTCGATCGCGATCGACCGGTTGGCCACCACTGTTGTATAGCATTAAGCCTCCTGCAGACACACGCGATTAATCGCGCTGCGACAACGAGCCAAGCTAATTTCCACTCTAAAAATACTGCGAATGGCGACATGTCGCCCCGCGCGTTTAATCGCGTGTGTCGGCTTTAAGAAATCGGGTGCGGGTAGCGTATACCGCTCTGATTTGAATAGGCCTTTAAAAATACAGGCAATTTGGCCGAGTCATCCTCAATAATGCTTTGTCATATATCAATTGATTTTTTATGTAGACAACTTATTAAAGCTTCCTAACATTATATTTTTGTAAAGTAAGTTTCTTTAAATAGATAATCTGAAATCACTAAACTGAAATCACAGCTAAGCACAAACATCAAAAAAGTTTGCGATCACATTGAAAAATCAAAATCATTATTATGTTACAGTGGATTAATTACAAACAGGGTATTTCTATCTAAAGAAAACACACGATTTTTTCTGGAAATGTTTTATTTTATGTGTGTTGGTTTAACAAAGTGTAGGTATTTGGATAACATAATTCCGTAAACATAATGTTTATCGGCTGCAAATGATTTTTTTTTTTCTACAACACAGTCTACAGAACCCTTCACTTGAGTTCACGTTTGAGTTCCGTCGCCCACTTGGCCTTTTTTTAAAATATCTGGCATGATTATGTGTATTAAATTAATGAAATTAACTGTTTTTATTTAAAGGACCATTAATTTCCAGAGTGGAAATTTGATGGAGGCCCGAAAGGATCCGTTAACTTTACTTCGTTCGATATGTCGAGTCCCGTTATGTCGAGTCTGGAAGTCAATTGTTCTCCAAGGTATTGATATTTAAAGCTTTCTATTACCTTTATGTCGAGTTTGGTGAAGAAGTACAGTCAGGGATGTAATTTAAAAGCCAATGGCATAAAAACATTGTTTTATTATTTGTTCTATTACTTATTTTCATATATCACAGGATCACAGAAGCAAGTCGACAGAGCCCCGCTTCGCGGGGCTCCTACTTCTGCCTGGTTAAAAAAAATAACCACGAAGAGGATGGCGGGGTCTTTCAGACCCCGCCATCCTCTTCTAACCTAAATTGTCCGAGTCGGGGTGCCAGCAAGTCCCGAGGTTAGACCTAGTTCTAACCGGCTAAACCTAGTTCTAACTGAAGATAAGTAGGATACACCTAGGTTTAGCCGGTTAAACCTAGGTAACCGCACTTCGGGCTTTAACCGTAACATATACATTTCATTGGACGTGACTGTACTTCTAAAATATGCTAGAATTAAACTCAACATAAAGGGAATAGAAACGGGACGAGGCTAATAGAAGCGAGGCAAGGTTTTCGGCTCGATATGACCGTACTCGACATAAAGGGATAAACCCTTCGTTCTTAGTTCAATTATAAAGCTCGTAACCAATTTCAAACATAATTTATATTAAATAGAAAGATCCTATGTTATAAAATTGACTATTGTCTGTACCTCTACTAAATTTAAACTTAAATTAAATACGCCTAAAACTTTAAGTACTATCAATTATAATAAACTATGTAAATATAACATTATTTAATTTTGTGTGATAATAAACGAATTTCGCAAATAGTACCATTGTTTTTTTTTACATAATGAACCTTAACGATTGAGAGAATTGAAATACTCCTCAGTGCTGTCAACTGGTAGTGTGCCCAAGAGACTGGGGTCGCGGGGCGATGCCAAGTTTATGGCAACGCTTAGCCTCTGGTCAAGGCCAAGGTAGAAGTCAGCTTCATGAAGTGTCAACTATTGTACTAGGTACTATCAAATAATATTCTGAGACACATCGTAATTTTTTTTTGTCATGTCATTAATACGTTCATTTCAGTATAAGGTATCACTTCTTTTTTTTTCTGCCGTTTTATTTTATTTTTTGTTTCTGTATTTCCCTTTATGTACTTATTTGTTATTGTGTCTCTATAGCACTAAATAAATCTTTTATCTATCTAATTAGCCGTTCAGAAATTTCTTTGATAAGGATCTGAGCACTCGGACACCTAGGAGCTCGGGTTTGAAAGTTTCAACTCCAAACGGCTCAAAAATATTATTTCCAGTAAGGTTACTACTACTCATATATTTTGTAATAATTGTAATCTTATATTATAGGTACAATAGAATAACAGACACACAGACCAGACTAATCAATTGACACACTTTTTATGAGATGTCAAAACGCGATTCTCCCATAAATTATATGACAATAAACACTTCTGACGTCACTAAATTGTCAACTCAACGATTGTATTTTTTTGAAATTCCAAAGCAAGAAAAGATCTTTTTTTATTATTTAAGTTCACTTTTTAACATCTAGGGTCACTAGCGACTAGCGACCACAGCTAACAATACATTTGTTTAGGTAAGTACATACTAGGAAATCGAGAACCGGTTCATTTTTTTATATCCCGGGATTTTCGGGAATTTAAGGACAAAAATTTATATTTTCTATGACATCTGATAACAATACAAAAAATAAGATAACTTTAAGGCATCGTATTTTCGTTTTAAATAATTTCGTCATAAATAAACGAGCCCTATTATTACACGACTGCCCAATAAACAGGAGTATTATATTTTTTTATTTTACATTGGTTGCTCTTGACTCTATATCAGAGGTCGCATAGATAAAGTCTACTAGCTTACCCAGAAGAAGTCTATTCACTCTAACTTTGAAGAAAATTCGAGTTATATGGCTTCGGGAACACAGACGCAGGTAGGTAGTGAGGTCTGCTATTTTGTCATGCGCAATATGAAGGATACTTGCAATTGCTTAGTGCGACTTAGTGGAATGGCAACTAGAGATGGATGGAAACTTGCAATTCATCTAGATCTCCTATGCATATTTGGATGGAATTTTTTACTATTTAGATGCACTGCTAGTGGGCCTGTGCAATGAGAATGTGGAATTCGTGAGCTCGCTCCATTTTAGGTGTCATCTTTGCCAAGAACGAACCCATTATAAAAAAAGCGAAAAGTGGACAACCTTGCGATGATGAGATAAGTTAAGCTGTGAAGTTTAGCATCCACCAGTTTCACGTTGCCAATGAGTGTAAGAAGTTCTTCGTTCCACTGGGTCAAGTGCAGCATGTTGGTAGTATTATAAAGCCTTCCCAAAGGTTAATTTGGGTGAGGTTACTGCTATACTCCATGCAAAATTGGACTTGTGCTAAAGTTATCAAGGCGTAAAGTATCGCTTCACTATATTTAGGATGCTCAGTTTTTTTGCCACGATTTGTGCTCTGTGCTCAATATTGGCACCGAAGTTGACACTGGATATCATCTCCATATAGTCTCACAACATTTACTATAATAATAAAGAAATCGCAGTAAGGAACCTTAGACTTGGCACGACTTTGTCTAGATTTCATTACTTTTTATTAGAGATAAATAAGCAGCTCTATCGAGACTTTGGCTAGTTTTTTACAGAATGTTTTTGGTGGGATCTATTCTTTCTACAATGGCCTCTCAGAAGGAATGAACTTCATCTCCACTGGTTTTTGCAGTGGGCAAGAATTTATTTGAAACAGTACTGTCATCGGCCTGTCCAACAATACCAGGCTTAAGTGGGTCAGAAATGCAGAAGAATAAGAGTTGCAGGGAAGAAAAATCCTGTTGAACTCCGGAATTAATAGCGATATTTGCCAGGCCGGTTGGTCTAGTGGTTAGTGACCCTGACTGCTATGCCGGGGGTCGTGGGTTCGATTCCCACCCAGGACAAATGTTTGTGTGATGAGCACGATCATTTCTTCTGTGTCTGGGTGTAATTTATCTATAATATTTAAGTATTTAGAAATATACATATAAGTATGTTTATCAGTTGTCTAGTACCCATAACACAAGCTCTGCTTAGCTTGGGACTAGATGGCGTTGTGTGATAGTTGTGGAATATTATTATTATTATTATAAGCTCAGAGGATCAGCCATCAACGACTACTCTGATTAATCGTTCAATGAGAAAGTCTGATATCCAGCTACAAAAGTCGATTGGGATGCCAAAAGCTGGAAGCTTGCTGAGTAAACTTGCGTCTCGAGACCCTGACAAAAGCTTTCGAGATATAACCTGTAATTAACCTACATGTGTATCCGAACATGTTATCCCGTTCACAAAGACAAAATTAATAAATAACTTACATCCAATTTTATTTTTTTGTTCCTTATCAGAATTCACAAGTTAAAACTTATTCCCGAAAATCCCGGTTCTCTTTCCGTTGTCCCGGGTCTTTCCAGTTGCTGTAATAACCGGGAAATCCCGCCATTTTCGGGACAGGGTATTCCCGGTTTGATACCCTAGTGCGTACATTAGGTTACATTATATTATGTATATTACTTTTACAGTAAATTTAAAAAAAAAAGTTTCTAATCTACAAGGATGTGTCCTTATATTACAGAGGTTGCTTTTTGGAATTAGATGGTGCTATAACTACCATATTTTCTTAATCGAATTAGTCAAAAAAAAAAACAAAATTCAAAGGTCTTAACGACAAAAAGGTGCCAAAACAACCTGTTCGATTTGGTCTTTCACTCTGCGTTTACGGTATTTAGTGTTTGTTTGTCTACTCGAAGCCATTAACACGTTTAAAACCAATATTAACACAAGCTCCTCCTCTCCACAAGCTTGCGGAGGCTTCGCACATGAGTAGTGACCGAGAGCTATGGAGCAGACAATTATTAAAAAAACGATGATGTAGGTCACTGCATCGTATAAGCTCTAAAACACATGATACAGAAACACACAGACTCGAAACAACTATACAAATATAATTTCCCTATGGGAATCAAACCCGTGACAGCGATAGTGCACCAGTCAATGGCCCAGACTCTGCGCCAAAGTGCCGTGAGAATTCCGCGCTGGCGCCGCAACGTGCACCACATCGATGGGGGGTTCGAATTAGAGGTTTTGTGACGGTGTGCCATCTCTAAGACGGTTATCTGGCCGAGGCTGTGCGCCGGCGCAGGTTGCTCAGTACGCTACCAAAGGTGCGCGATAGAGGCCGTCGCTGTTTTTTTACCGCTCCACATCTTCGTGAAAAACGAAACAGTAAGTTTGTTTTTCTATGTTATATAACAAAAAAGTTCTCGCTATTTTTACGTCAAAATTTTATAGTGTTTCGTGAGCTGTGTTATTTAAACTTAATTTTGTTATATATATTTTACATCTAGGTCATTGTTGTGATACTTAATTGATCGCCGCGTAAACAATAACAGGTAATCATGAATTCAATCATCAATGACATTGAGTTTATTTAGTCGTGATTTTTCTTCTTATAGTGGCGACTTGCAGATTCTGCCTGCCCTAATGGGAAATTTAAATGTATTTATTTATTACTGCGTTTTTTTAATGATATTTCTACGTGCTACACCTATTTAATAGAGCTAAACAGTGACTCAATCTAAGAAGTTTACTTTGTTTTGTAAACAAACACTTAAAACGGGGTATTTACCTATTTTTGTTTCCGTTTCCACCCTGTATTATTAACTAGCATCACGCCATATGATATAGTGTATATCACTCAAGACTAATGTAGCTTTCAACTAGTTTTTTTTTTTTTTTTTTGCGTGCTAAAATCATCAAATGAGTCCTCCCACCCCGGGCAGGGCGGGAGGGACTGTCAGACTTGTACTGACTAAAATCCACGATGTCCTTCAATAGCCCGTTATGTCCCGGGGTCACGGTAATGAGATAAGTCCCGCGACCAGCTTTCAACTAGTGAAAGAATTTTTCAAAAATGGTACCTACAAGCGGTTCTAAAGATCGCTTCTTACAAACTTATAAACTTTTACCTCTGTATAATAATAATATTATGTTTGCTAGGGGCTGGATTATGTGCAACTTAAACTTAAACAACAACAGTAGTTATGCAATATAAATGCCTGAAATATCCAAAAAAAGTCGCTCAGTTGTTTTTTTGTGTCCTACAATAATTCGGAACGTTGTAATTTCTAATCGGAGTAGGTAGGTACTGAAACTGAAGCTTTTGTTGTATGTATGTACACGTGGTTGGAAAAAAACAGTTTTTTTTCAAATTTTATAAAACAAACTGTTCAAATTGTTTTAAACAAGTGGTTTTTTTTTTTATTTCTGGCATTATTTCAAATTAATTTCAAGTTATGTTTCATTTCGAGACTATTTTTTTTTTCAAATTCATCGTTTGGAATGAAATATTTACAAAAACGATCAATAGAAAAAACAGGTATTTTTTTTCTAATATTTTTGTGTTGTGTGTAATGTTATTTCATTACAATGCCTATAAAAGTTCAAAAATATGAGATAGCAATTTAATGACATAATACTCAAATGGTTTTATGTCAAACTATTTAGACTGCTGAATATTATTTTATTTTCATTTTATATCCATTTATAGCTTGCAAGCAAATATTTGCATTTTCTTAGTTACAACTAGCTTTTGCCCGCGGCTTCGCTTGCGTTATTTTAGAATTTGAGAAACATTCGGTCAGTGCAAGTGGTGCCATCTGGAATTAAGTTACTGTTGTTTTTCTCGACAAAAGCTCTCTTCTGTGTTTCGGGATTAAATATACCCCGGTGCATCCACACCGCCGGTAACATTTGTAGCTCAATGTTTCCATATGTTGCTCGGTAACATCCGCCAACAAAATGTTACTAAGTGTTGACGTGTTACTGTAAGTCGAGTAACGTTGCTCAACATTCGGTAACATCCGCCAACAAAATGTTATTTAATGTTACTAAGTGTTGACGTGTTACTGTAAGTCGAGTAACGTTGCTCAACATTCGGTAACAATGTTACCCCCATTATCTAACAATGTTGCCTATTGTCGAGCAACGTTACTCGACATACAGTAACGGTGCATCCACACCGCCGGTAACATTTGTGGAGCAACAAAAGTCAACACGGTAACATTCGGCAACATTCGGTAACTTTTGTGGCTCCTTGTTACTATTTGTTGATTGTTACTTACCCGTGCATCCACACCGCCAGTAACATCCGACAACAAAAAGTTACTAAGTGTTGCCGTGTTACTGTAAGTCGAGTAACGTTGCTCGACATTCGGCAACATTGTAAGATAATGGGGGTAACATTGTTACCGAATGTTTAGCAACGTTACTCGACTTACAGTAACACGTCAACACTTAGTAACATTAAATAACATTTTGTTGGGTGATGTTGCCGAGTAACATTTGGAAACGTTGAGCTACAAATGTTACCGGCGGCGTGGATGCACCGTAACACGGCAACATTTGTTGTTGGATGTTACTGCGGTGTGGATGAGTAACAATCAACAAATAGTAACAAGGAGCCACAAAAGTTACCGAATGTTGCCGAATGTTACCGTGTTGCCTTTTGTTGCTCCACAAATGTTACCGGCGGTGTGGATGCACCGTAAGTCCGTGTCTGTCGCAAGAAGATCTCCGGCCACCGTAGGCGCGGGCATGCAGGCGGCGAGTAAAGGGCAACTCGCAGCCCGACCATGGACCATGCCTGGGTCGACGGCGCGTTGTGTTCCACGCGCGCCTCAAGACCGTCAGCATAATGACGGGGCCCCCTCTCTAGAGGGCCAAAGCCTGCCGGGGTCGCGGGACTTATTCCATTACCGTGACCCTGGAATATAAAGAGCTAATGAAGGACGTGGATTTTAGTCAGTAAAATTTGATATACATTTTTCAGTAGTTTATATGAATTAACTCAAAACAAAAAAAAAATGAAATAAAAAAAGTTGATTTGGCATCAGAATCGATCACTTATCTCGAAAAAATACAAAAAGAAAAAAAAAATCAAATATGCAACCATAACCTGCATGAATGATCGAAGTCTGCATGGCTAGTTTTTCAATTACGAGTGCAAAAATGCCTTCAGATATAATCAGTCTCTAATTCTATTAATACTGTAGATAAACATATTAAACATAATGGGCCTTACTTATAAAAACTTGTGTTGCTTAGCTACCGATTAAATATCACCTGTCCTTGTCATTTCTATTTCAATGAATAGAGATGGCAAGTGACTTAAGAGCTATTTAAGATAAGTAACGTCTAATCAATGTTTATAAGTAAGGGGGCCTACTTTTAAGTTAACGTTAACGTTTTAAGTTGTATTTAAAACAGTATTAGTGTGACACATGTACTTACTCGTATGTTTAAAAACAAACATTTATTATTGTAACAACCAGAAACACAGCATTTTTCTCCTTAAAACCCCCCAATGACCTATACGAACAAATCAGTCTCAAGGAAATCGCAAAAGGCATTCGGCCTTAAATCTTAGTTTTTATTTAATTTAATACTGCTAACTATATAACAATCTATTGAAATTACCATAGAAAACTTGCTGACATTATTAGCAGAAGGTTACCTACATGTGCAATTACTTATTAGAACTTGTCTTAATTTAAAACATAATTCAGATTGGAATTTAACTGGTGATAGATATACGAGTATGAAAGAGCTACGAAAAATTACTCACGAATAAACATTGGTAAAAACAATATTTTTATTAAAATTAAAATGAAGAATCATGTTCATATACCATGAAGGAGTATTGAATTTTCGTAAATATGATTTTCTGTTCTATTGATTGAGTAATAATATGAAATTAATCTGTAAATAAACTGTGTGAACTGTAGAAAAATTTTGAAATAGACACGACCCTAGGACATGTCTGTCACAACAATGTTTAAAACAAATCAAAATTTTGGTTCAGTCGATCTTGAAAATACATTGCAACAATTGATTCATTTTCATACTTACACAGTAACTAGCAAGGTAAACAAAAAACTGTTTTGTCAGCGTGAAACTGTGATAATGTTGCCATACCATCGAATTTTCTACTGCAAATAACAACAAGATGTGAACGAACGTATTAGAAACTAAACGCAAGGTTAACTTTAGGGTTCCGTAGCCAAATGGCAAAAACGGAACACTTATAGATTCGTCATGTCTGTCTGTCTGTCTGTCCGTCCGTATGTCACAGCCACTTTTTTTGGAAAGTATAAGAGCTGTCCTGTTGAAACTTGGTAAGTAGATGTATTATGTGAACTGCATTAGGATTTTAACACAAAAATGTAAAAAAAACTGGGGTTCCCCATACTTAGAATTGAAACTCAAAACAAATTTTTCACCAAACCCTTACGTGTGAGGTATCTATGGATAGGTCTTTAAAAATGATATTGAGGTTACTTATATAATTTTTTTCTAAACTGAACAGTTTACGCTAGAGACACTTCCAAAGTGGTAAAATGTTTATCCCCCTCCCCTGTAACTTCCAAAATAAGAGAATGATAAATCTAAAAAAAATACATATAAAACTAGCTGACCCCGGCGAACTTTGTTCTGCCTTAGAGGCAATAATGAGCAGATTTTAGATTTTTTATTAGAATATCAAATATAATTTTAAAAAGATCAAAAATCAATTATTCTTTATTAGCCATGTATGTTGATGCATGGGTTGCACTGTTCAGTAAAGCACATTCTGATGACGAAATTTTGTGTTTTATTATCACGCGCAAGAACAAATAACGTGTATAAGCGACCCCTGAACACAAACTGACCATGTGAAAAACCTGGATTTTCACAAACTTTCAAGCATTGGCCTTGTGATTTCGTAATGGTCATGGCGAATGCAAGACGGATCGGAAATTGGGGTCGTTTAAACTCAAACAGCATATCGTTTGGGATCCTCGGAATTAGAACTTCCTCACCTTCGAATTTTCCTTTGAGTATCGTCGCGTAAATCACATTGTTCATCAATTTACTTACCACCAAAAGCGTTCTGTTGCACAGCTTTGGTTGGTTTATGTTTCAAAGCAAGATTACTACGAATCCAACCTTTGTTCGTAAATTGTGCGGTGGTAAGCCAGGCATATCCAAGGGGTTTTAATTCAATTGGTAAGTTGGTGGCTAAACGCAACTGACATTTTTTTTAGCGTGGTAAAATCATCATGTGAGTCCTCCCACCCAGGGCAGAGCAGGAGGGACTGTCAGACTCATACTGATTAAAATCCACGGTGTCATTCAATAGCCCTTTAGGTTCCGGGGTCACGGTAAATCGTAAGTCCCGCGACCCCGGCAGGCTTTGGCCCTCTAAAGGGGGACCCCGTCATAATGCTGACACTCTTTGAGGCGCGCGTGGAACACAACGCGCCGCGCGTCGATCCGGGCATGGTCCATGGTCGGACAGCGAGTCATCCATTACTCGCCGCTCGCATGGCCCGAGCCTACAGTGGCTGGAGATCGTCTGGCAACGTCCGTCACCGTAGGCGTCTACCACTGCGGCTGGGGTGGAGGGAGGACGCTGTCCTCTCCCTCACGCGGCGCGCCTCCTCCTTTCATAGCATGACTGCTTCGCAGAAGGAGGCGACCGCTTCCCATTCCGTCTCGCCCCGCAGCATGGCCTCGACCAGTGCCGGGCGCGAGAGGTCTCCGCCTATCGCCTCCGTGAGGACACGGCGGTACTCTGCCCAAGCGGGGCAGTCCTGCACCGTATGCTCCACCGTGTCCTCCGGGCGATCCTCGCAGTGGTGACACCCAGGCGTTTTTTCGACGTATGGTTGTATTGAATTTATCCAGTCCTAGTAATTTTTTTGGGTATACAGTATTTACCGAAATACTTTTTTAGCATTGAAGCCCGGTGGCCGCCGGGCGGCATGAACATTATTCTTCATGTTTTCCTAATACTTTTTGTTGAGATCCCTTATTCAATTTCGGCACCAATACCTTCTTCGTGATCATATTACTATGTTTTATGTCACGTCTCACGGAAACAGGATAAAAATTTGATCGTCTTGGTGGCGGCATGGCATTGATAAATATGATAATATCGGCACAATAAGTTTAGAAACTCAATACAAACTCACATCAACCGGTCAATTGATGTTTTGATTGATATATTTTTCGTTTTGCTGTCATTCCATGTCAATTGCGTTTTATTATATCACGTTTTATGTCACGTCCCACGGAAACGGGATAAAAAAAACAAAATAAAAAAAAGGTAAAAAGTATCATATATATGTTTCTCCTGGTTCTAAGCTACCTCCCCACCAATTTTCAACCAAATCGGTTCAGCCGTTCTTGAGTTATAAATAGTGTAACTAACACGACTTTCTTTTATATAAGTAATATAGATATGATACACATTATGCAAACTTCCAGCGAAAATTGGTTTGGACGAGATCAAGTCATTAGTTTTTTTTTATACGTAAACAAATCAATCAATCGTAAACCGCAATTTACCTTTTAAAGTTACAACCAACTACAAGAACTTTTATATTATGTTACTTGCTGCTACGGAACCCTTTATCGTCGAGTCCGACTCGCACTTGGCCGGGTTTTTTGACATAATACCATCGAGTTTTATGATAGTAACTATCAATAATATATGTTGAGTTTAATAGTAACTATCAATTAAGTATAGACGGAATGAATGCCTATTTTTAACTTACGAAAAAAATAAGGAAGTTCTTAAATCTTCGCATACTTCTTTTTTATGTAAGACTTTAGTACGTCTACGTCATTAAAACTTTTTTGAATGGGGAACTCTCAAAGTTATTCCATTAATAAAAAGGGTAGAATTTTAATAATTATTTTTTTTAAATAAAGGGTTAGTCCAAAATATCGCAACAGGGTTTTTTTTTTTCAAGAAAACCAAACTCCCTAGCTAGGTTTCCGTTTGTTTGTTTTATAAAATTGAAAAAATACTGTTTTATTTCCAACCCTGGATATCAGCATTTTATTGTACTTATTCCAATCAGTTCAGTGAAAAAAAACATTTCTTAATTTACTAATTTTTTCTTTAATACCTAACAATTTTGGCCCCTAGGGATTTCTTCTGTATCGTGGTTGCGTTTAAACAAACACCAAAACGGCCCTCTAAACAGTGGAGCCCCGTCATTATGATGACGCTCTTTGAGGCGCGCGTGGAACACTACACGCCGTCGACCCGGGCATGGTCCATGGTCGGAAAGCGAGTCGCCCATTACTAGCCGCCCGCATGCCCGCGCCTAAATAAAAACTAAATATCCTTATAGTAACAAAATTCATAACTTTATCGATTTTACATAATTTATTAAACTAAAAAATTAATATACATACATATTATTTAACTATGTATCATTCCTACGTCCGTGACCCACGGGTTTCGTGCTTAGTGATTAGACCCACAGGCCTCCTCACGATGAGGATGCGAATCTACGTCATTCGGCTTACACGAATGGAATTTATAGATCTAGGACATGCTGGTTTCCTCACGATGATTTCTGTACCTCTTTGTGAGCACTTTGTGAGGGATGGTGATGAAATAAATAACATTGTTTTTAATTAGGTAGACAGCTTTACTACCGTACTACACTATTAGTGAACGTTTTTCTAGAATTATTTCAGGTGGACCGGTTGTCATACATTGTATTTAATTAGGAAGACACTGGTTGTCTTCAATTAGGTAGACTGTGTCTGCACGCAGTCTACTAATTGAAAACAATGTAAGACACATTGTTTCATAATTCTGTTTAATAACATAATTATTGATTCATAATTCTGTTCCGAATTGCTACACAGAAAATGTAATAGCCCAGCTAATCGCACCTTAATTTAAATACTTAATTATGAGACTCTGAGCTGTTTTAGGTCATTTGATAAATAAATATTTATCTACACTATCAGTTACAATTCAGAAAAGATATTATTTTTAATAACTCTGGAATTCAGTGTGACTAAACAAAATGTTACAGTTTACCAGTTAAACTCGACTTGTTTTGTTGTTTTATTACACTTTTTGCAACCGTTTTTATGCATATAATAATTTTATTATACATATGCAAATAAACACACTTTTCCATCAAACTTTCGCTGCGCTTCTGCCCAACTAGGTAGTTACAATTAGTATAGTAGACTCAGTATTGCATTTAGCATACAAATCTTATTTTGTTTAGTAACGGCACAGCCTACACCGCGTAGTACGCAGCCGGTCACGGTCGAATTGAACGCCATGTAGGTACCTCCATAAATAAAGTACCTCTAGATGATAAAAATGTTATTGATCGTCAAAATTTCTGAAAGAAACTTACGTAATTATTACCTTACCAAATAGATTATAAAAGAATAGGTAGATTAAAATATCGATGGACGGCTTAAATGTGAAGAATGATTGTGGCTTGAAAGGAGGTCGCTGAGATGACGAGGCTTATATAAACTCTTTGAGAAAAGAACTGCAGCGATTATGATAATATGTATAATGATAAATGAGGGCATGATAGTGATAATGATGATTTTTTTATTCTTTACTAGATTTTTGCTATCATAAGAACGTTATTATTGCTTTCTTCTGGAACCATATTCTTTGTCGAGTGTTTATAAGCAAACGTAGGTTACCTTATAAAGATTGTTAGATTCCATCAATTCATGTATTATGCAAAATTTCAGGATGATCGGTTCAGCTCAGCAGTTTAGGCTTGAAAGGATCATGAACATACTTACTTTCCATTTTTAATATTACATAATAAAACATGTTATACAATAGGCTATTTGACAGTATCAATAAATTACAAATCTAATAAGTCCGTTATTTATAGTTTTGAAAAATAACGGACACATATTTTTTCTTATGTAAAATCAATGAATATTTACCAAGATATAACACATCAAGACTCGAGAGTGGGGGCTCGTGACGTCAGAATTCAGTAAAAAATGTACTAAATTGTGACGTATTTGCAATTTTGAAAGCATCATATCTCCGTCAATTTTGGTTTGCGTAAAAAAAGAAAAAATACGGGTCAAATATTATTTGATAATCTAACTGACGGATTAATTAGATTTTTTTTGTCAAATAGCCTGTAACACTTTAGCAAATAACATGACGGTTTCCGCACGATGTTTTTCCTTCTATAATTATTGTCGTAGATAATCTTAGAAAAATACATAATATATATTATAGGTTTGACTTGTCCGAGTTTAATCTTACAACTAATGCATGAGAGGCAAGGTGTGACCTATGAGCCATCACGATATTCAAATAAATATTTGTATATTTGTATTTAAGCCTGTCAAAAAAATTGTCTAGAACAATAGGAATTCATATCATTTTGTTTTTGTAAATGTAGGTATCAACAAACTCTAAATAAAATAGGCACTAGAGTAATGAATATATTTTTCGAACAGGAAGCACTGTATGAAATGTTGGTGTGAACAAGTATGTTAAACAGGCTTAGAACCCAGCAAACGACTACAAAAAAGTTAGGTTTTAGAAATAGTTCTCGACGCCATCCACCGCCGAATTCGAGCTAAGCCCCACCCATCGAAAAACGCATACGCTTCAACCTAGGCCCTTAATAAAATCAATGAAAATCTTTTTTTTCATAGATATCTTGGAATTTGCAAAGTAATGTAAAATTAAGACCCTATTTGTAGGTACTGCATATAATGATAGACGTTCCAAACGACCTGTTTCCTTGTTTATACGTTTTTAACTATAATTTATGATCTTATTATCCACTTTTATCAGCAATTAGGTGAGACGGCCTTTTTTAATTGCTCTTTTATAATCAACATCTTGGTTTTCCCGATAATCCAGATAGATAGTTTTTTTTTTTTCTTTTATCGGTGTAAAGTTATTAAAGAGTCCTCCCTCCCTGGGCAGAACGGGATGAGACTGTCAGACTCGTACTGACTAAAATCCACGGTATTCTTTGTTTCATTGTTTGTTATGTACTGAATAGGCTCCGAAACTACTGGAACGAGTTCAAAAAATCTCTCACCAGTTGAAAGCTGCTTTGGTGAGTGACATAGGCAATAAGGAGGAGGGGGGGCGAGGCCGCTGGCAAAAGCTAGTTTTTTATAAAATTAAAAAATAATAATATTTCTAATTCTATGGTTACATTGGCGGTCTTATATAGCTAACAGCGATATCTTCCTGACAACCTTTTTTTATCTTTTTTGAATGTTTTTTAACGTTAAAAAATTTGCCCACACAATATCTTTTACAATTTCGTAAAAGCTTTGAGGCGTCGCCGTCGTCTGGGTAGGGCCTTCTACACTGATGACTGCGGCTTCAAACCACAGCTTTGGTCAGGTTTTGATTTTTGTTTTGTTGGTTGTTTTTTCACGTTTTCCTCAACATTTATTTAATCTTTCGCACCCAATTAAAAGTCGCTTGACTAACTGGTTAATTATTATTATATCAGCTCACACAGTCCACGTCTTTGCTCGTAGATTAATAGGTAAACTTCTTCAAAAACTTTTACTTTAGGTACTTGACACAAGGATTTTCTACTTGTATCTTAGGTGCGGTTACAGATCCAAACAGCCGAACTCCTAGCACAAATATATTTTGCTTCGTGCGGGAATCGAACCTATTGATACTTAGCGCAATAGCCAAGGCCACTGCGCCAACCGCACAGCCCCAGGGTATATGTAGATATAGTGGCAAACGACAACTGAAATAGTTCTACCTTTAATAGGTTTTAAACTTTATGCCCCAGGTCTTATAGTTGTTGATCATATTTTTCGTTTCAACCATAGACAAATAAATTTCAACTAAGAACAGGATACACTTGGCGCCATATTATTGCTGTAAAAATAACAATACCTAAGCATTATTAAAGTAAATAAGATAGTACGAAGAGAGCGATTCTAAACATTGAAAAAAAATAATTTGCACACCTTTTTGTCCAACTATTATGTCGTCACAGTATGGCCACAGAATAAGTATGGCGTTAATTTAAGTACCTATTCTTAATTTGAAACGCATAGTACTTAAATGCTTTTTTGACTCTTGGCAATGCGAATCATCTTGATTAGAATATGTTGCTTTTAAAGCGTTGCGAAACCTAAATACCTATAGCGATTGCGAACTCTATGTACTAGTATTTAAGAAAATGTATCATTGTAACATTTTTCTTTCTTGACTTATATGTAGGGTTGTAAATGTCCGTTTTCCCGCCGGCCGTTTTTTGCCGGATTCGCAGTCTTGTATGGTTTTTAATGAAATGTATGCACATGCAACGGGTACCGGTGTGGTGAAAACAACGGACGTGTACAAGTGGCCTAAAGTTTTAGGTTCTAACTTATCATACGAAAATCATCATCATCTAACCCAATCTACTCAAGGTCGTTATCCTCTGTTTACACACTTTCTTTCGAAAATACCTATGTTTTGCGAACCAAATAGTTATAATTTCGCGAATATTTTTGGCTCGTGACTACATTTTTAGTCAAAAAAGACGATTAGGCATCATTAAAGGTTCATAAAAACTTTATTTTTTGTATTGTTTTTACACTGATTAGGTACTTTTTTTTTTTTTTTTTAGGGTGGCAAAATCATCAAATGAGTCCTCCCGCCCTGGGTGGGGCGGGAGGGACTGTCAGACTCTTACTGACTAAAATCCACCCGTGTTCCGTCGGATGCCCTTTACGTTCCGGGGCCACGGTATCCTGGATTAAGAAAAATCCGCGACCCCGGCAGGCATTTGGCCCCATAAGGGGCCCCGTCGGTGACGCGTGAAACACGACGCGTCACCGACCCGGGCTTGGTCCTTGGTCGGACGGCGAGCATACCCATTACTCACCGTCCGCAAGCCCACTCCGCCGCTGTGCCCTCTGCTGTTCAGAGGGACACGCGTTGGAGCGTCCACCCGACAGGCTATTTGCATACGGGCAAAGAAACCCCTTAGGCACACAGTGCCTAAGGAGAGTTTTTGCCCGCATCCCAGGGTGCACCGGCCCGAAAAACTGGTCTTCCCCCTGGACGTATCCGAGAGGGAACTCCAGTCCACGGGCGCACGTGGAGGTTTCCTGTCTTAGCACCCCACTGATTAGGTACTGTGAGATTTCTATCCGATATGTGTGATTCTATTTTTAAAGTGTTTGTGTAGAAAACCCTCTCATGTCCTCTTTCGATGTTGTGGTGGAATTATTCTGTATTCAAAGTCTGACGGTTGATTCCATTCTTTCATTCTTTTCATATGTTTTCTTTCAAGTGTTATTTCACAGTTTAACAAGTGACAAATGACTGCACTGATTATACGTAGATGGTAATATTTATTTACTTAACCACGTTAAGTAAGGTTTATTTTGCAAATTAACATTAGTATGTACTAAAAATCAAATAAAAGTTAAATTGTTCAAAAATTGAATGAATGATTTTCAAAAATGTATGTCACTAAGGTTACTTGTAATTCGAAGTATATCCGGCAGTATCTATATCTATTGGCTGCAATTCATTAAAAGATAATATTGTAGCTGGCACTTCAAATAAGCTATGGATATATTGACGCTAAATGTTAATTAGGTTTCATCATTTAAATGTTACATAAAATTCTGTTTGTCAGGTTATTCAGGTTTTTGTTTTTTTTTTTTTGTAAATAAAAAATGAATAACTGTGCTGCGGGAAAACTGCACGTCTTTAAAAAGCGTTGTATTAGTTGAGCATTTATCAATATGTGTACGATTCGCAACGAGTCAACAAGTATTTACCTGCAATCTGAGAAAAAGGGTAAGATTTCAAACCGACTTATTTTTAGAACTCCTCCAGTATTAAGGATATGGATATTTATTCGGCGAATGTTTTTTTTTATTTTATTTATTTATTATAACCGATTATATAAAGGCCAGTTATTTGATCAGTAGTTAAACTATTGTTAAAAACCTAAACATATTTTTAAAGATCGTTTACTTGGTTAAAAAAAAATTGTTTAATTACAAATCAAACAACGGGCTCTTGGGAAACATTACTTGTTGTGAAAATTACAACTTTTTAATGCCTTTTTAGAAGTCGTTTGATATTATTCTTGAAAGGTTTTTTTTTATGTTTTCCTTATAAGTTTGATAGCAGATTTTATATTTTTATCAGTTTAGTCATATAATTTGACTAAAGTTACAATAAATTCATTAAAAACAAATTAAATTAACGGTCTATAAATACCATAAATGTACTTACTCTGAACTCCTACAACAACAATGAAAAACAAATATAAATATTGACATCGCGCGGTAAAGCTAAGCTTCATTCAACTTAAAAATTAAAATTACTAAACAGCAAATTATCATTCACTTGACCTAATTAAAAAGGTATAGTAGTTCCCAAACAGTAATACAAATAATAAACCGCACATATTTAACTTACGTTTATACATAATAATAATTAGTGTCTTTTTTTTTTGTTTTGTAAGAAATATTTAAAAATATATTAGCGACTTAAAAAATGCATTGTATTCTTCTCAAGTTGGTAACTTTGTTTTATTACAAGCTTTGTATTTTTATAGACTCTTGTCAACGACATCCGAAATAAAGTTAAGAATACTTACTTAAAAGGATATTATTTAGGAAAGAAAACAAAACCGTTATTCGCTTCTCAACCTAATGAAATAAAAATAAAGTCATTGAGTATCGGAAGACAGAAAAGTTATTTTTCATTTTTGTGCTGTTTTAGACGTCAGTAAGTATAATTTTTCAAAACCGGCCAAGGGCGAGTTGGACTCGCCCATGAAGGGTTCCGTAGTAGCAAGCATAGATTAAGGATATAATAATATTGAGATGAGTAAGTAATATACACAAACAATAAAAATAACTTTGTTTTTCATAGTGTTTGTATGAATGGAAAGTTATATTTGCGGTTTTGAAAATGTACTATATCTCAAAAACTGCTAACTGTGTCTCATCCAAACCAATTTTCGTTGGAAGTTTTTGTTGAGGTCTACATTACATATTTTTTTAAATTTTATCATTCTCGTATTTTAGAAGTTACAGGGGGGGGGGGTGACACACATTTTACCACTTTGGAAGTGTCTCTCGTACAAACTGTTCAGTTTAGAAAAAAATGATGTTAGTAACCTCAATATCATTTTTAAAGACCTATTCATAACCATTACCGTGACCCCGGAACATAAAGGGCTATTGAAGGACACCGTGGATTTTAGTTAGTACAAGTCTGACAGTCCCTCCCGCCCTGCCCGGGGTGGGAGGACTCATTTGATGATTTTACCACGATAAAAAAAAAAGACCTATTCATAGATACCCCACACGTATGGGTTAGGTGAAAAAAAAAATTGAGTTTCAATTCTAAGTATGTTTTCAAAATTTGTTTTGTTTTTATTTTTGTGTGAAAATCCTAATGCGATTCACATAATACATCTACCTACCAAGTTTTAACAGGATAGCTCTTATACTTTCGACAAAAAGTGGCTGTGACATACGGACGGACAGACAGACATGACGAATCTGTAAGGGGTCCTTTTGCCATTTGGCTACGGAACCCTAATAAAAGATGTTAATCTTCCTTGCTACTGTGACATAGATTTAATACAAAAATGCAGTAATTTGTCATCACAAGGATGACTTGTTGGCCTTCAACTCTGTGCGGACTGCTTATTAAACAAAAATAAAAAAGACGGTTTTTTGTTCTTAATTTTTTACAAGTACGAATACATCGTTTTTCGAAGGATTTTATTCATCACTAGCTGCTGCCCGCGACGTCGTCGTCTGCGTGAATGCGTTAAAGAAATAAAGGTTCATTGCTCGTTCCCCGTAGATAGCGTGATAATATGTAGCCTATATGTTGACCCGACTTCTTAATAATATTTGTGCCAAATTTGAAGTAAATCCATGCAGTACTTTTTGAGTACATACATACAGAATTACAGACAAATAGACAAAAATTCTAAAAACTATATTTTTGGCTTCGGTATCGATTGTAGATCACACCCCAAGTATTCTTAAAAAAAATTCAATGTACAGTTTTGGATTTCCTACCATTTTATTACAAATTTAAGTATAGATTTATTTTTGGCTTCAAATATATATTTGAGACTAGAGATGCCAATGCATTCTTCCAACTTTTACGACAAATTCTTTACAGTCGAAGCAGCACCTACGGTTATGGAATGTCTTGCCCTTGTCAGTAAGGCGTGCTCACACCTTGTTCAAGTTTAAAAATCTGGCAAAAAGCACTACCTCTCACCTTAAACGTGTGGCTGAAAAGCGTCTTTGTTTTGTGTTTATTATTTTTATACATGTCTTGTACATTATTATATTTATTTATTTATAATGTTTGCATATGTATGTGTGTATTTTATGTGCAAATTGAACACCACAGATTACCTACGGTGTTGTTTCTCCCTCTTCAAATCCATCCAAAGGTTGTCTTGAAAAGATCGGTTTCAGCGATAAGACTTCCCATCGTGTCACCCTATTTATAACATATACTTTGTACTTGTAATTTGCAGGGTGTGCGCGTAATAAAGGTGTATTCTATAAAATTAAAGTCGAAGTTTTTTTATTAAATACATTGAAAAAATTAACCACTCAAATTACAAAGGTCGAGGTTAATCAGAACTTGTAGGTAGGTATTAATTATTATTATGAATATAACTTATGAATAGTTTTATAATTTATTATGCTATGCAAAGCTTACATACCAAGTTCAACTAGGTATATCATGATATACAATACCAATTACCTCTCCTGAGTATTAATTATACATTTATAATGTAATTTTTAATTAGATAATGAGATCAGATTTTGAATAAGAGTATTCGAATACACTTATTTATAACTTCTTAGGGTCAGTTGTTTGATAAGTACATAGGTACTTAAACTAAGTAATAGTTAATATTATACTATACATTTATTAACAAAATATGATGATTAAAATTTAAAAGTAATTTAATTGATCGTTTACTTAACCACCAGTGTTGAAAAAAAACAGCTTGTATAAAATTGTTTAAAACAAGTGTTTTCTTTTATGTTCTTTTTAGTTTAAGACACTCTTTTAAATTAATTCGACCTTTAGGTAGGCCGACGTCTAAACTTCTAAATGTGTTATATACTTACGCTTCATTTCAAGAATCTTTTCTGATTCGCGTTAGTAAAAACGATCAATTGAAAAAAAGATCTCATGTTTTTATTTAATTATAAAATGCCAATAGAAGTTCAAAAATATAACGTAGCATTTAGCATTGCACTAGCATGACTGAAATGGTTTTATACATTTATTACTAGCTTCTGCTCGCGACTTCGTACGCGGATCCTGTTGCTTATGCCAGCGACAACGGAGTCGTCAAAATCGAAGAGCTGAAACGTCTGATGTCCAATAGAGCCCGGGTAAATAATAAATGGGAGTTCTGGCCAGTAGACTCAGATTTTTAATGATATACCATCGTCATCAAAAATCAGTCCTAAAGTCTTAAGCCTCCTGCAGACACACGCGATTAATCGCGCTGCGACAACGAGCCAAGCTAATTTCCACTCTAAAAATACTGTACGTGTGTCTGCAGGAGGCTTTACCCCCTTCAACGCGTGGAGGTACTCCCAGTTTATGTTATTTTATAATTAATTATACACGGTGAATTTTTTAACTGGGCGTGGATGGCTATTTCCGAAACTATGAGGAATATCAAAAAACGTTGAAAGGAGTCTCGAGGCCGATTTTGACGAAAACTAAAACTGCATCATTGGATTATAGAAAAATTAATAATCCTGGCCAGGAATCGAACCCGCGGATTTTGGAAAAAGAAATCACACCCTGTATTATTACACTATTCGATAGTGTTGCTAATAAGGAGCAAATTCTGGGAAGTAATCATATACGCCGAGCAGTGAGAGACACTGCGGGGAACAGCTAGTAACTTTAACATTTTTCCTAATGCTTATTTAAGCAATTTAACTAAGTTAGCCACTGAAATTGAATAAAAGAAAATCTGTTAATTGATGTACATAAAATTCCGAAAGAACTGAGATAAATTTCACTTGCGCTAGGGCTGGGCCACAGATGACCCTTCTTCTAGAGTGAGGCAAATTTATTGTTTTTATTAATAAATCTTTACAAAATGCAAACTTTTGTCGATATAGACTATTCGAACCATTCGAGAACCTGCCAAGTTTGGCCTTGGCGTTACATTGACGAAGTATTATTTTATCTGTCACTACCTTGAGATTCGACAGTGTGAATTAAACCATAAAGTTTGCACACATATCAAAAAGTTTATGATCACTAGCTGCTGATCTTCTTTTTAACCGACGGAAAAAAAAGGAGGAGGTTCTCAATTCGACATGTATATTTTTTTTTTTTTTTTTTATGTATGGCCACGCATAACTTTTCCCAGCGTGGTCCGATTTCAAAAATTCTTTTTTTTGTTGGAAAGAGTATATCTCAAAGTTGGTCCCATTTTAATTTCAAAACTAAAATCGGCCTCTAAGGGTAGAAAAAAAGGAATTGATTGTCAACTTCCCTACAGAATTTTCAGTTGTGAACCGATTCGTTTGAAATAAAGTTAACATATGTAGTTCTGAGGACATTACTATATAGCAGAGATGTGGAGAAGATAACATGATGGTGTCGCCATCATCAGATCAACTCCAGATCCCTGTTATGTTGTAAAGTCAGTCCCAAGAGTTCCTCAACAGCTAACAGCAGCTATATCGTGTTTGGACTCATTTCACTCAGCTTGATGAGAACTTTAGACCCAGCTGAGGTATCATTGTCATCGAGGGTCTGAGGATGGTGACGGAAAGCAGGGGCAAGAGGTCCTCAACAGTTAACAGCACCTATAACGTGTTTGGGCTCATTTCATTAGTCTTGATGAAAATTTTAGACCTAGCTGGAGTATAATTGTCATCGAGGGTCTGATGATGAGGACAGAAGGCAGTAGCAAGAGATCCTCAACAGTTAACAGCAACTATATCGTATTTGGGCTCATTTCATTCATCATGATAAGAACTTTAAACATAGTTGGGATTTGACAGTCGTTGACAGTCTGAGAGTGGAGTTTTTAGTTGCAAGTTACAGGTCCTCAACAGTTAATACTAATTACTGTGACGGTTACGTTGACAATGACAAAAGGGCAGACGGGTTTTTCCATGTGTTAAACACTCTAATCATGCCTATATAACTAAAAAGCTAAAAATAATAACTTTTTAACAAAAAAATCAAACCGACGAAAGATTGAACTGAAAAGCTAAAAATAAATTTTGAGGCGGCGCCAAAGAAACAATCAACGAAAAGCAACCTAGCTACAATAAAATTATGCTTCGCTTCAAATAATTAATTTAGGTACATGTTTGTATGTTTGTTTGGCGCCGCCTCAAAATTTATTTTTAGCTTTTCAGTTCAATCTTTCGTCGGTTTGATTTTTTTGTTAAAAAGTTATTTAAAACTTGCATGGAAAAACTATTGAACTGTTTTTTGATTTCGATGTTTACGCAAACTTTTTTTGATGTGTGCATGTGAGTTTTTTTTTAAGGAAATTATCTCTAGATCTGCTGAACCTTTTGTGATTTTTTAGCAGTAGAAATCTACATGATTCCTAAAGCCTCCTGCAGACACACGCGATTAATCGCGCGCGGCGACATGTCGCGGTCCATTCGCAGTATTTTTAGAGTGGAAATTAGCTTGGCTCGTTGTCGCAGCGCGATTAATCGCGTCTGTCTGCAGGAGGTTTAAGTGAAATATGCTATGCATTTTTAAACACGCGTGAATCAAGGCTGTAAATTACATTTATTTGTATCATGCATTAAATGCAAGCAAAGTAAGCTCCTTCGTACTCAAGGCGACGCAAGTCTCCGATAACTTACGACTTTGGATTGCAATATACCTAAATCCATAGAGGTTCGTACACAGGCACGCGTCAATGGATACCAAAGTCGTAAGGTACCTATCGGAGACTTGCGTCGCTTTTTGTACGAAGGTGCTAACTGCGCGGGCGGGCGTAGGAACGCGGTGGATCGGGGCCAAAACACACGCGCACCAAGTAACGGACAAGAGCTAGTAGAACACTATAATTATTATTATTCCGTATAAAGCTCGGTGACCTGCATTAGTTGACCCACTTTAAAATTATTCTGCCGTATAAAAAAAAAATTAACATAAATTTATTTGAGTATATGTATACATTTGGTAACTAAAGCTAGTTTAAAAATAAATAAAACTATATATTTACAACTAAACTCAAACTAAAATAATATACTAAATTTTTAAAAAATACGCTTGTTTCTACAAGCGTGTTTTTGGGTACGAGTACCTAAAGAAAAGCTTTACACTTTTTCCAGAATGGAGGATACCTATGTTTATAAAATGTAGGTACCTATAAAATACTCATACCTGGTGGCCTACCATGAGCTCTTAACGCGATCTAATTTACGCTCAGGGATCGAGATGGCGCTAAACGACTTGTATAGCTGTCTCTTTCCCACAGCCTAAACTCTCTCTCTCTAAGGCCTCTGTTTTATTACATTTAAAAAAATATAGAATAAAGCCAAATACTTTGTTGAAAAAATCTAACTAAGTAGGTAGTCCGTCAGTTTCATTATCAAGAAATATTTTATCTTTTGTAACGTAAAACAAAATTGAAGAAGATAAGACTCTTTAAATAACAAAGTTCAGTTTTTACTTGCTTCTGACGTCACGAGCCCCTACTCTCGAATTTTGATGCGTTATATCTTTGTTAATAGGCGTTGGTATAATGAAAGAAAAAATACGTGCCATTTTTATACAAAACTCTAGCTGGCGGACTAAGTAATTAAATTTGGAATTTATTGATTCTGTCAAATTGCCTAATAGACGTTTGTGCACTAGCAACAACCTTCAAAAAACAACACGTATACCAGGGGTTCCCAAACTGTGTGTCGCGACGCCCTGCAGGTGCGTCGCAGAGGGTACAGAGGAGCGTCGTAAGACGCGAGGGTCGACCATTCTCCGGATTGATATTGCGTGGAACCAAGATTCTATCACCCATATTAATAAACGTAAACTAAAGTTACAACCAGGATAATCTTCAGACTAACCGTACATTTTTAAGGATTAACTTTGGCGTAACTGTATTTCTTGATGTATAAAATGTCCACCAGAAAGAAGAGGATAGTCTCATGGATTTTTTTGCAGCAACAAACCCAGATTCACGTGTTCTGATTTCGTGGAGTTCAGAACCAGGTATTATTGTTTTATTATTCACCTGGTATAAACTAGCTAGGGTGTCGCGAAAAAATTCTAAACCTCTATGTGCGCCGCGAGCTGAAAAAGTTTGGGAACCCCTGGCGTATACACAGAACTTACTAGTAGACCGGTCCATATTACTATTTGAAGTAGGTAGGCATACATACCTACTTTAAATTTATAATGTCGACCGGACGCGCTTAGAAAGTAGTGTCTATTTTCGGCACCATTCCACCACACTTACGTAAGCAACACGGTCAAGATTGTGCTTGTGACTGTACGAACAATCGAAAATGGCTCTATTTTTAGCCAACTTTAAAAAGGTTCTCGATTTGGTTGGTATTTTTTTTATGTACACTGATTACTCCGAGGTTTCTTCCCGTCCGATTTTTGTTCGATGCAGTATGCCTGCACTTTAATTAGTGCCATAAAAAATTCGTTCAGTTTGGTTCAGTTCCTACTTTAATAGGTAGGTATACCTTTGCAGGTATGATTATTTAAATTTAAAATGAAATTTTAATCTTCTAAATTTTGAGTATTTTTATATTCAGCCAAATTTTTCAAAGGTAGTAAAAAGGTCTCTGTTCTTATGAATATTGCGTGGGTATTATAGAATGAAAGTATTATGTTCGACATCTATACATATGAGAACATAATATTATGACACTGATGAATGAATTAAATGAATGTGGTTATTAAGTAACTCAGGTTCAACAATTTCATGCGTAGCTATTGCTAAATTTGACAGCACGGTTAGCGAAGTGGCCGAGCGATTGGCTGCTGCGCTGCGTGTCGCTGGTTCGATTTTCGCACGGAACAAATATTTGTATGATCTACGAGTAGTTGTTTCGGGTCTGGGTGTTTGTGAATGTGAGTTTCTATGTTTGTGAATGCGACCACGCACGATACGGGAGAAATTCCTAGTGTGGAGAAACGTTTAAAAAAATGCTATGCTTAAAGCGACTCTCAAACGGCCACAGTATGTAAATCTTACGAGATTCACTCCGGAAATTCGTAGTATTATTTACAATTCTTCTATTTTTTTTAAATAAAATACACATTCAAACAAAAAGAAGAATTTTCCAAATCGGTCCAGGCGTCTTTGAGAAATAGGAGTCTCAGATTCTATAATAGTATTAAATTGATTTTTTTAACATACTAGTATTTAATTATTTTTTAACTAATAGTTTTCAATGAAAAAAAAAACTTTAAGTTCCTCTAAAATGAGTATCTAAGAGTAAGTATATTGTACCTATCGAAGTTAAACATTTTTTTCTTTTATTTTAAACAAAAAATAACATCCACCTTTTACCTTCAATGACTTTTTTATTATTTAATGTCTTGATAATGTAAAAAATATGTTTATTTCTTTACAAGGATCTTCTTTCACTCAATAATTGGTCCTTTTAATGATTTTTTTTGTCTTTAATGGATAGATCATATATTTGTTTCTTAACAAACTGTTTTTAGTTTCTTTTATTAAATTCAAAATCATTAGTTGAACTCTGAGCCGAAAATACGCCGACAGTGCCCAACGGGGTGGTGTGACGTCACTATAATCAATTTATACAAATATCGATAGTAGGTACGTGTTCCAACTTTGAAATTGTTATTGTAGAAGCCAGTTGACACAGTGCTAAGGAAATTCTTTTTCATCGTGACGTCACAACCGAGGCGAGCAATTGGGGCGAGTTTGTCACGTCTATTTTGTTCGAATTTTATCATTTTCAAATTGGTCATAATTAATTAGGTATTAAAAAACAATTAAGAGTTTTCTCTTCCATAAATGTTCTTATTTGTGGTGGATTTATTAACTAGGTATGTAAAAAAAAAATCTAAATTCAAATACCTAATTCTGGGAAAATTTATAGTTAACTAGCTGTTGCCTGCCAGTGGCTTCGCCCGGCCCGCTATAAGTCGAAAATTATCCCACGATAAAATTGGGATAGAAACGTGTACTTTCATCCAAATCCGTTCAGTAGCTTTTGCGTGAAAGAATATCTAACAAACATCCATCCATGCATCCTCAATAACTTTCGCATTTATAATAGGTATTTATAGTAAGAGTAAAATGGTATGACTTTGAAAGAAGACACCGAAGGATTATAATTATTATTATAATAAAATTACTTAGTGCTTTCTCACTGCCGGCGGCGTCAGATCGCATCGCGTTCAGTCTTTACAGATATCGCATGCGATCAGATCGCCTCGCCAGATCGTATCGCGGCGGACGGCGAGGCTTTTAGCCATTTCCCACGATCGTCTTTAAATTATCACGCTTTCTATGATACGGAGAAAAATCTGTAGTACTAGTAGGTAATAATCTAACTACCCACGGACCTACCTCGGCACGGATTGCTTAACTTTGACCATCCTTAAGGGGCATTCCAGCGAACATGTCACCTCAGGCAAAAAAATAACCATATTAATTTGATATTATACTGTACAGTATAATAAAGCCGATGAACAGGATTTGTCATAAAACAGCAACCGGTTTTAATGTTTTTTAACAAATCTTACTTATATTTTTTTCATATTTTTTCACTGCATTTTTAATTATCTCGCTTTTGTTTCTTTGCTTTTTAATGCATGAATATGAATCCTGCAGAAAGAAAAGAAGAAAGTAAAAAGTTAAGAAATGAGAAATATTTTTTTTTTTTTTTTTTGTTATAATGATGATATTTCAGAAAATTGCCTGTATTTCTCACTTATTTCATTTGATTGTTTTTAACACATTTCGATTAAAATTACGAAATAAATATGCTATGCATATTTATTTCGTAATTTGTAAGTAACGTTTGTAACGTTACTCGCCGCACCCTTCACAAATTGCGGTCCCGCTCTTCACAGATTTAAAATATATTTTTTAGATTCAGATTGTTATAAAATCACAACTGAAGTTCATAAAGGCGTTCTTGAAGCTTTAATACACAAAAATTCTCATTCAAAATGTTTCTAGTTTGTCTTAATTTTAATGGTAAAACCAACTACTCAGATGGCCGGGTGACTTTTCTGTCCCACTCGTCACTTCTGGAAAATGGAAGTTTTTGGCATAGGTACTGTAATTGATGTTATTATTATTATTTTGTAAGTTTTATTTTCTTAAACTATCTGGTTACACATGTTATCATTTTGAATTGGCTCTTTGTGAATAATAAAGAATTTATAACTCCTAAACCAAAAATAAGTCAAAATGTCCCACCCGTCACTTTGGAATGCCCCTTATGTATAACCTAAATATCTCCACTTCCTAAGTAACGATGCTAGCATATGACCTACCCCTATCTCTCCAATCTCCCCCACCGAACATTTATCTATAGTGATAGATAAAGTGTTTTACAAAAAAAAAATTAAACATCTGTTGAACACTTGGCTAAAAAAGATGTAACTGCAAAACGGAATTTGACGTTGATTTAGGAGTCGTTTTGCAGTTAGGTACACTTTTTAGACAAGTGTTCAACAGATATTTAACTTTTAGTAGTAAGACGGAGACAGTTTGGTAGGTCGATGTGCTGGCTTCTGTAGAGAATAGATAATTACCATCTATTCGCTAGGTGCGAAGTACTAGGTGGGGATAGCATAGGTAATCAATTGCAACGCTCATGGTGGCAAAAGGTAGAAATAATGTAGGCTCTGTCGTGGGTCAATGTCGAATCAGTCTGTTATACTATAATTATTATGTATACGTATTTTTTTATAACCTCACAATTCCGCCAACAAAACTGGGTCACAGCAGTTGTTGTGTAAACTGCAAGCGTACTGGTAGAAATAGTCAATTTACGTTTGATCGATTCCCAAGCGCTGTACAAAAATAGTAGCCTAACTATATAGGTACGAGTACCTCATCGTTAATTATAACAGAGCACAGATTAATCTTTACGCGGAATCTAGATGAGGTTATCCTATGCGCGCCAAATGTCAGTGCAATTGCCTTATGTTGATGTTCGTTCTTGATCCCCTCGGTGTCGACCAGTTTCTTAAGCCGTGGTGACACTTACAGTTTCTAGAAATGTACTAGGTATACACTTGAATTTGACTTGAGAATGAATACTTTATTTGATAGAAGTTCTATCTATATAGAACTTCTATCAAATAAAGTATTCCTAAGTTCTAATTGTGCTGTCTAGTGTCTATACACTAGACAGCACAATTAGAACTTAGGTTATGGAATGTACTGACTTGTGACGCGTATTAATAGATATCATGTGGCCTTTTACACGGTATCTAGAGGAGGTTATCTATGTAGCAGAGCTTTCAAACACCTTGGAGACTTAACAAATTATAGATACAAGTTTTAGTAGCACTGCCTGGGCAACATTACAGTAATTTTAGAAGCCACAGAGTTAAGCAATACTATTTTTGCGGCAAACCAATATGCTAGGCGTTCTAAGATCATCAGTCAGTCATTATTATGTGGTTGTATAACGACGCAAATTACCTTTAATCGCTTTAATTTAAGTTTTCTTTCCAAAGGTGTTGAAGCGTGTTTCCGAATGTCGCAAGCTGTTGAAATTCGCTAAAATTGTAAATAATCAGCTAATCCCTACAAATCTACGACTTATGACTGTCTATTCCCATTTGTCACCAATGGGGACAAACGGGAAATAAGTTTCAATTGTACGAACTGGTGACAAACGAGAAAATTACTTCCGTTTGTTACCAGTGAAGCTACTAACAAAAAGTATGCTGGCATGGGTTTGGGGTCAGTTCTCGGTTTTATCTGATACATTTAATAACGAATAGTTAATAAAAATATAGCTTTTTTTACTTGGTACAATCATTCAATGAGTCCTCCCACCCTAGATGGAACGGAAGGGACTCGTACCTACTGACTAAAATCCACGGTGTTCCTTCAATATCCCTGTACGTTCCAGGGTCACGTGTACCTGAACAGCAACAAACAGCTTTTCACTCATGAATTAAAATGCGATTATGACGACAAGAACCGAGTTCTTGCGCACTAAATCGTAAAATAAAAAACAAAAGATTAATGTGCAACAGTCTTACCAACTCAATTTATGCAATACACTAATTAGGTATTGTATACATTTTATTATTATTTAAAATAATGTCTATAAAGCAAACACTTTTATATATAATAATTTACTCAACATATTGTAGATAGAGTATAGTAGGTATGTGCGTAGTATATGTAGGTATAGTTAATAATTATATCGAACAGATTGAACACGGGTTCAAGGTTTAAAGCTAATCTAAAATTAAAATGATGTAAAGGTACCTTGCATCATTTCACAAAAGTTGCCCTTGTTTTTCTGGGCCCTTGTTAATTGGAAAATAATGATTTATACGTATGATTTATTTTTTGCCTACCTATAATTTTAACCTAATAGGTGAATTGAAATTTACGAATAGTTGAAGATTGGTACGCACAATATTGAGTGATTTACCATGTTATTTTAATATCATGGAGTTCTTATAGGTTTTCCTATAATCTAACCCTAAAAACAAAAATCACAGGGCTGTTTTCATAGTAAAAGTTGTTAATAACGATTAAATACTGTCAGCTCATGAAAGGTTGCTTGTATAAGTCTAAGGCTGCTGCTGATCACTAAAATTTGGACAACAGGACAAGACGCGTGAAAACCCCGGATTTTAGAGTCCAGAACCAGGACATGTCAACTGTCACGGCGGAGTGCGGGTGGCGAAGTCGAAGTGTGCACCGTGGCAACTGCATCGGACTACAAATGAAGCCTCCCCCGGACGCTCCCGGGATGCCCTCTAAACTAGGACAAATCTGGGGAAACCCGGACGGATGGCAACCCTGTATAAGTCTAACATAAAGAAACATTTAATAACAGATATTAAAATATCTTTAAGGATTTTATAGGCAATAAAACTTGTATAAAAATATTTTTGATATGATAGATTTTACGCAGAGACATTTCAAAATGAAACAAACAATTTTCTTTGCCAATGTACTGACGAATCAAAAAGTATCCAATAATAGCTGCCCACCTACTTACGCCATCGTTTGTACGAAGACAATAAAAAAAACCAGTTAACAATCTGTTACTTTTCTATTCGTTCTTAATGGAGCCCTCACTGTCACTAGAAGCATGGTCACACAGCGGAACTAATGACACAAAAGAAACGGCACACATTTTTGTCCCATGCACCAATTTAAATAAAGAAACTTTATTTGTCCCATGCACCAATTTAAATAAAGAAACTTTATAGTTCATCATACATTGTTTGCATTTTGCTTTCGTTGAAATGTCATCAGGCGAGCTCTCCAATCCATTACTTGCCGTCCGCAAGCTGAGTAAGCTCAGTGACGGTGAGAAGGCAGTAGCCAGAATTTGCCGTGAATCTGTTCGATGCCCTGGACGTTTTCGGAGGTGGCTGTACCTTGAAATAGAGCATGTTTTTTCCCGCACTTGTTCCGACTACTCCCCGTTCCCCTCACCTACCGATTTGCGTCAAGCGGAAGGAGAGGACGCCCAGTAGCGCCTCTCCAACCACTCCTCATAATTATAGAGATCCTACCGCCGTAATTAGGTATTTGAATTTAGAAAAAATGCTTTTATGTAATTATTAAATCCACCACAAATAAGAAAATTTATGGAAGAGAAAAAATCTTAATTGTTTTTTAATAATAAATTATGACCAATTTAAAAGTGAAAAAATTCGAAGTACTTAAATTGACGTGAACACAAACGCGCCCCAAATGCTCGCCTCGGTTGTGACGTCACGATGAAAAAGTTTCCTCAGCACTGTGTCAACTGGCTTCTACAATAACAATTTCAAAGTTGGAACACCACGGAACAGAAAAACAGTGGAACACGTACTATCGATGTGTAGAAATTGATTATGAGAACCTTCGTTTTTGAAATCGGTTTAAAAGCGTGTCTGTTTTCCTGTGTTTTTCTGTCTTCAATTCGCTTAATTTCTTAAAAAGAGGAAAAAATATTTCATGTATTCATAAACATAATTGTAGATATAATTAATTCATATAAACTTTAATATTATAAAACTTGATTTAAAATACCTAAGCAGGCATTATGAGTCCGTAGGTTTTAAATAACATCAGTTCATAAAACCAACAGTTATATAAGTGTACGTACAGTCAGCATCAAAAATTGCTGACAACATTCAGATTTTCGAAATCGCTGTACACCGTAATAATACATAATAATACGGTGTACAACGATTTTGAAAATCTAAATGTGGTCAGCAACTTTTGATGCTGACTGTACATCTATCTATACACATCATATGACCACGTTTTATTACTGGCCCCAGACGGGGTCGCGGGAATGTCTTATGACGTAACCGTGACCCTGGAACGTAAAGGGCTATTGAAGGAGCACCTTGAATTTTAGTCAGTACGAGTCTGACACAGTCCCCCCCGTCCTCACGGGGTGGGAGGACTCATTTGATGACTTTGCCACGATAAAAAAAAAACTGTCTACTGGTGTAATAGTGTGCATGAAGCACAAGATTAAAGAGTGAACACATTTATCAACGAGAAATCGGCTTTAGACCTTGGCCATTAAGGTCATCAAATAAAAGCAAATAATCCGGTGTCTTCCGATGCAGGCGAGGTGAATGGCAGAGGTCCTTCTGATTTCATCAACAATAACTGTTTTTTGCGACCACTCGCTGATGAAGATAACTAATATTTTTCTTGGCGTACAGTGAAAGTGCATGTCTAGTCAAACTTCAAGTTAGATCGATTATATGATAGGTATAATAGCTGGAGAGCTACGTGCAATTTTAGGAAAATGTTACAGACACACTGCCCTGAATGATCTGGCTTTTTAATTTTTCCACTCTATTTTAAAAGTAAGGGTTTCGAGATACGCATGGCAATTTTTAAGATTAAAAAAAATGCTTCTTTATCATAACTGTCTGGGTTGGTTCGATCCCGTTTCTTCTCAGCCAAGTCTGCATTTCTGTGTTTAGGCATATTTGAAGAAGTATTGGACAAGTTTTCAGCATGCCTGAAAAACCTATCTAAAAGTTGCATTTAGCTCTTGAGCTACAAGACAGAGGTTCTCAGTTCGTGTCGTATGTTTGTTTGTTTGTTTGGGTTTCGTCGCATTATGCCTACTTCGCACTATGACTACTTTCTGAAGCTTTCAAGTAATCGGTAGCACAATGCCAACATTTTGCGATATAGTGCGAAGTAGGCATAACTCGACGAAACCTTTGTATGTAGATACGATACGAACTGAGAACCTCTCAAATATACAAGTCAAACTAAGAACCAGCTTTATTTTGAAGTCGGTTAAAAAAGGAACCGCCTTCTAATTCTAACCAAGTGTTTTTTTTTAGTTTTAACAAACACATTTATTAACATGTTGTTTACAAAAAACCAAAGCTGGTTATGTTATGTAGTCTGGTGGACGTTCATTAATTATTCATTGAGCCGCCATGTTCTGTGACCTCTTGGGTCTAGGATGTGCCAAAACTCAGCGCATAATTATTTTTAAACAGAAATACATACTAGCTCCTTCCTAACTCAGTACGACTCAGCCACTTCCCATGAAAATCTGGTTCATAAATTCAACTAATTTGAGACTCGTTTTATAATCTACTATACAGGGTGTAAGAGACATCGACGCACAAACGGATGCCATGACTCCAGGACATAATTCTGGACCCCCCTCGTGTTGGAATTTTCCGTCGGATTTTTCAAAATTAAAAAAAAAAAATTGGAGTTTTTTTAATAAAAAAGTAATTAATTCACTACTTTCACTAAAAGTAGCAATGTAAATAAAACTAGAAATAGTGTCTTCTTAGATGTTTATAATGAAAGGTCATCGTACACCTAAATACTGTGTCCAGTACCACAGTACCTGCAGTACTTTAAGCGCGGCTCACTATTAAAAAAAAAAACAAATATAAAAAAAATAGGAAAAAAAACCAACGAAAAATTCCAACACCGGGGTCCAGAATCATGTCCTGGACCCATGGTATCCTTATGGTATCCGTTTGTGCGTCGATGTCTTTTACACCCTGTATGTTCCCCGTGGTTTCACACCCGTTGCTCAGCTCCTATTGGTCGTAGCGTTATGTTATATTGCCTATAGCCTTCCTCGATGAATGATCTATCTAACACATAAAAGATTTTTCAATTCGACTCAAAAGTTTCTGAGTTAGTCTTAGTTTTATAATGTTAGTATTGATAACTTCTTATAGTAAAGTAAGGTTATTTGGAGAGGAAGGGAATTTGGTACTAGACTCTTAAAAGTGTTTTAAGATGTTACCTATGCACGCAATATCGCAGAATGATGTGTCACTACTTCTTGTCCACCTTTATGTGTAAGTAACGTATTGAAAGACATTTAAGACTCTATCACCGAATTGCCTGTCTTACCAAATAACCTTACTTCACCATAGATTTCGGCGATTCGTTATAATTAATACCTAATGAATCGCCGAAATATTCTCGTGATTGTGACTGCGCGCATAACTTCTGAGCGACTGCACTAATATACAACATGGATAATCATGTTGTTTTTTGTGTTATTTATTGTCAGGTTTAAGATATTTTTGAAAGAAACCACCGGTAAGTTTTGAAATCCACCGTCACCCGTGTGAAGCCATGGCTTGCCGCTAATGAACAATAATAACCGACTCAACTGTAAGATAATCTTAATCGACGACTATCATGGGAAATTATCGTTTAAAAAACTAGTTAAGAGTCGCAGTAACTAAACTCTCAAGGCAAACAGTTAGTCGCGAACTGTTTGTTAAATGCGTGCAAAGCTTGAAGGCCACACCGTCACTAAAAAAATAGAATTTCATAATTTTGGTTTAGGCGTTTAAAAATTAATGTAACCAGTTGGGCCATGTGGAATATTTTTATTGAGTAATCTTAAAGTGGAACCTCCATTTCACAGTGTTTTAGATTACGTTATGATTACGGAGCGACGTGAACTTGTTCGTAGGTCAATGACTTGAACCATAAACAAATTAGTTTTGGTTTAGAAAGTATTTCTATTATTAGAACGGATTGCGAAGCCTTGCATGCGTATTGAGGCAAATATTATTTTGTCAGGATTTTGGGGCACATAATGGCGATTGATCTTATTCTCCTCAGGCAACAAAATTATAATGTTGTTTTCAAGCATTGATACGATACGAGCTAAGCCGCTGAGCTACGAGCATTCAAGACGTAGGTATTCAGCTTTCTTATCTGTTAATTTGACTAACCATGAAAATGACACATTTTTTTAGAAACTGATAGAGGTAGTGAAAAAGATAATGATTTTTTAATATTATGAACTACAACCGATGAATGCAAAATCAAAGTCCAAGTCAGACATTTATTTCAATTAGGCCATCGAAGAGGTACTTTAAAAAGACATTGCCTCAAACTAGGAATTTCTCCTGTATGGAGGGTGTGTTTACAAACATAGAAAGGTTTAGTTCCAACCAGAAGTTCCTGAGATTAGCGCGTTCAACCAAACAAATTCTTTAACTTTATAATCATCATCATCATCATCTCAGCCATAGGACGTCCACTGCTGAACATAGGCCTCCCCTTTAGATCTCCACATATACCGGTTGGAAGTGACCTGCATCCAGCGTCTTCCGGCGACCTTTATAAGGTCGTCTGTCCATCTCGTTGGTGGACGTCCTACGCTGCGCTTGCTAGTCCGTGGTCTCCACTCTAGCACTTTTCGACCCCATCGGCCATCTGGTCTGCGAGCAATATGGCCTGCGTATTGCCACTTCAGCTTGCTAATCCGGTGGGCTATATCGGTGACTTTAGTTCATCTACGGATCTCCTCATTTCGGATTCGATCACGTAGAGAAACACCGAGCATAGCCCTCTCATAACTTTATAATATTTGTAAAGATTTTTGAAGATAACTATACATAGGTAATATTTTATTTGTAAGAGCGACCCCTCCAAGGCATTAGCTACATACAAACGTACGTAACCCAAAGGTAGTTAATAATAAATTACATAGCAAGTTTTACGAACAAATACTTCTCTAATAATCTCTTGAACATCTTGTTTGAGAATTTATTTGCATAAACAAATAGTTTTGAGTTACAAAAGAATTTCTTCATTGTTTACTAACAAATGCTGTATTTAAATTAGGAATGTACAGTCAACAAAAAGTGTGCAGACAGTTTTAAAACAGATTTTCTAATGCTACATGTTGTATGTAAACTCTGACTGTATGCTATATGTAACCAGAGACTTTCGTACGCACACATGTTGAAACAGATAACACCAATTTGGAAAACGGTTTAAAACTTGTTGTTTGGATGCATATTATCTCTTTAATTGACTGTACTTACGTAAAATTGGGCAGTTCCACGATGTAAAGATATGTACCTCTAATTTATGCGTAGATAGATGTTCTTGACTACGTTCAAATCACACAATACACACAGTCATTGAGGTTTATGCTACGTACACAAAATTGTCCAATGCACTTAACCTTCATCTAACGACATTGCTTAACTTATTGAACGACCAACACTAAAAGGTCTTAAAAGCTTAGCACAAATAATATATATTGCCGATATTCAATTTTCAATACCTATTTCATTCTACATGTTTTATCGCAATTCATGTATAATGATCATCATCATATCAGCCGTAGGACGTCCGCAGCTGAACATAGGCCACCCCCATAGATTTTCAATAGGACCGGTTGGATGCGGCTTGCATCTATCGCGTTCGCGAACCCGTGAATTTCATCCGTACCCATACCATGAGTTGTCATTACGATACTCGATCATCGATATCGACCGCGTTTGGCGCTCTCATTGGCCTGCTCCAAGTTTGTATGAACTCTCAACCAATGAGAACGACAAACGCGGTTCTATATCGATGATAGAGTATCGTAAAGACAACTCATGGTATGGGCACAGAAATATCGTCTGTACACCTTGCAGGTGGACGTCTCACGCTGCGCTTGCCGGTGCGTGGTCTCTATCTAAGAACCTTACTTTACTACTAAAGAATGCCTACAAATGCCTTTTTAAACCCCAGGTGAATTAATATAATAATTAATCAATAGACGTATGTAGGTATATATAAAAGTCAGTGATCTCTCGGCTATTTTTAGCCATTTGTTATTTCATTTCCCCTCATTAATACCACTAACAGTATAAAACTGGTTTAAAATTGAGCTCAACTTAAACTTTAACTAGCAGTTGAGTTTATTGACTTCATTTTTAACATGTAGATTTCTCAGTTAAATTAACGTGATTTTATAACAAGTTCATAATTTTAATTCTTTGTAGGTAGTGGTTAGAAAGTTTAATCGTCTGATTTATTGGTGTAATTCTTTTACTTTTATTATTATTTTATTCATCTTCTCTTTATTTAAATTGCGAAGGCGCAGTGGCTAAGCTATTGCCGCATTGCTTGTCGCGTACGATTCCTGCACACGACAAAACATATTCGCATGATCTACAAGTATTTTTTCCGGGTATTTTTAAATAACTGTAAATTCACCCAAGATACAGGAAAAAAAAACTCTAGAACTAATTAACTATAAATTAAAAATGATTACCATAATTATGATTATATTCTTATCTGAGTACGAGTAGATGACTACACAGTTTCTATTTCTAAATGACCTAGGTAACATTTGAACAAGAATCATTAGGCAACCTTTAGACTGGTATAACTGGTAGGATGGCATTACAAAATAATAGATACCTAGCAATCCTAGCATACCAATAAAATTCAAAAAATAGTGTTCGCGGGGACATTTTCTGCACTGGACGGACACTGAGCAAGTGCCCACTGGACCTTCGTTCTTTTAGGTCTGAATTCCTCTTATAGCTTGGCCACACTAACGGCATTGATTTTGAATAGTCTTTTGACGTCCTTTAACGATATAATTAACAGCATTTCCCGTTAGTGTGGCCCTAGTGTTACTTTGACGTCGGTCACGTACGATGGAAAACGCGCCGTTGACGTCAATGGTGCGTTTTCCATCGTATGGTGTATAAAGAACACAGTGTCTATTCATACGCGTGGCCGACGTAGGCTAACATCAGGAATTCAAGGCTTGTTCCCCGAGTTCCCGTGAGCATAATGACAAAACCATTACTTATCTCAGATGGCTCCCAAAAGCTCTTAATTTTCTACATAATACTACATATAGTTACCTACGTATCTATGTATGAACGATCAAAAGAAAACCAACGTGTCCGAGGCAATGTCTAGTAAATTCCATTCACTTTTTTTTTACGTTGTAAAATCATCAAATGAGTCCTTCCACCCAGGGCAGGGCGGGATCCTGTTAGACTCGTACTGACTAAAATCCACGGTGTCCTTCAATAGCCCTTTATGTTCCGGGGTCACGATAATGAGATAAGTCCCGCGACCTAGAGGGGGGCGTTATCAAATTCCATTCACTTGGCTCGGTTTTGCATCAACTATGGACCCAAAGTTCTCATACCCAGAAATTTGGTAGGTTGTTTTCAGGTTAGGCACATAACCCCCCACACGTCATTATAGTAGGTATATGAGGAGATAGTAATCCATGCACACTATACTATAATATGCTGCGATGTCCTTAGCAATGAAGTAAACATTCTTATAGCTGCGCCGTCCCACAAATGCGCAATCATACTAAAGTACAGTCATGAAAACAGTTAGGTATGCAGGCAGTAATTTTTCAGACGGTTTCCCAAAGTTTTGCTATAAGTTTCTTTGGCAGCATGCAGCATACCGCGGTAAGCTGTACCTTATACTAACCGCAATGTTCACATCTCATGTTTAATTAACTCCTTCCAGAAATGTCGTCTCCTACGATCCGAGACTTCTACAGGGGTCGGAACATCCTGGTGACCGGAGGCACTGGGTTCATGGGAAAAGTGCTGATTGAGAAGATGCTTTACTCAGTCCCCGATGTCGGCAACATTTACATACTGATGAGGCCCAAAAGAGGAAAGTCTGTTGCCCAACGAATTGAAGATATGCAACGGTTGAAGGTAATCTACTACTCATTTTAGATCCCACACAAACAAACACACTAAGAATTTAGCTATTACAATTAGTATACTTGACGTACTTCATGTACATACACGTAATCGGTTTTCAACTTTAAAACTAAAACGGAAGATTCATATTCGATGGGTACATATATGCAAGAACTATACATACTAACTATAACTAACTATACATATATGGGTATGTCGATATGCAAGAACGGAGGCGTATAGCTACCGCTGTATCAGCCGTATCAAATATACAAGCCCTTCAAGTGTCAAGGGCCTCCGACGATTGGAATAAAACTAAAAACATAAAATGTTGCTCCAATTATCGATCTTAATTAAGTATCGATCTCCTAACATAGATCAATTTTCAATCAGTCAGTCGATCACTCGAACAGAATTCTCAAATAAGAATTCTCCTAATGACATCAGTAATAGCATTAACTTAGTTACACGAGTCAGGATGCTATTATATTGTCTTTATTCTGCAAATCTACACACTTAGATTAGAAAGGCCCCAAACAACATTTGATACGGGACCCCTTGTGGTGTAGCAACGCCACTGTGCAGGAATGAATAATGAACTATGGATCCTTTATCTTACAGCTCTTCGATCGCTTAAAAACCGAAAAACCAAAAGCTTTAAATAAAATGAAGGCCTTACAAGGTGACGTGCTATTTGAACAACTGGGGCTCTCCGAATCGGATATAGAAATGTTATCGAATGAATTGTCCGTTGTGTTCCACTTCGCCGCGACCTTGAGGTTGGAGGCTCCTCTCAAAGACAACGTCAGCATGAATACTGTTGGCACTCAGAGAGTTCTAGACATTTCCAAGAGGTTTAAGAATCTTGTTATCTTCGTGCACTTGTCTACGGCTTTCTGTTATCCTGACTATGAAGTATTGGACGAGAAGGTAAGATTCTTTTATGATTAAACATTTTCTGTGAAAAGTTAAATTCAACCGCGTACAGCTGTACATCCGACGCTTTTAACCAAGCCGTCGAGGTCCTGCCTACAATCATCGAAATTTTCAATCCATCACTAACGTCTTTTAACGTAATTGTTAAATTTATCATAAAAACTGGATTAATTAAAACTCACCGGTCGCTATAAAAGAATAAGCGCTAAATTCATTTATCGTAGAATGCTTGCCTATTTGACCGAGCAAGAACTTGTGAACGTCCGTAGTCGCGTAGCTTCACGTAGGTGGCGCTGAAAAATCTACTATTGTATTCGCTTATCTTTGGAAAACGAAAGTTCTTAAGATATGCACATAAGTAAAATAACCATTACACTTAGTATAGCATTTCTTTGTATAACATTAAACCCTTTATAGGGCAGAAGCGAAATTAGTATGGCGTCTGTAATCACCCGACAAGGTTGACAATAAGGTATGTTCCACTAAACCAATCCCGACACAAAAAATTCAAAAAAAAAAACTGCCCTATAAAGGGTTAAACTAACAGTTTACATAAATAATGTACAGGCCCGTAAACTATTTGTTAAAATCACTTGAAAAATTGTAAAGGAATTTAAAAAATAGCTTAGTAACTACTGATCAAACAACTGGCCCTTAGTAAGCAAAGAAAGGAATCTCAAACGCGAGAAAAGACTAGCATTTTCATTTCTCCGTTACAGCTACGCGACGCTACACTGTGCTACGCGGCTACGGGTACGAGTCTACGAATTTGAAATGTTTTGCAAAATAAATCGTAGACATAATTATTTAGCGAGCATAACATGTTCTCATTCTACGTTTAAATAGACGATACATCTTTTTGGAAAGGAATGGCATGTTTCGGAAAATAATTGTCTATCGTTATGTCCTCAGTGCTACGCCCCGCCCGTGGACCCAGAGCACGTAATGAAGCTTGTTCAGTGGCTGGACAACAACCAACTAGCTCTATTGACGCCGTCTCTGCTGGGTCCACACCCCAATTGTTACACGTTCTCGAAGCGACTCGCCGAGAATCTTGTGGAGCAAGCACACTCACACATGCCCGTGGTCATCGCGCGTCCCAGCATTGGTAATTTTTCACTTTTAACATCTGCTAGCTACTATCGTTCATTTACGGTATATGAGCCTCTTCAGTGGCACAATTTCCATTTATTTATGCATGTAGTGTTACAGGTTTTCGTTTGTTTTTTTTTTACATTAAACCGGAAATAGCTTGATTACTCTCAACTAATTAGTGTAGGTACTCCACGCAAATATCGTCTCTATTCCCAGCTTTTACGGTGCATCCACACCGCCGGTAACATTTGTGGAGCAACAAAAGGCAACACGGTAACATTCGGCAACATTCGGTAACTTTTGTGGCTCCTTGTTACTATTTGTTGATTGTTACTCATCCACACCGCAGTAACATCCGACAACAAATGTTGCCGTGTTACTGTATGTCGAGTAACGTTGCTCGACAATCGGCAACATTGTTACATAATGGGGATAACATTGTTACCGAATGTTGAGCAACGTTACTCGACTTACAGTAACACGTCAACATTTGTTGGCGGATGTTACCGAATGTTGAGCAACATTACTCGACTTACAGTAACACGTCAACACTTAGTAACATTTTGTTGGCGGATGTTACCGAGCAACATTTGGAAACGTTGAGCTACAAATGTTACCGGCGGTGTGGATGCACCGTTAGGTATCTACTACCTGACTTTAGCATGTTATACGTCCTACATACGAGTTTATTGTAAATAATGATGCCCAGGGTACTTCGATAAAAAAGAAAGAAGTAAGGGTACCTACTTATTGTGATCACATTACACCTACCTTAAAATCACAGCGTGTGGTCGACCAAGTGACGGATCAACTTATTGGCGTGCCGAACGGCTTTCTTCGTATAGCCATCAGCAGTCAGCACCTTTATGAATGTCATTTTATTTCAGTATGTCCGGCAGTGAAGGAACCTATGCCTGGTTGGGTGGACAACCTGAACGGACCTGTTGGCGTGATGTTAGGTGCAGGCAAGGGTGTCATCAGAACCATGCTGTGTAACGGATCCCTTATAGCCCAGGTCGTGCCAGTCGACATCGCAATCAACGCTATTATTGCTATAGGAATGCTTGAAGGAAGCAGGACTGAAAAGTAAGTACCTATTAACGTTTAACTGTTTCCGAAAATGTTTACACCACACGAAACTAAAAAAAGTTTACAGTCGCGTTATGAAGAAATAAGAAAATAAATACTAAATAATGTTCTGAATATTAAACGGTTTGACTGATTTATTTGCCGACAGTACAGTGGCATAAAAAACCGGTGTCAAAAACACCACATTATAGTTATTTGTTATACAAAAGTGCAAAGTTGTTTTTAACCGCGTGCTCAATTTTGATGACCGAGCAAGCGAAGGATTCTAAAATTGAATCACGAGAGCAAATAGTGATTCAAAAATTAAAATCCGGAACGGTAGCGACGGAATCAAAACAGCAACACGTAACTTTTCATCTCACTTCAGCAAGGAAATGACTAAATGCAAAAAAAACCTTAGGTATGTATAATCACAAGATACTTATCTACTTTTGTTTCAGTTTAGGTATTAACTGCTACATTAGAATAGCTAAGTATTAAAGAATATTTTTTAAATTATAACAAATTAGATACCTTATGTTTTCAAGTTTTTTGTTTTTATCTTCGTTTGTTATAACAATATCACGAGAAAAGAAAACCGCGCAAAGCAAATTTAAAAAAAAAGTTAAAAAAGTACTGAGTCAAGAATGTTCTATAATCTATATAATAAAAAAGTTTGTATGTATGATATCATAGAGCACCATAGAGGTAGAAGTCAAAAGGTTTAATGATGTTTCGAATTCATAAACTTAGTGCACACTATTGTTCTGAGGTGCACACGATGTTCTAAATTCTATTTATTTATTATTTTTAACATTTACACGCACGCACACTACGCCCATAGGCGTCGTATTTCAATACAAACTGTGCAGTACTGCCCCGCTGCGGGGCGCTACGTGTTCGCGCGCAAGTGGTTTTTCGAACGAAAGTATTTTTTATTTTCAACGTAATTTTATGATTATATGAATACAAAATGTTAAAACTAGTATAGTTGTGTATCTAAATAACTTATTTATGTTGCTAACGTGTGTTTTGAATACGATTTAGTCGTACTTAATTCTAAACTCATATTTTTGCAAATGGCTTCCCGCGATCCATATGATACTGAACAAAAGCGGCTTCAGATTGTATTTGAAGCTTCTTCAACTTCTGGATCTAATCTGGACCCTTTTAAAGATGATGGATAATATGCATCTGATGTTGATTATCAACCATCTTACCTTACGACGTTAACGCCTTTATCCGTTCTGTCATATCATATGATTTTTTAACCATGCGTTGTGATACTACGCCCGTGGGCAATTTATGAAAAAAAGTAGTGTCTCAGTAGCTGCAAACTGTGAGATAGTACTGTCCACGAACGTGTTAATTGTTAAAAAAAAATATTTAATGAAACATTCATTTTGAAACATTCTATTTATTGTCCCGATTGTCAAGCACTTTTGACACGTGATACTTTGTTTTCCCGAATGCGCATACGATTATTGATGCTGGCCGATGATTCTGGAACATCTTAAAAAAACGAGCTAGTCTCACTGTCAGCATTAATATTCGTCATCGTCATGATGACCAAGAAAAATGCAAAATATGTAAATTTTAATGCAAGGGTGAAAACGTGACAAAATATAGCATAACCATAGACCAAAGCATGGACCGAGCAAATCTAATAATTTTCAAAATGATTATTGTATTGTTTTTAATAGTGTTGTATTTGTAGGTTTAACAAATAAGTGTTTAGTTTAATTTATTGTTCATTTTAATCTATTGTAGTTAAAAAATTGACTATCAGAAATCCCGTTATCAAAATAAAAAAAAATTGCTATACCTATGTACTCTCCAAAAAGTGAAAAAAAAGGCACTTTATTTTGCCTACCATAAAAAAGATTTAGATAATATAGATATACAAGGCAATTTTGAGCAGTTAATGCTCGGTTCATGTTGTATTTCTATGTCTATGACGTGAAACAAACCATATTTCAATTTTAAACTTTGGCATAAAGACCTCGAAGCCATGCCAAAAAACATTAAAAAAAAACAATAGGCTGCATGGGCTAGATCCCTTTGCCTTCCCGAAAGGGAAAATCACAGGGGAAAATGTAAAAAAAAAACAGTCATTGTCTGTCAGTAGGGACACGATATCGCAACCATAAGTAGCGATATCGATATAGTATCGGTATCGAAATAAAAGTATCAAATTTAGTAATAGCATCGAAACGAAAGTATCGATATGAGTAAGTATCGAATGAATTTGGAGATTCCCTACTACTTTTATTTTTAGCTTTGTAATGGTAGTCATCAGATGAGTCCTCCCACCCAGGGCAGGACGGGAGGGACTATCAGACTTGTACTGACTAAAATCCAGGGTGTCCTTTCATAGCCCTTTACGTTCCAGGGTCATTTGATAAGTCCCGCGACCCCGGCAGGCTTTGGCCCTCTAAAAGGGGGCCTCGTCATCATCCTGACGCTCTTTGAGGCGCGCGTGGAACACAACGCGCCGTCGACCCGGGCAAGGTCCATGGTCGGACAGCGAGTCGCCCATTACTCGCCACACGCATGCCCGCGCCATAGTTTCTCTACTACTTTAAATTAATTCACCGCCACATGATCCACAACAGAGATGAGCAGATCATGAATGTGACTTGTTGTGATATTAAAATAAAATTTAGATAGGTACAAAAAAAGGTTTGATAGGTACAAAAATAAAAGCTATGTACAGCTATCTTACTCATATCTGACAGTACACTGAACACAAGAGTGAGTGAAACAAAGACACCGCACAGTTCTATTATTTTCGAATGAGTCACGAGTTAAAATGTCAAGTGGTTCTACTTGGTTGTAATAATGCTACTAAATTAAAAGTACGTACTGCGCGATGATCTTTTTTGTAAAGTCAGACCAACTGAAAATAGTATACGTCTTATGCCGACCATACACGGTACCTGTATACAAACATATCCTGTGTTTGTGCAAATCTAGACTTGCACAAACACAGGACAGTGACTATGTTAGAAATTTGTACAAGTATACCGTAACGTGTGTGGCCGGCATTAGTGTGGACGGTTTAGTGAATTTGTGTATGTGTTGAACATCACTTTTACAACACACGCATATAGAAAACTATTGGCAACGTTATAAATCACGAATGTTGAGATGTATAATTATGCATCCCTTTCTTACGCCTTCACAATGCACAGAGACAGTCTGTTGCTATTTTAGTTAAGATTTCTATTGTTATAGTTATTATTCTGAGGTTCAGAATACCTATCTAAGTACGTTAAGCTGATGCGTTAAATTGGTATTTATGAGTTAGTTGTTATTTTATTTATTTTTTATGGAATCGATACTTGATGCTAAGTACTGATATTAGTACTAGTATCGAAAGAAAGTATCGAATATCTGAATACTAGTATCGAATCAAAAAGTAGCGATATGTATGAGTAAAGTATCGGATTCGATATCGTGTCCCTATCTGTCAGTCATTTGTCATCTTGTCTGCGGGTCTGCGGTAATTAAACAATAAACAAAAGGGAAAAATAATGTTTTACCCTGAATATGATCACAATACTCAACATAAAATATTTCAAGATCAACGAATTACAAGAACTCAGCTTTTAAGATCTTGGAAGGAAAAAATGGGCAGTAAACAACATTACTACAAGAAAACACAATTTAACATTGAAGTTTCCTTCGCAGCAACGTATTTTTTGGATCTTGCGTGATCAGCTGCTGAAGTTCAGATATCGTGACCAACTTCTTTCGTGTCTTATCCGGAAGCAAAATCACTATAACGCTGTCAGACGACCAATAGTTCTTCATACTAAAATGGTCTCTGGCCGCGTAGAAATATTTTGCCGCGACTTTTTGAGGAACTCCGAAATGGACATTTTGGAGCACTTCTTCAGCTTCGTTTTGGCATTCCACACGACTGAACGTTGAATAGCAGTGAAGAAATGTACCGGAATATGAAGGTTTCTTTCCTTTCTAACGCCCAAACGATGAGCTTCGATCGCATTGTTACTGATACTTAGATGAAAACTTCATTTGGTTGCGTAATAAGCTATGAATCGGCTGTGAAAGGTCCTCAGCGTCCACCTCTCGAACCCCATGAATGAAATATCAGCATAGAAAGGTCTTACTCATGTTTGTTTCCAGACAATATAACCCGTTCATCAATAACTAGCTGTGATCTCTCTGTTTTTAATAGCTGTTTCCTGTAGTTTCTCTGCTAGTCGGCTCCTATTGGTCTTAACATGGCAAACTTCCTGTGATAAATTTTCCAATCTTAGCAGAAGATCAAAGAGAAAATTAAATATTCGGATGTAAAATAATGGAAATAATGATTAAATGCAAGAGTTGTGCTGATGAAAGTTTAATTTTGTAGCACCGTTTTAATTTAAATTGTACTCAAATGAGCCCTATTACCCACATGATTAAATTCATAAGTGAATTGAACTTTCAGACCAGAATCCCTGCCTGTGTACAACGTGAACAACGGTCATCAGAAGCCGACGTCATGGGGTGACGTGCTCAATGTGGCCAAGGCGTATGGCCGCCTGTACCCCCTGTCCTGGCCACTTTGGTATCCCAACGGAGACATCACTACCAACAAATTTCTGCATGAGTACCGGAGGATTTGCTACCACTTAGTGCCTGCATATCTCATCGATTTACTTCTGTTTTTACTTGGACAGAAAAGAATGTAAGTAGACCTAAACTTACTACAGTAAAAATTAACCTTTTTGTAGGACAATAATAATTATCGACGCGAAATCAGACTCAGTAGGTCAGAAAGAGCTTTATGTTCATACAATCTAATTTCAGATCAGACAATTTGTGAAAACCACTACCTGCTTGGTAAAATATCTTAAGATATAATATCTCTTTATCACAAATTACTCCTAATTTTCATTTCAACATTTGTTTTACAGTATGGTAAGAATCCAAGAAAGAATATCCCAGGGATTGGAGGTGCTACAATATTTCACTATGCGACCTTGGAACTTCCCCTGTGCGAACTACGATGCTGTTAAAACAAAACTAAGTCCTGAAGAGCAAGAAATATTCAACACAGACATAACCAATGCAGACCGTGACGAGTATATGAAGGAGTGTGTGGAAGGAGGCCGTGTCTACTGCTTCAAAGAAAGCCGTGACCAAGTCACTTTGAACAGGAGTTATCATAACTTGTAAGTATTTATTTCTCCATTGGAGTTCTGATTTAGACACTAATTTATCTTTTGCAGAAATCTATCTGAGTTGTTCTATTACCCATTTTATTAAAATCGAGTCAGTTAAAATTTAGCAGCAGGCAAGGGCGCGCGATATAAAATACGTTTTTGATAAGTGTCGCATTTGAATGGAAGGGTTGAAATTCAGACCGATTAATTTAAAAAGGTGTTTGGGGAATTTAGATTCCTTAATAACGGTATTTACGTTAGGTACCTAGAGTTCCGTCATATAAATACCACACGTTAATGTTAATTTTAGATGAATTAAAATGAAATTTATTCTTTTGTTTTTTTATGAAGAAAGTGGCAACCCGATTTTGTTGTACTAGGTATTGTTCAACTTAGCGTACACCGCAAGTTTCATCAAAATCGGTTCAGTAGTTTTAGAGAAATGGACTTTTTATGTTGTGACGGATTACAAGATTAGTGCATATGTAAGAAAATTTTGTATTTTACAAGAATTTGGGTTGACTATTTAATAAATAAACTAAAAAGGGAAAAATAAAAACTTTTTCAAAAAAGTAACCGACTTCAAAAACAACAACAAAACAAAAAAGGTTGAAATAACCTAATTAATAACTTCTTTCGGATGTCGGTGGCTTTATTTTTTATTTCATTGATTTTTAGCCACCGACTTCCGAAAGAAGTTATTAATTAGGTTATTTCACCCTTTTTTGTTTTGTTGTTGTCGCATCGGATCGCGTTGCCCGAGCCGAGCCGATGCGAATGGCATTAGTATCACCCTTATTACGTTGACATAAAGGTTTTCTTGACCGGGTTAAGCAGATTCCGCGTCGATAAATGTGGGGGGACCCTTATACTGTTCATACGAGGCAACATGATTCCCTGTGATTGAGAAAGCACGTGGCTAGGCATTCGCTCAATCATTATCAATGGTTACGGTGACACATCAAGGGGGAGCTAGGCGGGACACATGTCCCGAGCGCCAGCTTCTGAGGGCGTCAATAGTACATTGTTATCCAAAAGGTGTCAGTAACTTAATTAGTCCCAAGACTTTCACCCGAACAGAGTGAGGGCGGTAATAGTTCGAGGGACTCTTACCCGAAGTAAACACTGTAATTTTCATTACGAATACGAGGGAAGTAAAAATAAGAACATAAATTATTATTTGTTATTATTATTATACGAGTAGTAGTAGTAGTATAAGTTAAAGAAAAAATGAGTGTAGATCGGATTGCCGCTTTCCCGCTGACGGAATGTACCTTAAATTGATGAAATGAACATGCCATTCCTCGGTTTCTAAAAGGCAAAGCAAACGTAGAGATCTCACTCCTCAGCATCTCAATTTTTCTGCTCGATTACAACTAGTACTAAATTATACTGCGTGAATTATCAGGTCGTCATACAAAACTACCTGTAAACCTCAGTAGTTGCTGCAAATTTCTCTCTCTCATTCTTTTTTCTTCTCTTTTTCAGCCTTTACGTACTTGACTGGTTCGTGAAGATCATGTTCTGGCTCTTCGTGCTGTCATTCCTGGTGACCTGGTTTAAGCCTGTCAAGACATTATTCTCTTTTGGAAAACCTGTTGTCAAACACCTGCCATTCTTGGGACCAGCCGTTTTCGTAGACGAAGAATTATAAATCAAGACATTTTACTAGTTGCTTTTGGTGAAGGACCTACGGCCTGAATTCTTCTGACGTTAATGTCGATGGCGTTCGGCGTACGTCTGCGAGAAATATAAATCCACGTACGCGCACATACAGAAAACAATGTATTCGTACCCGTGACAGACGTACGTGACGACGGACATGAGTGTGAGATGAATTCAGGCCTAAGATATAGGTTAATTGCAAGAATATCTGCCTTTATCGCATTTTATAAGCAACAGGCAAGGTTGTTCCACCTTACAAAAAAAATGGGTAGGTAAATATTCGAAAATTATTTAAAATTCTAAAGAAAACAAAAATATTAATTAGGCTCTTTCATCATTTCGTCATCATTATAGTAACCGATTTATTATATCGGTATGTCCAGCTTTGGACATAAGCTTGTTTTGGAGTTGACAGTTTTTAGATAAGTGTTCGTTAGATTTTTAACTTTTTTGTAGTAAGACGGAAAATGTCCAAAGCGAGACATTGCCCAAACCGAGATGGCGTGATATTATGTTAGAAACCTTGCCTTAATTAATGGGAATATACTTTTTACCATTTTAGACTATACCTAGGGTCTCAGGGTTTTCATGACAAATGAGAAATATTAAAGACATATAAACTAGTCACTCAAGATCTAGAAGTTGAAAGACATTTCTTGTGGGTCTCATAAAACTGCGGAATAATAAAAATCTTTTATAATTTGGACAGTATTTAATTTCGTTAGGCAAAGACTCTCTATGCACAGTCCCACCGGCCGGACTTAAAGAAAATCTGTCCTATACATTCACGCTAAATCTTCGAAGAGAGCACAGCAGATTTTTTATTTATTTATAATCATGACAACCATGGCCCCATTAAGTTTCTGGTTAAGAAAATCAAAACTCATCATTTTCTGTAATTAAGAAAAAGTCGTAGTAAGTCGCTGTGCAGCCATGTGGGGCAGTTACCATATCCGCAGCTTTTTCACTAGTACCTTTATGCCAGCCAAAGCCATACACGATCCAGTTACTTTATATTTAATGGCTATCAGAATGCATGACAAGTCTACTTAGAGCAAAAATTGAGTTTCTGTTCTGCAGACTTGAACAATATTGCAGCGTCATGTAAATTTTACCGAACGTCATTTACAGCTCTTAGCAAACTTACACTTACTGGCGGTAAACTGGATAGTGTATGACATAACGTCTTCATAGGTGCCGTCTAAAAGAGCCGGAGGAGCAAAATGGATTAGTATTTACCTCTTTGAATTGTGATGTAGGAGTTTCAACTAAGAATGGGACGGCCTTGGTGGCACATTGTAAAGTCAAATCTGTCACATCGAATGATCGAACGCGTTTCGATAGGCTCAGCGAAACAGGTGATTGGATGAATGACAAAAACAGAATTGAGTTTTATTCGGGAGGCCTAGTGCTTTAATTCCTCTCAAAACTTCATAGCCATAGCTGTTAGTCGTCATCGTCATGAAAATTGTTTTTTTTTTTTGGTATGGATACTAGTCATTTAAATAAGATGTCATTTCATTCAACACTTGCTAGCTCCGTATGCAAATTATAATATTAATAACAACACTAAATATGTATTGTTGTAAATTAATTTGCAATAATTGAGTCTTTTTTTTTGCTAGCCGTACTTTCCAAGTGACAGCTGTTCGGTGGACGTCATTCACTTTCCTATTCTTAGTTGAAACACAGTAGAATATTTACGGGAATGTGGCAATTTATTTTAAAACTTTCCATTGTTTCCTTGTGTGCTGATCAGAATCAATAAAATGATTTATTTACAATAGCCTATTTTGTTAAAAGTTGACCCTCAGAGATCAGAGCCCTTATCACGAGTTTTCACTATTTTACTATACAGCGTCTTTCCAGTATTTACAGCGTTTCTTGTATGGAAAAATGGAACAGCGCCTCTGGTGTACGAAAAAGGAACTATTTTATTCCTTGAAATTAAATGTCAAAGTTACAGTTTACGTCACAATACTTACGTGAAAACTCATGATAAGGCCTCAGAGTTCTCATTTCATACCCTCATCTCTCTTATAAACTTGCGATTAATGGTTTCTGAAATTCCAATATCATTAAGAGATTTAAAAAACATGGTAGTCCCATCGCTGCAGATAAAATTATTTTGACTCAGTTTTCTCCCTTTATGCCATATTTTCTCTCTAGGGGGGCATTAGGCCGGTTTCAGTGCTTGACCGACCGTCGGTGCGTACCATCGGTCCTGACGATACGCATAACCGATCGTCAGTTTGTAACGTTCAGTGCTGTCCTGACCAAGCAAACAGGCCGGACTGGTACAATCACAAAAATGGACGCGTTTACAAATGTTTTAATTGCTGCTACCTATATTTTTTCGTTCACTCTGCGACTGTTCATCTAAATTCGGACACAAAGATGTACAAACTATTTGTATAACAATTGGCCTTTGTCCCACAGGAGTTCACGAAGTCGAACTTACCGAAATTCGACAATATATGCCATGTCTGATCATAATTGGGGTGCTAAGACAGGTAACCTCCACGTGCGTCCGTGGACTGGAGTTCCCTCTCGGATACGTCCGGGGGGAAGACCAGTTTTTCGGGCCGGTGCGCCCTGGGATGCGGGCAAAAACTCTTCCTTAGGCACTGTGTGCCTAAGGGGGTTTCTTTGCCCGTATGCAAATAGCCTGTCGGGTGGAAGCTCCAATGCGTGTCCCTCTGATTAGCAGAGGGCACAGCAGCGGAGCGGGCTTGCGGACGGTGAGTAATGGGTAAGCTCGCCGTCCGACCAGGGACCAAGCCCGGGTCGGTGGCGTGTCGTGTTTCACGCGTCACCGACAGGGCCCCTTATGGGGCCAAATGCCTGCCGGGGTCGCGGATTTTTTCTTAATCCAGGATACCGTGGCCCCGGAACGTAAAGGGCATCCGAAGGAACACGGGTGGATTTTAGTCAGTAAGAGTCTGACAGTCCCTTCCGCCCCACCCAGGGCGGGAGGACTCATTTGATGATTTTGCCACCCTAAAAAAAAAAAAAAAAAAAAAAAAAAAAAAAAAAAAAAAAAAAAAAAAATTTCTGATCATAATTAGGTACTTAAATCACTAAAAAGTAAAAATAAAATCAAACAATATTATTGAAGTTTTGAACTAGTACGTTCGATTATTTTTACGATGATACACACATCCGTACGGTCGGTCCACCGATCGGTGTAGCACTGAACGCGCTCATATGTTTCCATAGCGCGTCGGTCGACCGACGGCACGCATGCGGACGCGCTCGACCGACGGTCCTCGTACGCAGTGCGTAGCAATATACGCGTGCGTACGGTCGGTCGAGCACTGTGACGACTTGTGAATTTTCATACAAATGAGAAGCGCGACCGATGTACGCACCGACGGTCGGTCGAGCACTGAAACTGGCCTTAGTCCATGTCTTTATTAATACCCAACAGGGGCTCTAAAACGGCCACTTTAACAATGTTGCTAACGAAATTCTGATAAAACTCGTACAATGGAATATTCTAGTCTATTGCTCAAGTAATAGAGTAGATACTTTATAAAGAACAATTTGCAACATTGTTGTAAGAAACTAAAATTGCTGAAGTGGCGGTTTTAGACCCGCAGGACCGTCGACGTTTATGGTACCTATTGTTTACGAATTATGATTTCTACCGATTAATTTTATTATTTAACTTATAATAAGACAGACTCCTACTTTTTATAGTAGAATATTTTTTGTTTGAATTTGGATTGTACAGCGTTACTTGATATACATATAACGGTCAGTTCACACCGAGACGCGACGTGACGCAACGATACTGCAAATGTGTATCTTATCGTGTAGTAAATAAAGTTAGATTTTGAGTCGCCAATAAAATGCAGCGCCGCGCTGGCTGGGTTGTGATAGGTGTATCTTTTCGTGTAGGAAATAGAGTTCCATTTTGAGTAGCTCTATTGAAAAGTGCGCGCAGCGTCACGTCTCGGTCTGAGCTGACCACCCTAAGGGTGATCATCAAATAGCTGTCAAAAGGTAAATTTCGTATTGGTTTTTGCATTTGCAATGAAACTGATAAATGTAAATGTTCACTAAAATCAAACTTTTCTAACGCTCTTGAGGCACTCCACTCCTCAACATAGCCTCATAACAGGTATCAAGCCATCCAAGTTCAGTGGACAACCGCTGGTCAGTGACTATCAAGTTAGCCAATAGCGCTGCTGGTGGAGTGGATCAGCAGCCTGTTGCGATACGACACATTGTTTAGTACTAAGTATGCCCATTCTCTTCGGGTGGGATCGATGCTCACCCTCGCAACCTGCTCTCGCGAAATCCTCAGTAGAACAAGAAAGGTACCTATAGGCTAGCTGGTTGTGCTCCCCTAGCTAGCTGGCTGGCTGATAGATGTTAGGCGGCGAAGATTTTTCAAATCCCAAGTAGTTTTCTGCTTAATTTTTAGGCAATGGAACTCTAATATCAGGAGAGGAGAGGAGAGTGATACCCAGGTAACGAAGTTAAAGAACTTTGTATCCACCGGGTTATAAGTTTCTTGCAATTATCAAGAAGGTGGTTTTGTATGTACCTAAACTGTGAAGGCCGATTCATTGCAAGCCCCTTTTTGTTAACATTTTGCCAGCACGTCAACCTACCCCAATCTTTAATTTTCTTCCAATCTTCCTTCTGCTTTTGTGATAAAGTTGAAAATCTATTAAACAAAGAAAGTTTGGTGTAGGTTGATGTGCTGGCGTCTGTACATAGAATGAGCAAATGATGGAGATAGTAATATGTAGGTACTTTTAACAATCTAATTAAGTTACTAACTGACTCATGTGACTCCTTAAATCCAGGGTGGGACGGCAGGGATTGTCAGTCTTTTACAGACTTACATCCTCTGTGATCCTTCAATAGCCCTTTACGTTCCAGGGTCACGGTTAGCTGATGAGTCCCGGGACCGATTGACACGTGTGGAACTGTGCAGTGCATTTGTGCGGACGATGCCAGAAAGAATGCAATTAGGTGTTTGAATTTGAAAAAATATTTTTTTATTGTAATTAATAAGTCCACCACAAATAAGAACATTAATGGAAGAGAAAAAATCTTAACAATTTCAAAGTTAGAACACGTATTATCGATGTATAGAAATGGTCTTAGTGACGTCACACCGCCCCTTCCGGCACTGTCGATGTCGGCGTGTTTTCGGCTCGGAGCTTAACTTCTTAATTAGAGCAAAAAATAACTAAAAACAGTTTGTTTAGAAATAAATATATGATCTTTCTATTAAAGACAAAAAAAATTCATTCAAAGGACCAATTAAATAAATTGATACACTCTACGTCGAGTCGTCGATACCACCAATTTCTGTTCTACGAGTATAGGGTACGTGATCGGTACAATTTTCTAGAATACATAGGTCCGTCCATGACTTCAGAGTTTATTACCACAGCCTCCGGAACGTAAAGGGCTATTGAAGGACACCGTGAATTTTAGTCAGTACAAGTCTGACACTGGGTGGTGATTTTGCCAAGTAAAAAAAAGGCCTTAAGCCTACTAGCTTCTGCCTGCAGCTTCGTTCGCGTATTTATGCCCCCGACCCATCGCGTCGCATCCCATCGCATATCCTACCTGCACACGTAGCATGGCACCGTAGAAATGGGTTTCAGAGTACTACAGAGGGGTCTCTATGCGGTGTAGGTATGAAACGGCACGCACACACGCGCACACCGTTCACGGTGCCGTATGCCGGGCCGCCCGTCTCGCACGCGTTCCGTATCTTAATATTTTTTTTTTGTAACGTTTACGTATGTGAAAGAGAAAATAACCAAAATAAAAAGTAGTATTATTAATTAGGTACTGTGTGAAATAACTTTATATATATTTTAGTTATAAAATATAAGGAAAAGCAAATACTGCATAACTTTTGGTTGCTTAAACGACAATAGTGATAAGAGCCTCACGTTTCATAAACTACCGCGTCACGTCGAAAGGTAAAAATATCGACCAGGCCACGTTCAAACTCAGAAAATAGCAGCTACGCGTTCAAGGTCAGCGATCGTAATTGGTTGCGCGACTTTTTTACCATTTACAAAGACTCGCAACGCAGGGCCTGTGACGTAGGGATGGAGATCTGAGATCGATTAATCGAAGAATCGATTGTTTGAGCCAAAATATCGATTTTTTTAATCTATATATAGTACTGAATGGATTCAGTGAATCGATACTTCACCCTTGAAACGCGACATTCGATTTTAGTTTTTACTTTTATTATTCAAAAACTCGCGAGATGGCTGTATGTTTGGATTCTTTCGCCTCTCTTTAATAAAAAAAAAGTAACGTTTGTTTGTAATCTTTGACTTTCTTTTTGTATTCTGTGACATTTCTTGTTGCGTCATCATCATTCATTAAAATTTATTTGTTTGTTGTTTTAGAATCTGTGTGTCGTAAAGCAAAATAAATACTGATTTTTATGTAGTGTTTGTTGCAGAATAATAACTAAGTAATTGTAAACCAATACATTTAATAAAGCCTATAAACAACAAAGCCTAACATTTCAAATATTTTTAAATAATATTCTTTTTTGTTTTTGTAAGATGAAATGTTTAAAAAATTACAATAATAGGTTCTTATGTAAGGTGCCGTTGGTACTATGTATTAACATTCTGTGCTACCAATCGATAATGTATGTAGAATGTAGTAACGAAACCAAAAAGATATAGGCTGATGATAAAAAAAATCCCTGAAGAACATTTATGTTAATAGTGTAATTTAACAAATGCATAAAATACACCTACCTACCTTATTGTGCCTCCTAAACTCGTAAGTCGCAACCCTATTGATATTCACGGATAGCAACAATGTAATCACATTGTAATGTTGTTAGCGTCAGATAAACAAAAATAAACTCTCGCGCGTAACCATTCAGTACATTTTTGCTTGCGCATGGGAAGTTTAGGCTATTATAAAAGTACATGGGCGATGCCGATGCCAGTAAAAATGTACTTTATTCTCTCGAGTATAGATTTTACATTTGTTTGATTGTTTTTGGGAAGTGACCCAACTGTTCTAAACTGTGACATAAGGCAGAACAGAATATAGAAATTCGTTATTAGGTGCGTCCACACAGAGCGAGCAGCCTCGCGTCTTCACGAGGCATTTGACGTGTCTCGGCCGAGGAAAGCGCGTGCGCTGCCGCGGGCGAACGACCGAGCGCTCGAGCCATCCAGTGTCGGCTTTTGTTTTGCTCGCGTCCTCGATCGATAAAAAAGGCGCGTCCACGCAGAGCAAGCAGCTTCGCGAGGCATTTGCCGTGCGAAGCAAATGCCTCGCGAGGCTGCTCGCTCTGTGTGCGCACATATTGCATATTTTTTAGGATTGTAGTCAGCGCCATCTAGTACGTATCATCCTCATCATCATCAGCCGGAAGACGTCCACTGCTGAACATAGGCCTCAGACCGCCACGCCGAACGACAATTCGCCACTTGCATCCATCGGTTTCCGGCTACTCTCGCGATGTCGTCCGTCGCTCGGTCCACCTAGTGGGAGGCCTGCCTACGCTGCGTCTTCCGGTCCGTGGTCGCCACTCGAGAACTTTTCTTCCCCCATCGGTTGTCAGTTCTACGAGTGATGTGGCCTGCCCATTGCCACTTCAACTTGCAAATTTTAAGAGCTATGTCGGTGACTCTGATTCTTCGCCGAATATCCATGTTCCGGATTTTATCCCGCAAAGAAACTCCGAGACCGCCTTGCTCGGGAGGCTGGAAGTCATCAAACCTGCGTTCGAGACGGTTCGTCATTAGACCATTGGGTCATGTATACAAGCTGTTCTCAAGACGTAGGTATATCTTAAACAAATTATCTTCAAAGTAGATGCGTTTATGTGATACTGCCATCTATTAGTAACTCACAATCGCTCCGGTCTGTACTCCGATAAATCTTTATTAGGGTCAGTTCAGACCGAGACGCGAAGCGACGCGACGATGCGTGAAGAGGCCTGTCATTTCACGCTGCGTCGCGCTACACCTCGCGGCGCCGCGATGCGCCTCGCTGCGCCGCGAGACGCATCCAGACGCCGCGCGGTGCAGCAGAACGTGTCTAGATTTTCCACGTGCTGCCGCCCCGCCCCGCGTCCTCCCGCAGTCCCATTTGCAAATGGCGGCCTCAGCTACATAGTCCAAGGGCTAGTCGAGTATGCAAAATCCGAGTGAATTCATAAACATAATATTATTATGCACTTTATCTGTCCCGCAAAAAGCTGTGATCTGATTTTTCTATAAATTATTACGGAAGTAATCATTAAAATGACTTTAAATCATGTACTCAATACATTCCGTTTACGATTAAGAGAAGAGGGCGAAAAAAAATGAACCAAAAAATTGACCGGCAAGTTCTACATTGTTATTCTTTGACCTTTTCTTAACTTAAATCGGTTGGCGAAATTCGTTACTCACAATTATGCATACAGTGCATACTCTAACACCTCTAGCTCCCGGTCTTCACCTCGCATCGTGGAGCGGCCGCGAGCGGCGTCAAGCGGCGCCGCGCTGCGCCGCGCTACGTCGTGAGTCCTTGAGAGGCGCAGCGCAGCACAGCTGCTTTGAGATGCGTCGCGCTGCACCGCGAGGCGTCGCGCGGCGCATCTCAACGTATTCTAAATTCTCACAAGGAAATGTGTATCTTTTTGGTGTAGAAAATAAAGTCGTATTTTGAATGGCTCTTATAAGTGTGCGCGCATCGTCGCGTCGCTTCGCGTCTCGGTCTGAACTGACCCTTAGATGTACGAGTATGTACCTATGTACCTAGCTCATTCAAGATCTTTTATTTTTGGCCCTGGTATGAAAACAACACTTTTTTTTCATTTGCAGAGTAAGTAGTTATTAAGTAACGAACCAAGTAGAAGAAACTTCAATTAGATAATATTTCTATAATAGGAAATATTTTATAAGTCGCCTGTAAGAAATATATGACGTGAAAATTCTGATGCTCGCCGGAAGGCACACGGTGCATACATTTTCTCCTTGCCTGATGGCGGCAAGAAAGAGCAAAATTAGGGTAATTTCGCCTGTTTGCGTCCATTTAGTGGAGTTGACAAGTTTGAAGGAGAAAATAAAAATGTCCCAACACCAGTTTCAATAAAAAAATTATGTAAATGCGTTCGTTATATAGTCTATTTTAATATCAGCTTTCAGTTTTGTTCGAAACTTCTCGTATTTTTTTTTTAAACAGAAAAATGTCAAAATTAGGCGTTTTACCCAGTTTGCGTCCAAAAAATCCAAATTGCGTCCACCCCTGGACCATTTCGCGTCCATCAGTTTAGAGAAGGAATATAGGGGTGCGAAGATTGGATTTTAACAATTTCTTTATTTAATAAAAAATTAACGTAATTATCATTATAAAAATAAAATAAAGACACTTGTTTATTCTTCTCAACATGGAAAGAAATAAAAATAAAAAAAATAACCATACATTGGTTCTGGTCCCGGTTTCTTTACTCCAGGCACACCCAGGGCAGGGCGGGAGGGACTGTCAGCGTGGGAAAACACCGCGCCGTCGACCCGGGCATGCTCCATGGTCGGACAGCGAGTCAACCATTATTCGTCGCCTGCATGCCCGCGCCTACGTTGGCCAGAGATCGTCTGCCGACGTCCGACGGTGTGGGCGCCTACCACCGCGGCTGGGGTGGAGGGAGGACGCTATCCTCTCCCTCACACGACCCGCCTTTTCCTTCGCCAGCTTGACTGCTTCGCAGGAGGCGACCGCTTTTCACTCAAACTCGCCCCGCAGCATGGCCTCGACCAATACCGGGCGCGAGAGGTCTTCGCCTATCGCCGCCGAGAGGACACGGCGGTGCTCTGGCCAAGCGGGGTAGTCCTGCACCGTATGCTCCACCGTTTCCTCCGGGCGATCCTCGCTGTGGTGACACCCAGGCGTTTCTTCCTTTCCCATCAGACACAGGTACCTCCCGAAACTTCCGTGTACGGTGAGGACCTGCGTCATTCGGTACGTCAGGACTCAAGACGCCGTGACGCCTATCCAGCCACTGCTCAAAGAGAGGTCTTACCCGCTGACGCGCTGGAGGGCAGTCACCTGCAGACTAGCAAACCAGACTGGCACTAGTAAAACTTGAATTTTAAGCTCATAGTCCTAGTCAAAACTGTACTACCTATTCATTTCAAATTATTAAAAAAATATGAATAAAATATGTTTATGCTATCATTTTTATTTATTGAAAAAATGGACGCAATTTGCTACATAATATTATTCAATGCAGGTATAGTTTGCGTCCACGTGTAATCGATGTTGTCTATCTTTTACTACAATCATAATAATGTGGACGCAAATTGGCAGTTACAATTACATACTATAAGTGTTAAAACAAACAAAAATCCAATTTCTCTTTCATATTTTAATCACATAAAAATAAACAATTAGAGAAAACATAAATAGACGAGTTCGCGTCCACTGTGGACGCAAATTGCACATTTTTTAAATTCGGTGTTGTAATTCGCGTCCACCTTATTTTAACTGTTAACTTTTAAAAAAACAAGCAAATTCATAATTCATATTATTCGTTTTTCCATTATTAATGTCTACAAATAGCTATGTTTCCTAAAATTCACATAAAACAATAAAATATTTACCGTTAAACGCGCCGCTGCACACTATTTTTTTTTTACATTCCGCGCGTTTTCACTCTGCTGTTGAACAACCCGGGACTAAATATTTTTTCTAAACGGATTAGCGGGGCGGACAGAACTTTTGTCTATGTTATCGTGTCTCTTATACGTTGAGGTATAGGCGGTCATGTCTTTCCATGTCATTAGAGTAAGAATATACTTATTTTCGAGCATTTTAAAAGGGAGATCCGTAAAATGGACGCGAACCGGACGATGGACGCGAACAGGCGAACTTACCCTATATCGTGAAAATACAAATAAAATCGTATAAAAATATAAAATAACTATTTGATGCTAATTGATTCATGACTCGATACAGTTTCCTATTATTATATTTTTCATGGATAATCTATGTATATAAAAGAACAGGGTTTTTTATTAAGACTCGATTACGGCCGAAACCGCTAAACGCAGTAACTTGAATTTTGGACAGCAGTTGCAGTCTACCATGTAGGGAAGCAATAAGACGGGATTTTGCGAAAATCCTGCTCTAAGGGGGTGAAAAGGGGTGAAAACCTTTGTATGAAAAATCTTATTCCTTGGGTTTATATATTTGAAACTGGCCACGAATAAGAACACAAGTAAATAAAAAAGATTGGCTGTATTATTTTTTTTAAAACTACCCTCCATTGGTAATCTAGGCGGTGTTAAAGTTTGTATGGGAAAATCATAACGCGTGAGGTGATTAATGTGAAAATCAGTATTTATATACTAGATCAGAAATAATTAAACACGTATTTTCGGATTTTTCAAAAATCACCCCCCAAGTTAATGAAAAGGGGTATTCAAGTTTAAAGGGGAGGATCTTTAACCGCTAAACGTATAACCTGAATTTTGGTCGATAGTTACAATTTATTATGTAGGTGAGCACTAAGAAGGGATTTTGCGTAAATCCACTTATAAGGGGGTGAAAACCTCTGGATGTAAAATCTTATCCCTTAGGTTTATAAACTTGAAACTTGGTACGAACGTGAATATAAGTAAATAAAAAAGACGGGCATTATTATTTTTTTAAAACTACCCTCCATTGGTAATCTAGACGATGTTAAAGTTTGTATGGGAAAATTGGTACAAAGGGGTGATTAAGTTTTAAGGGAAGGATTTTACTGCTTGCTTCGATAAGCTCAAAACTGTGCATAAATTATCTCTCAATCGAATAAAGGTTGCGTATTTATTTACAACTCAAAAGTCAACCCCTAGCGGGGTGAAAATCGGAAAATTAGTTTGTAATATTTCAAAAAAAGGAAAGATCTGATTGTTTGTTTGTATTGAATAGGCTCTGAAACTACTAGACCATTTTTAAAGTACCTATAAGGACCCGACCGGGCATTAAATTCTCTGAGTTCGAAGTTAGAAACACGCGCAGACGAAGTCGCGGGCGGAGTGCTAGTGAAGGAATAAACTGCCTTTGAATACTTAAACCGCTCTAACGAACAGACGGTAGTTTTTGTACCACCCGTTCGACCGGAATCGGGTCAAATGAGGTCATAAATCAAAATGGCGGGAAGCGGCGTCAAGTGGCGCGATAAGATAAACATTTTTTGTCGACCCGGGTCGGTTACAATGAGTGCTCATGTAATGTTTTTGTATGTGGTTATGAATGGGCCTTTCAAGTCGTTTCAAGTGTTTGTTAATGTTTAGATTCGTTTTGTTTATAATGAGCTGTAAACGTTGGACTATTGTTACTATTGTTGAAATAACGATTATGTGAGCTTTGAACTTTGTTAATTCAAAAAATAAATCGATAACATATACATTTGATGACTTTTATTGATGGGGGGATTATATATACCAACGATTAAATAAAAAACAACATACGTCACGGTACAAAAATATTTATTTACAGGCCGTACAACTACCATGTTAGCCTGCGTTCTCTTCGCTAACGAATACCACAGACTGACTTTGACATTTTTTATTTTTTTTTAATGAACCGTTCTGAAACGCGATTCGTATCTATGGCACGTAGAATTTTATGTAGATTCGAGTGGAAAATAGAGAAACGATCCAAATGTCATGTGTTTTATAGAAATCGACTAAATCTTGTCGATGGATCGCGTATATTCGAGAACGGTACAAAGCTACCGTGTGTTCGATCAACGGAAAAGAGCGTTACGGGAGAAATCTACCGTCAGTTCGTTCGGGCGGATTTATGAGGGATGTCTGAAGATTTTTTGAAAGCATTTCATTGTGATACGAGTAGATACTCGTAATATCGATAATACCTAATGTTTTTTGTGTTTACAATTTATGCAAAAAAGACTCGAAAATAAACATTTTTTCATTACTCATACTCTGAAAGTAGGTCATTACATGTCTGATTAGCCGTTTGAAAGTTATCCATTGCCGCCCAACTGACAGCTGCCAAATTTAAGAAAAAAAAACTAGTTCTATTTTGACATTTCTATTGAACCATGTTCAAACTTTTTATACAGCCACGAAATTACACAGCGATTTAAAATTAAAATAACATAAAGTTAAATAATAAGAATATAAATAATGACTTTAAAATAATTTAGTTTCAACTATTTCTCTAAAATAATACAGATTTCGACAAAATCTTTGCCAATTTTTAAATAGTGAACATGAAAAATCCTGGCTGTATAGCTGGACGACCATAGCACAAAAATTAAAAAAAAAACAAGCGGCAATGTGACAACCCGATCTACACTCATTTTTTCTTTAGCTAAAACTTATGTTGTTAATTTTACTTTCCTCGTATTCGTAATGAAAAGCACAGTGTTTACCTCGGGTAAATTACTTATTTAGTCCCTCGAACTATTAGCGCCCTCACTACGTTACGGGCGCCAAACCCCGTCTCGGGACGTAAATAAGTAACTTTCACGCCTTGGATAACAATGTACTATTTTTAATTGTCTAAATTATCTATGGTTTAAAAGTAGGCCTAACATTCCTTTTAAAACCGCCTTTTTGGACGTTTCCAAGATCTTCAGTGGCTCTGTTGTATATACATACCTACCATTCCTTTATATTTTGATTTAGAAGAATTATAATTATTATAGTGCTTAGCTGTAACTACGAAAATTGTGGTGCGTCGTGTTTTTATTTCCCCTAAACTGTAATAAGAGGCCATACGCACGGGCGCTTCTTTTTTGCCGGCGTTAAAAAAGCGCCGAAATAGAACAAATACACGTTTTTTTTTCAAACTGGTTGTGAGCGGTGACATTTAAATTCAATTTACCTTTTTGTTTAAATTCAGCGCCCAAAAAAAGCGCTCGTATGAATGGGGGCTTAGTGACCATTTTGCCCAATTTTTCAATGTTTGAAAACGCACCCTCGATGAAATGAGAAATTGAACAACTATAACATAAACAAAAACTACTCAGTGGACTTTGTCTGGTTAAGAACATCTTTATCTATCCTATTCAAAATATTTGAGTGACAGGTGACTGCGAATTTACGATAATCTTTGAATTTAGATATGTTTACAGAAATAATAAGTACTATGTGTCTCAAAAACTTGTATTTACCCGTTGGAACCGCCACCATATCAGTCACTACTTACTTAACAAGATAACTCAGAGATAAGTATTATGTACATAAAATATTTCAATCAAGAATTGTGATGAATTATTTTCATCTTCATCTCCACGTAGAGCTGGAAAATGTTGCCATACAGGGATTTAAATTGACGATTTTTAGAGAAATAGTAGTAAGTAGTTAACTAGGTATTTTCTCGACTAAGAACGAAAAGCAAAACTTACATGAACGAGCGCAGCGAGCTCGTTTTTATGCAGCCTTTTATTTAGCTTCTATAGTTATAAATGTTTTTGTAGTTTATAACTTCTTGAAGTTATAAACTGGATGGACGACGCCGCCGAAGCCCCAAAAGAAGTGGCAGTACGATCTAGACGCGCACCTCGGTCCGAAGTATACACTAGAAAACGTGCACTTGGAAAAGAATATGGGGGATATATGGCCTTTACCCTACATCATCATCATGATAAGCCTATAAATGTTCCCACTGCTGGGACAAAGGTTTCCTCTCTGTGATAGAGTGAGCGTGAGTGCGCCATAATTAGGGTTGCCATCCGTCCGGGTTTCCCCGGATTTGTCCTAGTTTAGAGGGCATCCGGGGAGCGTTCTCGGGCTTCATTTGTAGTCCGGGTTTAAAAATGTAGTTTTGGGCCGCCCCTGCGACATACGCACACAACGACCATTTATATCTAGACTCCTAATCACAGGCGACCGATGTCTGTCAACACATTAGGTAGAAAAATCTTATAACCGTCGTGACTCGACCACCCGGTGAGTCCCCTCGTCGCACTGACCTTGAGTTAGCCAATCAGAACGCAGTACCCCGTCCCCCTCGCTTACGTCGTACCTCAGCGACTTGACAGAATATTTTCGTTAGTCAGATCGTGCATGAGGCGTCTAGATATAAATGGTCGTTGTACGCACACTTACCGTCCCCCCACCCCTCCCGACGCAGTTGCCACGGTGGGCACTTCAGACTCCGGGTTCTGGACTCTAAAATCCGGGATTTACACGTCTTGTCCTGGTTTCCAAATTTTAGAGATGGCAACCCTAGCCATAATCAACCACGCGGGCCCAATGCGGGTTGGTTGGTGCCCCGCAGTCGTACAAATGCGGCTAATAAAAAAAAACTTCTTCATGTAAGTAATCCAAAAGATGAGAGCTATAACTCCATTCTATACTTAATAATATTACAAAGAAGCTGATTAAATTTGGGTACCAATAGGTACTTACTCACTTATTCGTTTAGGTATATCTTCAGACAATAAGAGAAGACAGACACTCCAACAGCTCAACCTAAGGTACATAGCTAATCAGTAGATAGAGAGAAGTAAATACTTACATAGTGATTTCGCATTTTATTTTACTTTGATGATCTCGATAAAATACGTAGTGCATGAAAGCATGCTGGATGGATCATGGTAACCATTACCCACCAAGTATTTTAATCTAAATGGAACCTGCATTATGCAGGCTGCATAATTATAGGAATTAATTATACGAAAAAATTGTTGATTCAGTCGTAATTTCCTACATTCTCGTCCATTTAATTGTATATAACATTAAGTAGGTACCTACATACATTATTATTATCATCAGCCGAGTTAAATGCACCTATTCAACAAATAAGTAGGGACATACTTACTCACAACGGTGACAACGGTAGTTTAGATCAAAAGTCAGGGTTTACTACCATCTATAATAATAAACTACCTACAGTAATTAGATTAGATCTGGAGTCCAAACTAGATGTTATATTTAACAGTTCGTCACGGGACTGTATCATCAGGAAACCGTGCCGTAAAGGGCTATTGAAGGATCACCGAGGATTTTAGTCAGTACAAGTCTGACAGTCCCGGGAGCCCCGCCCTGAGTAGGAGGACTTATTTGATGATTTTACCACGATAAAAATAAAAAAGTTCTCAGAACCAGCAAATTACTGTAATGTCAAAATTAAACAAGTTTTACTATTGCCATCGTGTTACCGCGTTCCGGTGAGGAACTACCTAGTCTTTGGATCAAATATTTTAGCAGGGAAATAATGTTACGGCCTAGGCCAACCAGTGTCAAGTGTAAACTAAGGAAGTAGGTAGGTACCTATAATATGTTGTGAATCGTGCAGTTGATAAAGTCTTTGCCCCTCACAAGATCATGTTCACAGTCATATCAAAATGTCAAGAACACACCGGTGATGTCCTGTCGATCTATGTATTGTGGAAGAACATAAATACCTTCCACATAAAAAAAAATACTTTTTGCTAGGAAAGCCAAACAGGTTTGTGTTTTCTGCCATTTCAAACGTTGCGTAACAGCTGATAAGTTCTACCTAGGTTGTTTAAAATTTGAATAATTAAATCAGCTATTTTCTCGATCGACCTTCGATGGTAAAATTTCCACGTGATGAACGCCATCCGTGTTTAGATAAGAGTAAGGAATGAATGAAATCAGAATAATAAAACTCTGTGGAAGCGCTCGCAGCGGTGCCTCTCACCAGAATGTAGCGAGAGGTGCCTTGACATGATAGTGGTGGTAACTGGCAAGCTATTCATGCTACGCTTGCGGATGCAAACTTAGTTTAGTGTCAACAACCAGCGGGTGTTGCAGCCTACGCCGCTGCCGTTCGCAGAGCCCTCAGATATTCGTCAGACGTCGGTTGTGAATTGCCATTCAAGTAAGTACTTATTCACAATTTATAGTTCTTTATACATGTCGTGAACTTGTGTTATTTCCTGCTTTGCGCCATGTTGCTGTGCACATACTTGCGATTAGTTTAAGTCTTATGAACGATTAATTCATTAAATTTTCTCAATTCTATCGGTTGATGACTGAACATTCTGGTGAACATTAATGGTTTATAATTTCGTGTTATTATTGTTTATGCATTGCTGTGCCCACAAATACTCCTTCTTATAATAATATATCATATTTAACAGTAGTTGCGTTAGTTTACCAAAGACCGTGAACCACAGACCCGTGAACCTAGGGCGAAAGTCGTTACTTGTTTTTGTAATTAATGTAGGTAGGGATTCATTATTAAATATTTTAGATATTAGGTTCAAATATATTGACCATAAATTGTAATATTTATGGTAATTAAATATTTACTTACTTACATGTAGATCAGATACTATGCTATTACTGATGATAAGTTCATAAATTACCTTAAAATCATAATATTGATATAATTATGTTCCGCATTTCTTGTTCAAGTAAGTATTTATTGCTTGATAAAACAAAATATTTTATTATTGATACAAACGAGTATCAGTAGGGAACCAACATCGTCCCTAATTTGAAAAAAAACACTCGGATTCTTCTAAAACTTTCTTGGAGTACCTATTTGGTATATTGAAGTATATTTTGGCACAGTAGGTAACTGTTTATGCATTTTTTCGCGATTACGATGTTCCCATGGGAAAAGTTTTACAGTTTAAAGAACTCAGGGTCTAAGAACGCCACTTTAGTGGAATCTTAATTTAGATTGTGATATAAAGAAATAGAATAGAACATAGACCACTTTGTGACATACCTCATTAATCTATACCTATACCACCTAAGTACTAATATTATAAATCTGAAGAGTTTGTTTGTTTGTTTTGTTTGAACGCGCTTGTGTCAAAAACTTCTGGTTCGACTTGTATTTTTTTTTTGTGTTGGGTAATCCATTTATCGAGGAAGGCTATAGGGTATATATCATCACGCTACGATCAATAGAAGCGGAGCAGCAACGAAAGATGTTGCAAAAGCGGGAAAAAGTAAATATCCTTAACTGAGACCATCCGTAGCGCGCGCTGCGTAAACGGTTTAAGATACGCTAAAATCTGACGGAATTATTCCTCATTAAAAGTTCTAAAAAAAAAGTCCGCGACAGCATAATGATCAAAATATACTAGCGAGTCCCTTAAAAGATAAGTAGACAATTCTTTTAAGGAACTCGCTAGTACCTACATTTTTTATGGAAATCTTTGATTTAAAATAATGCATGATTATCGAAGGTATTTTTATAGACCAACGAAGGTAGGTATTCTATGGACAAAAAAAAACTTTATATTTTGATCATAACAAGCATTTAATTTTGAACAAAATTGCCCTTGACATCGTTTGATTTCAATGAATATCTTAGGAGATATCGTAGTTTCAAAATAACACCGGATCAAAATAAAAATAATGTTGGGCTGGGCATAGTGGGCATGTCACAAATGCTGCGGGAAGATCCCTCTTTGAGAAGTGGTTGGAGAGGCGCCACGGCGTCCTCACATTCTGCCTGCCGCAAATCAGGTAACAACGCGTGAATGAAAGCACATCCTCTACCTCACGATCCAGCCATCGCCGAAGACACCCAGGGCGTCGGATATTGCGGAGCATATTCCAGCTACCGTAGGCACTGGCTTCCAGACGGCGAGTAATGGGTAGCTCGCCGTCCGACCAAGGACAAGGCCCGAGTCGACGGCGCGTCGGTGTCGTGTTTCTCGCGTTCCCCAAGGAACCTGACAGGGCTTCCATATGGCCAGAAGCCTAACATAATGCGAGTGAAACTGCGGGCACAAGCTAGTAAATAATAAGACCACATTCTTTATACTTACGAATAAATTATTGTCTAATAAGAAATAGAATTAAATAGGCTACTTTGTGAAACACCACATTTATGGATAATATGACCACAGTCTTCGATCGCTACATCTCTTGAATATTTTTCAATAAATTAGGGCACATACCTACAGCAAATACTAACGGAGGATATTAAGTGGAAGTTTAAGACTGTTTTAACGGTGATTTTGTTGATATAGTGTGTTTATCATAATCGTGGGAAATATTGTGTACTTAAAATTTAAAAGCAAGATATTACGTTTCTTTAATTCACAGGCAGGTTTTATAAACATAAATGTTTTAAGTAGGTACCTTTTTTATTGTGGCAAAATCATCAAAAGAGTTCTCCCACTCAAGGTGGGACAGGAGTGACTGTCAGACTTGTACTGAATAAAACCACGGTGATCCTTCAATAGCCCTTTATGTTCCGGAGGCTGTGGTAATAAACTCATCCGCAACCGCAACACCAACCGTCTTGCGACCCCTAAGTGTACCTAGGTATAGGTACCTAAGTTAACTTGTTCGTAACGTAACGTGACGTAACGCTATCGAATTTATTTTTAAATAGGTATTGCCCAGACAGTTACCTACGAATACAAAATCATGTTTTTATGCAAATCGGTCGACCCGTTTTTGGATTTTATCGAGACTTTCGTTTCAAAATCTTGTCTTCTATACCTGCTACAATTTATCACTTGTAATGAATTCCTGACCCCTTACCTACTGAGCATTTCGTTTTGTTACGATCTGACGCATTATCGGTAGTTATTTTCATGCAACCGTATCGTAATTAGCCACGTTTTATAATAAGCATAACTTAAACATTATGTACCTCCATACCAATGACTTCACATCTTCACATGGTAAACTAAGAATCAAGGTCGAGGTCAAAGAATCAATGTCGTCCACACAAGCATAACAAGTTATTCTATCTTCGCTTTTTTTTTTTGTCGTGGTAATGTCATCAAATGAGTCCTCCCACCCAGGGAGGGGCGGGAGGGACTGTGAGACTTGTACTGACTAAAATCCACGGCGATCCTTCAATAGCTCTTTACGTTCGAGGGTCACGGTTGCCTGATGAGGGGGCCCGTCAGATTGCTGTCAGCTTTTTTGAGGCGCGTGTGAAACACGAGGCTCTGTCCCGTGCATGATCCATGACCCGTCGACGCGTCACCCATTATTCGCGTATCCGTATGCCCGATTCAATCTACGCTAATATTATAAGGTTTCTTTTTAGCGACGTTGACTCACACTAGGAATTTCTTCTGTGTCGTGGGTGTGTTTACAAACATAGAAACTCACATTCAATATATTTATTGCTTCCACAAGTGTACTTAGATGGTACATACACGAACACTCAGGCCAGAACCAACTACCTACTTAAGTAAGCCTCCTGCAGACACACGCGATTAATCGCGCGGGGCGACATGTCGCGGTCCATTCGCAGTATTTTTAGAGTGGAAATTAGCTTGGCTCGTTGTCGCAGCGCGATTAATCGCATGTGTCTGCAGGAGGCTTTACTTGAAGATCTTACAATTATATTTTATTTGATGCGGGGATTGGCAGCAGGGGATCGCTCAGCCCAGAGTTGGATAAAAAACAGTTTTTTTTTTTATTAAACAAACTTCAAATTGTTTTAAACAAGTGTTTTTTTTTAAGTTTTGGGCATTGTTTCAAATTAATCCGACTATGGGTCGACGTCTAAACTTTTAAATAATTTATATGTTTCATTTCTAGACTAGATCTTTTCAAACTCGCTGTTTGTAATGAAATATTTTCATGGAAAAAAAAACATCTAATGTTTTTTTCTAATGTTTTTAAGTATAATTTCATAACAATGTCAATAAAAATTAACAAATGTGACTTAGGAAGGGCATAGACTCAAAATGATCTAATGTCAAACTATTTAAGACTCCTAACTATTAATTTATTTTCATTTTACATGCATTCATCGGCCACGAAAAGTAGTTACTTTAATTTCAAACTGTTTTAAAAGCTGTTTTAAAAAAGGTGTTTTAAAACACATTGTTTTAATCATGCCAACCCTGGCTCATTCCAGCCAGGTTTTGTTTGTCATGCACAAGCTCAAAAAGTACAGCAACGATTTAAAAAAAAATCTCTATAATATAAAACTACAGCCTACAGCTAAAACTAATAATTATGTATTATAAATGCGACAATGTTTGTGAATTGAAGTTGTGTTATGCCAGAATGTCTGAAGCTGAACAGATCTGGTTGAATTTCAACCATATGCCATTTCATCATCAGCCTATAAATGTTCCCACTGCTGGGACACAGGCCTCCTCTCTTGTGAGAGGGAGTGGGCCGTAATCTACCACGCGGGCCCAGTGCGGATTGGTAGATGTCACATGTCTTCGAATTTTTGGTTCTAGGACATGCCGGTTTCCTCACGATGTTTTCCTTCACCGTTTTGAGAGCAGTGGTGTTGAAATAAATTACACAAAGTAATGCGCCTGACGGGGTTCGAAACCACGACCTACTATTCGTAAGTCGAGGCCAATACCACTGGGCCACCACTGCTCTAAACTTAGTGTAAACTGTTTATATGCCATTTGTGCAGATTTAATCTGCACATAAGAAAGAAAGAATAATCGTTTATTAGTACACGCCACCAGTGCACACAGTAAGAGTTAGAATTAAATATTGTAGTCCAGTACAATACGATTTTATTGAGAACCTCTTCCTGTTTTTGTCGCTTTTATCTACATAATTATTATAACTTAACTACCTAGTTACCGAAGCGTAAAGAAACTACATACCGACTTAGTAAAAACATAATTAAATAGTGGTCTAATGTATATTTAATTACTTCTGTGGTTTAACAACTTCTACAATGCGCCTACAACATTATTTTTAGTATAATATGCGAATCCTGAATATAGTTTGTTCAGATAATCAGTATTGTATTGTGCACTAATAGATGTTATTTCTTTCTTTGTTTGTCTTGCTCTGCGTGCTCAGTCGAAACCGAGATCATAGATAGGCAGGGCGCAAAGCTTCCCTTGCCTCATCTTTCAAGTTTTTTTTATGAAATTAAAGTAGATTTTAATAATCCCCACGGCGCGGTCGCATCCATCTACCACAATTCATCAAAATCTATTCAACACTTTGTGCATGAAAGTGTAAACTGCGTTAAAAGTAACAGTGTTAAAAGCTAGTTGGCTAACATTCTGATTTAAGCTTTTACACAATGTATGACTATTGGTTTATTCTACTTTTTAACCAACAAAAAAAGGAGGAAATTTTCAGTTTGACACTTACCTTCGTACTTACTTATATTTTCTATTTAAGGTTCCGTACGTCCGAATAAACGGAACCCTTTTAAGACCACTCGTGTGTCCGTCTGTCCGCCCTTCACAGTCATTTTTTTTAAACCAGCACAGCCTTACTCGCCTGGCAACGGCAAGCGAAAGTTGCCCCTTTCTAGGTTTCAATCTTTATGTTTGCGACCAATTTTTAACCTTAAATGAAACCATTTGCAGTTGAAAATAAAATAACCCTAGAATTAGCAATTTTATAAAACAGATGTGTATTGATTTTGGTGTGGAATAAAGGAACCGTACAATTTTCAGGCATTGAAAAAGCCTTTGTGTTATTCCAGTTTATAATCTCACCCTGTGCCAAGTTTCATCCAGTTCTGTTGAGCCGTTTTGGCATGATTGTGTAATAAACATTCATCCAAACTTTCCAATCTTACTACTAATAATAACGAGAAAGTTTGTGAGGAGGAGGTTCGTTTCTCTTTACGACTCAACGAATTTCGTTGTCTGATACGCAGACAGTTTATACATAATCTACTAGCTACAAGTCGAAAGTCATCCTGCGGGAACATAAAATCGGTATGAAAACTATCCTATGTTTTAATCCACGTTATAAATTATGTGTGCACCGAATTTCAACCAAATCGGTTCAGTGGTTTTTTCGTGAAAGTGTAACAAACATCCATCCATCCAAACAAACTTTCACGTTTATAATATTATAGTTAGGAAGTAGGATAGGAGGATAGGATATAAATCACATTATGATATCTTTTATCCCGCAAGCATGTTTTCGAGGTATAATTTTCGACTACCACGCGGGTGGAGCCCAAGGAACTTATACTGGGTGTAAGGGACAGCCCTCCGCAAACTTTCAGGGCTTGCTCAGTAGACGAAACTGAACAATCTTCCACAATTTTATTTCAGGAAATGAAAAAAAAATCAGCTTCTTCATACAAACTGTCCAATCAAGTTTCTATGGTGAGGCTGATTTTTTTTTTTCATTTCCTGAAATAGTTATTTATGATACTAGCACATGATACTAGTGCGATAAGTTGACGAAGTCGAGGGCTTACCATAGTCACGAGTTTAACTCGTGACTATGGTAAGCCCTCGACTTCGTCCTTCGTTCGACCTGAAATATTTATTTATGACTAGCTGTTGCCCGCGACTTCGTCCGCGTAGTATTTGGTTTTATGGCACCCACCTATACCAATATTCTCTTTTTAATTTTTTGAGAAAGTGAGGGTGCCTTATTTCCCACTTTAAAGTTTGTTATCAAGGGTGTAAATTAACGGCGTCCTAACCTACCGCATGACGCAGGTCCTCACCGGACACGGAAGTTTCGGGAGGTACCTGTGTCTGAGGAGAAAGGAGGAAACGCCTGGGTGTCACCACTGCGAAGATCGCCCGGAGGACACAGTAGAGCATACGGTGCAAGACTACCCCGCTTGGGCAGAGCACCGACGTGTCCTCACGGCGGCGATAGGCGGAGACCTCTCGCGCCCGGCATTGGTCGCGGCCACCGTAGGCGCGGGCATGCGGGCGGCGAGTAAAGGGCAACTCGCTTCCCGACCATGGACCATGCCCGGGTCGACGGCACGTTGTGTTCCACGCGCGCCTCAAAGAGCGTCAGCATAATGACGGGGCCCCCTCTCTAGAGGGCCAAAGCCTGCCGGGGTCGCGGGACCTATCTCATTACCGTGACCCCGGAACATAAAGGGCTATTGAAGGACACCGTGGATTTTAGTCAGTACAAGTCTGACAGTCCCTCCCGCCCTGCCCGGGGTGGGAGGACTCATTTGACGATTTTACCACGCAAAAAAAAAAAAAAAAGGGTGTAAATTAGAGACATTTTAATGAGATTCACGTCAGACAGTAAAAAGTATATTTCGTAAAAAAATAAAAATACTAAAAATTAATTAAATTTTATAAATAAAAAATGGAAATGAAAACTTCCAGACACAACACTTTATGTACGACATTGGTAGTTTTTCCTTCTGGTGCTACGGTGCGGTTACTGACACGTGAGCATTTGTGACATATAGTTGGCCGTGGGAAAAACAGTTGGACCTTAGGTTGACATCAGCTTCCTTCAGGGTCTGTCCTTGGGACTTATTTATGGTCATCGCGAAGTAGGCGGTTACCGGGAATTGTGTGCGTTTGAACTGGAAAGGGAAATTGTTGGGGATGAGTGGTATTCGCGGTATCAATGCAGTCTCCTCTGAGTCACACCCGGTGAGAATTTCAGCTTCGCTTAAATTTCTGTGTAATGCAGGCTCTAAGGGGGAGGGGCCCGTCATTGCGCTGACACTCTTGGAGGCGCGCGTGGAACACAACGACCCGGGCCTGGTCCACGGTCAGACAGCAAGTCGCCCATTACTCGCCGCCCGCATGCCCGCGCCTATGGTGGTCGGAGATCGTCTAGCGATGTCCGTGGCCGTGGGCGTCTACCACTGCAGCTGGGTTGTGAGGTGGACGCTGTCCTCTCCCTAATGCGTCCCGCCTCCACCTTCGCTAGCATGACTGCTTCGTAGAAGGCGACTGCTTCCCACTCCGTCTCGTCCCGCAGCATGGCCTCGACCAATAGCGGGCGCGAGAGGACTCCGCCTATCGCCGTCATGAGGACACAGCGGTGCTCTGCCTAAGGGGGGCAATCCTGCACTCAATGCTCCACCGTGTCCTCCGGGCGATCCTCGCAGTGGTGACACTCAGGCGTTTCTTCCTTCCCTATCCGACACAGGTACCTCCCGAAACTTCCGTGTCCGGTGAGGACCTGCGTCAGGCGGTAGGTCTGGACGCCGTGACGCCTATCCATCCACTCCTTAAAGAGAGGTCTTACCGCTGCGATTGGAGCGTGCCCGGACCTCGGTTGCGACAGTCGCTCCGTCCAAACTGCCCAGGAGCGCGAGGGAGCTCTATCCGCCGCGCCTCGACTTGTCGAGGCAGCGGGGTTTCGCCTCCACGCGCCAGACGCGCTGGAGCGCCGCCGCCGTCGCCTCCAGATCCCAGGGCAAAACAGTTACATTATAATCCTGAAACACCTTTGCTTTCTCACAGTTTCGTGACACCGAACACGTTGGTGTTTCAGTATTGTCTAGGTCGATTGGGATTTTAAACATGACCCTGACATACTGCCGCACGAGCTTCATAACGATTGTATGCAGCTTCGCAAGTGCGGTACGCGTTTTCGTCTTAATTTAAAATTAGTATCGTTTTTCTTTATTTACAAAAAGTATATTATTTGATATAGATAAAAAAAAAAAGATGAAAATAAAAACCAAAACAAAACGTTTTTTACCGGATAAGAATCGAACCTGGAACTCAACCATCCGCTAAACCACGCACTCCGCTGGCAAATTCTTCAAAATAGTAGTTGCTATTATGTCATGAATGACATGATAAACAAATGAAGAATACATACTTACGTCAATCGAATTGAACTTGACGACAATGCATAATTATTAAATCCCAAATTATTCTCTGCGATTCTTTAAATCAACATATATTTTTTATTTGTGAACCGATTCTCATCAAACAAACATTAAAAACTGCGCCCAGTTTAGCAGAATACATTAGTGAAAACCGCATTAATCAAATCCTTTCAGCCGTTTTGGAGTTTAACACAAACAGACAGACAGACAGACAGACAGAAAGACAGACAGACAGACAATTTTTTTTATATTTTTTTTGTGTTTTATTGCTCTTCTTTGATCGCCCCGTTTCAATTTTCGGTAAAAATCCAATGTACAAACACTCGGGTTCTACTGCTTTATTATACATATATTATGTATAGATAGTGAAGCTGGGCTCTTGGTGTCCCACATAAGGCATCTTCAATCTTATACATCAACAGAGAGTGCTCATCAGGCTGAACAACTCTTACTAAGACGTCATTCCTATATATGTTATAGTGTAGCTGAGCTCTTGGTGTCCCACATCAGATGTTCCAGATCTTCAATTTTTATACGTCAACAGAGAGTGCTCATCAGGCTGAACAACTTTGCTAAGACGTCATTTCTATACATGTTATAGTGTAGCTGGGCTCTTGGTGTTCCACATCAGGTGTTCCAGATCTTCAAATTTATGCTCTCAGCAGAAAATACTCATCACGTGGAACAATTTTTGCAATGGCACCATTTTTGTATCTCTTACAGTTTAGCTGGTCTGTTGCGGTTCTGCACCAGGTGTTCAAGATTTCAAGATAAATTATAGCCTATATGTTGGCCAGACTTAATACCTATACAAGAAAAAAAGAATCATTCAAATCCGTCCAGCACTTTTTGAGTTTATCCCGGACATACATACAGACAAACAGACAAACAGACAAAAATTCTAAAAACTATATTTTTGGCTTCGGTATCGATTGTAGATCACACCCCAAGTATTCCTTTAAAAAAATATTCAATGTACAGTTTTCACTTTCCTACTATTTTATTATATGTATATAGATACTAGCACATGATACTAGTGCGATAAGTTGGTTTTCACAAACGAGTAGGCTTTCCATTGTCACGAGTTAAACTCGTGACTAATGGTAACTTGGCTTCGTCTTGGGCTTACATTCGTCTACTCGTTTGTAAAGACCAACTTACCGCACTAGTATCATAAATAACTATTATAAGAGAATACACAAGCAGATTGTCAACAAAGAATAATTGCCATATTTTTATTTCTTTGATCCTGTTATGATCTTTACATGACCTATAGGAAGATACTGGTTCGACCTATATAGATTAGGTATTAATTATTATATTTCATTGTTAGCACTTATGTACTTTGCAGTTTGCGGTCATACTTAATTTATTGCTGCTTTATTTCTTAAGTTGTTTACCATAATTACTAGGAACTTGTATTATTATTGGTCAATCGTTTTGAAGTTCGAATATTTAATTTTGACAATAAGGCTGCTTTTCCACCAGAGATGCGCTATGCTACGTTGCTGCGGATGCGTTTGATATCCACCAATCATATTCACTGGTTTACATAGCACAGCACTGGTGGAAACGGATTCTTGTGACAGCACATCTTCGTAGCGCAGCTACGCATCTTCATAGCGCAGCTACCTTGTGACAGCACATCTTCGTAGCGCAGCTACGCATCTTCATAGCGCAGCTACCTTGTGGCGGCGCATCTTCATAGCGCAGCTACCTTGTGACAGTGCATCTTCGTAGCGCAGCTACCCATCTTCACAGCACAGCTACATAGCGTAGCATCAGTGGAAACGGTCACACAGTTTCGTAGCTCAGCTTTTACATCCTCGCAGCACAGCTACATAGCGCATCTCTGGTGGAAAAGCAGCCTAAATCGTTTGAATCCGTCAAAATAACAAAGATCAAGGTCATATTTGTGTTTACGCAAATGTGGACTTAATTGTATTTGAATGCCTTTATGATAAAAATAAAAAAAAAAGATAAAAAAGGTTATGGTGGGTCATAATTCAAATTTGGCGATTGTACATACCTATAGGTACTTACCTATTTGCACAGTGAGTAGTAAATGAGATGGTAATCTAATGAGAAGTTATTACATCGTATTAGGTATATGGTATAATCATCAAATGAGTCTGAGAGGCCTCATTTGATGAATTTACTCAGGGCAGGACTGGAGGAACTGTCAGGCTTGTACTGACTAAAATCCACGGTGTCCTTCAATAGTCCTTTACGTTCCGGGGCCACGGTTACTCGATAGTCCCGTGACCCCGGTCTCTACACTAATATTTTGAATAAGAAAGGTTTGATTGTGATTGCATTCAATAGGCTCCAAAACTACTGGACTGAGTTCAAAAATTATTTCACCAGTTGCAAGCTGCTTTATTACAAAGCAGAAGAGTTTGTTTGTTTGTTTGAACGCGCTAATCTCAGGAACTACTAGTCTTTTCTATACATATAATAAAACTGTAGAAAAGTAATTTTTGTACATCAAAAAGAAAAACAAAAAATATAGCCAGGGTGCTATAGGACAACCAATAGAACCCATTTCCAGCATTTTTAAAATTTTTGTCTGTTTGTTTGTTCGGGCATCACGTAAAATGTACGGAAGCAATGTAGATAACTTTAGTACACTAGGATTGACTGTAACTTTAGGTAACATTTAATTTTTGTTTCATTGCAATCGGTTCAGTCTATCAAAAGTTATTTGAATTTAAAGTGTTTCAGAAGTAAAATTACGGTCAGTTCGCACCAAGACGTGCAGTTCAGTAGCGCGATCTAGCTTAGAATAGCAAAACTACATATTCAAATAATTCATCTAAACATAAATGTACTTCAACGATAAAACGGTAGATTGTATATTTATACAAGTCTATGTTTCCTCAAGATGTTTTACTTCACTCACGTCACTGCATGTCAAAAACAACCTTCATTATGTACATTCGATTATTATCTACTTGTCCGGGAATGAACTCACAACCTTGTGCATGGCATAATGAGAGACAAGTTGTTCAACTCTGAGCTCAGAACTAATCACACAGAAAAATAAACAAATTTTGTTTATTTTTCTGAGTGATTAGTAAAGCTATTTTTTTTAAGAAAAGGAAATACATTATTCTTTATAAAGCTAAAGTAGCTTCTATTTAGGTACCTAATAGCATTATTATTCACCAAAAAACAGCATTATAGCCACAACATTACTAAACCAGGTACGAATCAAATAATAATAATTATGATTGAAAATACACAAAAAATACGCCAAGCCAAGGCATAGTCGACGGAGCCCCGCTATGTAGGGCTCCATTGCCGTCTGCAGAATTTAAAGGAACCTTACCAAAACTCCTCGGGGTGCCCCCAAAACTAACATTCGTAGCTGAGTTCGTAATTTTGTGGCTCGGTTAATTATTTCCCGTTCTTTATTAATATTAAACTACGGATCCTTGTTCTCCTCATGTATAATATTGCCACCAGATGCGCGAATAATCTTTCCTCGACCAGTCACAGAACGGATCGTTTTCTGTAGCTTCGCAGTCATTGATTTCATCGTAGACTTGCGCTTCACACCTTGCGTGTCCTGTAATTAAAATTGTGACATGTTGCAATAGCAACGTGTTTGAAATTGACGTGACGGCCGACTGTTCTATTTTGCAAAGCGTCTACTCGACACATGTGATTAAGGCACAGCGCACAATAAGTGTATAGTAACAATATAGACATCAAAGTAATGACTTACGGTAACAGATAAGCTTGATGAAGGCTGGTCTTTGTCGATAATTTCAGAAGTAACCACATCGAGGTCGATTACAGCAGTTAATTCGCTCGAAGAACTGGACACCTGCAATGTGAATATCTTTGGCTGAAAACTGTTAAATGTCAAACTATTGTAAAGAGAAACACTGATTTTCGGTACCTAGTTTACAATCAATCATTAACAAATTGTTATCTCTCGTTTCTAAACCGTAGAAGGCGGCGTAGAACATCTTTTTTTAGAGACTGTCTGACTATTATTTACTAAAATCCACGGTTTCCTTAATTAACAGCCCCGGGGTTACGCGGTTGCCTGAAGACAGTCCTGCAACGCCGACATGCGGGTTTGGGCCCTTTAAGGGAGGCCCCGTCAGTTTGCTGACAGATTTGTACAGGGTGAAAATCGAACCTGCAACTTCTGGCTAACAGATTATGCGATCAACCGCTAGGCTATGTACTCCGCAAGGCGCACCTGACATAACATCACGAGAGGTGTACTCCGTCTCTTTCAATTTTCCGTATAATGTTTACGCCAAATTAACAGAACCTTATGTATACTGCCAAATTCAAGAAGCTGTGTTTAAAATAAACAAACCGGAATAAGCGATTTCCTTTTAGTTTTATCCACTTCGAATGGAATTCGTGTCGGAGAATTGAACATGGGATCGATGCATAGCCTGTTGTCCTCGTTCGCATTGAATATGAAGAATGAGTTAGCTAGAGGCGGCAGGCATCGCATGAGAATGTGCCCGCCGGCCAACATGGCACACACAAGCGCTGCTATTACTGCCACCACAGGAGCATAGCCCAAATATTCAATTGGCAAACTACACTCCGACTTCCGTTCATCAAACCTAAAAAGCAATAATTGAAATTAATCACTATCTTTTGCATTAACAATGTTACTCTTTTCATTTTATGTTTTCTCCATTTTCGATACCTTTTCTCTTTTATCTATTTACTCCATGGATCATGATGTATAGATTAAGACGGACAACAAAGTGACCATGTAAGGGTTCCATTTTTTCTTTTGAGGTAGGTACACACGGCCACGCATCAAGCTATACAAAACCAGTTTGTCGTGGTCTCGCTTTGTATGGTCTTTCCGCATATTCAACGATCAGCTTATACTGGTTTTGTATAGCTTGATGTGTTGCCGTTTACTACGAACCTCTAAAAAGATTGATGATTTTATAGAAAGCTTCGATCAAAGTACCTATATTTAAATATGCTGTACAAGACCACGCCATGGTCAATTATTTTTTTCAGTAAACAATTTACATTGCGTTTGGTTCACCGGTGTAGAAGTCAATCGAATGCTCATGTCCATGTGGTAATTATGTGTACTACGCAGTTTAATCGGTATTAAGTATCGTAGTCGTAGCTTGCACGCAGCTGCTACGCCGAAAAGAAGCGGGCGCTACACCTCTACGAATGCTACGCAGAACAGTAACATACGCTACGCAGACTACGGCCCGCTACGGCTACGCGACCGCCGAGCTGAGGCATTGTAGCTCAGGCGCTACGCTCACGTCTGTCGGACAAATGCAAGCCAAAGACTGTCCGTAACGAAATGAGATTAATATTTCTTTTTCAAATGAATTACGAATTTCCGATCTGTCATAATTTTATAAACCTAAATAGTTTCCTCATAATCGACATGTCAGTGTAGCTTCTAACTCTTCTGCGCCGGAGCACTTCTTCAAGTACATAATAGCTTTGGCACAGCTCATGATTGAATGATAGCCCAATTGTCATGCATCATAGGTATTTGACCTGAATCCAGACATGGCAACAGAATAATAACGGATCTTGCGCAAATTCGGTAGGTATATCGTATCCGTTTTTATTCGGCGATGACGTATATCATTGTCATACAACGACATACATCATCTCATTCACACACATGACAGTATTACGGGTAAACAGTAAACGTTACTGTAAATAGTTAAATACGGATGCTCTGGGTGTACGAACCCCAAATTGACAGGGAAGGTGAAACCATACTTACACATTAGTTTACACTTTACTTACACCTCTGCTCTTCTATAAAAACAAACGTACTATGCGACAAAAACGAGAAAGGTTTGATGACGCCATTAGATCAACCTACCTCAATTTGTCAAATTTTGCTAATCCAACATTAACGTTTCACTATTATGTTAAGGTTGAAAATCTAATAAAGAAATTTTACAGATTGAGGTAAGTTGATGTGCTGGCGTCTGTACAATATCGTATTAAAATATAATAAAGTCAACTGACCAATCAGAGACGCCGCAGTTTTTGATGCCGTCACATACAACGCCGCTTGTGAAACAGAAACTTTGTTTATCTATCACACAAAGTGTCTCGTTCCGCATGTTGCATCTATTCTTAGGCTGCAGCCGGGCTGCAGTTGCAGTCACTTGATACAAATCCGCCTGCAAAAATATCGAGAATATACACCGATTTTCGGCCAGGCCGAACGGTTAGGCTAATGTTTGGCTGACACGATTATTTGACCAAAACTGGCCGAAACCGAACCCTCGGTAGGACATTAATTAAAATTTCAGTCACAATCTGTTTTTGAGTAAAGCCATCGAATGTGAGTACGGAGTAACCGTAACGATTCCAAAACCTCTGACCCATGCAATTAAACCCATCAGCGAAAAGTTTTGAGTGTGATACAAAATCGAAAAACCACGCCGTCATCACCTTCATTACCATGAGGCGTGATTTTTACCCAAAAATAAAACGTTTTCCAGTAATGTTTGATTGGCTTCGAGAAAAGAAAAAAAAAACATTGAATTAAATAAAAAAAATATACCTACATCAGTATATCGGAAAATATATTTAATAAATAGGTACCAGTTATTAACCGACTTCCAAAAGGAGGTTCTCAATTCGGATATTTATATTTTTTGTGTTTGTGGGTATAACTCCGTTGTTTACCAACCGATTAGTTTTTTTTTTGTTGGAAAGGGTATACTTCCCGAATGGTCCCATTACAATGGACTAGCACTTTTTGAAAAATCAACAAAAATCATTAAAAACTTAAAAAGTTTTCAACATTGTCTACACCGATTACTCCGAGGTTTCTGATCCGATGTCGATGATTCTTTTTTTGTTCGATACAGTATATCTGCCATTTGGTCCCATAAAATTTTCATTTAGTTTGGTGCAGTAGTTTTCAATTTTAGCTCATTGTGTAAGAGTACAAACATGGGCGATGTTATTACCGGTGCTACGGATTACAATATTTTAGTTTACATGTAAGAAAATTATGTATTTGACAATAATTTGGGTTGAATATTGAAACTAAAAAGGATAAAATAAAAAACTTAAAAAAAAAAATGTAACCGACTTCCCACAAAAAAGTTCAAAATAACCTACAAAAAAACTTTTCTCTCGAAAGTCGGTGACAAAAAGTCAATGAAATAAAAAAGAAAGTCACCGACTTTCGAAAGAAAAGTTTTTTTATAGGTTATTTTGAACTTTTTTCTGGGAAGTAGGTTACATTTTTTTTTTTTGAAAAAGTTTTTATCATAAATTTTATTTAGCATTCCTTTTCCATTTACACATTACCTACCTATTATTACCTCCAGCGTACCTACTAACAACTGACAGCCTAAAATTCATTATTAATCTATTTAAAAGAGAAGGTATCAATTAATTAATCACAAATTACTTTATTTGTCACTTAGGGCTAGTTGTTTGAGCGTTAATTAAGTTAAGTATTAGTTAAAACGCTATACATTTTTAACGAATGGTTTAAAAACAATTTACATAACTCTACTGATAAAACAACTGACTTTTAGACCCGTATGTATGAATGTCCATCAAGACGCAAAAAAACTAATTAAGCGTTACCTACTTAAAACTAGTTTCAACCAATCAAATGGCTGTTGAATCATAATTTTAAGTAAGGCTTGATTAATATTGAGTGATGTTGTGTAATATGGGATTTTGGTCTTTTAAAAACGGTTGAATGATAAACGAACTTACATCTATATCAGAATTGATGCTGCTATTGCTCAGGAATCTAAATCGGATTCTTCCTCTGACAGTCATTACGAAGTACGATGACAACATGTCACGGGAACCAAGCAAATCGCATAGACGGATACATTTTTTCTTCTTTAAGACACTGAAGGCGTCTCCATTCGCATGGCAGTTCTTAGAAATGCTGGTGGGAAACTTGATGACTACAACGAGAAACACGTTCCTCTCGTGATGAGTTACTATCTCAATGTTGCATGCGTAGTCTATCTCATTCAACGTACGAAATACCTGCAAACAAAATGGCAATTTGACATAAAGCCTCCTGCAGACACACGCGATTAATCGCGCTGCGACAACGAGCCAAGCTAATTTCCACTCTAAAAATACTGCGAATGGACCGCGACATGTCGCCCCGCGCGATTAATCGCGTGTGTCTGCAGGAGGCTTAATACAATTGGATTCCTCAATGTCCTTCAAGGAAGCGAAAGGGTGGGTCAGACTCGTACTGATTGAACCCTAATTCCAAACATCCGCAAGTTGACCCTCCAGATTTTGTCCAGCCGAATAATGTTGTGAATTGTTCAACCTATAGATATACTAAAGAAGGCTCTGTGGTTCAACCAAAAGTTAGAGTAAAAAATCAGAATAAAAAGTGCATATGTAAATATGAACTTTTTATTCGGAGTTTTAACTGCGAATAAAAAGTGCATATGTTACGGCTAATACCCGAAGTGCGGTTAAACCTAGATGTATCCTTCCTTCACAGGAGCAAGTCGTCGGAGCCCCTCTCCGCGGGGCTCTTACTTTTGGGTGGCTTAAAAAAAAAATAACCACGAAGGCGGGTTCTTTCAAAGCCCGCCATCCTATTCTAACCTAAATTGTCCGAGTCGGGGTGCCAGCAAGTCCCGAGGCTGTACTTAGTTCTAACCGGCTAAACCTAGTTCTTACCGAAGATAAGTAGGAAACATCTAGGTTTAACTTGGTTTGTATTAGCCGTAACATAATCTATATATATAAAAATCAATGCCACTTTTCGTTGTAACTTTATAACTCAAGAACGGGCTCACCTATCCAAACCAAATGTTTAGGCTTTGTTCGGACTATTTAGTAGATTATTTATGTGAAGTTTGTACAAAATCGTTTTAGCGGTTCTTCATTTATCACATTTTTCGTAACACGTAGCGAAGCACGGGGCGGGCCTCTAATTTAATATATGTAAATACGCACTTTTTATTCGGAATATTTTATGCTCTTTTAAAATGTAGATGTTTCGCATATTGAACAGAAAACAGTCGTCTTGAAACTTAATCTCGCACAGCAAGTAGCTAAATGAGACCTTTTTTTATAATACTTAGAAAAGATGGACCATTTGCATATATTTCGCAGAAACCTTTTAATAGTGCGAATTGTCGAGAATTGTCAATAATGTCTCACAATGTCCATACGACTGAAGTTGCGGCTATAGGTACTATATGATTATGTGCGACTTATGGTAGGTACCTACATCATTGAGCTAAAATTAAGGCTTCGTTGCGACGATTGATTTTATCCGCGTTTTTATCGATAAATCGACGAAAAAAAGAGCATAATAATGCGTACAACGGCCCCATAACAGGTTTCTGGTAAATATTTTTTAGTTTATTTATTTTTTTAGTCTGTTTATAGTAGGTACATGTGACCAAAAAAACTGCTGCTTCAAATGTTTGGGTCGAATAAGTATTAAAAGGTTTGGGACAGCTGTTTTTTTTAGCGATAACCATCATGATAGTCCATAATATCATAATTATATAGAATCATTAAATATGTAAACGCAACTGTTGGAATCTGCATATATTTTACTTGGACGTGTCCACACTATGTGATACTTTCATTGGTTTGCTAATAAAATAATTAATATACAACGTGTCCGGTTTCGGTTGAAATTGATTATGTTGTACCTATTCATTGATATTATTGGGTACCTATTTAACTTTTCGTCTGTCTTGGTATGGACATGTGATGAGGAGGGATGAGTCTCATGTGACTAAGAGAGTGATGAATATGAATGTTGATGGATGTAGAGGAAGAGGAAGGTCAAAGAAAAGATGGATGGATTGTCTAAGGAATGATATGAACGAAAAAGGAGTAAATGATACTGTGACGACTGATAAGATTCAGTTTTTTTTTTGCCACTGTCCTCTTTAAATGCCATAACTACCAAAAAACAAAAATGGGTACCATTCAGTTAGGGTTTGGGTTCCGACTATTGACAGTATTGACAAGCTACCTACCCTTAAGATATGTACAGACTGAAACTGGACACATTACATGCCCATCCATGCAATTTGCAGAGCAGTTTGTTTTGCTTTATAATATTTATTACCTATTAGATGATTACATGTATTACATGATTAGGCCAAACGCCGGGGTCGCAGAACAGCCTTTCCGCTCTGGGAGGTCTCATAACTTAGCCTAACCTAACAAGTTACTTTTCTAAAGATTACATTCACGTAATGGCAATACAAATACCAGGAAGTCAGCGGTGCAAGAGGCATTGAGTCAGTGCACTGTGAAGCGACTCAACCTTTAATGTGACGATCACGTTAGAAGAGAAAATACTCTGCATGTGTTAGACGCGGCTTATACGGAAGAGACGTGGCGAGAAAAGAGCGCTACGCGACATAACTATTAGGTTCTTTTTAGGTTTATTCGATTATGCGCGGCCAAACAACCTCGTCACGTCTCGTCTGATAAACCGCGCCATAGGTTTGACATACCATTGTGATAGTGTCTGACATCCCCATGCCGAATGATAGGTCGTAGCGCAGCTTTCCAGAGAACGCGCAGTCGTTGCTGACGTCGATCGGTCGGTAAAGTAGAAGTAAGCCGGGCATTGCGCCATAAACCACCGAGAATAAACATATTGCAACAACTATTAAATATGGTTGTGACATATTGAACTGTATATGTATTTAAAAATCTAGTTGACCATGCCATTTCTTAGTAACTATTATCTAACAAATTCAAGATATGTTTCCAATGAGACGGAGACGTTAAACAAATTCACCAATCATAGCTTTGGCGCCAATTGCGATTTTAAAGGAAAACAATTATTGGAATCACACAAGACAAACTAAAAAACAAACTCTCTTATATTTTCCAACTGCATGCGTCTGTACTTATTCCCGAACACAAATAATCCGAATCTCTTCAATGTAAGAGACCATACATCAAAATCAAAAAAAAAAAATCAAATATAGTATAAACGCGTTGGATGCAATTGACATGAATAAAAATTAAATATAATTTCTCAATTTCAAACACCCCACATTTTTTTTGTACATTTGTTTTTTATCGATAATGTCTGAATTTTTATGTTGATTTCTTATTTAAAATTATTTATTAATTGTACTAAGTATTTAGTTCGATTGCTAACAAAGCGTGTTCTTTCAAATTTTTTTAAACCATATTTTTTATCATAGCAAATAAAATGGAGATTCAGACCCTGTTAAGATAGGCAACAAAGAACAAGTCTGAATTATCTCTTTATTGACATGAATATAATTCCCGTCTTATCTTTTCTTTTGTCTAGACTTTGTCGTGCAAACAAGTGAGGTTTAAAATTCTATTTGCATTTGCTTCAGATGTCGGGTGAAAAAGCCATGGTATTTGCCGATGGAGAACATAAGATCGGTGACGAGTATCCATACGAGAAAGATTTCCGGACTGCTTTACCACAGTTTCTTGCTGTCAGCGCAAAGAATCTGCTGCTTTTAGGTAAGTATATTTACGATTATTGCTAACTTGCCTTAGGAGACTCTCGGGATTTCAGTTGCTTCATTCTTGTCCTTCAAAATTGTAAATGAATCAGCGTGTAACTTCTATAAAGCCTCATGCAGACACACGCGATTAATCGCGCTGCGACAACGAGCCAAGCTAATTTCCACTCTAAAAAAACTTTTTTTTAAAAAAAGTACCGACTTCAAAACAAATACAAAAAAGTTTAAAATAACTTTTCTTTCGGAAGTCGGTGGCAATAGTCAATGACACAACAAAACAAAGCCACCGACTTCCGAAAGAAAAGTTATTTTAAACTTTTTTGTATTTGTTTTGAAGTCGGTACTTTTTTTTAAAAAGTTTTTATTTTACCCTTTTTAGTTTATTTATTTATTACATATTCAACCCAAATTCTTGTAAAATACAATTTTTTTTTACATATGCACTAATCTTGTAATCCGTCACAACATAAAAAAATCCATATCTCTAAAACTACTGAACCGATTTTGATGAAACTTGCAGTGTACCCTAAGTTGAACAATACCTAGTACAACAAAAAAAGAATTACTTAAATCGAACTTATAGTTCCGGAGATATGCGTGCACAAACATAAAAACATACATACATACACTTATGAAATTTGGCACATTTGTTCAGACGCTGATATAGACTAACATATATGAAAACTGAGCAGTTCTGATAATATTACATACATACGGGTCGAATTGATAACCTCCTTTTTTTTGAAGTCGGTAAAAATACTGCGAATGGACCGCGACATGTCGCCCCGCTCGATTAATCGCGTGTGTCTGCAGGAGGCTTAAAGCTTAATTTTCGATAGGTAGGTATAGCATAGTCAGAAAATCGTTAGTTTAATAAAAACAGTCGTTTTCAGAACAATAATTCTTCACCACCATCCGTCCCATATCGACTTCCAAAAATTAATGCAAATCACTTTCAAAAGGCACTGCTGATCTTTTCAAGTGTTATTCTGGAAGTCCTACCAAATCCAGTTCAGTTCCAGTTTTACCAAAAGGTTTTGTTAAATTATGATGATGAAACCATAACATCGTTTGTCACGAGTATTAATCTGACTGTAGGGCGGTTCGTGATCGTTTAGTTTGAATGAAGTAGGCAAACGCAACCCTGAAACCGCTTACGGGTTTCTACCTTTTCAGTGATGTTCCACCAATTTCAGTAAAGCGGGTGAAAAAGAGCTGAAAATTTATTACACGGCGAAGCAGGGTGTCTAATCTTTTGCGAGGCGCCTTTTCATACAATAAACGCAGTAGGTAAATACTTCAAGTATGCTGGAAATAAAATACAGAAATCTTGTAATAAGGCCTCTGTTTGTTTCAGGATATGGAATGACACTTGGGTTCTCTACTATTCTCATGCCAGCAGTTCAAAACCCGAAAGATGGCGAAGTACTACATTTAAACAAGCATGAGATTTCGTGGATCAGTAAGTTAAACAAAATACTTCGTTTTTTGTCATACTACGTACACAGGATTATAACATATGAATACTCATAACTAACTAACTGTGCAAGAACATTAACATCATCAAGCACATTAACATCCTCTGTTCACGATGTTTTTTGCATAATTTAAGGCGGTTGTACACCTGAACAAATGCCAGTGCAAGTGCGCGCGCGCAAGCCGTGCACTAGCTATGCACATGCACAAGTCCTACTCGACGCGCGCATGCTTCTTGGGAACGATATGTACGCGCCTATATGTTTGTCACGCCTTAAAATAATAAACTAAACACAATAATTACATAACTGCAGGACTTATCAAACTATGGCATACCGTGCTCCACGCGCGCCTCAAAGAGCTGTCAGCAATTTGATCAAAAGCCTGATGGGGTCTCGGGACTGTCTAAAGAGATAACCGTGACCCTGGAACGTAAAGGGCTATCGAAGAACACCGTGGATTTTACTCAGTACGAGTCTGACAGTCAACACAGTCGGACGAAAATAACATCACTTCCTGCTTGAAGTTGAAAAGCTATCATATTCACAACTTTAATTGTGTCATTTACTTTAAAATATTATTATATTCAAATGGCACAGTACCCTGAACTACAAGCATTAGCATTACAACTACTACATCTACATTCCGAACCCTACAAGCATGCAAAAAGTTGTAAATTCTAGCTTTAGTTGTTTTTGTTTAATTTGCGCTAATATCTCATAGGATTTTATTAACTTAATTTTTTGGGCTAAGATTCTACATTATAAATCTTAAACTGTGGCCATTTTTTTAACAATTGTTTTGACAATTGAAAACCGACCAATTGGTCTCCCCAACATTACACCGGATGAACTAAAATAAAATGTAACATAAACTAAAATAAAATGTAACATAATAATGAGAAGATGCAAAAGTTAGACGGCGTCAAAAAATTCATCACCATCTCGCTGTCAACGGGGAAATTGTCCAAAACTCTAGCTGGCAGCATGCCACGTTGGATGGCGATGCTGATTCCGATTCTGATCCTTCTGGTCACACGAATAGACTAATTTCTCATCTGTTTCTTTTTTCTCTTTTGCAGGTTCCATAAACCTTATTATAGTGCCATTAGGATGTGCCCTATCAGGAATAGTAACATCTCCCATAGGGCGTCGGAGGGCAATGCAAATGGTGAATGTCCCTTTCTTCATAGCCTGGCTGATTTTCCACTTTTCGACAACTACGGGGCATTTGTACGGAGCCCTGTTCTTAACCGGTTTAGCTGGAGGATTACTAGAAGCACCTGTGAGTTATTATTTTTTACTTGACTTTAATCAATATTTCAATATCAATAGTTTCCTGCCTTATCTTGATGTTGTTTTGTTTCTGAGAAGATTTTTGACTGTTAGTGTGGCGGGCTCTAACAGTCAAAAGACCTCAACTCCCTTTGATGGCAAAGGGACTTGAATCGTGGCGCGGACTATACAAATACATCCCGTTTCATCAACTAATCAAAAGAAGTGGAAAAGAGTGCCGTTTCGCCATTAATTTTTCTATCTATATTCATTTCAATTATTTTTGACTAATGCAGTCGGCTCCCAAAGCCAAAAGGAACTCTCTGTAGTAGTTCTTACTTTTTATCTTTTGTTTTTTTATAGTTTTAATGTCAAATAAAAAAAATAATCGAAACGGGAATGAATACACTGCACCGGTAGGTACGGAAAATAAAAATAGTGGTGAAAATGTATTTTTATAACGTCGCCAAGGGGGGGCAGGGGGGGCCGTTGCCCCCCCCCCCCCTAGAGATCCGAGGATACTGCACTATCGCCGGCGAATCGGCCAACCTCCTTGCCGGATTGCTGCTCTGGGATCTGGAGGCGACTGCGCTCCAGCGCGTCTATGAGTGGCACGTGGAGGCGCAGTGCCAGGGTGAATCCCCGCTGCCTCAACAAATCGAGGCGCGGCGGGAAGTGCTCCGGCGCGATCTCAGGGCAGTGGGAGCGACTGTCGCTACCGAGGTCCGGGCACGCCGCGCAATCGCTGCGGTAAGACCCCTCTTTGTGGAGTGGCTGGATTATAGGCGTCATGGCGTTCTGACCACCGGATACGGAAGTTTCGGGAGTTACCTGTGTCGTACCTTCACGACGGCGATAGGACCTCTCGCTCCCGGCATTCCTTCTTCGAGGCCATGCGGGCGGCGAGTAATCGGCGACTCGCTGTCCAACCATGGACCATGCCCGGGTCGACGGCGCGTTGTGTTCCACGCGCGCCTCAAAGAGTGTCAGCATTATGACGGGGCCCCCTTTAGAGGGCCAAAGCCTGCCGGGTTCGCGGGACTTACGAATTGCCGTGACACCGGAACGTAAAGGGCTATTTAAAGACACCGTGGATTTTATTTAGTACGAATCTGACAGTTCCTCCCGCTCGCTCTGCCCTGGGTGGGAGGACTCATTTGATGATTTTACCACGATAAAAAAAAGTGTAACGCTTCATGGTCTCGGCGTTCATAATTTTCATCCTCCATAATATTGCCCCACTGCCCCCCCCTTAGTCAAAAGCTGGCGACGCCCTTGCAATATGTAATTAAACAAACTTTATTTAAAAGTTTCTAATATGAAAATGGCGCGAAGTTGCAAATGGCGCCACATGCACGTGGTGAAAATTAGAACTACATCCTTCGTCTCATTTACTCTTTTTTGTTTTGGGCCAATCATAATATATGCAGTGATCGGAATAGGGTGAGTATATTTACCTACAGTTTGTAGAACAGAGACAAAAATCGGAGACTTCCTTACAACTAAACATTTTTTTACCGGGAAAATTTACTAGAACTTTAATTACGTGAATTTATAAGTCTTATTAATTTAATAAAAACGTTTATTGCGTAAATATTCTTCCTTAGAATTTATTTCACGTGGTTCTACATTTTTAACGACTTAAAAAAGAAAGCTTTCAATCAAACTATTTTTTGTATGTTTGTTACGCGGTTTTTCTGGATCTTGCGGACCAATGATTATTTTTTAATGAGAAAGTCATTTTTTAGAAGTAACCCCGTAGTGATTTTTGAACAGCTACGCTAAGTTACTTAAAGCCTTACGTAAGTTTACCATGGTAACAGAAAAAAAAGAATAAACGGATTTTTATTTTGCTATGTGATTTCTCAGGAATTCGTAGACTAATGTTGAACATTTATTAATAATGATTTTTCACAAGGGACTCTAACTAAAGCAACAACAGGTTTGTTTTACCAAGTTCTTGTTGTTGTCGTGTTCTTTACGGAAATATATGAGCGACGTGTTTTTCAACTGCAAATAGGCTTGGTAATCATTGGTAAACCTGTTTGGGATTTTTGATATTACCCCCGCGCGTACGCATGTAACACTCACTCACCCCCACCGGGCCCCGCCCCTTCCCTATCACTCGTTCCTTGACTTTTATCTTGCGAACGCGTGTTCTGTTTTCTGTCCACTTGGTGTTTGATTTACTATCGACTTGGCTCTGTTTTCTGATATTATTTCGATTTGAAAGTGTCTTTCTTTTAAAGTCTTCTTTCTTTCTATTTATTAGTTGCTACTGTTTGTTAGTGCTTTAGTTGGTTCACCCTTGTTTGGTAGAACAACGTTTCGTCGAAAATCACTCCGGCTAATTTTGGTTACAATAAAGTCGTTTCGAAGAATTATTCATTTCACCGAATTAATTGGTAAATTTTTATTTAGCATATTTATTTCATTGAAATAATTTCATTAGACCGAATTTTCAAATGCACTAATTTTATTTAAAATAATGTTTCACTAGACTATAAATAATCTTTTAGTCGAAATATCGTATCGAATATTCAGTTAATTAATAATTCGTTTCCTTTCATTGTCTATTAATAAAACGGGGCTCACTACTACTACTAAGGATGCAAGAGCGAGCGAAGCGAGCTCTGGACTTGGGGCACCCCGACTCGGACAGGACTACACATGTTACTTTAAACCTTGCAAACAGAAACAGGAGCTCCGCGAAGCGGGGCTCCGTCGAGCTACCTTGGTAGGTAGTAATCGGCAATTTAACTAAGGATGCAAGGGCGAGCGTATCTTAGTTAATTTGCTGATTACCACCTACCAAGGTAGATCGACGGAACAAATATTTACAATGTTTTCTTTCCGCATTACATTACACCAATCGAATATTCGATAAACTAAATGTTATACCACCTGAACATTACATCAAATGAACATTATATCTTTTGATCAATAGCGCAAATGTTGTTATCGCAAATAAATTTTCGATGAAATGAAAGTTATGTTAACTGGTATTATACAAACTGATTATTTTTTCAAACGTTGTTCGAATTAGTAAAATTATATCAAAAGTTGTTCTACCAAACAAGGGTGAACCTTCGATCATTAATAACAACTAGATACACAATCCCGTACAAAAACGAACTAAAAACTGTCCTCACGTAGGTCGTAAAATAGAAAGAGAAAGAAAACAAAGAAACATAACTGGCCAACATATTATACCAAAAGAAATTAAACCTTATTCAAATGAGTTAAAGTTGGATTTAGAACGGTCATAAAAACTTATTAAATTTTACGACCGCGACTCGAATCAACACATGTTACCCGACTAAATCAAGTAGCCATGCGACACTACGAACTGTACGTTTAGTAAAAGTCTTTTCAATTTAGGTGCTTTATAAACCCGGCTGATAATTTCGTCAATTTTAAAATAAATGTTTTACGGCGATTTCTTAACAAAATATCAGTATTTATAGTACAGTGATAGTTATTATATATTGGTAACTAGCTGCTGCCCGCGACTTCGTACGCGGATTCTGTTGCTTATGCCAACGGCACGGGATCGTCAAAATCGAACATCTGATAAGTCTGATGTCCAATTTCAAGAGCCCGGGTAAAAAAATAAATGGGAGTTTTGGCCTGTAGAGTCAAATTTTTATTCATCATCTAAAATTAGTTCTAAACTGTTACCGCTTTTACTGCGTGGAGGTACTCCCAGCTTATGTTATTTTAAAATTATACAGTGAAATTAGTGATAGCTTTGATTTCTACATCAGGTGTTCCAGATCTTCAATTTTATACGTCAACAGAGAGTGCTCATCACGCAGAACAACTCTTGCTAAGACGTCATTCCTATACTTATATGTAGCTGGGCTCTTGGTGTCCCACATCAGGTGTTCCAGTACTTCAATTTTATACGTCAACAGAGAGTGCTCATCAGGCTGAACAACTTTGCTAAGACGTCATTCCTGTATATGTTATAGTTTCGCTTGGCTCTTGGTGTCCCACATCAGGTGTTCTAGATCTTCAATTTTATACGTCAACAGAGAGTGCTCATCACGGAGAACAACTCTTGCTAAGACGTCATTCCTATACTTATATGTAGCTGGGCTCTTGGTGTCCCACATCAGGTGTTCCAGTACTTCAATTGTATACGTCAACAGAGAGTGCTCATCAGGCTGAACAACTTTGCTAAGACGTCATTCCTATATTATTTTATAGTGTAGCTGGTCTCTAGGAGTTCCACATCAGGTGTTCCAGATCTTCAATTTTTATACATCAACAGAGAGTGCTCATCAGGCTGAACAGCTTTGCTAAGACGTAATTCCTATATATGTTATGGTGTAGCTGGGCTCTTGGTGTTCTACATCAGGTGTTCCAGATCTTCAATTTTTATACGGCAACAGAGGGTGCTCATCAGGCTGAACAACTTTGCTAAGACGTCATTCCTGTATATGTTATAGTTTCGCTGGGCTCTTGGTGTCCCACATCAGGTGTTCTAGATCTTCAATTTTTATACGTCAACAGAGAGTGCTCATCAGGCTGAACAACTTTGCTAAGACGTCATTCCTATATATGTTATAGTGTAGCTGGGCTCTTGGTGTTCCACATTAGATGTTCCAGATCTTCAAATTTATTCTCTCAACAGAAAATACTCATCACGTGGAACAATTTTTGCAATGGCACCATTTTTGTATCTCTTACAGTTTAGCTGGTCTGTTGCGGTTCTGCACCAGGTGTTCAAGATTTCAAGATAAATTATAGCCTATATGTTGGCCAGACATAATACCTATACAACAAAAAAAGAATCATTCAAATCCGTCCAGTACTTTTTGAGTTTATCCCGGACATACATACAGACAAACAGACAAACAGATAAACAGACAAACAGACAAAAATTCTAAAAACTATATTTTTGGCTTCGGTATCGATTATAGATCACACCCCAAGTATTCTTTAAAAAAAATATTCAATGTACAGTTTTCACTTTCCTACTATTTTATTATATGTATAGATGTTAGTACTTACTGAAAAAATGAAATTACATCCTTTTTTTCGGTCCTGAAAGAGTGATTTTTGCACTTTTTAAACGAGCACGGAGCCATGTTTACGTTCCGAGCGTTAGAACAGTACTAAACCAAAAGGATGACCGATCTCTGATTTGGTCATTCTTTTGGTGAGGACGTTTTTTGTCGCTGATTGTGTATCTAGTTGTTTTATATGATCGAAGGGGTGAACCCTTTAGTTAGTGTCCCTAAAAATCATTATTAAAAAATGTTCAATATTAGTCTACGAATTCCTGAGAAATAACATAGCAAAATAAAAATCCGTTTATTTGTTTTTTCTGTTACCATGGTAAACTTACGTAAGGCTTTAAGTAACTTAGCGTAGCTGTTCAAAAATCACTACGGGGTTACTTCTAATCTAAAGCATGACTTTCTCAATAAAAAATAATCATTGGTCCGCAAGATCCAGAAAAACCGCGTAAAAATATACAAAAACAGTTTAATTGAAAGCTTTCTTTTTTAAGTCGTTAAAAATGTAGAACCACGTGAAAAAAAAAACTAAGGAAGCATATTTACGCAATAAACGTTTTTATTAAATTAATAAGACTTAAAAATTCAAGTAATTAAAGTTCTAGTAAATTTTCCCGGTAAAAAAAAATTTAGTTGTAAGGAAGTCTCCGATTTTTGTCTCTGTTCTACATACTGTAGGTAAATATACTCACCCTATTCCGATCACTGTATATGACATAACGACACAAACACAATATTTGCCATCGACACGCTAAGAAGATTTACTCTTTAGTTTTAAAGTGAGACAACGTATTAGCAAAAGCGCTTCCAAGGAGGTTCGATCAGTCAGGTTGTTTATTCTCATAATGTGAAACTCTTTGGTGGAATTCTTATATATTTTTTTAATGGAAATTAAAAAAAAACCGTAAAGAAAACGCTGGAAAACGCACGGTGCTATACAACGGGGTGTGCCGTAAAATAGGTACTAAGGTGAGAGTACCTATTTTACCGCACGTTCCGTTGTATGGTGCGTAATTTTTAACTTTCGAACAATGTATACAGGCTTTGTAAATGCATTTATCTACTATCATGCTATTAATCCTCTAAAACTTTTTCAAAAAAAAATGTAACCGCCTTCAAAAACAACCACAAAAAAGGGTAAAATAACCTACAAAATAACTTTTCTTTCAGAAGTCGGTGCCTTTGTTTTTTTTCATTTCCTTGTTTTTTTTGCCACCGACTTCTGAAAGAAAAGTTATTTTGTAGGTTATTTTACCCTTTTTTGTGGTTGTTTTTGAAGGCGGTTACATTTTTTTTTTGAAAAAGTTTTTTATTTTATTCTTTTTAGTTTAAATATTCAACTCAAATTCTTGTCAAATAAATCATTCTCTTACATGTATGTGCACTAAAATTTTGTAATCCGTAGCACCGGTAACAACATCGCTCAAGTGCACAATATGCTAATAAAATTCCCTATTTCAAAAACTACTGAACCGATTTTGATGAAACTTGCAGTATTCCGTAAGTTAAACAATACTTAGTACAACAAAAAAAGAATTACTTAAATCGGACTTGTAGTTCCAGAGATATGCGAACACCAACTAAATCAGTCGATGCCTACTCCAAGCCGTTGAGGAGATGTACCTTCCATCATCAGCTCATCCACCTGAGATGATGATTATCAGATGCAAATACTTGAACAGATTTAGAAAATATATGAAAATGGTACTATGTGCCTATAAAATTTGAAGGTTGCCCTCGATTTCCCTGAGATTCCATCATCAGATCCTGACCTGATGATCATGGGACCAATTGGAAAGTATACCCTTTCAAACAAAAGAAAAAATTTCCAAATCGGTTCAGGCGTCTTCGAGAAATCGGGGAACATACATAAAAAAAAAAAAAAAAAAAAAGATTCCGACGAATTGAGAACCTCCTCCTTTTTTTGAAGTCGGTTAATAAAATAACCTATAACAATTACCTAGCTTATTGCCAACATTAAAACACTCAATGATATTATGATCATCATCCAAAGGGTCAGTTCAGACCGAGACGCGAAGCGACGCGACGATGCGTGAAGAGGCCTGTCATTTTACGCTGCGCCGCGCTACGCCTCGCGGCGCCGCGATGCGCCTCGCTGCGCCGCGAGACGCATCGCAATGTCGCGAGGCGCATCCAGACGCCGCGCGGTGCAGCAGAACGTGTCTAGATTTTCCACGTGCTCAGCCCCGCCCCGCTTCCTCCCGCAGTCCCATTTGCAAATGGCGGCCTCAGCTACATATTCCAGGGGCTAGAGGTAGTTGAGTATGCAAAATCCGAGTGACGGCAACTATGACCAAATTCATAAACATAATATTATTATGCGCTTTATCTGTCCCGCAAAAAGCTGTGATCTGATTTTTCTCTAAATTATTGCGGAAATAATCATTAAAATTATTTTAAATCATGTACTCAATACATTCCGTTTAAGATTAAGAGAAGAGGGCGAAAAAAAAATAAACCAAAAAATTGACGGTAAGTTCTACATTGTTATTCTTTGACCTTTTCTTAACTTAAATCGGTCTCGGTCTGAACTGACCCAAACGCGTGATATTATGAATTTCAAAAAAAAGAACATTCTCATGCAATGACATTTTCACCACCAGATCGCTAAAATTTTGAAAAAAGAACAATAAATTGAAGACTAATTCGTAATTTCGGATTCTTGTCTCATCGTGTTATTTCCCGCCATTTTTTCACTCGAATATTGGAAATTGCAAACAAACAATTACTGTGTGCGTTGTTTACAAAAATGAGTGATTCTAGCTTTGATGACACACCACCAGATATTTCTAAAACAGCAAAGGAAATTTCTAACAAATTGTTACCGGAAAAAGTTTGTTTATTTTACATGCTTCGCAATTAGACTTTTCTTGAATTTACATAGTTCTTACAACACACTACCGTATGGTATGAGAATTTTTTATAGAGGATTCACATCATGATTGTAGATAAAGTCTTGTATGCAACTGTTATAATTAGGTATTAAAACACTCATGTGATACTATTATCACACTCGGCTACGCCTCGTGTGATAAACCCACATTCGTATTTTACCCAAGACTTATTCCAAAAAATATAATGCACTTCAATTAACATTATAATATATTATATCTTCTCCTTTTTTAATCCCAATTTATTTAGAGTCAGCGCGAGGCAGTGTTCATGCAGACTAGACTGATTATAAATGTACTGACCTTGAGTACAATCGTTCCAGGTGTTGACGTACGTAGCCGAGATTACGCAGCCTCATCTCAGAGGAGCCCTCACTGCCACCAGCTCGCTCTGCATCATACTGGGAGTGTTCACGCAGTTCCTCTTCGGGATATTCATGTATTGGAGGACAGTGGCGTTAGTCAACATTGCATTCACGGTTTGTTCCTGTTTTTTTAGTAAGAGTGAGCACATTTTTGCAGGAACATTAAGTCTGACTGTTCGCCTGTAAAGACACTTTTTTTTACAAAATCGCGTGAAGGTATTAAGCTAAAATTAATGCCGTCATTTATGCCGCATGTTTTGACGCTGCCTGCCTAGGACATCTGAGGAGGCTCCCGTTAGGCAGCTGGGTCAAGGAAGGGCCTGATTCAGAAAGCAGTTCTTTTGGTCACGGCGCGCATTGTTAGAGGTCACTTTGGACCCTGTTTCCTACACGGGTGGGCCACTACTAATTATATTTTTAATTGTTTTTTTATTATATTTAAAAATGTACCTAATGAGTAAAAAAAAAATCGTACATACATATACTTAATATAAGTTTGTCAACTCAACACATCTCACTTAACTGATACATAATTATTTTCATTTCATGTTCGTTCATAGAATATTTGTAAGTAACTTTTTAGTAGGTACATTGTTATCCTAGGGGTGAAAGTAACTTATTTACTCCCAAGAAGGGATTTACGTTCGGCCGCTAATAGATCGAGGGATTAAAAATAAATCTCCAACCCGAGGTAAACACTTTGCTTTTGAATACAAGGAAAATAAAAATGAAGAAACATAAAATTAACTAACGAAAAAATGAGTGAAGAACGGATTGCCGTTTCCGCTAATTTGGTTTTTAGGATTCCGTAGCCAAATGGCAAAAAACGGAACCCTTATAGATTCGTCATGTCTGGGTCTGTCTGTATGTCCGTCCGTATGTCACAACCACTTTTTTTCGAAAGTATATTATATTTAAAGTTACAACCAACAACAAGAACTTTTATATTATGTTCCTTGCTACTACGGAACCCTTTATGGGCGAGCCCCGACTCGCACTTGGCCGGTATTTTTTTCTGTGGCTGGCCAGCAGAGCCATTCAGCCATTATTTTTCATTTTCATCATGGAAAATTTTGTTATTAGACTGTCGTTTCAATAATGCTTTAGTGAAATATGATCCATGGGCAACGTGAATTAACGTGATCTTTGCAATTGAATGAACAGTAGTTTTAACCGAATGATCAAATCACAGCCCTGACCTCGATGTTTATGTACCATGGACCATGATGTTGTGGATGCACAACTAAGCAACAAACCATGACTAAAACACATACCTACACATTTTAATTTAGTGATTTTATGGCTGTCTACCTCTGCTACGAGTATTACAATAGGGTCAGAATCTATTGATATCTATTGATTTATCAATGATTGGTAATCTACTAATATAATAATGGCGTATACGTAGGTATACCTCTGTGATACAGACTCATGACCATTCGGCCTCAAATCTGCTATTACCATAATGTCAGAATCCATTGATTTATCCATGATTGGTTTATCATTGATTTCATAATCATAATTGTTGATTTTGACAATTATTGTTAATTTGGTAATCTAATATAATAATGGCGTCATTATGACTTTCCATTGATCAGCAACTGACACTCCATTAAAAGAAATTACATAGAATGGTAATCTCAAATGACCTTTCCTTTTTGTTTGAAGATACTTGCTGTAATCGCTCTGTGCTTCGTGCCAGAGTCTCCGCATTGGCTGGTGTCGAAGAAACGCTACGATGATGCTAGGAAGGTAGGTACGATCACTCACTCTTTTGGTTGTTCTTTCGTAAAACAAGACTGATGAATTACTCGTTTAAATACGAAAATATGACATGCAATATCAGAATTTGATAGGTGCGTCCACACAGAGCGAGCAACCTCGCGAGGCATTTGCCGCGCGAAGCAGCTCGGTTAGTGTGGACGTGTGTCAGCCGAGAAAAGCGCACGCACTGCCGCGGGCGATTGACCGAGCGCCCGATCCATCCAGTGTCGGCTTTTGTTTTGCTCGCGTATATTGTTTTGTGCCTCGGTCGAGAAACAATAGGCGCGTCCACACATAGCAAGCAGCTTCGCGAGGCATTTGCCGCGCGAAGCAAATGCCTCGCGAGGCTGCTCACTCTATGTGGACGCACCTAATCGATACTTGATCATACAGGGACACAGGTTATGTGAAGTTTTTAAAATTTTTGAAAATTCTGAACTAATCTATCTTAATCCAGGCCACGCTAACGGCATATTTCCTGTTAATTTTCATGATAATAGTCTTTAAATGAATCAACGGAATTTCCCGTTAGTGTGAGCCTAGTCTTATATGCAAAGAAATAAGTGACTGTGTAGCACTATAGACGGAAGTGGCATCCCACGTGTAATGTAGGTAACCAAAACAACATGTTCTGAGAAGTTTAGAAAAACGTTACCGTGTAAGAAATTATATTCATGAGAGCAAATAAAATCATACAATCGTCATCGATTAATTCAGGAATCGAAGATTCTCAGTAGGTTTTGTGAATTTTTCGATTGGTTCAGGTACCGTAGTTATAAACTTATTTGTGATCTACCGTTTATTTCAGAGCTTGCAATGGCTCCGCGGTTGGACAACCCCTGGCAACGTGGAAAATGAACTTCGGGATATTCAAGACCTATTTAAAAGGGAGAAGAAAGGTGAACAAAATTTACCTACATCACACATGCTATTATTTCACCATTGTCATACGGAGTGAACTTATTGTTATACTTTTTAATTTCAGATCTAGTCGAAGTTGATGAGACATTTTCGGAAAAAATGTCGCATTACCTGAAAAGAAGTTTTATGTTGCCATTCTTCCTGGTAACTTTCAGTTTCTTCGTAGGACACTTTAGTGGCATGACCACCTTACAGGTAAATACATGAGTATTATAGTTATTTATAGGCCCGATTTCCACTATTTGTCTATCCAGGTCACACTTTCGACATTTCCCGTTGAATTTCGCAATAATATTCTTTAAATTTTCGATAAAGTCCGCCAATAAATTATCAACGATATTTCTTCCCGTTATTGGTAAAAATGCCTATGTCCTCCCTTTGTCCCTAATTTGGTTCATTACCATCTAAATCTAAACACTGTTTAAGCTATTACGGTTAAGTACTTTTAAATTGTCGCTTACGGGATTATATACTTAGCTAACAAATGTTCACTCATTCACGGAACTGTATTCTGTAAGCACTGCTGAATTCTCAATTCAATGTTTTTTTTTACCTCATAACTTACGACGAGAAAGAGTAAAACGAGAATCTTCAAAATCGGTTCATCCACCGATTTTGAAGATTCTTCTTTTTTTCGATGAACACCTGCCATTTGGTTTTCTAAAAAAAATTTCAGATTCGATCAGTAGTTTTTATTTTATGAGGATTTTGGATGATGTTATTACCGGTACTACGTATTACAAAATTCTAATGCTCGTGTAAGAAAATGAGGTACTTATTTGACAAGAATTTGGGTTGAATATTTGAACTAAAAAGGGTAAAATAACATATCTTTCGGAAGTCGGTGGTAAAAATGAATTAAAAAAACAAGCCACCGCTTCCGAAATATAAGTTATTTAACACTTTTTTTTTGGGGATTTTTGTAGGATAGTTTTTTTTTTTTATCCATTGTTTGCAGACTTACGCAGTGTCTATATTCCATATGCTGAAGGCACCTATCGACAAGTACTACGCTACGTTAATTCTAGGCGTGCTACAGATAGTTGGTGCCTGCACATGCGTCTTACTGGTACATTACACTGGCAAGCGACCCCTGACTCTCATCTCTACTGGCGGAGCTGGAGTCTGCTGCATCCTCGTAGCTAGTTACGATATTTATATTAAAATGGTAAGTTTATATCTGCAGCTATTCTTAAGTCTGACACGGAATAGACAAGAATACAGTTTATTCGAAATAACCAATGTTCCGGGTATTGTTATGATGGTTTTGTTTCAAAGTCAAAGTCAAAGATTTATTTGCAGTAAAATATGGTTACAAAAGTTCTTAAAATGGTAGGTAATATTAGTAGCTTAACATATTTAATCATAACATATAATGACATGCAAATTTTTGTTATAGATAGATACAATTACATTAATTAGATTTAAACTGAAAGAATTATTTTATATTATAGAAGGGATTCTCAATAAACCACCTACGTAAAGCCTTTCTGAAACGAGCCATTGGGAGTTCTTTAATTTGGTTAGGAATCTTGTTATAGATCTGAATACACATGGGATAACAGCTTCGCCTATATAGTTCCGTTTTTATTCTAGTGTAGCGTAGGCATAATATAGTTAGTTAGTCTAAGGCACATTAGTTACTGTATAAATTCACTGGAGTCAGACATTCGACACAGTCGTCCAATAAACTTCAAACCGAGAACACGCATATCATTTTGCCGCCCCTTCTGTCAACAATCACTCACACACCCACATTACCGGCAAAGTGGTGACCCGACGTGTGCGCGCGCCTCTTATAACTCTCGCACAATTTAACCGCGCGCGATAAACGACCCGTGATACCAAGCCGCTGCTCAACCACAGCCTGCAGCCATGTCTACAGCTGCATCACCGACCCCGGAGCAGCCACAGCAGATGACGGCAGTTACCATCACACCAAGAATACCGGACTTCTGGCGAGACCGGCCCAGACTCTGGTTCCACCAATTCAGCGCCATCGTAGACCCTCAAAAGGCAAGTGACCTCCACAAAAGTCAACTTTTAATAGCTAGGCTAAAACAAAGCGAATTAAGTGACATTAGCGATATCTTAGAAAACATGCCCGAATCAAATAAATTCGAAACGCTGAAAGACAGGCTAATTTCCGTTTACGAGGAGTCGGAAACCAAACAACTAAACCAACTCTTAAACGAGATAGAGCTCGGGGATCAAAAGCCGTCACAGCTACTTAGACGAATGCAATATCTAGGAAAAAACCGAGTCCCAGATGAAACCTTAAAATTATTGTGGACCGGGCGCCTACCACATTCCGTTAGAGCCGTCTTAACGGCATGTGATTCAGGTGAAGTAAAATTAGATAGTCTAGCCAAAATCGCTGATAAAATTATAGAGAATACCAAACCGTCTGAGATAGCTGCTGTTTCGAAGCCTTCTCAGAATTTAGAAAATAATACTTCCGAAATATTAAATGAACTAAACAAAATGAAAATGGAAATTGCAACATTAAATATCAAACTAGTCGAAAACAATAGAAAAAATCATCATGAACCGCGAAGACGAAACCGACATAATCCGGGCCCGTCTCGACCGCGTTCCAAAAGTCGCGAAAATTCACAAATAAATCGAGAAAAGTTTTTGAACCAGTCCGCGAAACCCGGCGACTCAAATTTTCTGTGTTTTTATCACTACGTCTACGGCAATAATGCGCGCAAATGCGGAGATCTCGTTAACTGCCGCAAACACCCTACACAAAATTCGGAAAACTAATTCAGACACCGGCACGAATAAATAATGTCGCCGGTGTCGAACATTCATATCGTTTGTGCGTAACAGACACTACAACAGGTGTGCGATATTTAATCGACACAGGTGCCGACGTCTCTGTATTAGCCGCAAAAAAGCAAAATTCCTGTAGGACGTCAGACTATGTGTTATATGCAGCAAACGGCACAAAAATAAAGACATTCGGTGAAAAAGTCATTACGGTCAATCTAGGGCTACGCCGTACTTTTAGATGGAAATTTATATTAGCCGACGTACGTAGCTCGATAATAGGTGCCGATTTCCTAGCCGCAAACAAACTTTTGGTAGACCTACATGGTAGAAAATTAGTCGACAAAGTCACATTGTTATCGCGCACCACAAACGTAATATCCTCCAACGAACCGAGTATTCGTACAATAGATGTCAATGACGAATACCATCTTATCTTACAAAAGTTTCCTAGCATCATCAAACTAGAAAATTTTATGACAGACCCCAAACATGACGTACAACACCACATTTATACCACCGGTCCCCCGGTTCATGAAAAAGTACGTCCACTCAATCCGAAGAAATACAAAATAGCGAAAGCTGAATTCGAACGAATGATGCAATTAGGTATTTGTAGGCCTTCAAATAGTCCTTGGGCTAACCCACTTGTGTGTGTTACTAAAAAAGACGGTGAAATAAGAGCATGCGGAGATTATCGTAGACTCAACGCACAAACTATACCCGACCGTTACCCATTACCGCGACTACTTGATTTCACTTATCTACTCAGAGGCAAAACCATATTTTCTAAAATTGACGTGAGAAAAGCCTATTTTAATATTCGCATGGCACCCGAAGATATTCCCAAGACTGCAGTCATAACTCCATTCGGTTTATTCGAATTTACAAGAATGAACTTTGGATTACGTAACGCAGCACAAGACTTCCAAAGATTAATCAATAAAGCACTGGAAGGTCTAGATTTCGCATTCCCATATCTAGATGACATTATTATCGCATCGGAATCAAAACCTAAGCATTTAGAACATCTAGAAACAATATTAAATCGTTTAAATAACTATGGCTTAACAATTAACACAAATAAGTGCGAATTTGGTAAATCCGAATTAGATTTTCTCGGTTACCATATCGATTCACAGGGCGTAAAACCGAGTGCCAAAAAAACACAACTTATTAATGACTATCCACAACCAAAAACAATTGAGGAACTTCGACGTTTTCTCGGCATGATGAATTTCTACAGGCAAAGCATTCCAAAAGCTGCAGAGATTCAAGCACCACTTAACGCGTACTTGCATAACTCAAAAAAACGCGACAAAACTGAGATAACATTGAACGAAAGCGCACTAAAAGCGTTCAGTCAATGTAAACAACTCATAAACAATGCAGTCATGCTAGCCCACCCAGACGCAACCGCACCCTTAGTATTAATGACAGACGCTTCTGGTAGTTGTGTAGGCGCAGCTTTAAATCAAAGAGTCGACGGAAAATTACAATCCCTCGGATTTTATTCAAAAAAGCTTACGGATACCCAAACAAGATATAGTACCTACGACAGGGAACTTCTAGCTATATACATGTCAATAAAACATTTCCGTCATATGATAGAAGGTAGAGAACTAACCGTATTAACGGATCACAAACCATTGACTTTCGCACTAACAAAGAAAGTTTCAACATCAGATTCACCAAGGCGTTTGAGGCAATTAGATTTCATCTCTCAATTTTGCGATAATATTAAATATATAGAAGGCGATAAAAATACAGTAGCCGACGCCTTATCTAGAATTGAAGAGATCACCATGCCATCTTTATTCGACTACCAAAAATTATCTGAATTACAAAAAACCGATTCTGAATTAGAAAGTCTACGCAAACGTAACAATCTTCAATTTAAATTAATTACCATGCCTAACACCGAGATAAAAATAGCATGCGAAACATCTACGAACGATATACGTCCTTATCTACCTAAACAATTCCGGGAACTCGCAATCAAAACATTGCATAACGTGAGTCACCCCGGCGTCGCCACTACGAAACGTTTAGTTAAATCTAGATACTTTTGGAGCGATATGAACACCGATGTCAAAAACTTCGTTAAAACGTGTATTCCATGTCAAAAAAGTAAAATTCAACGCCACACAATAACTCCGTTAGGCGAATTTAACACTGGAAACCGTTTCGAACACGTACACATAGACATTATAGGACCCTTACCACCTGTTGAGGATTTCAAATATTGCGTCACCATTATAGATAGAGTTACGAAATGGCCTGAAGTCATACCAGTAAAAGAAATAACAGCTGAAACAGTTGCTAGGGTGTTCGTCGAACATTGGATCGCTCGTTTCGGTTGTCCAGTAAGAATAACTTCAGACCAAGGTCGTCAATTCGAATCCGATTTGTTTCGACAATTACTGAAAATACTCGGTATCGAACGCATCCGTACAACAGCGTACAACCCAAAGGCGAACGGCATGGTCGAACGACTACATCGTACTTTAAAAGCCGCTATTATGGCAAAATGCTTAGATAGCAAAGTATGGGTACATGAATTGCCTATAATACTCTTAGGTTTACGTACAGCGATTAAAATAGATTTAGGATACAGCCCATCACAATTTTTGTATGGTAGTAGTATAAGACTTCCAGGCGACCTATTCCAATCTAAACCTTCATCCAATATTAACGATCGCGAATTTATAAAACAATTAACGCAATCTTTATCATCAGTCCCAAATCTTAGCATTTCAAGCTCACATAGCAACACAAACAATAATGTATTCGTTCACGAAGATTTATCAGCTTGCTCTCATGTATTTATTAGAAACGAGGCAAGGCGAGCTTTAGTACCACCGTATGAGGGCCCATTCAAAGTCTTATCGCGGCATAATAAATTCTTTAAGTTGGAATGTAAAGGTAAACAAATCACGGTGTCACTTGATCGCTTGAAACCAGCCTATTTATTAAGGGGTGACGACGTGTTGGTCCCACGCCCGGAGAGCACAGCGACCACTCATAACAACACTTCACACCCGCCGAGCGATAAGACGCCACTCAAGACCGTTCCACAGCCGCCAAGCGATACGACGTCATCCGACACCGCAAAGCCCGATTCACAACAAGTTACAAGATCAGGTCGCATCGTTAAGAAGACCGTGAGATTCAACATGTGAACCGTCACTTCGTCGTCAATCACAGCCCACATCAGCACTTCACTGCCACACGACAACAAGCACGCATCACCCAAGTCTGAAAAATCACCTCGACTCTATAATGGGCCAACCAGCCAGCAAATGACGTATGATCGTAGCACAAAAGAGCGCAGCTGCGAGCAGCAAAGCCAGGGTTGAGAACTCCAGCATCAACAGCTTCAAGATGCCCTTGACCGTAGTCGTCTTAATCGGCACAGGCGTAAACCTTTGCGTACTCTACGTGGGGTGGCGATACTGCAAACGTCGCGTCTAAACCGCCATAGAGACAAGAATCAGCCGCACCATCACACAGCACGCCAGCAATATAGCACCGCCCATCATGCAGACAAACCACCCGTGCGTCAACCCTAAAACAGCATATAGTGAGGCATAAAGTGAAAAGTGCGCGCTAATAGTGTCCGACAACCGTAGCGTTTAAGTACTTTTATCTTCGTAGACATAAATATATTGTACTTCTAGTTATAATTTAGTATTGGGATTCAACAATAAAATTTAGCTTCAACTAAGGGGGGAGGACTGTAGCGTAGGCATAATATAGTTAGTTAGTCTAAGGCACATTAGTTACTGTATAAATTCACTGGAGTCAGACATTCGACACAGTCGTCCAATAAACTTCAAACCGAGAACACGCATATCATTTTGCCGCCCCTTCTGTCAACAATCACTCACACACCCACATTACCGGCAAACTAGTATTAATAAGTCTATTAGGATATCTAGTTTTGAACGCACATTTATCTCCCAGTTTTTCAAACATCTCTGGATGGGATTTGGTAAATTTACATGTATACTTCTTTCGTATCCAATACTATATTTTTTTTCACCTTTAAAAAATATTTCTTTTTTGCAGAACGGTTTTGGTGAACAGGTGGAAGTAACGAATGCTACTATGAATGCCATGAATGCTACTTCAGAAAATACACTCGAGGAAACGGTAAGTCTTTGAGGTCAAAACCAGATTGTGTCTAAGATCAGTGACTGCAACTAGTCCGCAACCAAAACGATTCTCGAGGTACCAAAGCACCCAACTGTTGGGAACCGTAAGCTAAATTTTACCACACTGTGTACTCCGATAACGTCATATTTTCTCGAAAATAATTCAAGAATAAACTGGCTAAAATAAGAAAGCCAAGAGACACTGTAATACTTTTATTGTTTTTGACCATTTCTTGATGGGTTCATTAATTCACTATTTCATCAACGCAATGTTAATGAGTGCGTTACAATACGTGCTACCACTGCTAATTCTTGACCGGTGTTAGGTATTTTATTTATCCAATTTTACCACTTGATAATATTAACATAGATAAACCAGCTCAGAGACTGTTCTATACTCGTATGGGAACGAATTTTTCCAGATAAGAGACCTAGCTAGATCAATTATTATTTATCGCCCTCGTAAACACCTACGAGTACATTGCCATCGAATCGGTTGGCCGTTTTAGAGAAGTTGTTTCCGAACATACGACATATTACGTACAGTACTTAAAATTATGAATGTATACTATAAATATTGCTCGTTTATTGGTACATTGAATAGAATAATCATTTATCAGCACAATTTAAAATAATAATGTGTTTGCAGCGGAACCCGTACTCTTGGATGCCGATGACCCTGTTGATGCTTTTAGCTCTTATAGCACACACGGGTTTGCGATTACTACCATGGATTCTCATCGGCGAGGTAAAATATAATGATATAATGGACAAGTCGTAAAGCGTCAGGTTTCATTTCAATATTCATACCTGCAGGACAAAAAACTTATTTCTCCTCAATTTCTCCTTGTTTCAGTTTTTGACTCTAAATATTGTCGGCGAATAACTTTGAAATCTGACGCTTTAGAATATGTTTGTATATTTTTTGTTTGTCTATTTATGTATATTCCACCAACGCTGATTTAACTAACTTACGTTGTAACAAATTGGCGGACGACGATAGGGCCAAAACCTTCAAATCCCTTTCGTGCTTCTAAATCCAGCTGTGCATTGATCGATCAGTCATTTAGCCAGTCAGTTTCTTCTTTTATATTTATACAAATGATGATGGTGGGTCCACCTAATGACGGTGCCAATAAAATTTACTCTGGTTCGTTGACTTACTTGTTCCTGATTTCTTTTTCAGGTATTCAGTGCAAAGACCCGTTCGGGCGGCGCAGGCGTCGCTAGTGGAGTTGGTTACTTATTCGGGTTTCTAACGAATAAGATGTATATAAGCATGGTCGATACATTGTCAATATGGGGAACCTACGGCTTCTACGGTATTGTTTGGTAAGGCAACTATTTACTACATATTTTCTAACCCTTTTTTTATTCTATGAGAAAGCACCCACCCTGAGTGCTTTGGGAGACTGCCTTTTAATTTAAACAATTGCTTTTGTGAAAATAATCAGGCTAATTTTAATAAAAGAGTTATAATTTTGTCATTAATTAATTCGATGATTTTTTATAATGTGGAACTAATGAGAATGATGTTTTGATTAACTTTAGTTTAACTTGTTCCACCTAAGAAGTACCATGGAATACTGAGGAAAAAAATCCAACTGGTTCTGGTGAATCCAACTGGTGGTGGTGGTTAGTGGTGTATGGAACAAGTACCTACGTCGGAAGCGGAACTAGTGAGATTTGTTCCATTATCGAAGTCCACGGAAGTCGATACTGAGAAGAGAAAAAATCTCACTAGTTCCAGGGAACTAATTGGTGGTGGAACAAGTGAGAATTATCCAAAAACTTGAAGTTTTAAGACAATGTAAATGACTTACGAATCCGAAATGAAGAACCCGTAGACGAACTAAAGTCTCCGGTATAGGCCACCGGATTAGCAAGCTGATGTGGCAATGGGCAGGCCATATTGCTCGCAGAGCAGATGGCCGATGGGGTCGAAAAGTACTAGAGTGGAGACCGCGGACTAGCAAGCGCAGCGTAATAGGACGTCCACCAACGAGATGGACAGACGACCTTATAAAGGTCGCTGGAAGTCGCTGGATGCAGGTCGCTTCCAACCGGTATATGTGGAGATCTAAAGGGGAGGCCTATGTTCAGTCGTGGACGTCCTATGGCTGAGATGATGATGAAATGATATACGTTAACGACGCGACACAATTGAAAATGTATTTCGCCGTGTTACTGTCCTCCAGCGCATTCCAAGCTAGAACCATTCAACATTGGATGAAAGGGAAAGCCATTGTTGGGAAACATTCCCCATTAAAATTATAATTTTTATTTCAGTTTCGTTGGTGTTATCGTATTTTACTTCATTTTACCTGAGACCGAAGGTAAACGGTTGAATGATATCGAAAACCATTACGCGGGAAGAACAAAACTTACAAACAAAGTCTACAAATCTCAGGTTTGTACCTACTTAATGCTTTCACTATTATAATGTTGAACTGTTATAGATACTTGGCAATAAATATTTTTTACAATGTAGTAGTAGTACTACTACCTACTACTTAGTGTATTTGTAATTCGACGTAAGTATATCCAATAAGAGCTCTTATGGGAGCCAAAATCCAACAATTTGAGCCCCTATAATTTATGACCAAAATTCAAAAATTTCTGTGATATTTGGATTTTAAGGGTTTTTCGATATTTACCCAAAATTCCATATGCCATACATACTTACCTATAGGGGGTTCAAATTTTTGCATTTTGGCGCCTCTATCAGCTTCTATAGCTGGGTACTCACTTAGCAGTGTTGCAAAGAGCCGCCTTTGTGTTTGTATGACCCGCCGAGTGATGGTGTCACTGCGTACTTACAGCGAGCGGTTCGCAGCGAACTCGTGCCTATGTACTCACTTGATACCGTATCTGATACGTTACATGCAACACTGCTAAGTGAGTGAGTACCTACCCAGCTTAACGGATATTCGTCGAACTACAAATAACCCTGTATTATCTGCAAAGAACATCTTACTTAGAAAAGCATATTTTTGCGAGGAAAATAAACTTCTTGACTAAACATGTTTCTTATTTTACTTGCAGAAAAAACCGAAGAGAGAAGTGTCAAGCATGCATGAATTAAAAGGCACAACAAATCCTACATTCGAGGGAGATACTTCAAAATTATAGTTGAAGTGCAAGGCTTTAATAATACTGGCTTCGTATTCGTTGTGATTTTTTTTTGACTGCAATTACCAGTTATGCATGACACTAGGATACCGGGCAGCAGTTAAAAACAATGAGATTAGACATCCCAAAAGTAATCATGCCATGTAGAAATCATTAGACTAATTCGTACTTACTATATTTTTTGTCATTCATTCAAATAGTTTTAAAAGAAAAGTCAATATACTTGAGTAACCTTATATTATGGCGAGGTTACTTTTACAACGTACTAGCTGGCTGAGTTAACTTTGTGCCTCGCCGCAATGCCGGGCCATTGACGCAAGCTGCGATCTTAATTCAACCAGGTAGTAGGTATAAGTTAACATGTTATTATCGCGGGCCAAAATTAAGTGACGTACGTAAAATTCGAGCTCAGATAAATTTTTGCCAAGGTATTCAATGTAACTTGGCAGGTGAGTCGATCGCTACGTCACTGGCCTTTGCACAGATGCGTGTCTTGCTCTCGTGTGGAAATAAAACAATTACTATCTGTGATCAATAATAATTATATTTATTTTTAAGTAGATAATAATTAAGTATACCAAACTGGAGTTACAATAAATATAAACTTAGCCTTAAGTGTCTTCTATTACGATTTGTTAAATAATAATAAATTAATTTTTACCGATTAATGATGACCTACACACACCGCACATACCGCAACAAAATAAAAATTATAATAATGCACAACAGTGGTACCTCCCCTACAGTAAACCATTGCATTCCTTATTTATCTTCCCAATATAACTCCAAATCCGCAAAGTAGTTAAATAGAAAGTAAGTACTTGTCATCTACACTAATATTATAAAGCTGAAGAGTGTTAAGTTGAAACCGCTTATCTCGGGAACTACTGGTTTGAATTTTTTTTTGTGTTGGATAATCCTTTTATCAAGGAAGCGTACAGGCTGGCTGGCTAGGCTATTAACATCACGGTACGACCAGAAGCAGCCGAGTAGCGGGGGTGAAACCGCGGGTAACATGCAGCTACTCATAAAAGATATTTATAAGAAAGAAGTTGTGTTTAAATCACGGGTGATCAAGTTCATAGATACTAAGGTCGTAGCGGGTTCGAACCCCGCCAGGCGCATTACTTTGTGTAATTTATTTCATCACCACTGCTCTCAAAACGGTGAAGGAAAACATCATGAGGAAACCTAGAACCAAAAATTCGAAGACATGTGACATCTACCACTGGGGCCGGCGAGGTGGATTATGGCCCACTCCCTCTCACAGAGAGGAGGCCTGTGTCCCAGCAGTGGGAACATTATAGGCTTATGATGAAGTTATAAGACAGAATAGAAGTGACTGTTGTGTGGGTAATAGTGAATAACTGCCTATCACGACTTTGGCATAAGCGATTAGCGGAGCGGTGGGTGGGCGGCGCGAGAAAGACATTGCATTAATTACTTTGTACCTCGTTTCATGTTTCAAATATGTCTTTACACTTCTTGTTCTTACCGCCCCGCGCCAAGTCGCCGCTCACGGTGGTGAGGTCGTGAACGGGTCAATTATATTTTGATAGCTTATATCTGTCAAACGTTAAGTTAATAGTATTACAGAGTCATTAAATATACTAACAACGCATTTCTGACTTTCAACCGAGTGGCTTAATCCGAATCTCGTGACTTACCTACTTAATACCTACTTACCTTTTTTTTTGCGTGGTAAAATCATCAAATAAGTCCGGGAGGGACTGTCAGACTTGTACTGACTAAAATCCACGGTGTCCTTCATTTGCCCTTTACATTCTAGGGTCACAGTAATGGATAAGTCCCGCGACCCCGGGAGTCTTTGGCCCTCTAGAGGGGGGCCACGTCATATTGCTGACGCTCTTTGAGAGGCGCGCGTGGAACACAACGCGCCGTCGACCCGGGCATGGTCCATGGTCGGACGGCGAGTTGTCAATTACTCGCCGCCCGCATCTACGCCCGCGCCTACGGTGGCCGGAGATCGTCTTGCGACGTCCGACGCCGTGGGCGTCTACCACTGCGGCTGGGGCAGAGGGAGGACGCTGTCCTCTCTCTCTCGCGGCCCGCCTCCTCCTTCGCGAGCATAACTGCTTCGCAGAAGGAGGCGACCGCTTCCCACTCCGTCTCGCCCCGCAGCATGGCCTCGACCAATGGTGACTTAATACCTAGAGAATTTGTGACGGCACTGAAAATCTGAAAGAAAGAAGCTAATCACGTAGGAGGACTGGAAGATTTTATAACAACAAATTAAATATATTATACCTAACTTTATTACCTGAAAATATTGTTCACACACAACTAGGACACAGGCCTCACTGTGAATCTGAAATGCACAACGTGTACCCTGATGTGCGACCCAGATTACAGACAGCTCTTTGAGGTGCGCGTGGAACACGACGCGACGCACCCGACCCGGACATGGCTCATGATCGGGAAGGCGTGTCAACTATACTCGCCGTTCGCATGCCCGCGCCTGCGGTGAAGCTTACGTCTTACGGCGGTAGTTTACGGCTGTAGGCGTAGGTGGACGCAGTCCTGTCCCTCACCCAGTCAGCTAGATGGAGGCGACGGCTTCCCATTCTGTCTCGCCCCGCAGCGCGACCTCGACCAAGGTAGGGCGCGTGTTAGTCCTGAGTTTGACTTTGTTTACTCCAGACTCATTGTTAATACTTATGTTCGGGAAATCAGTTGAAGTGTTTCTCGTTTGTAGTAAGTTAGCAGAGTGAGTAGGTTGGACGGAGCCTAGGGCTGCAGGTTTTAGGTGTGATGGTCTATTTATTTTTCATTATATAAATCCAAAGGTTTGTATGCTTACGCAACTATTGCGTTTGGTTTAACCATACTTTAATTCGAATGAATTTATGATTGACATCTTTGGGCTTCCAGATAGACGATTCGCTAATAAAATTCCAGAAAAGATAAACTCTTCGTTCGATCAGCTACTCATTTTTCGCTGCGTCTCGCGGTCGATTCCTGGCGTAGTAATTTTTCCAGGTCTGGGCGTTTATGTATGTGAGTTTAAATATTTGTAAACGCACCCACGATACAAGAGAAATTCCGAGTGTGGGGAAACAAATAACTAAACATGCGCTCGTGGCGAGATCACAGCGGCTACAGAACCAGCACTGACGAGTGAATGCCTCGCAAGCGCATACCACAAGCGCACTTTGATCTTTGTCCAAAACCTACACTAGACTGCATCGTCGCAAGCCAAGTCAAAACTCCCTTTTACACGCTTGTACTTGTGGACGCTTGCCGAGCATTGGCAAGCGTGGAAAGGTATATTATATACTATTAGAGACACATCCTCGCTCACTAATGGTAAGGATGTGGCCATTCTCTGGTGTTAATCAAGCCGCCTCTGGGAACCCCGCAGACCTCTGACACGACTTTAAACTTAGACATATTGATTATATTTATAATGTATGTTGCAGGATAATTTGATAAACCGAATTTTTGCAAAAATTCTAGCGATTTCGCGAAAACACGGATAATTAGAAAATGGCTATGACTCAATAATAGAGCTACGCAGGGTCGACGAAGCCCCGCTTAGAGGGCTTCTATTTCTATAATAATAATAATAATAGACATGATAATAATAGATAGACATTTAACTATCTGTATTTTCGCGAAATCCCTAGAATTTTTGAGAAAACTCTGTTTAAATATTAAATTATCCTGCGACATAAGTATAAAGTCCAGGTTTTCTCATGATATTTTCCTTCACCGATATCAGTGACGTCAATGAAAGACAAACTTGGAAAGTCCGTATGAATTTTATTGAAAAGACACATTAGTAATTGCCATTGGCAACTTTGTGCATGAGAGGCGGGGTATATATGTTTAAATAATGCTAAATTATCCCGTGTGGCCTAAGGCCTTAAAGACTATACTAGAATTTTTCAGACAGAATTTTCAGAATATTCGGTCGCGCTAAAAAGTTTCGTAGTTAAGTATTTCGTATGACATCCACCGCCCATTCAGAAGCACAACCTTAAAAATCGAATTGAAATAAATTAGTGTGGAAAATGAGGGTAGGTAAGTATTTGACTGAAAATAGTATAATACCTAATACTTACAGATAAATAAACTGCTAATGCAATCTTTGCCGAACGGTCGCCTTGTGTCGGCGAAACGGTACTTAGTAGGTACCTGTGAAAGAACAAACATTTTGGGGGTATTTGAAAAAAAATATTGTTTTTCACGGATACCTTACTTCTGCTCATTGCGTCGTCATTTTGTGTGACTCGTGCAGCTTACAAGTTTCAATAAAGATTTAATTGATTTAATTTTACTAATTTGATCATGAGTGCTTATGAACATTTTGACGATATGTATTTATTTGATTTCGATGAATTTTTACTAAGCAGACAATCTTCTGTATCAAGTCTAGAATGCTATACCTCTAGCTCTAGTCCAATTCCCTTGTATTGTGACTGGGATACAGTTTTGAGAACAACTCAATCTGCACCAGGAAGAGCAAGTGAGTGTGATCCTGTTACCCAAGGGCGCTGTTCCTGCCACAAATGTGCTGTACCCATTCCAGTTGACGATTTATTCGATTTATTCCTCCAAAGGGGTAAGTAACCAAGACATATTTTTTAAACAGTAAGCATGCAAACTCATCAGCATGTAAGTACTTCATAGAACGCATATACTCGAGCACAAATAATCAGTGGTTACAAGTACTTATCGGTCATAATAGGTAAGTATCTGTTTATTTATCGATAAAACCACGAAATGAGTAGGTAAGTATTTAACATTTTAAAAGATTACCCAAGTAAGTAATCATAATTAGTCAACGTTTCTGAAGCCAAAAACCACATTCTCGGAAAATAACTGCGCATTTTTGTTGTTCCAGTGGACGAAATTTTTAAAAGTTATGGTACTGTATGTGGTTGGCAGGTATTCTCGGCTACACACCAACTTATGATCAACCAGTATAAGCAGACCGTTTATAGTGCCAAAAGATTATACAATACGAGGCCAAGATAAACTGGTATTGTATGACTTGATGTGCAGCCGTGTGTACTGTACTCATTTTCCCTTAGGACGCGTTTACGAATCTGACAAAAATAAGCAGTTTTTCGGTACATTTTGCGGGAAAATGATACAAAACCAAATGTAACTAATAATTACCACAGATAGATTACTCCTTAATCTTCAAATGGTAGCAATTTTTTATTCGAAAATTTTGGTTTATAATATTGTAAAAAGTAATTTCCGTTACCTCTTCACACAAATTTGACGAAATCGTACTGACTTTAGGGACATTTTTCTTTTATTTAATAACATAAATTTATGTATTTAAAAATATTTTATGTAAGCAGACATGTTCAACTCAAAAAGGTAGCAAAAAAAAAACTAACAAAATGTTACAATACGCTCAGAAAACAAAAAAATTGAGTCTTATTTTTTCACATATTTAGCGGTAACACGTGATTCTTATTGGATTGAAATAAGGGTTATTTTACTGGTCACTGTCTTGATTTATTGCACAAAAATTTGTAATGAAATATTAGTCTGCGCTCGGCCGCCGTCGTGAGTGGACACTGTGACGCTTGTAAGCAGCTCCTCGTATAGGAAAAGATCGCTGTACGAATACAAAATATTTGACCTAACAAACTTGATCCTTCACGCATTCTGCACGGACTACGGACAACCAAGGTAAGATTTTATTCACAGTTTCTTATATGTACTTATAAATTTCATATTTAGTTTCGGACTTGATGGAGTGACCTGAAATGTACTTCGAAGACTGCTACTGGAACTAATAGACGAGTAGAGCTAGGTGTGTCGAGTTTGGGCTCGTTTTGTTAGTTATGTTGAGACCTTACCTCCGGACTTGATGGAGAGACCTGCTGGTGTACTTCGAAGACTGCTACTGGAACTATTATACGAGTAGAGCTAGGTGTGTCGAGTTTGGGCTCGTTTTGTTAGTTATGTTGAGACCTTACCTCCGGACTTGATGGACAGACCTGCAGGTGTACTTCGAAGACTGCTACTGGAACTAATAGACGAGTAGAGCTAGGTGTGTCGAGTTTGGGCTCGTTTTGTTAGTTATGTTGAGACCTTACCTCCGGACTTGATGGAGAAACCTACTGGTGTACTTCGAAGACTGCTACTGGAACTAATAGACGAGTAGAGCTAGATGTGTCGTGTTTGGGCTCGTTTTGTTAGTTATGATGAGATCTTACCTCCGGACTTGAGGGACTGACCTGAAGGTCTACTTCTGTGACTCCGACTGGAACTCCTCGACGGATCGAATTAGATGTGTCGTGTTTGGGCTCGTTTTGTTAGTTACGATGAGACCTTACCTCCTGTCTTGATGGAGTGACCTGAAGGTCTACTTCTGTGACCCCTACTGGAACTCCTCGACAGATCGAACTAGATGTGTCGTGTTTGGGCTCGTTTTGTTAGTTATGATGAGATCTTACCTCCGGACTTGAGGGACTGACCTGAAGGTCTACTTCTGTGACTCCTACTGGAACTCCTCGATGGATCGAAATAGATGTGTCGTGTTTGGGCTCGTTTTGTTAGTTATGATGAGATCTTACCTCCGGACTTGAGGGACTGACCTGAAGGTCTACTTCTGTGACTCCTACTGGAACTCCTCGACGGATCGAACTAGATGTGTCGTGTTTGGGCTCGTTTTGTTAGAAGATGAGATCTTACCTCCAGACTTGATGGAGTGACCTGTACGTCTGCTTCGGTGATTGTAACTGGAACTCGGCGACGGATCGAACTAGATGTGTCGTGTTTGGGCTCGTTTTGTTAGTTATGATGAGATCTTACCTCCGGACTTGAGGGACTGACCTGAAGGTCTACTTCTGTGACTCCTACTGGAACTCCTCGACGGATCGAACTACATGTGTCGAGTTTGGGCTTTTTTTGTTAGTTATGTTGAGACCTTACCTCCGGACTTGATGGAGAGACCTGCTGGTGTACTTCGAAGACTGCTACTGGAACTAATAGACGAGTAGAGCTAGGTGTGTCGAGTTTGGGCTCGTTTTGTTAGTTATGTTGAGACCTTACCTCCGGACTTGAGGGACTGACCTGAAGGTCTACTTCTGTGACTCCTACTGGAACTCCTCGACGGATCGAACTACATGTGTCGAGTTTGGGCTCGTTTTGTTAGTTATGAGGTGACCTTACCTCCTGCCTTGATGACGTGACCTGAAGGGCTACTTCTGTGACTCCTACTGGAACTCCTCGACGGATCGAACTAGATGTGTCGTGTTTGGGCTCGTTTTGTTAGTTATGATGAGATCTTACCTCCAGACTTGATGGAGTGACATGAACGTCTACTTCGGTGATTGTAACTGGAACTCGGCGACGGATCGAACTAGATGTGTCGTGTTTGGGCTCGTTTTGTTAGTTATGATGAGATCTTACCTCCGGACTTGAGGGACTGACCTGAAGGTCTACTTCTGTGACTCCTACTGGAACTCCTCGACGGATCGAACTACATGTGTCGAGTTTGGGCTCGTTTTGTTAGTTATGTTGAGACCTTACCTCCGGACTTGATGGAGAGACCTGCTGGTGTACTTCGAAGACTGCTACTGGAACTAATAGACGAGTAGAGCTAGGTGTGTCGAGTTTGGGCTCGTTTTGTTAGTTATGTTGAGACCTTACCTCCGGACTTGAGGGACTGACCTGAAGGTCTACTTCTGTGACTCCTACTGGAACTCCTCGACGGATCGAACTACATGTGTCGAGTTTGGGCTCGTTTTGTTAGTTATGAGGTGACCTTACCTCCTGCCTTGATGACGTGACCTGAAGGGCTACTTCTGTGACTCCTACTGGAACTCCTCGACGGATCGAACTAGATGTGTCGTGTTTGGGCTCGTTTTGTTAGTTATGATGAGATCTTACCTCCAGACTTGATGGAGTGACATGAACGTCTACTTCGGTGATTGTAACTGGAACTCGGCGACGGATCGAACTAGATGTGTCGTGTTTGGGCTCGTTTTGTTAGTTATGATGAGATCTTACCTCCGGACTTGAGGGACTGACCTGAAGGTCTACTTCTGTGACTCCTACTGGAACTCCTCGACGGATCGAACTACATGTGTCGAGTTTGGGCTCGTTTTGTTAGTTATGTTGAGACCTTACCTCCGGACTTGATGGAGAGACCTGCTGGTGTACTTCGAAGACTGCTACTGGAACTAATAGACGAGTAGAGCTAGGTGTGTCGAGTTTGGGCTCGTTTTGTTAGTTATGTTGAGACCTTACCTCCGGACTTGATCACGTGACCTGAAGGTCTACTTCTGTGACTCCGACTGGAACTCCTCGACGGATCGAACTAGATGTGTCGTGTTTGGGCTCGTTTTGTTAGTTACGATGAGATCTTACCTCCGGACTTGAGGGACTGACCTGAAGGTCTACTTCTGTGACTCCTACTGGAACTCCTCGACGGATCGAACTAGATGTGTCGTGTTTGGGCTCGTTTTGTTAGTTATGATGAGATCTTACCTCCAGACTTGATGGAGTGACCTGAAGGTCTACTTCTGTGACTCCGACTGGAACTCCTCGACGGATCGAACTAGATGTGTCGTGTTTGGGCTCGTTTTGTTAGTTACGATGAGATCTTACCTCCGGACTTGAGGGACTGACCTGAAGGTCTACTTCTGTGACTCCTACTGGAACTCCTCGACGGATCGAACTAGATGTGTCGTGTTTGGGCTCGTTTTGCTAGTTATGATGAGATCTTACCTCCGGACTTGAGGGACTGACCTGAAGGTCTACTTCTGTGACTCCTACTGGAACTCCTCGACGGATCGAACTAGATGTGTCGTGTTTGGGCTCGTTTTGCTAGTTATGATGAGATCTTACCTCCGGACTTGAGGGACTGACCTGAAGGTCTACTTCTGTGACTCCTACTGGAACTCCTCGACGGATCGAACTAGATGTGTCGTGTTTGGGCTCGTTTTGTTAGTTATGATGAGATCTTACCTCCAGACTTGATGGAGTGACCTGAACGTCTACTTCGGTGATTGTAACTGGAACTCGGCGACGGATCGAACTAGATGTGTCGTGTTTGGGCTCGTTTTGTTAGTTATGATGAGATCTTACCTCCGGACTTGAGGGACTGACCTGAAGGTCTACTTCTGTGACTCCTACTGGAACTCCTCGATGGATCGAACTACATGTGTCGAGTTTGGGCTCGTTTTGTTAGTTATGTTGAGACCTTACCTCCGGACTTGATGGAGAGACCTGCTGGTGTACTTCGAAGACTGCTACTGGAACTAATAGACGAGTAGAGCTAGGTGTGTCGAGTTTGGGCTCGTTTTGTTAGTTATGTTGAGACCTTACCTCCGGACTTGAGGGACTGACCTGAAGGTCTACTTCTGTGACTCCTACTGGAACTCCTCGATGGATCAAACTAGATGTGTCGTGTTTGGGCTCGTTTTGTTAGTTATGATGAGATCTTACCTCCGGACTTGATGGAGTGACCTGAAGGTGTACTTCGGTGATTGTTACTGGAACTCGGTGAGATTTTATCGCCGGAATTGATGAGCTGATCTGAACGTATACTGTTTTATATACTTTTGATAATTAGTATAAATTCCCTTCGTCAATATTATTTGTGCATAGTGCCAGTGGCATAACTTTCAGAGCTAACGAGCTCAAACTCGACACATCTAGTTCGATCCGTCGCCGAGTTCCAGTTACAATCACCGAAGTAGACGTTCAGGTCACCCCATCAAAGCAGGAGGTAAGGTCACCTCATAACTACCAAAACGAGCCCAAACACGACACATCTATTTCGATCCATCGAGGAGTTCCAGTAGGAGTCACAGAAGTAGACCTTCAGGTCAGTCCCTCAAGTCCGGAGGTAAGATCTCATCATAACTAGCAAAACGAGCCCAAACACGACACATCTAGTTCGATCCGTCGAGGAGTTCCAGTAGGAGTCACAGAAGTAGACCTTCAGGTCACTCCATCAAGACAGGAGGTCAGATCTCATCATAACTAAAAAAACGAGCTCAAACACGACACATCTAGTTCGATCCGTCGAGGAGTTCCAGTAGGAGTCACAGAAGTAGACCTTCAGGTCAGTCCCTCAAGTCCAGAGGTAAGATCTCATCGTAACTAACAAAACGAGCCCAAACACGACACATCTAGTTCGATCCGTCGCCGAGTTCCAGTTACAATCACCGAAGTAGACGTTCAGGTCACTCCATCAAGTCTGGAGGTAAGATCTCATCATAACTAACAAAACGAGCCCAAACACGACACATCTAGTTCGATCCGTCGAGGAGTTCCAGTAGGAGTCACAGAAGTAGACCTTTAGGTCAGTCCCTCAAGTCCGGAGGTAAGATCTCATCATAACTAGCAAAACGAGCCCAAACACGACACATCTAGTTCGATCCGTCGAGGAGTTCCTGTCGGAGTCACAGAAGTAGACCTTCAGGTCACTTCATCAAGTCTGGAGGTAAGATCTCATCATAACTAACAAAACGAGCCCAAACACGACACATGTAGTTCGATCCGTCGAGGAGTTCCAGTCGGAGTCACAGAAGTAGACCTTCAGGTCAGTCCCTCAAGTCCGGAGGTAAGATCTCATCATAACTAGCAAAACGAGCCCAAACACGACACATCTAGTTCGATCCGTCGAGGAGTTCCAGTAGGAGTCACAGAAGTAGACCTTCAGGTCAGTCCCTCAAGTCCGGAAGTAAGATCTCATCATAACTAGCAAAACGAGCCCAAACACGACACATCTAGTTCGATCCGTCGAGGAGTTCCAGTAGGAGTCACAAAAGTAGACCTTCAGGTCAGTCCCTCAAGTCCGGAGGTAAGATCTCATCATAACTAGCAAAACGAGCCCAAACACGACACATCTAGTTCAATCCGTCGAGGAGTTCCAGTAGGAGTCACAGAAGTAGACCTTCAGGTCAGTCCCTCAAGTCCGGAGGTAAGATCTCATCGTAACTAACAAAACGAGCCCAAACACGACACATCTAGTTCGATCCGTCGAGGAGTTCCAGTCGGAGTCACAGAAGTAGACCTTTAGGTCACGTGATCAAGTCCGGAGGTAAGGTCTCAACATAACTAACAAAACGAGCCCAAACTCGACACACCTAGCTCTACTCGTCTATTAGTTCCAGTAGCAGTCTTCGAAGTACACCAGCAGGTCTCTCCATCAAGTCCGGAGGTAAGGTCTCAACATAACTAACAAAACGAGCCCAAACTCGACACATGTAGTTCGATCCGTCGAGGAGTTCCAGTAGGAGTCACAGAAGTAGACCTTCAGGTCAGTCCCTCAAGTCCGGAGGTAAGATCTCATCATAACTAACAAAACGAGCCCAAACACGACACATCTAGTTCGATCCGTCGCTGAGTTCCAGTTACAATCACCGAAGTAGACGTTCAGGTCACTCCATCAAGTCTGGAGGTAAGATCTCATCATAACTAACAAAACGAGCCCAAACACGACACATCTAGTTCGATCCATCGAGGAGTTCCAGTAGGAGTCACAGAAGTAGCCCTTCAGGTCACGTCATCAAGGCAGGAGGTAAGGTCACCTCATAACTAACAAAACGAGCCCAAAGTCGACACATGTAGTTTGATCCGTCGTGGAGTTCCAGTAGGAAGTAGATCTTCAGGTCACTCCATCAAGTTTGCAGGTGAGGTTTCATCTTAGCCAACAAGTACATATTACTTAAAAAAAAATTACAATTTTCATCGTATCAAAATTAGTTCACTTGACTATTTATTCCCGCAGCTAACACGCTAACGCTTGTGTGTGTGACTTGTGTCTATGTAGTAGTTCAATTCTCAACTTGTCATTTTTGCATATACGTCCTTAATGGCACATATTTTTTTGTTGCCTATATCTATTTATCGATGTGGTCATAGCCATATACATAGTAGAATTGATCACTTCATGATGACTGTGGACTGTGGTCGACCATTTCATTACACATGGTCCCGTTTCATGTGGTTTACGAAAAGTAGCCAAATCTCAACGTCACTTTTCATAATATGGCCATAACCGTTTGTTATATTATTATGAAACAGGTCCAGTGAATGAAGTGATCGACCACATCCTGAAGAGATCTATAACGACAATTGTACAATATGATAATTAATAATTTCACGTGTCAGCTGCCTCCTTCCTGCACAGAAATAGAAACCCCGCTTGGCTGGACTTCTATTTTCTGTGTTAGTGGTATGACAGCGCCTCAAACAGTACTTAATGTTGGGGCAATGGCTGAGCGTTCGAGTGTCGCGGGTTCGATCCGCGCACGGAACAAATATTTGTATGACCTACAAATAGTAGGTCTGGGTGTTATTTGTGTATGTGAGTTTCAATGTTTGTGAACGCAGCCACGATACAGGAAAAATTCTAAGCGCGGGACAAGGTTTAAAAAAAAGTAATTATTTTACGATATAATGAAGCGGCAGTGCATCTAGCTGTCCATATCGTTAAACGCTGATCTTTCATTGATTTTAACAAATCGTATAGTTATACGCGCATAACTTCTGAACGATTAATCTTTTTGTTGTGTTTTTATTATTGTCGGGATTAGGTACAGACGCCAGCACATCAACCTACCCCAACCTGTCAAATTTCTGTATTAGATTTTCGACCTTATCAGGTCGAAAATCTATCACACAATAGTGGCAGGTTAATGTTCGATTGGTAAAATTTGACAGATTCGGGTCGGTTGACCTGCTGAGTGCTGGCGTCTGTATTCATACAAGGATTGCATACTTAAAATAATGTAAAAACAAACTCGAATATCCAATTGGAAAGTTGGAAAAATGGTAACAGTAAGAAAGAAATCCTTCTGTAAGTTTTATTTCTGCTATCTCTATTATATTTTTGCCCATCGAAGGGGACAGAACAACTTGAATTAAATAATTAAAAGTTATTCCCGATGTCCCCATTGATGAGGTGGGAATAATTTTTAGGGTTCCGTACGTAGGATAAAACGGGACCTAATTACCTACTAATACTTCACTGTCCTTCTCTCTGTGTCTACATGTCTGTCCGTCTCGCGTCTGTCACCAGGCTGTATCAGCTCATGAACCAAAATAATTTAAATTTTCAGAGATGATGTATTTCTGCTGCCGCTATAACTACAAACCCCGTCCCCGTGTGGTTCCGGGTGGTAGAATAGGCCACACCATAAACAGAATAAAATATTTTTAAGGGGCTCCCATGGGTAGGTATGCGGGCGGCGAGTAATGGGCCGAATGGGCGACTCGCTGTGTGATCATGGGGATGATCGTGGATTTTAGTCAGTACAAGTCTGACAGTTCCTCCTGCCCTGCTCTTTTTTTTTACGTGATAAAATCATCGAATGAATCCTCCTAAAAATTGGCTTCCATACAACAAACTTGATTGTTTGCTCGTTTTTGCTCGATAGTATATACTCGTATCTACAGAATGCATCAGGATCGATGGGCTAGGGTCAGGGAGTAGGGAGTAGGGAGGCCTAGGAAACGCTGGCGTGACGACCTAGACGCGTTCATAACAAATTGGCCGGAGAAAGCCGCACACAGGGAAGAGTGGAAGGTTATATGGGGAGACCTTTGCCCGGCAGTGGAAAAATACAGAGCCCTCATCACGAGTTTTCACTATTTTACTTTACAGCGTCTTTCCTTACTGCGTTTCATGTATGGAAAAATGGAACAGCGCCTCTGGTGTACGAAGAAAGAACTAATTTTTCCCGTCACAATAACAGAAAACTCATGATAAGGCGTCAAGTTAAAAAAAAAGTGATAAGGGCAACAGGTAGACGAATTAAATATTCACAGAGTATTTAGTTATACCTATAATCACTTATGAATAAATTAAATAAAACAAATATTTTAGGAGGGGGTTCCCATACAAAAAACGTGATTTTTTAGGTAGAACCACAGAATACTTAATAGTACTATAGGTACAGGACTACTCCCAAAAAAAAATTAAACAAATGTAAAATCTATGTACGAGAGAATAAAGTACATTTTAACTGGCAGCCGTACCGCCCACCTACTTTTATAATAGCCTAAACTTCCCGTGCGCAAGCAAAAATGTACTGAATGGGTACGCCCGAGAGTTTATTTTAGTTTATCTGACGCCAACGACATTAAAAGGTTACTATGGGTCAAGCTCAATAGGGTTGCGACTTGCGAGTTTAGGCACAATTAGGTAGGTATCTATGCGTATTTTATGCATTTGTTAAATTACATTATTACCATAAATACCTATGTTCCTCAAGGAATTTTGTTTTTATCATCAGCCTATATCTTTTTGGTTTCGTCATTGATTCTAGATACATTATTGATTGTTAGCACATAATGTTAATAGTAGGTACCTACGGCACCTTACGTGAGGAATAATATTTATAATAATATTATCTTTTCTACCTATTATTGTTATATTTTTGAACATTTATCTTACAAAAAAAACAGAATAATATTTAAAAGATTTTTATCGTCTTTGTAGGTAGGTAAAAAAGTGGCGCGCGAATTACGACCGCTGACCTTGAATGCGTAGTGTGGCCATTTTCTGAGTTAGAACTTTTAAACAACAACGCAAACATCTTTCTACTTAGTACTCAGCTTAAGGTGAGTGAGAGTGTCGTCTTTTTATCTTGGTCGTCCAGTAGGCTCACACCCCCCCCCCACTTAGTATCTCGCCTCATTTCCAAACTTGTAACCTACCTAATCATGATCAGTTAAGCCCATACTTCAAAAGCAGGGAGATAATTTTGTTGATCATTACTAAATATGTACTATATTTTTTTTTTCTTCATAATAATATTGTGTTATTAATTTACCAAAATCACCTAAAGCAAGAAACTTGTGCGTAACTACACGTAACGTAACAAAAATATTAAGAAGACGGAGCGCGTGCGGAACGGGTGGTGCGTGGCAGCCGTAGTGAATGGGCCACGACATAATGGCCCCGCAACTACTTGCAGTTTTATGCCTACACCGCGGAGAGAGACAGGCCTGGTAGAACAATAATTTAAATATTATTTAACTTATTATTTACACAGTTTGTTTAAATCAAACAGTTACAAAATCTAAATCGATACCAAAAGTTTTATATTTAATAACGTAAGGGACATTTTCTCGAAAATGAGTTATTAATAATTTATATATTGCATTTAAAATTTCGCGCTCTATCGATTGGTATCATCAAAAAAAATCTTTCGTTTTAAAAATGTCCCTTTCATGAGCCTACACAGTACACATATTTGGACTGCGTAAAAAATCTGAAAAAAATAGTTTTAAAAAGTTTCTCTACACGTCGTATTTTAATGAGGTTGGCAACTCAAAGATATTGTAAATGGCGCTGTTTTGGCTGTTGTCAGCCTATAGCACCACTTTGACCGTTGCGTTCCCCATTGACACTGTTCGAGTCAAAAGCTAGCGCCACACTGTTGTTGGGGGGGTTGTTAGGGTTCTGTTTGACAGACTTTTTGATCTGTTCATTATGTTTTTGACCATTTCAAACAATATAATGTAGGCTGAACCCTCAGGCTGAACCTGAAACCTATATCATGATCAAGGAGTTTAAAATATAGGGAGCGCGTGCTTCTTACTAAAAAAAACTATCCCAAATCGGTGACCTTGAAATGGATGAAAGGCACCGACACAGCATTCTGTTTCTTTGTAATAGAGTGTCCATGGTACAGTATTTTGAGGATAATATTATTTTTATAATGAAAGTACTTATGGTATTACAAAGTGGGTTTTTTTTCCTTTAAATATGGGCTGACAATGTTTTAAACTCCGTTTATTATTTTGATTACTATATTACTCCGCTACGGAATTTACATGATTGGGTACAGAATTTACCTTATACGATACCCCTTGGTAACACTGGCGGACTTCTAAGCTTCTGAGTAGAAAGTCGGAACCAACTAAAACTATTCCTTTAATGAGTTTACTAAAATTACTTTTCAATAGGCTATTAATCATTTCCGAAATCAGTATTTTTATCCATAATATTGGTCACCCTACAAGCAACAACAGAAGGAAGGAGAAAAAAACCTACGTGTGGGCCTTTCTAAGAAAAATAGGCACGGTTTTAATGTTACAAGACAAGCACTCGCTCCCTATATTTTAAACTCCTTGATCAAGATGCAGTCAGTGCAATATAGCTACCTACTCAGCGTTTGATGATTTTAACAAATAAACGAATAACTTAATAAATATATCATCAGTGATTATTATATCGTAAAATTTCAAAACACTTGGTATGTTGTTTAAGCTTCCTTAAAGTGATCGTGATGACAGTGAATATTAATAATAATTCTGCTAATAAGCGAGAGCTCAGCAAAATATTATGACACCAACTCATCTAACGAGTACAACGTCAAAAAAAGAATAAAACCATAGAGTGCATAATATGGCCAGAACTGCTAGACTAGAATGAGAATAATCTTAGACATAAAGAATATAGTGATGGTCTAGTCTCTCAAATACTTCGGCTTCTATTATAAGCTTGCTAGTATGGAACGCTGAATCTATTCTGTACGTCTGTGATAATACGATGTGATGAATATGACGACACGGTTGGCGCAGTGGCTGAGCGGTCGACTGCTACGCAGCGTGTCGCGGGTTCGGTCCCCGCACGGAACAAATATTGGTATGATCTGCAAGTAGTTGTTCCGGGTCTGGGTGTTTGTATACGTGAGTTTCTATGTTTGTAAACGCACCCACGATACAGGAAGAAATTCCTCATGTGGGGCAATATTTAAAAAAAAAATGGTGTTTGAGTGCCCACTGTGCCTACAGCTTGGCAAAAAAGAGTAAAAAATCGGGTCACCACTGTGCTATTCGTATTATTTCGTATAGAAACCCGCTGTGAACGTATAGCGTACCAAACTATTCGCTGGGTGCAAAGTACTAGGTGGCGGTAGTACTATTCGATTGCAGCGCTCATGGTGGCAAATAGTAGAATTGCCGACAGCTTTGCCTCAAAGTACATTCAGCTTTGTCAACTGTCAAAAACGCGCTAATCTCAGGAACTACTAGTTCGAATTGAAAAAAATATGTTTGTGTTGGATAGCCCATTTCTCGAAGAAGGCTCTAAGCTATATAACATCACGCTATGACTAATAGGAACAGAGCAGCAATGAAAAATGTTGCAAAATCGGTAAACGTGCGCTGCGTAAACGGTTTACATTACGCAAAAATTATGCATGACGGAATTGTTCCTCATGAAACGTTCTAAAATAAAATCCGCGACAGAATAAATGTCTATCTTATAAGATTAACTCACCATAACCTTTTTTATGGAAATCAAATTGGTTTTAAAATAATTCTTTCGACGATGTTTTTATGAACATAACATTAATCCTTACCCAAATCATTACAAACATTTAATTTTGAACAAACTTGCCCTTGACATCATTTGATTTTAATGAATATCTGACGAGATAAATCGTAGTTTCTTCAACGGCAGGTGTTAGGGAGCAGTCGAAATACGACGGCTCAGACTCACAGTACATTCAGCTCTGCAATCTGGGGTGCTAAGACAGGAAACCTCCACGTGCGCCCGTGGACTGGAGTTCCCTCTCGGATACGTCCGGGGGGAAGACCAGTTTTTCGGGCCGGTGCGCCCTGGGATGCGGGCAAAAACTCTCCTTAGGCACTGTGTGCCTAAGGGGTTTCTTTGCCCGTATGCAAATAGCCTGTCGGGTGGACGCTCTAACGCGTGTCCCTCTGAACAGCAGAGGGCACAGCGGCGGAGCGGGCTTGCGGACGGTGAGTAATGGGTATGCTCGCCGTCCGACCAAGGACCAAGCCCGGGTCGGTGGCGCGTCGTGTTTCACGCGTCACCGACGGGGCCCCTTATGGGGCCAAATGCCTGCCGGGGTCGCGGATTTTTCTTAATCCAGGATACCGTGGCCCCGGAACGTAAAGGGCATCCGACGGAACACGGGCGGATTTTAGTCAGTAAGAGTCTGACAGTCCCTCCCGCCCCACCCAGGGCGGGAGGACTCATTTGATGATTCTGCCACCCTAAAAAAAAAAAAAAAAAAAGCTCTGCAATCTGTACGTAATTTTTATAATCGCATTGGTCCGCCGCGGCGCGCCGTCGTGCACGGTGCCAATAGTCTTGTTACTTTTGATACATTTTTTTTTATGAATAATTATTTATTAAAATCAGGAAGTATCATTTAACTGAACAAGAATTTATTCTTCTCCTTCTTCTTCCTGCTCTTATCCCATTCTACCTGGGGTCGTTGGGCGCAACACGTTTTCTTCTTCTGTTACTGCTTAAAAATAAATACAAATATTATGCAAGTAATCCTGTATGTTTTTCTGGGATTCATAAAAATACGTACCTACTTAATATGTTATTGTAAGTTGATTTAATATATTTTCCTCCAAATACGATAGCCCCCATCTCGTCCGAGTCTTGGCTAGAATTAGTCACGTACACGTCTGAATCGTTCCCCGATTCAGAGGAACTACTATCATCTTCAAGGTTAATAAATATTAACACTATACGCTCCATGTCTAGTTTTCCTATAAAGACGAAAAAAAAAATTGATTAAACCTCTATCAATATTAAAAGCAAAAATCAATATCACCTATCTCATTATTATCCTATAATAAGTCAAACTTATGTAGAAATCGAATTTAAATTACCTAACATATTGCAGAGTACGACTAGTACGATAGTACCACTCAAGTATCAACATTAATCTGACGCGCTATACCAAAGTAATGTCAGACAAAATGTAAACATAACCTATCAAGTGCTTGATGATTAGATTTTGATTTTGAAATAGGTGAATTTCAACAAATGCCATTTTTATCATATCGGTGTACTTTTTCAATTATGTATTTTAGGATATCTTTAGGATATTAAATATACCCAAATTTGGGTATATTTAATATCCTAAAGATTACTTATAAACTGAAAAAATAACAAAATATATATAATTGAAAAGTACACCGATATGATAAAAAATGGCGTTTGTTAAAATTCACCAAATAATCTCGCTACCAGCAATTTCAATGATTTTATTCATTTTTTAACACATATTACGTTCTTTGTTTACATCTGTGATATCAAATGTCCAACGTTTAAAAATTGAAACGTTACCAGCAAACAAAAAAGTTAGTTCCTATTCTACTCTTTTTTTGCCAAGCTGTAGTTCTTTCGGGCACGCCGCAATCGCGGCGGTAAGACCCCTCTTTGAGGAGTGGCTGGATAGGAGTCACGGCGTCCTGACCTACCGCATGACGCAGGTCCTCACCGGACACGGAAGTTTCGGGAGGTACCTGTGTCTAAGGAGAAAGGAGGAAACGCCTGGGTGTCACCACTGCGAAGATCGCCCGGAGGACACAGTAGAGCATACGGTGCAAGACTGCCCAGCTTGGGCAGAGCACCGACGTGTCCTCACGGCGGCGATAGGCGGAGACCTCTCGCGCCCGGCATTGGTTGCGGCCATGCTGCGGGGCGAGACGGAGTGGGAAGCGGTCGCCTCCTTCTGCGAAGCAGTAATGCTCGCGAAGGAGGAGGCGGGCCGCGCGAGAGAGAGGGCAATGTCCTCCCTCCGCCCCACCCGCGGTGGTTGGCGCCCACGGCGTCGGACGTCGCAAGACGATCTCCGGCCACCGTAGGCGCGGGCATGCGGGCGGCGAGTAAAGGGCAACTCGCAGCCCGACCATGGACCATGCCCGGGTCGACGGCGCGTTGTGTTCCACGCGCGCCTCAAAGAGCGTCAGCGTAATGACGGGGCCCCCTCTGTAGAGGGCCAAAGCCTGCCGGGGTCGCGGGACTTATACCATTACCGTGACCCCGGAACGTAAAGGGCTATTGAAGGACACCGTGGATTTTAGTCAGTACAAGTCTGACAGTCCCTCCCGCCCTGCCCGGGGTGGGAGGACTCATTTGATGATTTTACCACGATAAAAAAAAAAAAAAAAAAAAAAAGCTGTAGTTCTTTAAAGACAATCGTAACGTTTCGTAAGACAATCGTACCAGAAAAAGTTAACAACGAACCTTATTTCAACGTCAAATGCCATTTTGCAGTAGGCAGTTTTTTTACACGTGTCTAACAGATGATTAACTTTTTGTAGTAAGACGACAACAGCCCTACTACAAAAACTTAAACATCTGTTGAACACTTGTCTAAAAAAATTGTATCCTCCTCCTTTTGGAAGTCGATTAAAAACTATCTAATACTATGGAAAAGTTATTAGAAAGAGACAATAGCATCGGTTGGAGCTATCTCTGTCGGCTGGTTTTTCGCCATTAGTACAGTCCAAAATTTTTAAAAAGTTCATGCATGGTCAAATCGTGTTATCAGAAAAGTTCTCTTTGACTGCGCCTAAATTCAATAGCGTCGCGATCGCCGCGTCTCGTTGCGCAGCCTTTGTAAGCGACGACTCTGAAGCACTCTACTAAAAGTTTTTTTTTTTATTTCTTACATTTTTCGCATCACTATGTAATGCTGATGCACTATCACTGGATAGAAAAAAAAATGACATGCTAGCGGAGCATTGCATGCGTGACGTGAGTAGACGTGAACGATCGAATGACAGTTTTAAGATTTCAAAAATACGTGATAATATTCATATTGAAAATAAATATTTTTACATTTTTTATCTTTATTTAAACGAAATAATACTTCGGCACGAACGATAAAATTAAGTGATTAGCAATATTTTTGACTCTATCAGTGACAGTCACGTTTGTTTATTGGTTAACATCCGCCATTTTGTACTGTCGTTTGTTTAGTGACTGGGGCTATATCCTAGTGATGCCAATAGCATTATCCAGGAAATATATATTGTGACTTCACAAGTGGTGTACAATGTTTTTGCTAGAAACGTTGCTTTCAAAGGGTAAAAATTAAATCGTGTGACTTGTCAACTGTCGTCGGTATCTCTACCTATGTGCCGGATGTGTCCTACAATCGGTTAGGGCGATTTTACGTGCCACCTTGAGTGGTGTACGTGTCCCGATACCTATGCTGCCAAGAATATGAGTAGCAACGGGAATCAGGTGCCGTTGGCGCCGAGTCAGCGAGGACCCGGACCGTATCCTTTTTGATAAATGTGTTTAATAAAGTTTGTATCATTTTATTTACGTAATATATGCCACTTCAGCAGTCGGTAATGCCGCATTTGCGAATAAATACAAATGTTGTTATTATTGCCACTCATGTAAGTAAGTTATGAACCAAATACTACGTCTATTGTAAGTTTCAGTGTGTTCTCTAGCCAACTTACATGTAGTTTAGATTGCATTCTGGCAGGCTTTATTTGTTTTGCTGCAACATGACTTGTAGTAACCATTGTTTGTAACAATAGTATATGACTTTAAAAAAATCTTTGGCAGTATTTAGATAGTATAGACCCTTTTCTATTGTTGTAAGCACTAAATCATTTAATATATTTGTATTAAGAGTCATAACTACCTGTTGTATTTTCCACATGTGGAATACACTTAGTTTACAAATCAAAATGTGAACATTCAAAATTTATCACTAACCTATAGAGACCATATCAGTTATCTTTACTTAATCTGTAGAGCAAAGCGAATGTCAGTTAATATACATTTTTGTGCGAAATGGGATGTCTATAAATGTGTTTTTCTTTTTGTTTAAAGTAGTCACTTTGCTCTACATTGTTGTTTAATTGGTTTATCAACAAAAAATAGTACCTACTGTTTAAAGGGAGAGAATTTGCAGTCCAACATTTCCCATGCATTGAATTTATTTGTCAAAAATCTTGAAACATTAATAATATGAAACCTGTTTAATATCTGTTCAAATTTTTCTGGGACAAAAACACAAACAGATGAAGGTAATATTATAAACTAAATTATTTTCATTTAGTTACTAAACAAACAAATTAAAACAAACATGCAAGTATTTATGATAAAATGAAATGCTTACTATAAACATTGAAAGTATGTTTTTTACAATCATAAACCTAAGATTGTAATTTGTATGAAAAACAATGTACAGATAGTAGTTATGTATCATAATGTTGTTTCACCACACAACATTTTCCCATTCAACAGTTCGTTTTCTGTACATTTTTTTATATAATGACTAACTTTACCAAACTATATGTGCAAAGGGAAAACTGCTTATCATTTAATATATCAGAAAATATGAATCTCTTTCTTCTTTTTGTGTGGGCATGTGATCACCCTCTGGTGTCAGTGCTTATTTAATCCACCTCTGGGAACCTTACAAGCATCTGACATAATGGTTTTGGGCTTATAATGATTCATATCATAATTACTTGTGATTTAAATGCAATATATATATATATATATACTACAGGCCCTTGTCCAGAATGGATGGGTCATATGAACCTCCAGGTGACGTGTATAGGACGATATAAGAGCATAAAATAATAAGATTCAGCACTATGCCGTCACTTGTAAGCTGTCCAATTCCCTCTTTTTCCTTGATCCGGGGGTTGCAACCCTCGATTTTTTCCCCTTGTCGCATGATTTTTGTACGGCGTTGCGGAATAATGGATTAGGAGCTGTATTGAAACAGTATGAAGCTGATGCCATACAGAATGAAATGACCAAATTTACCCTGGAAACTGTTAGAAAAAAAAAAACTGACTTTGTGATGCTCCATTTTTTTACAGCACTGCGTGCTTTCTTATTATTTTTCATGGATCTATCGATGGTAAAAATGCCGTACAAAAATATAATGACCAAAATGTACTCACTTTACCTGCACTTTTGAATTCTCACCAACACTCAGTTGGACAGCTTATAGTGATGGCATAGTGTTGAATCTTATTATTTTATGCTCTTATATTGTCCTATATATGTCACCTAGTGGGTCATAATGACCCATACATTTTGGACATGGGCCTGTAGTCTATATCAATATTTTTAGTGTACCTTAAAACAATCCTTTATTTATATATATATTTGGTTTGCTACTTAACATGCTGCAAGATAAGCTATCTATTATTTATCAATTATTTTATTGTGAATTAAGCAGCTTTTTAATAGTAAAATGTTAGTTTTGAATTTAAAATATTAGTTTTACCAGGAATCATTTTAGAATGTTATCATAGATATGATATAATATTAATTATAGTTATTTATTTCTTAAATTGTTTTCTATGTTACAATCTACTTACCTAATATATATAATTATATTTATTATTTTTAGAATGAGCTTGTTACATATCCTACTGCAGGACAAAGGCCTCCTTTCCATTCTTCCACTTGTGATTAAATTATTTTTATGACTGTTTATAAAATTCATATAGCAGAGTTGTGTGGTATTCTCTGAACTTTTCTATCACAAGTTTATTTAGGCTAATAGATCATAAAACCTTGATTTAATTTTTTACAGTAATGCAGGGTTACTGAACAGTATTTTTCTTTCTCCATTGCACAATATTTATTATCATTTAAAATGTTACTGGGGAAAATTCATTCAGCAGTTCTATGGGATCAATTAAGAATGTAATAAACCCTGTTAAAATTATTTCAAACTGGTACAGACTGGGTAATTTGATGTGTTAGCGTTATTAAATAACCTAGAAAACTATTATACAGAATAATAGTTTTCTACGTTATTTAATAGAAATAATAATACACATGCATCAAGTACCCAGGTGATAAATATGATGCAATACAAGTTCTGGGAACATAAGTGCTTGGTACTGTAGGTACTACTGTGTCAATCTTAAACCTTAAGATATTTATTTAAATGGTAGGATTTTAACTAAGTATAGAAAAGTAGTCACTCATAGTTAAGTGAAGGCCCTTATTACAGATCATACCTTAAAACTCAAGCGTTACATAAAACTAGTTTCAACCAATCAAATGGGTTGAATTTAGTTTTAAGTGATACTTGAGTATTAAGGGATGTTCTGTAATATGGGACTTAGTTTGCCAATTATTTTTTAAAACAAAAGAAAATAATATGGTATTATAATTACTTAATAACTGGGTTAGAGAATACACATAACTAAGTTATTAATTAACCTATTACTTGTACCACAAAATTTAATTCATTTGTTTATTTATGTTGATTTTCCAGATGCACATAGAAAATTTTGCCCAGCATAGTATGACTCACATTGCATGTGCTTGTATTAGTGACTGTTTCACAAATCATAAAATATATAAATGTACACTTGCGAGCAAAAGTCTGTAATAAATCACTAACTTGTAAAATTGATATGGGATAGCTCCTTGAATAATGGCGTGATTCCATACTTTTGCTCGCGAGTGTATGTTATATGTATTTACAAGTCTCAAGTGTAGATCCCCATATCTTCAATATTAATTTGAGACTACAATTGCGAGTGCAATCAAATAAGGTTTTATATTATTTTTTAATGATGCATGGAAACTACAGGGAATTAGTTCTTAATCTATTTCCCTTGCTGAAGCACCATTACAAACTGTTTAAGCATGCAAGCATATTTTCTTCTTTTCTGTTGTTGTCTGTGTCATAAAATATGTTTGAACATATTATGTTAAAATATATGTGTGAATATTAAATTGGTAGATATTTGTAATTTGTTGTCAACTAGCTTTTGCTGCAGCTTTTTAAGCAAAAGTTACTTAACTTATAACCTTTTTCACGTTCCCATCTATACCTGTACCAGATTTAATCATTTAATCACAATTGGTTCAATGAATTAGGCGTGAAAGCGTGAAAAACAAACTCACTTTCGCATTTATAAATTAGGACCTTGTCCATTGCTGGCGCTTTTCACGGAATACTTGCTACCTTCTTGTAATTACCTACCTATTTCATTGTTTTCTTGAAGATGGGGTGTCTGTACAGGGGCAGTTTGAAGTATAGTCATTACCGACTGCACAGCGAAGTATTTGGATTATTTTCGTGTTTTGTCTTTAACAAACCCCTGTTTTAATGCTTTTTTATTTGAACAATATACAGCGTGAATTTTTCAACCGGGCGTGGATGGCTATATCCGAAACTATGAGGAATATCGGAAAACGTTGAAGCCGCCGTATATGATTACTTACCAGAATTTGATCTTTATTAGCAATACTATCGAATGGTGTAATAATACAGGCTGTGATTTATTTTTTTTCCAAAATCAACTGATTCGATTGCTGGCCAGGATTATTGATTTTTCTAAAATCAGACTAGAGAGTTCTTTCAATGTTTTCCGATATTCCTTATAGTTTCGGATATAGACATCCACGCGTTGAAAAATTCACCCTGTATACGCATATTTGTAATATGCTCCCAAAGACCTTTCTTTTGGTACCCAATAGTTTAGTTCAGTTTAATTTTAGGTTAAAATCTTACTTTTAAATTCCGTTATCCAAAGCGGTGGAACATATAAACATACCATATATAGACCGCCAAAATCATTACCGCAAGGGTAATGATTTTGGCTTCGCCGTAGTAGGGTAGAACCAACTTGTTCCTTCAGTTGCCCTTTGCGTTGAAGGGCTTCGGTCTTTAAAGACAGTCCGGTGACTCCGGCCCCTATATGGCCCTGTCGCGCCCCGACTGTTGACAGATATGTGTGCCGTGTGTGGAAAACGACGCGCCGCGCCGTGCTGTTGACTCGCGCCAGGTTCTAGATCGGACAGCAAACTACTCATTAACTGCTGACGTAAGCCCGCGGTTACGGTAGCTGGAAATTGCTTCGCGAGCCCTGACGTCCTGGGTATCTCCCGCGGCGGCTTGAGCGTAAAAGAATGGCCTCTCACTCAGTCTCATCACTCACTTCGCAGAAGGACGTGACTGCGTCCCGTTTGCCCTCGATCCGTATCTGAGCCGCAACAAGTCGTCACTGCCTTTCGCTCCATGAGGACACGGCGTGTCCTTCGGTCAGCCTTCACAATAGTAACACCCGAGCGTACCGAGCGCCGAATCCGAAAATCAAGGAACTCCCGAAACAAAAAAAAAACTATAAACGTAAAAAAAACTGGTGAATGCCAAGCTCCATAGCTTGACTCATCGCCGCAAGGTTGCCTGCCTGTCGGTCTTCTACAGATTGTACTTCGGTGAGTGTGCCCAAGAACACCACGACCTCATCCCACCAGCCCCCTTCTATCACTAGACGCACGGCAAATTACAGTTGGTGGTATATGAGGTAAGGCTTCATTGCTATACCACCAATCGCACTAAGCGTTTCCAAACGTCTTTTATAATGCGGACAGCGTAGGAGTGGAACTCTCTGCCTGCGTCTGTGTTTCCGAATACATACAACCCTAATCTCTTCAAAGTTAGAGTGAACAGGCTTCTCCTGGGTAAGCTCGCTCCATCGTCGACCTTGTCTTAGTCACTCCTAACCTAGAATAAGGTCAAGAGCAAACACATTAAAAAAAAACACTCTTGCCCGATGAGGACTTGCGTCAGACGGAGGGAGAGGACGCAGTGTCTTATCTCCAGCCGCTACTTAAAGGGGACTTACCACCGCGATTGTGGCGTGACTGGTGCTATTTCGGCGGATACTTCCTACATAGAAGTTATGTTACAATGTGAATGAGTTGCCACTTTCTAGGAATTGAAGAAAGTTCATAGGTGTAAAGGAGGTGTTTTTTTTTTGGCCCAAACATGTACCGAGGTACAAATTACTATTAAAATTCCTTCCAATAATTAGTATTTTTAGCAGTATTTAAAATCCTTCAATACTAGATAGAAAAAGAAATAAAAGTATATGAAAAACCACCACCTCGCAACGTAACTGCGTTCAAAGAAACGTTTATGACAGCATTTACGGCTGTCAATCTGTTTCATCTGTCAAAATTGCGTCAAAATATGGTATCGGTTTTCATTATTTGACATTTATTTGACAGTAATATGACAAATGGATATCAACAACTAGAAAAAAAAACTATCGGCCTAGGTAGGGAGCCCTGGCTTTTGGCCGGTAGATAACAAAACGCAAAAAATAATACGAAATGTGAAATAAATGTATTTTTTTAATTGTTGTTCCCATGATTATTCACAAAAAATGTGTACTAGAAATAAAAACTTATCTGTAATACATAAATAAATTCTATAAAGTACATTTTTGGATTTTCACACGTTTATAAAATGAAGTAACGAAACGCATCATCGGAGACGTAAATCATGACATTGCCAGATTGAAATTCTTGGGTTGCAAGTTTTAACATCTTTGATCGAAGATTTCTGATGGTACAAATGCGCGAATAAATTCAACATATTTTTATTCAAAATCTACGATTTTTTTCCTATAATTTCGTACTTTTGTCCTTGAGGTACACGGTTGGGCCATTATTGTAGGAGAAAAAAAACATCTCCTTTTATAGCAAGTCGAGAATAAAGTATTATTGGTCACTTTGACAGTACTCAGACATTTTTAGAATAGTTTTAAATTATTTAATCAGTGTTATCATCCAAGATTTGCAAGGTTAGTGGATTGTTTTGGCAAACACCAAATAAAAACGTTTTCAAAAAAAAAAAAAAGGTAAATAACAAACTTCTAAAACCACCACAAAAAGCTTTTTATGTTTTAACCTTAGTTCAAATATTCAACCCAAATTCTTGTCAAATACTAACATCATTTCCTAACTTACGTACTTCAATTTTATAATCCGTTGTATCGGTAATAACATTGTCCATCCATGTACACAGGACTAACGAATTACCCCGGAACGTGAAGGGCTGTTGAAGGACACCGTGGATTTTCTGAAATTTTGATTTTAACACGCTAAAAAAAAAAAAAAGTACACAAGTGATTTATGCTCATAAAATAAAAACTACTTTTACCAAACTCGAAACTTCGGAGCAATCGGTGCACACTTGCACGTATGTACATTAAAAAAAATGCCCACCGAATTGAGTATCTCCTCCTTTATGAAGTCGGTTAAAGCCCACCGCATCAGATACCGGTAACCAGTTCAGTTGCCAAAATATGGGATCACACAGATTGGGAGAAAATAAATTCAAGACTAGTAAATAAATTCTAAAACTAAAAACAAAACATGTGGCACTCGGAGACTGCCGCGGTGAAGCTATTGCATAATATTTTTTTTATTTAAAAAGAATAAAATCGCCTACCGCGTACATTTAACGAGAATATAATTTATTTAAAATGTTTGTGGTGCACTACTGTAATAAAGAACTTCTTTGTAGTAGGAGAATTTTATAAGTAGGTTTCATTGTGAAAACTCCTTTTGTAGCTGGCCGTTTAGAATCAGTAAGAATAAGAAAAAGTAAATTGTTTTTATGACGGATATTTTTATAATTGCTGAAGTCTCCCGAACTGAAACGATGTTAGACGATGCGTGGTGTCAGGTATTTTCTTGGGCTTTCAATCCGAAGTTCCGGAGTTTCATAACTCCGGAGTTTTTTAGAAACCGGTTTTCAAAAACCATGTAAACATTTACAAAACGTCGTCCTGGTTTTCCTTTCATTTAATTTATCATGTTTTTTAGAGAGATTTCATCCTTATAATTGACCCTAACGATCGTTGCAATAAAAGTACAGGGTATAATTTTTTCAGATTTTAGCCGGTTGATTCTCGGGTGTGGGAGAAGAGAATTTTCGAAAATCTTTGAATGCAGTTTGCTTTCTATTCAAAAATAAAGGAATGTTTCCTTTGAGTAAAATTTTCTATCTGCAGTATTAAGAGTACTTTCCCTCTAGGTGGCATTACAAAATTCCACCCTGTATAATGCGTATTAGTTGTCTATTTGTACGTCTGCCTGTCAGATAGAAATTTTTAAACAAAAACACTGATTCCTTAACAAATAAAACTTCTATTGCTTTAAAATAAAGGGCCTTTTTATTAATTTATAAAAAAGCTGTCAACTCCGGAGCCAACTCCGGAGTTCCGGATTTGATTGCTCAACATCGTAACTAGCTCCGGAGTTGATAACTGTCCGAGTTTGAATGCCCTATTTCCTTAGGTTTTTTTAAGCCCGCGATAAAAGCTATGCAATAGCTTAAAAATTATGCAACTTTGACTTTTGACGTTATAAATTTGGCGTCCCTTGAATACAGTCATACTTTGACCTATTTAAATTGAAACTTGCCCAAGTTTCCACTTTATAAGGTTTCACTTAACAAACGCCTTTGTTTTCTTCTACTTAATTTATGAGTAATTCTAAACGCAAGATACGGTCCAACTTATTTTTAAATTGCTTATATTCAAATCTCGCCTCTAAAATCACAGCTGTCATCACGGTCATTGCGACATCCTAGTTTATCTAAGACAACTGTAAATAAACTATATTTGACTCCGATTCGCCAATCAATTAAAAACGGCAAAATTGTAATTTTTTATCATGGTTTTCTTGGTTATTTTGATGTAGCAATATTTCGCATTTGGGCTCGATGTGCCCAACAACAACTGAATATTATCCTCTGGTAAAGTAACTGATATAATATATTATAATTATATATTTAACTTAGTCCCATTTCGTTATTGCCTTTCAAGTTTCTTACCCACCAAAAAAAACACAATGTTTCTGTCTGCTACTTGAATCTTTTCTGAAATAGCAGGCGCGGGCAAGCGTGTGCCGTGTCTCGGCGCGTGGTTTCACACGCCATGAGAAGCTGGCATAATAAACTAAGAATTTTTGCAGGCGATAGAAGATCATTAGATCATGTGTCCGCGGCTACTTATTTTTTTTATTGTTTCCTGTTCTTCTTCCTGCAAAACTTGACACTATCGTTTACTCATCCAAGTGCTTTGAAATTTTTGCAAAGGTTTATTATATTTTTATCGATTACCCGACTAGGCTTAGGTGTATAAGCCTCCTGCAGACACACGCGATTAATCGCGCGGGGCGACATATCGCGGTCCATTCGCAGTATTTTTAGAGTGGAAATTAGCTTGGCTCGTTGTCGCAGCGCGATTAATCGCGTGTGTCTGCAGGAGGCTTAACTTCTGAACTCATGATCATTTGAGTCGAACTTGCGCACAAATGTTTCATGGTACGGAAAACTTCGTACGCGATTCCGACGCGCACTTATCCTAAGTATCTATTAAATAGATAAAAAAAAAAACATGTTACTTGTATGGGAACCCCCCGCCATCACAAAGTGGATATGGCATCCTCTAGAGAACATGTATACGACGTACTAAATAAAAATACCGACCAAGTGCCTGTCGGACTTGCGCACGAAGTTGCTTCCGTACGATTATCTATAAAAACGGTAAAAAATCGCGTTTGTTGTATATGGAAGCCCCTTAAATATTTATTTTGCTCATATCTGGCGTTTTAAAATCCTAAAATCGCCAAGGTGATATTTTAGTTTTCCCGTGATCATCAACATTACAAAAGACCGCGCGCGAATTCGAACGTTAATCGCTTCAATCGTTTGGCGATTCTTATAGGTACGTCACTAGTTCGAGTAATTTTTGGTATAGCAACCCTGACGAACCCCTAACAAAAACACTTTACAACCCCTGCCACTTTGACATGCGGTTTCGCGCAAGCACAGTGTAGTAGAATATTTTAGTTTGTCATTCATTACTGCTTTAGTTCCTGTACAACTCTCCGGTCGCGTCCTTTTAAACCATAAGCCGCAATGGACGTCGTTTGATCCGTTTTGCCGGTTACTGTACACTCGGCATATTACGGGGGTAACTAGGGGCGTCTGGGAACGCCCCAATTTTTTTAGCAGTGGTTGTAGATACCCTTGTCTCTTTCTTTCGTCGTGTCTGTGATACACTTATAAAATGTTCACTAGTGCGATATCGCGTCAGACGATTTTGCAGCATTGATTACTTAGGATATTATTAGAAAGGTTTTATTAAGTTAAATCAAAGTTTTAACCGTTTGAAATTTCGTACATCATTGAAGTTACATTCAGAGTGTCACGTTGTCGTATATTGTGTGAGAGTGTAGAGCGATGTAGCATGTAGCGCGCCGTTTGCTTATCGATTTTCTCTATGCTGCATTAAAATTACTATTTAAATTGTGAATGCGGACTGCATTTAATAATATTTGAATGTGTGTTGTGCCTATACTAAGTACCTTAAAATCAAGCAACGAAGTTGGTGCAGTGATTATAATCACAGCTGGCGTAACTTTTAAGTAATCACAACAACACCGACAAAAAGCGGTACACTTACATACAAGAAAACTTTGAACTGACACATCTAGTGTCGGCGAGTTACGAAATGATACATTAAAACGAAAATACTGCCCTATGCCGATGATCGTGTCTCCATTGTTTTGGGAATGGTTCAACATTTGGCTTATTCAATTTCTAAAAGATTTATATCATGAAATTAAAATGGTCGCACTAAGAGGAACAAATAGTTCTTTAAATACTCTGTCACATGCGTGTGTCAACCATGGAAATCAGTCACAACAGAGTGCGATTGATGTGGCGCAAAGTTTACAAACATCATTGAATATGCCACAATCGGCAGTGGCACAGCACATCAATGCGAATCAAATCAATTTGCAACCACTGAATAATGTTTCACTGCAGTTTATACCGCAGCATACGAATGCTAACTCTATCAAACATGAACAATCGTCTTCTCGGTATTCCAACTCTAATTGCATGCAGCCTTCGCATCATTACCGACTATTAACTCAAACTAGTAAGTGTGCACTAACGACGTTTGTAAAAATATTTGCTTTACTCATTTTTCGTTGCTCTTTAGACGAACGTTTTGTTATCTTAATTTAATCTCAAGTATCGATTGTGTTTCATGTGCTATTGTTTTATCGTTAGCAATAACTTTTTGCTTTATACCTATTTATTGTATTTTCAAAATATAAATAATATAATGACGACAAACGAAATGCCATCAGGGCCTTTCAAAATAATAAATAGGTTCTATTTTAAAACATCAAGTACATTATCATTTTTAGGATTAGTCGTAGTTTAATTGCAAATTGCCAAAATATTTCCTTAGCGCTGTACAGATATCCACGCGCGTCGACACCACACAGTGAGTTCAAAGAAGACGAAGCAGACAATAAAGCGGAAGCCGCATTCAAAAGTGATAGGAACTTTAATCGGTTGGCTGTTTTATAATATAATTGACATTGTGTTTACAGGACCGGTGGAATGTTACCACCCTTCAGGCGCCGCCGGGGCCGCATACATGCCGAGTACAGCCGGTGGCGCGCAGCCCTCGGCGCAATCTTCCCTGAGAGTACAGCCGACACCACAGCCGTCGGCACCGCCGGCACCTCAGCAAGACATGTCTAAGACTACCATGGTAATCACGATCTTACTACTTATGGCCATACAATAGAGCTTCGTCCTTTAATAGCGCTGTCACCAGCTCATGATTAGCTCTTTTCAATTGAGATCTTTGAAGCAAGTAATATAATAAAAAAAGCTCTAGGAAAGTGCCTATGAATTAAATTAAAATAACGTAGGTACTTGCCAAGTTTGAACCTCCAATATCCAGTATGGGTTGTGATTTTATAACCACAGTAAATTATATACTTTTTCGTACATAGACGTATAAATGGTGTTCTGGCAGAGATGTAAACTTTGCCAATTGTGATTAACTTTTGGTGTGTGATTATTTTCAGGCTGGCCATAGTTATGTATCGCAGAACCAGACGCCGCAGCCTCGACCTCACTCTACGCAGTTCACCAACTACAACCAATACAGAGCAGCGCAGCATGGAACGAGACCCAATACACATCCCAGGTGATTGTTACATATAAACACTTTATAAATAATTCAAAAGGGTCGTGGCTAAATAATGGAAAAATGCATCCGTAGATTTAAGTTAAGCTATGCAGAGGTCCTGTGTACTAATAACCATTGCATAACTAGTCCCCTCCCTAAGTGCTTCGAGGATCACGTAGCCGTCGGTCCCGGCTGTCATTCATTAATGGAAGTAGTGGTAAGAGCAAAGACCCATTCAGGAAACCAGGAACTTGGTTTGTGGAAGTTAATTAAGCAATGTGTTCGTCCGAAATACTGGTAGCTGGCTAGTCAACATCATTGAGAAATAGCTATATGACAAAAATTTAATCAAGTAGTCAATAAGTTATTTCACAGAGATAATGTTATCAGTTCCCGTAAGTATTCGCAAATTTTGCGATTCTCTGAATACCCTTATTCCGGATCCGAGAATCGATAGGAATACGGAGAAAGCCGCAATTAAGTGGAAAGAGAAAAAAATCCGGTATTTTTTATGTAAAATGGGTTTGCTCTTGACCTTAGTCTAGGTCAGGAATGACTAAGACAAGGTCGACGATGGAGCGAGCTTACCCAGAAGAAGCCTGTTCACTCTAACTTTGAAGAGATTAGGGTTGTATGCGTTCGGAAACACAGATTTCTCTTTGTACATCGTAGATACGATCAATACTTTAAAACTTTATATGGAGGTATATTGTATTGTTATTGTAATAATGTTTTATTAACGTAAATTAAGCTATAGTCAAGTCAAGAGTGAACAGCCCCTCTAGGGCTGTTCACTCTAGACATGTTCAGCCTATAGACAATAGCCAAGTCACAACAAGATTTTCAACTTTATAGCCTAGAGCTTAATGTTGAAAATCTATTTAAGATTTCTGAGCGCTAGCGACAGGAAAGATCGAAAACGATAAGCAATCTTCACTAGATCTTCAACGTTATACCCGTTATATAAAGTTGAAAATCTATTAAAACCTACTCAGCGTTTGCGTGTATCGTTTGTTACATGGCTACAGGGCCAGGTTACTTCTAGGCAAGCGTGCTTCACCGTCGACCACAAATCATCGCTTACCATCGGTGAGATAGTGGTCAAACGCGAACCTATCTTTAAATATGCAAATAAAAAAAAAAAAATGTTTTGAAATTTATAATAATTATTTGCATACCTCATGGTTTCTTCCTAGAATGTTTTGCCCTTCTATGTCACTGCATCTATGGGATGAAGAATTAAAATATCATCATCAGCCTATAATGTTCCCACTGCTGGGACACAGGCCTCCTCTCTGTGAGAGGGAGTGGGCCATAATCCACCACGCGGGCCCAGTGCGGATTGGTGAATGTCACATGTCTTCGAATTGTTGGTTCTAGGACATGCTGGTTTCCTCACGATGTTTTCGTTTACCGTTTTGGGAGCAGTGGTGATGAAATAAATAACACAAACTATGCACCTGGGGTCGAAAAGTGCTAGAGTGGAGACCACGGACTAGCAAGCGCAGCGTAGGACGTCCACCAACGAGGTGGACAGACGACCTTGTAAAGGTCGCCGGAAGACGCTGGATGCAGGTCACTTCCAACCGGTATATGTGGAGATCTAAAGGGGAGGCCTATGTTCAGCAACGGACGTCCTATGGCTGAGATGATGATGATGCACCTGGCTGGGTTCGAACCCACGACCGCGACGAATTGTAAGTTGGGGCCGGTACCAATGGGCCACCACTACTCTATAATTAAAATATAGTTGTCCCGAATTGAAGCAAAATTTCAGTGTGCATGGTTATATAATATTGTACGATTTACTTCCGCAGACAACAACAGTCGTACATTCCTGGTGCTGCTGCCACTGCTACCGGACCTGTCATGTATCCGACGTTAGTGTTCCAGCCCACGCCTATGGGAATGCAAACCTACCAGCAACCACGTTCCAGTACACCAGGGTGAGTGTTCATTTATTTTACTTACATATTAGTAAACTGCAGTTAATATTGAAAGTATAGACACATGACAGTCCCTCCCATCCCACCCTGGGTGGGACGCCTCATTTGCGTCGTTGCTTATACTTTGTTTAGACATTTACTTTTGATAATGTTCTGTCTCATCTTTCACAGGTACTATCCATATATGGGACATTACATAGGTTATAATACACCTCCGAGCCACACCCCACCATGTATGTAGCTCAGTTAATTAATTATATTATTTTATTTTACTGTAGAATAAGTTTGTACTGTGATTTTTAATAATGTCTGTCACTGGAGTAAAATCCTAGTGATGTATCAGCAAGTGATGGCAGGTTTGACTGTGCACCAACTATGAAGAAATTTCCAACTACCTAAACTTAAACTAATTTAGTACCATACCGAATCAAACGAGGTGAATAGGGATGTAGGGATGAATCGGGACAAAACCTTAAATCTATACATATAATAAAATCGTAGAGCTGTCATTCCTGTACATTGAATATTTTTTTCTTATTGTATTTTTTTCGAGATAAGGGATCGATTCTGATGCCAAATCAACTTTTTTTAACAATGTATTATGCTGATATGTTGCCAACAAGGTCTCAAAATAATGTAGTATTATTCAATAAATACAATTGAGTCGGTGTTGGTAACCTATCATATTAATTCAATATTAAAATCCCTGTTAAAGTTTTGTCCCAGTTTACCACTGCGTCCCTATTCATACCGTTTGACAGTACTGAATTTCTCCACACATTGACGGTCTCTTGATAATTATAATATTGTGGTTGTGACACATGAAAGATGCTTTTTTTTTGAGTTGTATATTAGATAATCGAATGTTGGTCATTTATTTTCAGTAAATGGGACGATTCCTTTAAATGGTTTGATTCCCAGATCGGGCAGTGTTACTGGGATTTTTCATTAGAAATTTCTGAGTAGTAGCCAACACATCAGGATTTGTGCCTGGTTGATAGCAATAGGCCCCTATCCCCTTGTAAGCCACTGGGAAGTTTTCTTCCCACAACCTGTCATTAGTGTCAAATTTCGGAAAAGCCAACGGGAAGTTTTCTTCCCAGTGACAGTTGAGAACTGTCAACTTTGACAAGACAGACATTTGACAGGTGTGATATTATTAGATGTTTAGGCTTACCAGTGGCTATAACATAAACTTGTTATGTGAAAATATATTTAAATTAATATTAATGTAAAATAGAAATACTGAACTTTACTAAACATGTTATAATATGAATAGAATAGAATTTGTTTATTTTCTCTCGAAAGGAACACTTTGTGACAAGTTATTATTTTATAACATACAAGATTTAACCTTTGTGAGAGCTGGAGTCAACACTGGGTTCAGGACCTGTATGTCAGAAATCCAATGTGCCGCCGATTCTTCCTGTACAGTCTAATCTTACATTTTACCGTGTCTGCTTAGTGCTTAGTAAGGCTTAACATAGCATTTTATTTCAGTATTATGTAGGCTAAATGATAACAGTCGTACATCTTGTTATATTTTATAATTTTAATTGTCTGGATTTATTTTATTCATGGTCACTATACGAAATCAGTTAGAAGTCTACTAAAACAAATAATTTTAAAACAAATGTTTATTATTTTTTTTTGTTAACGCCAGTGTACAAGAACATGACGACCTTTGTATCGAATATAAATAGTATATATTTCTATTACTTTAACCTTGCTTGAAAAACCCGTATTTAAAGACTTCCCTTGTAACTTACACTACAATTAAAGCAAACTTTATATTTTTAGTTAAAATTGGCACTAAAACCTCACCTACTTTACCTTCACAAATACCTGGTGTTATCTTAGAAAATGTTTTACGTAAACGGAACATTACCTTGTGTACCTATTTGAACCTGTTGGATTTATTAAAATGTAAACTAAAGTTACATGAACATAATGTTCATTTAATGGTAGTGTGAGCTATTTTTAAGTACGCGAAAAAAGAATCCTGACTGAAACATTTTCTATGATATTGATGTCTGTGATTGTCAGTAATGTAGTTCTTTAATAGTGTTGTAATTTTGTTTTTTTTTCAGTTTACCTTACATTTTATAATATGATTTTATTTTATCCCGCAGATTACTACACTTCAAATAGTCCCCAGCTGCCAACGCCAAACTTACAAGGCAACGCCCAAGGTGGTAGAAGTAATCCCACTACATTGGTGGGGCCACAGGGTACACCCGCAACCCCCACTGCGCCCACTGCCACGCTTCCTCACCCACAAGCTTCTACACTCATGCACCAAACTATGCCTGGTAATCATTGACTTCTATTATTAATAAGATATTTTACTATGTATCCAAGGTGAACTGATAAAGTTAATCTGTGACACGAACTTAACCATTTAGCTTTGTCATATTGTAATAATATCACCTGGCTTATTTCATAATGTGATGTCTGACTGTTATGGTCAATTGAGCTAAAGTGAGATTGCTTAAGCAAAACTAAAAATGCAATCCTTTATAATTTTTAACAAATTACTCCCAATACATTCCTTCACTGTGCTGGAAACTTCAAGAATTATTTTCCTAATCTCTGTTCGTCTTCTCTCCATACAAACAAATTAATATTCCATACATTTCTTTATCCGTACATACACATTCTATTTTTAGTAATATAGGTGTCGATATAACATTAATGTCTTGATTAGATTTTTATTGGGTTTGAGTTTTAACAGAAAATACTGTGGCAGCTAAGCAACAGTTAGAAAAGTATATGTTACAAATCCATTAGAGTTGTTTAAGTGTAAAATAGCAACTAGTTGGAATATTATTTTTTTGTTGTTTCATATTTCACGGAAATTATTGCTGATTGTAACGAGCAAAAAGTAGTATGCACAGATGTTATGTAAAGTGGCTACAAATTGAAGAAACATTTACATTTCGATTCTCATACCTTACGTGTTGATGATAACTTATTGCTAACAAGTGTATATAGATTACGAATTTACGATGATGTTCTGTTGACCGTGATGCTTTTCCATTTAGAAATATGGGGACAGTTTTAACTGAATACCGTTTTGTTGTCAAATTATTATGAATAGATTTCATATTTATCAGTATTTTTTGTTAGAATATTTACACAATGTCCCGATTGACGATACGGGCGTGTGATCGGTTCCCTAGCTATTCACTCAATAGATGTTGCCAAGTTTCCCTTGAAGCCTCGGCCTATAAACCTTTTTACTTATTATTTAACTTTAAAAGTCAACGTAAAAGAAATTTTTAAATAATTATTAATTAAATTCATGATTTTTTGCAAATTACTCTTTTTTTGTTTTATGTTATGAATTATCTTTTATTATTTAGAAATTCAAATCATTAAATTTTTTGACACAACATGAATTGGGTCGAATCTTGTCATACTCCTTTTACACAGTAAATAAACTAGCACGAACCGTTTTTGGAATGGTCGATGCCATTGTTAACAAGATTGATGAAACCCTGTAAAAGAATGATAACCGGTTTGGACATACATTGCTTGGGTTGAGGCCATATTACGAAGGAGGTAAATCCGAAAGTCCTTTGTTTTGAAAAATAGGTATCTTACCACTTTTTCTTGAAAAATTAATTCAATTCCCTTGTTTCATCACTGAGTTTGTCACCACTGGCGACGAAACGGGAAAAAAACCCCTATTTTCCCACTAGCGGCCGACGGGAATATGTTTCGTCGTGTTGGTTGCCATCGCTATAGTACTACGATAAAACGTCTACTTCCAAACATTTCTAGGGTTTGGTGCTACAAGTCAATTGTATGGCGCTACTTGTACCCAAACGAGGTCATAAGCGACTTCTAACCACTAATGAAGATTATCAGTTATCACTGACAACTATTTTTCGTGGAACGTGGACGTCACCTTCTATAGAAAAATAATCTTGTAAAAACAGCAGTCTTAGAATCCTACTGTTATGTTAACAAGTTGCAATATCATTGTTGTAACGTTTGTTGCTATCTAAGATCTTCCGCTTATTCGGTTACGTTGCGTTGTAGCAGGCAGGCAAAGAAGTAAGACATTCTAAATTAAAAGTTGTTCTTTTTTCATACATTTTGTACCCAAAAACATAAAAAAAAAAAACAGAAAATTCTGAATGGTTTACAGATAGCAAAACTACGATTTACTCCATTTTGCCATGGAAGTTAATAGTCACATTACATTAGTATACTTAAATCTATAAGTAAGCGATCAGAAATTGAGCTATTTTTTAAGCAAAATTAATTTTTGTATTAGTTTCTAGAAAATATCTTTAGTTGTGGTTTTTGAAACAATTGTTTCTTATCAACATTTCGAAACTTGGAATATTTAATGGGAGATATTTTTAATCGGTTCCAGAGTTCCAAAATCGGTTTACAGACCTGTGCGATGGTGGTGCACGGTTCTTACAATTTTTATTTAGCTTAGTTTTCTAGCTTTTTGTCACATTCCTTATTAAGTTATATAATGGCCTGGTGCTAATAGGGCCAATATCAATTATCATTATTTTCGGTAATGAGCGTTATCACAATAAATCAGCATACATAGTTATTATTCAGGTGTTATATTGTATACTACTCGAAACAAAATAAGGGCCACCTGGTTTTTATCGATTTATTAAATAATGTTTAAATATTACTAGTTACAATGACTGAATCTGATTAATATTAATGGTTTTAGATGGAAATACACAAAAATTAAATATGTATTCCAATAAATCGTTAAAATAAACCAAATTGAATGAAAAGTGAGGAATTGCAGGAATGTATCAAGTTACATAAAACATAAAAAAAATCGAAAACATAACGTCTTTAATGTTCCAAAGTGTTCTTTTAAGCTTCTCTTTAACTCTGCTCTCTCTGTTCTGCTCATTTTATGGGAGGTGGAATGGTCTGGATTAAATACCGAACATTTTCTTTTGGGATACTCTACCAGCAATTTTTCAGACAATTTATGAGATCCAGCTGCGTGTTGATGGGAATTTTACTTTCATTTTCACTCTTCTTTAGCTCATCTCTTAAATTCTCAATAGAACTCGGGTAAAAATCCTGAGTGTCCACTGTAACATCGTAATTCGAGCGTAAGGGAATGTGTGCACTGTTAGTCGCGTCGTGTTCGCTCGAGCATTTTCCTGCTTCAAGAAGAACTCAGGTATTCCTTGCTGTGCGAATGGGATAATGTGGAGTTGCACCACATTCTCTACGCAATTTTGAGGAGTTACACCACCTTCGTTAAGAAGTGCGAGCTCAGTTTTGCTTGATAGAGATAACCGCCCCAGAGCATAACTCGGAACTCGCCAGAACAGTATGTTTTAAGAGTGCAAGAATCTGAAACCTGTTGTTTAGATCTTCTCTACACTCTTATGAATCAGTTTTTATTGAAAAAAAAAATAACCCACCAGTCATCAATAAAAAGCAATGAAGCCCAGTCAAAACAGTTCAATAAATTTTCTCCTTCGCTAATGTTTCACGATTTGCACCATACGCTGCAGTTAACTGGAGGCGAATCTTCTCTCTTCTCTGCGCATCTTCTTGAGTATTGTTAGTCTTTATGGAGTCGATTCGGAATAGTGTAGTCAATTATAGGGGTGCCTGTAGCTCGACGCAATGGAGTTTGTACGGTCCGCGCAGTAGATTTTCGCCCTATTTGCGCGGTCAAACAAACTTAATGGTGTTCTTGGGCTTTAATTACTTACTTTCTTCCTTGATCACGGCGTCTGGTGATATTACCCGTCTTTTAAGACCAGTTTTAAGCATTTTGAACCACTCGTTGGGAATATTCCATCATTAAACTTTCCTCTTCTGGCTACGGGCCCCCTGTATTAAGGTGACACCCCAAGTGGCTGTTTTTGCGTCCATATGTCTCCGAATACATGACATTATGAGATTGAAAGATCATTATAGCCTGCTTGCTGTATTAGTCGAAGAAAACTCCGTTAGAAGTTTGAAAATTAAAAAAAAAAACACCATACCGTAAATTCTAAGTAATCTCAAAAATCTAATAAAAAAAAAGTTATGAATTTCCAATTATGCAGTAGAAACAATATTATTACTTGAAAGAAACCATAACAAGATATTTATTATGTACCCAGAATAAGAGCAATACTTGTTTAAAGTGCAATTTAAAAAGTGGCCCTTATTTTGTTTTGACGAGTATAGTTTTGCAAAAATATTTTACTTTTATTTGATATATTTTAAAGTAGATTTATGTATTAAATTCTAATTTAAGAAAAAAATGTTATTTTGGAAAATAATAACAACTTAAGCCCCTTTAGCACTGATGATAATTATTATGTTAGTTCCCAATTATGTATAAAATTAAAAAGGCCAATGTTGTTTTTCTAAAAATGTTATTATGGAGAGATTTGTTTTAGCTTGTTGAAATCATCAAATGAGTCCTCCTACCCAGGGCAAAGCGGGAGGGGCTGTCAGACTCGTACTGACTAAAATCATCGGTGTCCTGCAGTAGCCCTTTACGTTCCGGGGTCACGGTAATTTGTGAGCCCCCGACCCCGGCAGGCTTTGGCCCTCTAAAGGGGAACTCCGTCATTATGCTGACACTTCTTGAGGCGCGCGTGGAACACAACGCGCCGTTCCATTACTCGCCGCCCGCATGCCCGCGCCTACGGTGGCCGGACGGTCGTCTTGCGACGTCTGTCGCCGTGGGCGTCTATCACTGCGGCTGGGATGGAGGGAGGACGCTGTCCTCTCCCTCACTCGGCTCGCCTTCTCCTTCGCTAGCATGACTGCTTCGCAGGAGGCGTCTGCTTCCAACTCCGTCTCACCCCGCAGCATGGCCTCGACCAATGCCAGGCGCGAGAGGTCTCCGACTTTCGCCGTCGTGAGGACACGGCGGTGTGCTGTCGATGCGGGGCAGTCCTGCTCCGTATGCTCCACCTTGTCCTCCGGGCGATCCTCGCAGTGGTGACACCCAGACGTTTCTTCCTTCCTCATCTGACACAGGTACCTCCCGAAATATCCGTGTTCGGTGAGGACCTGCGTCAGGCAGGGACCAGGTCCAGGGTCCAGAGGACACAATGCAGCATACGGTAGAGGTCTGCCCCGCTTGGGCTGTACTCACGGGGGCATTAAGGGAAAGCGAAAGGGGGGCCCCCCTTTCGCTCCCGGCACTAGTTCATATTCAGGTCATACTACGGGAAGAGGTAGAATGGACAGCAGCTACCACATTCTGTGATGCAGTTATGCTAGCGAAGGAGGAGGCTGAACCCTTGAGGGAGAGGACATCCTCATGAAATGGCCGACATTGCGTCATCGTCGCATCTTACATTGTGTGGTGATTTTCGGCCAATGTTCTTTTTATGTGAATGATTTTTTCATTTTTTTTTTGTAATCGTTATTAGTAACTTAGGTTTATAGCTTTGGTGTCCTAATGAAAAATATCTATTTCGATGGCCTTTATTTAGATTTTGAGTTTATTCCAGTTGGTCGGCAAACAAAAAATTTGCCAATTTGGGTGATGTCCTTTGTGATTTTTTTCTCATAAAAAGATATCATACTTTTACAATAAACTGGCATTACAATCTCGTTTCATAAAAAAACGTACTTTCACAGGCCACAATTATTATACCTGATGCGGGTCCCATTTTACTCAGTCATTTTATTTTAAATTGTTGTCTCGAACTGCCAAATGGATTTATATTAAACTTCATCTAACATAGATGATAATAAAATTTTCAGTTACATTTTTAACCCGTTCAAACTAATGGGAAATCGTTGCATCGCCAGAATGGCGTATTTAAGTGAGACCATCACCTTTACAAGTAAGGCATTGTCGTTGATCAAGCTAAAATCCTGCTCATTACGGTTCGTCAAATGCTTAACAATTCGCCTACAGACCCGGATTCACTTGGCTAGTGGACACGGAATGCTTATAATTTTAAATTGTGATTAAATAGGTTCACCACATAAAAAAAAACGACGGGTTGCACTCCGGGAGTGCCGGCAGAAGTGAAAACTTGAATATTAACGTTGACAAATAGTGTAAAAGACTTGGACCCCATCGGATAACTAGGATTTTTTCCTGTATCTATAGTATCGAGCAATATTACTTGCTTAGCTTTGCACGTATGTCTAAAAGTGTGCGAGTCTGTAGAAAAGTGGTAAAAATACAATAAAACATAACTCAATAAATAAGATTATACTGACCGATGCTGGTGCAATCAATATCGTAAAATTCTAACCATTGCATCCGTTGCTTCCCCGAGTTGACGACGGGGTAAAGGATGTACAAAGAAAGGGCACAGTTCACACAGCGTGACATTTTTAATACAATCGTTTTGATTTTCTGCACAGAGTCTCGGACCGTAGTCGTAAAACATTCTACACTATCCACACCACTAGCACAGAAACAGTACAATAGTCTTCAAAAAGATAACTTTTTGGTGCAGGATTCCGAAGAAAGACTAATGGACACGTACTTTTTTTTTTTTTTTAGTGTGGCAAAATCTTCAAATGAGTCCTCCCGCCCTGGGCGGGGCGGGAGGGACTGTCAGACTCTTACTGACTAAAATCCACCCGTGTTCCGTCGGATGCCCTTTACGTTCCGGGGCCACGGTGTCCTGGATTAAGAAAAATCCGCGACCCCGGCAGGCATTTGGCTCCATAAGGGGCCCCGTCGGTGACACGTACTTGACGTAATAATAAGATATTTGTTATCACAACAAAAACAACAACAAAATTAAAATTCGTTTGACATGACAGTGGAAAGTGACACTTTTGATGACAGTACACCTTTTATTTGCCCGTGGTAGTGTTATCAACAGTTAATCTAAATCACCCTGACCATAACTGATTTTTTGACTAATGAAAGATTGTTAATTAGGAAAGAAACATTTTTTTGAATAATATTAACTATAAATAAAAATATGAATCACGCGGGAATGTCTTATATTTGTAATATTTTTTAAAACAACGTCTGCCTCGTCTAAATATCAGTTTAAACCGATTACGGGGAAGTTCTTCAGGTTTTCAACACTGCTTTCACTTTAAGAAAGCCATTTGGCACAAAGGCCTCGTAGCCATGCCAAAAACATTCCAAAATAAAAATAAGAAAGCCATTTTGAAAACAATGCAATAAAATCGAATTAGTAACTATTAAGACACAAAATATTAACCCCACATACGATTTCGATCAAGATATGTAAGAAAAGTTAAAAAATGATTTCATAATTATTTATGACTATATTTTTGTTGCTATACTGTTTTCTTTTCCATCAGGTCACGTGTCCTAAACGCGAGTTTAACATTTTTTACCCATTACAAAAAATGTGTACAACGCCGCTAAAGAAGTTTTCACTTCAAAAAAATCGGTGGCAAACATGTGGTTTTAGTTACTACAGGGTTCAATGAAACTCGAGAACTGTATGTCTGAGCATAAACCGGAAGATTTGATCTCGATGACCCAGAATCAGTGTCAATATGTGTGAACATGTTCATCGATATTGTATCCAAGCAATCGTTGTCCCATTCTTTAGGTGTCAGAACTCAGCTGAGCTTGAAGCAGCAGCAGAACTGTGGGATACGTAAAATTTTAAAGCATAACGTACGTTTGTCTTACATCTAATCTTTTTTCATGCTATAACTAACTTTGTGAAGTTCTTTAATATAAATTGCTTGTATTTATTGCAAGCTTGACATTATTTTATTCCATAAAACATAAAAAGTCTGTACATTGAAAATATTTTTGCGGAAACAGATAGGTCGGTAGAAATAAAACATGGTCTGTTTGGAAAATATGAGAACAGCTGGACATTTATGAAATGCTTTTTGTGTTTTATAGCTGTTGACGTTTTACATATTTTAACATGGTTGCGTGAGAAAGATATAGTTTAGAGATACAGCTTATTTAATCTGCATAATGCGTTTATGATACCACCATGCAGTAAGAAGTCAAGAACGAGTTAGGTTTCATTACACAATACAGTCCAGTTGATTTATAAGCTTATTTTATCCATGTTTTATCAATGTGGATAATTTAGTTCGTTACAGTTAATTCATTGTTATTTTTCAATATTCGAATGACCGGAGTCAACTTCAAGGTGTAATCAGATCGCAGTCGATCGACAAGATCTAAGATTTTTGAGATAATAATTATGATGGAGGCGAAGGTCCACGTCAGCAGTTTTGTCCAGATGCAGTCGGCATCTTTATTAGAATATGATGTTATTTGTGCTGTTTTCAGACCCACATGGGACGAAGTCGGGGGCACAGCTAGTCAAAAGTAGTGCATGATTAGGATGTTACCTACTACCTATAATAGCATGATATTTAAATTTTTTGTTTTTATTTTTTGGTTACAAAATGAATGATATCCTTACTTATGTACGTTTTTTCTTATAAAATATGTGTCTGCTCAATCAAACGCTTTTGTTTTTGATAATGACAGTGTTTAGAAAGGGTTGATTTAGTTGTAGCTTGACTTATCTGGTTGCACTTATTTCTAATCAATTGCAACTATTGAAAACTGGGCACTTCGGCTTTTAGAGACGTCGTGCACTACGCGGTTCGACAACTGTCAATGGCCGCATTGTGTATGTAAAGCATAGTAACCCAATAAGCATTGTGCCCTTGGTCGGCTCTCCAGCCACCAAGGCTTTGACCTCGATAAGACGGGGCGTGAGTGCGCGAGGTCTACTAGCCAAAGCGATTCAGGAGTGAATTATATTTTATGCAATGAATAAATGAGACATCATTGGTATCTTCAAAATTAGCATTGAAATAAATAAAATGTGTATGTTTTTTTTATTTGTATTGAGTAATGACGAAATTTATCACCTTAATGTTAACAAATGCATAAACGGTTCCAGGACAAGCTAATTGAACTAAATTAAAAAAAAAAAAACAAAAACCTCGATCATCTTATTCATTGAATTACCACAGTGAATTTGCTCTTTGTACATCTATGTGAATTTTACTATTCGTGTAGCTAGTTGATTTTCCTTAACATAGGCTATTATTGATGTTTTTGTTATGATTGTACCCATTAGAACAATTAGGAATAATCTAAACAGACTTAAATTAATTTTGCTCTTAGGTATACGCCCTTCAGCTCCAAAAAGAAGTCATAGAGTACCTATCATCGACCCTAAAACAAGTGAGTATAAAAATACTGTTTGAACTTAATATCTAAATTATTTGAATTAATGTTACTTATGATTTTATTTTATTTGCAGAACAAGATATTTTCTCAGATTTATTTACCAACGATAATAATTTTTTAAGCAGCGAAGCTAACGATCGACACACCCCACAACCACCCGTAAGTATATTTATTACGCCTCTATCCTTAAAAAAGAAAACTGTGCTATATGAATTCAGATTGAGTATTTAGATCATGTTTCTTGGTAAGTCGTTGATAGTAGTGAACAAGACGTTCATTACATTATGTAGTGAAGTCGTCCATTACACTATGTGCAATAGTTAGTACCTATTATAGAAAAAGTTACTGCTTATTATATACGCAGACTTCGCTTGACGACAACGACTGACTTGTTCAATAAATTTACAATTTGACACATTTCACGGTGCAATTCAATTAGTAAAGGAGTTGTTTTTTTTTTCGGCCCAAACATGTACCGAGGTACAAATTAATAAATTGTGATTTTAGCAGTATAAATAATCCTTCAATACTCGTTAGATTAAGGGCTCTTCCACACAGAGCATCCGGCAGAGGCTCCGTTGTTACTGGTGGTGATGTTCACACTGAATTTAAAAGTAACGAAATGAAACACGAGATTGCCAGATAAATTCTTGAGTTGCAAGTTTGTAGCATGTTTGATCGACAATTTCAGGTGGTACAATTGCCCAAATAAATCCAATTCGTTTTAGAGTGCGTTTTTTTGTTCTTAAGTACATTGTTGTTGTACCACATTTAGAGGGAAAACTTCTCCTTTCATAGTTAATATACAGGGGGAATTTGCAAACTGATGGCCAAATCCGGAACTATAAAGAAAAGCTAAAAATGCTCAAAAGAGTCTCGAGGCCGATTTTGATGAAAATTAATTGTGTTTATTGGACTTTAAAAATTCGATGTTCTTGGCCAGGAATGTAATATGTTAATTATGTAAAACACGCTGTATTATTACACTATTCGATTATGTTGCTAATAAGGATCAAACTCTATAAAAATATAGACATAAATATGATATTTAACATAACGCAAACAATTAGTAGAAATTTCGAACAAAATAACAATTAGCGCCAATTCACATTATGTTCTAGTTTTAATCATTAGCAGCCTTACTCTGCCTTACTACAAAAACTTAAACATCTGTTGAACACTTGTCTAAAAAAAGTGTGACTGCAAAACGGATCTTATTTCAACGTCATAATCTGACATTTTTTTAGACAACTGTTCAACAGACTTTTAAAAGTTTTTGTGGTATGACGGTTTGTTTTTACCGCGCAGTGATTATAAGAAAATTTAAATGAGAACTCAATTCTTATATGAGAAAACAAACTCTTTTGGAGAAAAAAAAAAAAAAAAAAAAACATTCGACCGTCTAGTCATCTGGCGTAAAAGCGAAGTCTGCTGGTATATTTCGAATCAATTCAAATATAAAATTGTAAAAGAATATTTGTCATCAGTCGTAGCCACTAGTAATGTACCATGGCCATTGTATCGTTGGCGTCGGCCACCTGCGTACGAGTAAGCCCCGTTTGGTCAATGATTTTTTTTAAATAAAAGTAGACTATACTATACTACGGGGAATTGAGCGGGTTTTTTGACGCGTAGGCTCTGAAACTTCACAAAAATGTATAATAGATTCTTGTGGCGTCCACTAGTGGTCGAAGGAGAATAGCCAAAAATCTATGACATTTGGTTTACGTTTACCCATCTTCGAGCAATGAATGATATCCAGCTGGTCTCCGACCAAAACAAAATGCATTTACTATATTATTTTTCATATCCTGCCTGCCATATTTTTAAAGCTTTTGGCAGTGCGTTTTACGATGGTGTTGCAGATATGGATATAAGTAATTTATAAGTTTTAAGGCTCCGTTTCAAAATTCAATCAACAAACAGCAGTTTAATGGATCCTTTGCCTAGTGTTTAAAGGGTTTATATGTGGTGAAACACCATCAATATCAAAAAAGCTCGACCAGATATTTTTTGCTGAAGAGAGTACAAAATGACTGATGATACTTCTTTTTCTGCTGCGACTGCATCATTGTGTGACGGTGGTTACATGATTTTGATGGTTAACCCGAATGATTTTGACCGTTAAGAAACTTATGTAGATTATAAGATATTAAAGTGCTATAAATTATTTTTATCCAGGAGCCAACACACAGTATCGCAGAAGAATTCAATAGAATGGTCAATGAAGTCGCCAATCAACCTTCTAGTGATAACTCTATTAAATCGAATTATGTATCAAAGAACGTGGATGTACCCGTGGCATCTACGACAAGCTCTGTCCAAACTCAACCAAATGCAATAAGCTCTATTAATAATAATTTAGTAAAGTCTGAAATATTAACTGTTAACGAAAGTAAACATTTAGGACCTGATGTTGCTGTGGAATCAATCGAAACACCAATAGTATCAGCAATATCAGACAGTCCTGTTATAGTGCCTAAAATGCCTATCAATATTAAGCAACTACAAAAGAATAGTGAACCGACAGTTCAGTCTTTAGTCCTAGATACAAATAAGAATATACCACCTAATAAGCAATTTAAACAAAGCAAAAATGTGCCTCAAGTCGAAGAATTAGAAAAGTCCCCAGAAAATGTAAATGATGCACAAGTAACAATTGCAACAGTAGCTCCAATTACGACCTCGACAGCGACAACGTCAACCGTCACACCAGTGCCTACTTCAACACAAACCACTTCCTCTACCACGGCTCCAACACCTGCCCCTGTTCCCACCCCTGCCCCTCAACCCCAGAGGATACGAGAACCCAGAGAAAGGGTCAAATCAGAAGACAAAGAAAAAGTCAAAGAGAGGGAATCACAAGAAAAAGAAATTGCGTCTGCATCCAATAAACCTAATGGTCCGACACCTGTAGGTAAGTAAAACTATCTTCTTAACCTATCAGTAAATGCACCAGAAATGAAAGCACCTTTTTGGGTATCATGTTGAATATAAAATGTTAGTTTCGTAGCTTACACTGCGGCTACACCGCCGGTAGATCATTAATTGCTTTCTTCAGTTGCACATATGAACCTACCGCTTTCAATGGGAAGTAGGTAGTATCACTATTTTATAGTATGTTAGATGTTATTCGTCGTGAAATATAATTGCACAATTATTGTTAAGTTGAAGCTATTGCGGGTCTGTTTCGTACATTTGTCTTTTACAATGACGCGCGAAAGCTCGAAAAAGCGAAAGCGCTAAACGTATTTTTTGGAAATAGAACACGATACAATTAAGCTGGCAATTCCTGTATGCTGTCTCTCTGTATCCAGGGAAGGATATCTCGTACACTGCTGCCTACAAAGTCCTCAACCGGAAAAACCGCATCCTCGTTGCGAAAAACGCTAAAAACGCTATGAAATACTATTACATTCATTTTGACAATTGATCCATTGTTTGAGGATTTTCGTTCCGAGTGCATTATGCTTTTACGCTGATCGCTTAAGTTTTACTTGATTAATCTTGGTAAATACTTAATACAATTCTGTTTCTATAATAATATAGGTATTGGGTAGGTAATCCTTAAAATTTTGTCCTTGACTCTTTGCTTATCGTGGATAACTCAAAAAACCATTAAAAAGTACAACTCAGTAGACATGGTTATTCTTATGACGTGTTATTTAAAAAAAAAAGTTATTAACGTCATTTGTTGAAATTAAATTGGAAGGCACAAAAGTTGATATTTTTGATAATCAATGTAGATCTAAACCACAGAATCAAAATAATTTTGCTTCAAGCCGGAATTAAGATAATTTTGCTTAATTTGCATAACTGCTGTTTCTCGATTCGATACGTCTAGGACAGGTAAGTGGCATTCTCTTTTAGATAAAGCTGCTGTCCCACCGCGGGCTACGCGCGTGTGTCAAGCTTCGCTTTGCAAGAAAATAAATTTAAGTTTGTTCCCACTGCAACTAACGGACAGGCGACGCATGTAATGACGTCATCGGTAAACGCGTGGATTGCTCGAATAACTCGCATTTGTAAGCCCCTTCGTATACAAGGCGACGAAAGTCTCCGATACTTGACGACTGGTATCCATTGACGCGTGCCTGTGTACGAACCTCTATTGATTTTTTGTATTGCGATAGTCACCTGGAAACCAAAGTCGTAAGGTATCGGAGACATGCGTCGCCTTGTGTACGAAGGGGTTTAAGGTAAACGCAGACTTAGCCGCACCGCAGTCTCCGCAGTCCCCGCATTACGAATTCTTTGTATGAAGTTCTATGAAACCTCGCACACTCACCCGCATCGCAGTAGCCGCAGAAGCGGTAAGAAAACGATGACTGCGGGGACTGCGGAGACTGCGGTGCGGCTAGGTCTGCGTTCACCTTTACTCACGCAACAACACAGTCCAGGATATACACGCGGTATACACACATATCTATGCTCCGCACCGTCCCATCGTTTGTGTAGCCATGCAAACGTACTACCCTCGTTGGCAATCAAAACACTGCAGCACACGGACACGCATGGACATGAAACGTAGACCCACGTTGACAAGCAAAAGAATCCGCGCCAGCCAACGGGCGCCGCGTGGCCGTGCGTATCGTTCAACGCGGTGTATCCGCGCCTTTACTTGAACATAGAAATTAGGATAAGTAACTTCCTCTCCGCGAAAGTCACTGTAAACGTTTACGGGTACGTTTGTAGAGATCTCTTAAATTTTTAAGAGACTGGTTTTAAATCTTCTAAACACGTCAAAATTTAAGTGTTAAGGACAAGGTGTTTGTTGTTATTACGATTATGTTGTTGCGAAAGTACCTACTCTTCCGGAATAACTTATACCTAAGCAAATTAAGCAATTGCTTAGGGCATCATGATTATCAGGGGGCATATGCATGGACTTCCTTTTAGGGTTCCGTACCCAAAATTTAAAACAGTACCCTATTACTGAGACTCTTTCCGTCCTGTGCTGTCACCATGTTGGGTCTTAGGAACCGTGATAGTTAGTTGTTTTCACAGATGATGTATATCTGTTGCCACCAGTGGCGTAGCAAGGCCTAGTCTAGGAGGGGACAAGACGCATCTCATCATTATCATCATCTCCATCTCAGCCATAGGACGTCCACTGCTGAACATAGGCCTCCCCTTTAGATCTCCACATATACCGGTTGGAAGCTACCTGCATTCAACGTCTTTCGGTGACCTTTATAAGGTCGTCTGTCCATCTCGTTGGTGGACGTCCTACGCTGCGCTTGCTAGTCCGCGGTCTCCACTCTAGCATTTTTCGACCCTATCGGTCATCTGCTCTGCGAGCAATATGGCCTGCCCATTGCCACTTCAGCTTGCTAATCTGGTGGGCTATATCGGTGACTTTAGTTCGTCTACGGATCTCCTCATTTCGGATTCGATCACGTAGAGAAACACCGAGCATAGCCCTCTCCATAGCTCGCTGAGCGACTTTGAGCTTTGAGATGAGGCCGATAGTGAAAGACCACGTTTCGGTGCAGTAAGTCATCACTGGTAACACACATTGGTTGAAGACTTTCGTCTTGAGGCACTGAGGTATGTCGGACGAAAAGACATTGCGTAGCTTCCCGAACGCTGCCCAACCGAGTTGGATTCGGCGGTTGACCTCTTTCTCGAAGTTGGACCTACCTAATTGGCCTACTTGTCCTAAATAGATATAGGAGTCAACAACTTCGAGTACCGAGTTTCCAACAGAGACTGGGGTGGGCACAACATTGGCATTTGACATAATATTCGTCTTGTCCATGTTCATTTTCAAGCCCACCTGTTGTGAAACTCGGTCGAGGCCATCGAGCATCATGCTGAGTTCCTCCATAGACTTTGCCATGACTACGATGTCGTCGGTAAACCGAAGGTGAGTGATGTATTCGCCGTTGATATTGATGCCAAGTCCTTGCCATTCCAGGAGTTTGAAGGCGTCTTCCATTGCGGCAGCAAACAGTTTCGGGGAGGTAACTTCCCCCTGTCTTACGCCTCTTCTCAATGGAATCGCCTTCGTGCTCTGCGCGCCTCAAAGAGCGTCAGCATAATGACGGGGCCCCCTCTTTAGAGGGCCAAAGCCTACCGGGGTCGCGGGACTTATATTATTACCGTGACCCCGGGACATAAAGGGCTACTGAAGGACACCGTGGATTTTAGTCAGTACAAGTCTGACAGTCCCTCCCGCCCTGCCCGGGGTGGGAGGACTCATTTGATGATTTTACCACGATAAAAAAAAAAAAAGCGTCGTTCAGCCATGAGGTTTAAGGTTTGCTCGGTCAATTTCTGTGGTCTATCTTTACGGCAGGGTCTAAAAAACTTAGACCCTACCGTGCGGACAGTTTCCACTAGTCCGTCGTTGATCTCGTCCACTGAAACTAAGTTCTCAAGGCAAGCAAAGCGATTAGAGAGCTCAAGTTGAAAGCTTTCGGGGTTTTGAATATGGGACCGACCGAGTAGGTCGGAGCGTAGACTTCATCAGGCTGGACCTTTCAAGTTTAAAATTGATATTCAGCGAGCCTCTTACGATACGGTAATCGCTACCGGTTTTTACCCTGTTGATCACAGAGACAACACTGAATATCCGTTTCTTGTCGGTCATGAAGAAGTCTATCTCGTTTCTTGTGAAACCATCGGGACTCAACCGGGTCCATTTGCAGTGAGGCGGCTTCTGGAAGAAAGAGTTCATCGTGAAGAGTTCCTCTTTCTCCAGAAAGTCGGCCAGCCTCTGTCCCCTAGGGTTCCGTTGCCCATACCCAAATTGCCCCACTGTCAACTCATCACCGCTTTTCTTGCCCAACTTTGCGTTAACTTTTGTGGAACTATGTATGGCCCTACTTACGTCCTCATACATAGTCTCCTCATACATAGACTTCATCATCGGAGTGTGACGAGGTCGGTGCGTATACCTGAATGACCTTCAACGAATATCTTTTGGATATTCTGAGTATTAGGTATACCACCCTGCTCGACACACTGTCGATGGTTATTATGTTGTTTACGAGGGACTTGTGAACGAGAAACCCGACACCACCTTGGGACTGTTGGTCGCCCTCCTGGTAGTACAGCAAGTTACCAGACTTCAGGGTTACGGTGTCCTCCCCCTCTCTACGGACTTCGCATAACCCTATAATGTCCCAGTGTAACTTGCTCAGCTCCTCTTCCAGCTCGCAGATCTTTTCGTCAGTCCTCATTGTGCGTATGTTGTGTGTTACCAGGGCCAGTCGTCGTGGGGGTGGGTAGCCGGGTCTCTTCCGGAGATTCTTAGCACCCCCTGCTCCGCCGTTACCTTGACCGCTACCCGCGCCAGGGATAGCGGAGCTGCCGGGGACTGGGGGCCTGGTTACTGTGGTTTTAATCATTATTAGGAGGTAATCCTTAAATGCCTTAAATCGCCACGCTTGGCAGGCGGGTTGGCGATCGCAGTGAGGATGTGCAATACACGGAGGACGCTGCTGCCCGACCTCCGGTTTTTCCCTTAGTCGCCTCTTACGACACCCACGGGATGATTTGGGGTCACGCAATTCTAAGGCTGCGTTTCCACTGAGGCGGAGCGGGGCGGATTCACCAATCAAGCAATGTGATTGGTGAATCGCACTCCGCTCCGCCTCAGTGGAAACGCAGCCTAAGCCGGCGCCTCACGGCAAGACGCATCTGCGAGGCCCTTTTCTTTCAGGACGAAAATATGACTTGCCTCCACTGCTCCTAGTTGTGAGATGACTTGGTTCCCCTAAGTCATTTATACCAAATGTGATTGACAGCAATATCAGCTTTGCAAAGCCCTTTTGACTCTTTTAGTTTCTAGCTACAAAATTATTTGTGTCAGCATTGCGAGTCCTCTATTTCTTAGAAGAAGTTAAGTTGTAAGTGCTTTACTGACTGGTTGCAAACTTGTGAACGCCCCCTTTGTCAAGATTTATCTTTTTTTTTATTTCTCTGTGCGCGGGGCCCTTTTAGGTGCGAGGCCGGGGGCTAGGGTCCGCTACGCCCCTGCCTAGCCACTGGTTGCCACTAACAAAAAATACTAAAAAGCAGAATAAAACAAATACTTAACCCTTAACTACCTAGCACATAATATTGTCACACAACCACCTAACATACGTCTGTAGGACCCCAGAGTTAAATACTTCACTATTGTTATAAATATTAAGGAAGGGTATTGTTTTTATTAATAAATCTGTTTTGAACATTATTAAACTCGAATATTATAAACAGAGGGCACATGAAAATCAACATTTTATACTTTTAACCCCCAATCATTGGTGCAGTCTCTTATTTTAGGCTTACTTACTAATACGTTTGGAAATTGCGATTTACAAAAAATTTATGAGCAATAGAAAATTCTTCTTAAAATTTTTGTAATATTAAATCAACAAGAAACATGGAAAAAATATAAAATTCTCATTAAAATGATAAATTAAACAAAATTGCAGACTGTCAACTTATATCTTTTCACGACATCGAAAACACATCTCATTTGAGCATTCGAGGCAAATTAGCGCTTTTTATTCGAAACACATGTAGTGTGTTTTTCGTTCCTTAGTTCACTGATAAGTAATACAGTTTTTACGAATTATCAATCGCCCTTCAGCACTGCTGCTGCCTGGGGCAGCTGCTGGAGGGGTCGCGTTGTTCTGGAGGATACGTTGTATACCGACACGTATATCACGGTGCAATTTCACATTACTTTCATTACTTGCCATATGTATTCAGTTTATTCCGGTATGCTGTATTTATACCTTATCTTTCCTCTACTATATTATGTTCTAGATTTGCGATCGCGAAGAGGTTGGGGCTGATGACCAACGAAAGTGATTATAGAATATTTTTTCTTCTTCTCGGTCGAACTTCCGAAAACGGCACATCATCCTCAGTTAAAAACACTTAACCACCACTCTAAAGGAATATCACTGTATGATACAGTGTTTAGTTGAACTGTATCTGACCGCTAGCATTCGGAATAAGACGCACAACATTCTTCCAGAACATGATTTGTATCAACATTCTCCGCATCACTATATTGGTCGTTTGTTATATTATAGTCGTCTGATAATTCTTTTTCCAACCAGCTCTTAATAACGGACTGTCTATGTGCAATTTTAACTAAAATAATAAAGAAATACACAATTTAAAATAATCACGTAACCACCTAGCATACGTCTCTCAGACCCCAGCATGTATTTATTTATTCACCTGAGGCAAACGCGAATCCGCCCAACCCCGACGGGTCGTTGCACGGTATTGAGGGACGTGGGGAAAAGGTATAGGAAGGAAGAACATGATACGACACTCCCGCGCAAAAATATTCAGCATTTTAAACTTAACAGGGTCTGTGAGACGTATGTTAGGTGGTTAAGGGTTAAGGGCTCCCTCCCATACAACAGACTATAGCTATTAATGGTACGGAACCTTTCTTCTTTTTTTTTGCATTATTTCTTTCCTAAAAACGAGTAGTGCTCGTTTGTAGTCCTTCGGAAAGTTTGACGCTTTGCAAACCGTTTCTAATGGTTGGATCGCATAGTAACACCCAGATTCGCTAAAACGTTTCGGTGCCTTACTTTACTTATGAGTACTTTGAGTTTAGATGTATTAAGACTTGTGTAGAAACTTGAACGTTTAAAATCCCATAATTCTATAAGTAATTGGATACTTTTTGGACAGTTAATATTTAAAGTTTACTTGCTCTCTTAAGGAAACAGAATTTCCTATGAATTCGAAAGTTTATAATCAGTTCAAAGATAAGCACACCATTTTCCATTAATCGAGGGATTTTGGAGAAACCTCTTTCCAACGTTTGCGAATCATCGTGCTTAAACATAGAAGGAATACGGTGAATCGCTGAACCAAGATTTGTTCAGCGATTATACCTACGTAGATTTTATAGAACTCCTCCCAGCCGTTCTCATGCGATGAGGTAAGGACACATACTCACAGACCAGACCAGGCGCGGTCGCAGCCTGAAATTTTGGGGGGGGGGTCACTCACTACACTAATACAAAATAGGTACCTATCTGGAATAAAACAAACATTATTGCACAAGACATATTGCACAAGATCTCCGCAAACTATAAATTTATCGCCGTTATGGGACAGTTAGAAATTTCCTTTTATTGTTTGGCAAATTTTTGAGATTTTTCAATGTGACCTTAGATTTTGGGGGGCGTCATGTCCACTGTGACCCCCCCTTCGGACCGCGCCTGTCACAGACAAAACAAAAAATAGATTATATAGATTTGTGTTCTGTTACATAATTCTAGTTAATATTTGTAATCGATCCCACAACGATATTTGCAATGTACAGACTTTTAGCTTTTCCAAAGTCTCCTTTGGTTTCTCAATTTCTCGATGACGAAACAAGAATCGTCGGTCCACTTAAGGTCCAGACAAATTGTTATTTATCCATACCAATTTGACAGATCCATTCAGGTAAAAATTACGACAATTAATCAATAGATTCATTAGTTAACAGTCAACACTCAACACGGTTGCATGGCATTCTCAAAATATTGTTATCTAGCTTAATTATAAGCTAGATATTTTGCGAAACAAGAAATGTTCGTTGGTACCTATCGTGATCTTTTAATTTCTAAAAGGATGAGTATTTTTTGTTTATATTTATTTATGATGTAATTATTCGCTAATTCATGTGAACGTCCAATACGCTGGGTTCGTTATGACTTATGACAGCGCCTTCCAGCAAAACCACATTATTGCGCGTCATAAAAACTGACAGTTATTCGCAACTGTAATTATTATTATTAACATTTTCATTTTTTTTTTCATTAAAAATTAAATAAAACTTAAAAAGTACTTAAAATGTTGTGGTGCATATTAAACTTGACAAGAACTTCACTCCGCAGCAGGTGCGCCCCTTGATTCACATTTTTGTCACATCGCGCGCTGTGATCCACTCATCACCGACTTCGCACATCGTTATATTGCTTTAAATGTAGTTATGATTGAGAGAATTTATTTCATTCGAAATGGTCATGATAATCCAGCAAAATTGCTCGTTGTCACCCATCTCGAGAAATACGTCCTTTGCCATTAATGAACGTGCTATCTACATAGAGGGTAAGGCAGTTCAATCTGACTTGCAACTACGGTCAAATCATGATATTTTGTCGAGAGTAAAGTAGAGCATTTGGTAGACGCCTCTGACGGGAAGTATTGCGGAGTAGCCCAGTCAACGAACAATTACCTATAGGAGGGAAAGTCTTGGAACACAATTTTTGACTACGCAACTTTGGACTAGTTAGGACTTTAGGAGGTGAACATATCGAAAGTCCCCGCCCCTAGCCCTTGAGCTGTGGGGGAGAGGGGGGTTTAAAGGTGCCATTTTTTGGTTTTTCGCTAATATCTCGGAAACCATGCGTCCTAGCGGCATAACATGTATGAGTGAAATAAAAGCTGAATAAAGTAAAGTTTCAAATGGAAGAAAATTGATGGTTTGGCTATCTGGTCCATAGATAAAAATACTCCAGATAAAGACCGATTTTGCCTGATGTGATCGACCAAGATTTAGTGCATTGACTCAAAAAGCTAATATCAGATAGCAGTTGGGACAAAAACTACAGAAAAAAAAGTTGGGTTGAAAAAACATAACCGATCCTCGTTGATTTACTACCTCATCAGTAACAACCCTAATTTTCTGGTAAGACACTAACTAAAAGTGGGTACTGTGGCACCATTTTGGAAAGGTAACGAGACAAGGAAGTTTTTTCTGTAATTTGTACACCAAGTGTCATACATTTATTTTGAAAAATGTGCTTTGAAAGACAAGGGAAGTTTTCAGAAAATTTCAAAACAGAAACTTTATGACACTTAATTTCCCAAGATATGATTAGTTTTATAACAAACTTGTATCCATTAAATGCAGCCATTCATATTCTATCAGAAAAGTATAAATTGTAGGTGATAACCATCGCTACTTTCTAACACTAAGCACTTCATGAGGGAGAGGTGGAAATTTTTCGAAAAATCTTTAAAGTTCGATATCTCTAAAACCATCCAGTTTAGACCCCATGCTGTCGGGGTAAAAATTGTTGCAAATAAGGTCTAGTATAACCCATTTCAAGGACCGCATTAACAAAGCAATTACAAAACACCCTGTATAAATGTCGTATTGTTTAAACAATATAAATAGTTCCGTCCCCGCTCTAAGAGGTTTCTGATTTTAAAGAGTATAAAAAAACAAAATATTTAAAAAAAAAATCATCAAAATCGGAGCTGTTCTTGAGGACTTCCGAAGCAAAGGCTTCATTGACGCGACTATAGTTAGGTACGTTTAATTTAAATAGATTTTTAACACTACATATCCCACAAATTACGTTAACCAAAAAACATGTAGATTTAGGTACCTAGGTAATGTTTGGCGGCCCTGGGATTTTGTACCATTACAAGTAGGTACCTATTCTAGGTCGTACTGCCCAAAAAACAGTTCGTTTGCAGTGTTGCCAGTATGATTTCTCAAAAAAGTACGGTTGGCTTTCTGAAAAGGTACGGTTTTTAACTTCAAGGTACGGTTGGGTCGGGATACTTCTGCAAGAACTAGATCAGTTTTTTTTCTTCTTGGAGTTGGTTGTCTGCGACCATAGATTGGAAAAAAAGCGATAGGGAATCGAATATTCAAAGGGATATGGTAAAGTAGAACATTACTGATTGCCATAAACGAACACATTCATTTTACAAATCAATTAGAGAAAGAAGTAAAGTCATTAAATTCGATAAAGGTGCAATGAATAAAACATTTTTTTGATAATAATTTATCATAGGAGTAATGTAATGAGGAAGTTCAGATATGAAGGGATATTATTCTCTATATTTAAAGGAACAAAAGTATCGTTTTATTTTATTGTTTTTATATAAGTGTGTAAAATTATGTTGTTTACATACCTGTCAGAAACTTGAAACTATTCTGAGGTCTAAAAAGACTTTGTAAATCGAAGTTCGAATAAATCGCAACTTGAAGAAAAAAAAACTGATCTAGTTCTTGCAGAACTATTCCGACGCGTACCTACGGTTTTGCTAGAATTTTGAAAAATGCTATAGTCTACTCATATTCTACAGCGAAAATAAGTTGTTTGTCAAAAAAAATACCTATGGAAATAATGTTTTAGAACTAAGAAAATTCGATTTAAGTAATTCGTGTCCATATTTTAGTGTCAAATGAGAGATAACCCAAACAGTCAAGTCTTATTTGGTTGGAAGTTAGTTAGTGAAAAATAAATCACTAGTAAAGAAAAGGTACGAAAAAGGTACGGTCTACACAGAGGTACGGTTGTGGTACGATTGTGTGATGAATAGTACGGAAAACCGTACTTTTTGGTACGGTCTGGCAACGCTGTTCGTTTGTGAAAGGCCTTGGGAAAAGGAAAAAGTAACGAGTGTAGTGTCTTTGTCATCTATTATGACGTGACAAATAAGAAACTTGATCATTTCTGTCACTTTGCAATTCTAATAAAATTCGGCCGAGTAGTATCCGTTTCCGATCGATAAAATTTTCCACATCTTATAACATGCTTATAGTGTCCCATTCATTTATATTTAAAGCACGTTTACTCGGTACAAATCTCTATATTTCCTAGAATAATTATTCAATACAGGAATAAGTACAGACTTTTATGTCGTGGCCAAAGGTCACACCAAAAAGTAGCTAATTGACTCGGACTTGGAATGAGTTCGTAGTGATGTAGTGTTGTAAAAATCGATCTTCAAGTCGATTACATTCATGTGACAAAAAAATCTTGTTAACGCTTACGTAGGTACGTACAAATATCGTATCCTATGTTGGCAATTTAAGCTTAGTTTTAATTGTTTAAAAAAATCCTCTACTTGCACAGTTCTAGAAATCTTTCGAAAATACCAAAATTATTGTAAGAGTGCGCACATAATGCATCTCGTTGCCATTACTTGCAATGCTGATAACAAACCACGTATTTCATGGCGAGATACTTAGCACACGGTACACAACTACAGCTCTGAAGACTATTTTAATAGTATAACTTCGCACCGTGGTATCATTTATTTTAAGATACATATCCGGCTTATCGCTTAATAATACAAATTTAACATGTACAAAAATTCAGTCGTGGTATCACATTTTGTTAATCAAATCATACATTTAGAATTAGATCATCGAACAAATTCTTTTTACCTACATGCGATCACGTGACGCTACGGCTTTACGTAACTTCTCGACGTTTGGTGAATACAGTTCTAAAAAGTCAAAATTTTAAAAATGTAATGTTTATTCTGTGTATTATTTACGTTTAATAGTAATAAAAATTCAATCATCATTCAACATTTGCCAATTTTTGATTTATTGAATTAAATAATAAAAGTATTTTTAGCTTTTCTTAGTTACTTGGCAATAATTATGTATTTATAAACTAGTTTGTGGCGAGTACGGTAGAATCGATTAACTGTGCACGTGCGCACAACACTAGCTGCTCCGAACCGCCTGTCCGCATGGAACGATCCAAGATGGCGGCTTTTACCTTACAGTCACTTTGAGCATGGCTGCGTTTTAAATATTTTTAACTTTTATAATCATATCTTTTTAACAAAATTGGATTCAATAATTTATCGTCTTTTAAAATATTTATTTAAGTTATATCAATAAGTAATGTGTTTCAAGTGCAAAGTGTTTTAAAGTCGGACAATATTCTAGATCCTTGAGTGACCTTTTGAATAGACTTTCTTTTACCATATTGTTACATTATCGTATCTTATTATATTTGTGTGAAGATTAACAAGAGAGTTTAACGGATTATTGTACTGTGATATAATTTAGGTATCAGTGCCACATAAAGTCTGATATTCAGGTACTGTGCAAGAAACTCCCACGTGGAAATATCTCACGTCTCTATTTATAGCCTGCGAACTTGGTTCATAAAAAGTGATAGGATAGATCAAAAATCAATATACGATGATATTTTACTAAATAAAATTCGTTTTGTGATCATGAGTTACATTCTTAATCGTACTAAGTTCACAGAGATTATGACTACACCCGACATTTTATTAGCTACCGGACAAATTCGATTGTCTCCAAATCTAAGTGATGTGTACGTTACATCCTTTTACTTACAACTTTATCGGACATTATGTTGTCTCGTGTTCAATTTCTCGGCAGTTCAGTAACTTGTTTCTAAGCTGCAGAATAATAAAAGGATTAAAATATCAAAACTCAGTAATTCATCATCAAATTACAATCATACAACATACTGATTCTCATGGATATATATCTTGCTGCATCTGTACAGTTGTGACTATATTAATACTTACTATTTCAATTTTTTACAGTGATTAGTTCAGTTGATAGCTTGGCAGAAGCTATCATCCTTCCAACTAGTCGAGGATTAGGTGTGGAGCCAACAAAGAAACATATACCATTAAAGCAAGTTTCTCCAGCTCCAGAGGCTGAAACCCCTGCTGCTGTAGCAACAAATGTTGAACTTGTTATAAAGAGTGAGCCCATTGTTGAAACTCTTCCCACTGCCACTCAATTGTTATCTGCAAGCATTGAAAAAGTTGCCAAGGAGCAGGTTGTAAAGGCACCTGAACTAAAAGAAGGATCAAGTGCAATAGAAGCTCAAGCTAAATTGACACAGAGTATATCTAGTGTACTACGCACCAATCAATCTGATTTGAAAATGAAAGATATTAACCTTAATAATAAGACTACAGGTTTGTTCATGTTTCGTAAACATTTAATTGAATCTATATTTCTTTTTCTTTCTGTAATATATTGGATGAGCATCCAGTTATATTTTGTGTATAAATCCTGATAAGGAGACCAAACAGGAAAACGTGATGGTCATCATAATATATTACTTCATTCAGTATGTTTAGTAGTTGAAGTGTGGTTTTTAGATATTTTTATCTAGCAATAGCGCAGTTTCGATAACTGAGATAAATGAATGGCAGTTTTATCTGATAATATTCAAAGTTAAATTAAGCATTCATCATTTTTATTTTTCATCTATGTTAAGAGCATAACCATAGGTATGATGTTGATTTAGACTAGATTGAGATGCAGTAAATGTTTCTGGGGAGGGTTTTAATAAATCTATATTAGCTGGCTTCTTCAACACATATTTTGTCATGATGCAGATTAATGAACTCGAAATTCACCTTTTAAATCTACTGCAGGTCTTAAATGGCCACTTTAAACAAAATTCTAAATAAATCATGCATTTCTAGCGATAACATTGGCTTTTCATTTGTGAAGTAAATCATTAGGAATATTGCTAAATGGCTGTTTTAGACCCACTGTAGCAACTATGGTCTACTATGATTTTGGACTGCATGATTGGACTGGGGTTTGATATCATTACTCTTCATTTTGAATTCCTTGTCTTCTTTTTCTGCAATACAAAAGCCATGATTTAATAGGGTCAACTTTTCAGTTTCTTGGTATAGTCTGTAATGTCACTCCTGTAATAAAACAGTTATGGGCTTTCACTAAATGTGTTGTGTATACATTTAAAAATATTTAGTTGTGAATAGTGACATGCTTTGTGTATGTGGAACAAGCTTCAGCACTGAGTTGCAAGCGAGCTTTGTTCATAGCCTGTTTAGTAATGTTCACAAACACAAATTAGTATTATTAGTTCAGGAGGAGTGACTTTTCTGTTCCAAGCATTTCCAGCTGAGGTGATGTCGGGGTCTATATTAATTTAGTCTAGCTAGACAACTATACTGTATTGTATAACGGGCTGGTATCCGCAACTTCGCGTTATATGCGCGAAACTATACTGTAGTAAAATTAAACTGCCTGCGCAATGTTCCAATGGTAGTCATAGAGTGTGAATTTAAAAAAATACTTTCCATTAAATAATTCTATGAATTGTTAAAAATCCACAATGTTTTGGACGTGTACCTTCTGCAAGACAGTTGAAAGTGCCTGAAACAACGAAGAATGTGAAACAAATATATGTAACCTGGCCCCACCCTTCAATAGCTGCCTGCAATATACCATGGTATAGGGTTTTTCAAGTAGCAAATAAGTTTCTACTATCACTTACGTTCAAAAACTATTAGTGCCTAGAATAGAAATGGTTTTTTGATGGATTTATATTTTGGACTTTATATCGGTTAAGGCTTTAGAAAAGTAAAACATCGGCAACTTAAAGGTCAATACATTTTGATTGGGAGTGGACTTACAGTGTAATTTCAAAATTGCTTATATTTGTTGGAAAAGTAACTTATGTTTTGCATATCAATGTCTACTTTTCTATTGAGTAGTTGGGCCCAAAACTTCCACCATTTGACGAAAATCTCAACATTCTTTTTTGTTTTCGTGTATTAGATCCAGACACTGCAAATGGAAACACTACTGAAATGTCTAAAACTGAGACTGTTAAGGAAGATATCAATAAAAATGAAAAAGTTGTAAAGAATACCAAGAATAATAATAAAAAATCGGCGAGTAAAATGGCTAATAGTGAGTCAAATGTTAAAGAAGCTGAGTCATATGAAAATGGTAAAAATGAGACTGATAAAGTAGTTAATGTAGAACAAGATAAAACCCAGCCCGCTGAAGAGATGGCTCCTAAGCCAGCACCAGAGGACACTTCAAAGATTGAGCAACCAACGACGCCACAAATATTTGTGCCTAAATACAGATATAACGAAGGTTTGTCAAGTTTTAATTTGTCAGTATAATTACATTTGCAGTTTCTTTAAATATTTTTTTTTTTTTCAGATCAATGGTCTCCACTCAATACTGCTGGCAAAAAATGCTATGATATTGATTTGCTCAAGCAAATAAAGGAAGATCCACTTTCGAAGAACAAGCCAAATGTTCCTCTATTGGAACAATGCAATGTCATTAGGGTATTGTCATTATTCTATTCTCTATAGTTATGCCACATATTTATTTATTTATATTTGTTGTAATGTTATTTGTCTTTCACGGCTTATTTTTCAGACCACACCAATGCAGGAACCACAGCCGTTCACACCTATTTCGAGACCTATGAATGATTCTCTATTTCCTCCATTTGCTAAGACTCCTGGCATGGGATCCAGGAATAACACTCCTCGAGAAACTAAGAAAGATTCAAGAAATACTGCACCAACAGGTAACATTTTTCAATTTGTATGTAATGGCCAGTTTCTTCATCAATAGTAAAAGCATGAGCTCAAAAAGTCGCACATCAAAATGTTTTGTAGACAGAACCTTTTTGAACTACAATGTTGAATTTATAATGATTTGCAAACTTTGAATAACATTATTTTTGTGTTAAATAGCAAATCTATTGGCTTCTGTTAAGTTGTAATTTGCATGTTACACAATTGCTGTAACTTCAGTAGTTATAGTCGAAAAATAATTCTTTAGCTCTAACTTTAGCCGATGATAAAAGTACCGAGATTTAGTGATGAGCATTTATGTGTTTGTTTTAAAGAAATATTGTTAAAAACTATTTCTCTTTTAGGAAAAGGAAGTGTCAAGCTGACACCAATTCCAAGTGGTAATAGCCCACATAAACCGGTTATTCATGTTTCATTGTCATTAAGAGAGGAAGTCAAACTTAATGAAGTAGATTCTGCATGGAAGCCTACAAGGTTCCGTAAAGATTCTATCAATGAAGAAGAAGCCAGAACACAGGTAAACTAATTTCAAAAGAGAGTAAATGTTGATGGACCTGTTCTGTATGTACTTACGCTGCATACCAATAATTATTGATATTCAGCGTAAGTACATACAGAAATAATAATATAAAAATTGAAATTATAATAAGCTTGATCTTTGACTGACTAATCGCTAACCAAATATGCCTATGCGTTTTTTGAAAGATGTCTAACCAGATGCCGTCGTCACAGTCAAACAGATCGGAATTTAGATTGAAATGGCATGTTAATATTGGGCATTAGCTAAAGTTTAATGATTTTTCTTACTGATCTCGTTTATCTTACCGCAACTATGAGGGAGTGTCGCGATTCAAGGCCTTGTAACCAATATCTGACTGTCTAGCTAGTATAGTCTAGTGCATTTTATTTAATATAACTTTTATTTGACCTTCCACTGAGGCAGCAAGTTATGATAAAATAAGATGTTTCACTGTAAAATAATGTATTTGAATTTAATATAAACATCGAAGCATGAAATGCAGAGCCAAAAATATTTAATAAGTTTTATAGGACATAAACAACTTTTATTTAAATATACTAAACTATACAAGAGCAATGTATTATTTACGTCATACTAGAATCAGATAAACATACTTATGCTACCACCTGATGATTCAGTGTCAATTCAGAGACCTTATTCAGAGTTAAAGTTATCTTTATCAAAATACTTGACACTCACTCTGAATTCAAATGAATTGGGTATTTAAAAATTGAACAATATTCAAAACACAGTTTCAAACAACACTTTAGGACCGATTAACTTGAAACCAAAAAAAAAAACTGTCTATTCGTTTTTTGTTTTTTTTAATTCAGTATAGTGAGATCATTGAGTTAACTAGTTAGTGACGTCACAGTTGGCTTTGCCTTAAACAATTGTATGGGAGAATCGCGTTTTGACAGCTCATAAAAAATTGTTGATGGTTAAATACCCTATTGTTTTTACTTCACTATGACTACGAACACTGTCGAAAGTGCAAATCGCGTACTTTACAGGAGAGCGATTCAAAGTTTTATTTTGCCTTAGAGTGCAGTTGCAGTTTCGATTTTGTTTTATGCAAAACTTGGTGAAATAATATTTGTTTTGAAAAAATCTCTTTGCTTATCTGATAGTATATTAAACAGGCTTCCAATATCTGCAATAAACAAAAAATGGCGATTTTGCAGTTTCGATAGTGTTCGTAGTCACAGTCGATTTTACTAGTGTTAACTCTGTACTATTACATTATATCATCTATTTTCGCCTGGGCTCTTGTCGAGCCCTAGATGATATTATTGGCTCATTCTTATCACAAAATTTTAATTTTGTTTTATCTTTCAGGAACTTTACAAGAAGTTCAGGGGTATTTTGAACAAGTTAACACCACAGAAGTTCGATACTCTTTTGGACAGAGTAAAAACATTGGATATCAACAATCAGAAGCGTCTGGAAGGTGTCATTGATTTAGTATTTGAAAAAGCCATTGATGAGCCTAACTTTTCTGAAGCTTATGCCCTCATGTGCAACAAGTTGTCTGTCCTAAAGGTATTATAACAAAATCTGGTTGCACTGAACATGAAATGAAACTTGACCTTCTAATGTGAATATTAATATGATCATTATTCTACAGGTCCCTGCTGACAATCCAACATCGCCTGACAAATGCGTCAATTTCAGAGCACTTATTATCAACAAATGCCAAAATCAGTTTGAGACTCATAAGGTGGATGAGCAAATATTGAAATTAGAAAGTGAGCTTGCTGCCTGCACTGACCCAGTGAGTTATACTATTGATGACAGTTGTACTATTAATTCTATGACTCGGCATTAGAGACAATATTAAAAATCTTAAATATTTCAGGCCAGGAAGAAGGAACTGACTCTTATGATTGATGAAGAAAACAGGCGTGTAAGAATGAGGTCTGTGGGAAATGTGAGATTTATTGGTAAGTTCAATTTTGTGCCATTCTTTTTCCTTTCACAGTTATATAAGTTCTTAAAGAAATACTTTGCTTTTTAACCGGCAATATTTCAGATACATTAAAATGAAAATTGCACAGCAGTATTATAAATGAATGCCAGCTAAATTGTACCCATATTTTGTGTTTAAATTATAATGCACCATTTTACTGTAGCATCGGCGAAACCTTTTACTCAATGTGTCTCTTCATGTTTGCGAAAGTTCTTTAAAACTATTTATTCCATTAGCCCAAAAGATCTATACACCAGTTCTCTCAATGTAAAATATAGAAGTACTTAGTATACAATAAAGTGTTGGTGTGTAACATTCACCTCTTGCTATTCTATCAAAAGTTTTTAAACATTTAAATATATTTAAATTTCAAATCAAATATAGCTGAGCTAATTTTGTTCTACTTTTACTTAACTTTTGAAACTTGTTATGATAAACACACTTTTTTGCTTCTTTATCTTTTCGTAGCTGCCACAAAAGTATTTCCACACACAACTTGGCCAATGCGACAAATTTTAGATTTTACGTTAGGTATTACTAGATTTAAGGCATTGCGCGACTTGCAATTGGTACGCGAATTGTTATAATTTTGAAGTGTACCATTATAACTTCACTTTTTTTTGCAATTACATATCAATACCTGATTGTTGCAGGTGAGCTGTATAAATTAAAAATGTTGACGTCTAAAATCATGGATTATTGCATGAAGTATTTGATTGAAAAAGTGGAAGAAGAAAAGCTTGAGTGTCTCTGCAAACTACTTACGACGATTGGTGAGCAAGTTGAAAATGAAGTCAATGGCCAACTTGATAACATTTTCAAGAAAATGCAAGACATTGTTGATCGCAAGTCAAATAAAATAAGCAGCCGTGTTAGGTTAGTAATGAGAAAAATATACTCGTAATGCTTACAAGAAGCTTGAAGGTTTTATAAAATAAATAAACACAATCTTTTTAACAGGTTCATGCTTCAAGATGTAATTGAACTCAGGAAGCGCAAATGGGTAGCTAAGACTGTTATTGATTCTCAACCTAAAATGATGGATCAAATTCAAAAGGAAGCTGAGCAACAGCAGCGTCATATTGAGGTAAGATTGTGCTAAAGAAACTGGCAGAAACATACTTTATAGAAAAAACTTTCAAGTTACACATAAAATATTTGGATGTAGCTTTTAAGTCCTTTAATCTCATAAATTATACTGTCATGTCTTAATAATTTTTTTTTTGTTCTCTTTTAGTTGATGAATGCTAACCCTATTGGAGGATTCCGTCGTGATGAAGGCGGCCGTGGCAAGCGTGGTGATAGCCGAAGGCAGAATTCAAATAATTCCTTTATTGATAATACTTGGAAATCATCACGGGCCAACTACCCAGTAGATACACTAAAACTTAAGGCTGTAACACAAAAGGTTTGTATCTCCATCTTCATTCTAAGAACCTTTTGTATTGAACAACTGTAGGAAAATGTGATATTGATTAGTTCTTGATTGCATTGACTTCAATAAAGCTTGAACTTATTTTGGTGCTTCGATTTTTTGACAATTACGAGCAAGCCACAAAATATCTTCCAGTCTATCTAATAGTCTATCCAGTCTTCAATGGCAGCTTGCGCAGTTAACAAACATGGCCCCAATGACTGAAAGCACAAGATAGAGTTTAGTTGGATCATAATGATCGTCAATCAGATTTAACATAATCATTCCATAGATACTCAATTGGTTTTACATTATATTTATGATGTTTTAACTTATTTTGTTTTAGAATCTGAATAATATCAAATTGGCTCCACATGCCACATGGAATCATGGTTCAGGTACTAAGAATACTGCACAGGCGAGTAGCAATTCCATGATCAGCATCAGCAAAAATATGTACAGCGTTCTCGAGAATGTTCAAACTGATCCTACATCACTAAGAGGCAAGTACTTTAACAGCACATAATTAATATTGAAATAAAGATATTATTATTATAATATATTTGGTATTTTGCTAGGTTTGTGAGGATATTAGTTCCTTCCAATAAAGTTCATGTTTTCATCATATATAAAAACTAGCACTCCGCCCGCAACTTCGTCTGCGCGTGTTTCAAACTTCGAACTCTGTGAATTTAATGCCCGGTCACCCTCATAGCATACTTGTTGAAAATCTAAAAATGATGTAGTAGTTTTGGAGCCTATTCAATACAAACAAACCTTTCCTCTTTGAAATAGGTATTAGTGTAGGCAAACTGATTTTTCGATGTTCACCCCGCTAGGGGTTGATTTCAGAAATATAACTATATACGTATCCTTTATTCGATTAAGAGATAATTTATGCCCAGTTTTGAGTTTATCGAAGCAAGAAGTAAAATGCTTCCCTTAAAACTTGAATACCCCCTTTTCGCCAACTTAGGGGGTGATTTTCGAAAAACCCAAAAACATTTTGATTGATTATTTTTAATCTAATTCAACACTAAATACAACCCTTCAGGGGTCGAATTTAGCAACACCCTGTCTTAGTGAGCATCTACGTCCTAAAAAGAACCCCATGCCTAATTTGAGACTCCTACTAGCACTCGTAGTAACGAAGTTTCATTCAAATTATCAACACTAAAACAACCCCTTAGGGGTCGAATTTCGCAAAATCCCGTCTTAGGTAGTACGTACGTCTTGTAAAGAACCCGCATGTAAAATGTTTAAACTCTAGTACTTGTAGTAACAAAGTTTCATACAAACTATCAACCCCAGAAACAACCCCTTAGGGTTGGAATTTCGCAAAATCCCGTCTTAGCGAGTACCTACGTCCTAAAAAGAACCCCTGTGCAAAATTTTAAACCCCTAGTACTGGTAGTTTCTGAGTATTCGTGTCCTATGAGAGAATGACCTTTTGCTTTTTTACCCGACTGCGCCAGAAGGAGGGTTATGTTTTTCGAGTGTATGTATGTATGTGGGTATATTTCTTTGGCACGCTCTGCAGCCTAAACGGCTTGATGGATTTTAACTTGAGAGGTGTCGTTAGATTCGTCTTAAACGTGAGAGTGTCACTGGGTACACAAAACTCCCCAAGTGCGAGTCGAACTCGCGTGCAAAGGGTTCCGAATTAAAATATTTTTTTTAAAATCTCTCACATTCTATCAAGTGGGATATCAAAATAAAGGATTTTAAAAATAGTTTACCAAAATATATATAACTTATGTGTTTCAATTTAATTTGGACTGATAAGTGCTAAAAACAACAAAATATTAGTACTAAATAACTACACAATCTAAATAGTTTTATAATCGATACACACATAATAACAAATCATAAATTCTCTCGAATGAATCGTAACTAAAAAGTATAAAATAAAAAAATAATTTTAAGAAAAACAAAAAACCCGACTGCGAAAAACTAAATAAATACTAAAAAGAAAGAAACAAGCCCAACAGAACAGCAGGAAGAAGCAGAACAGAACGACTCACAGTCGGGGCCCATTCAAATTTTACCAATCAAATCTTCCCAAGGGGCCCCGACTGTGAGTCGTTCTGTTCTGCTTCTTCCTGCTGTTCTGTTGGGCTTGTTTCTTTCTTTTTAGCATTTATTTAGTTTTTCGCAGTCGGGTTTTTTGTTTTTCTTAAAATTATTTTTTTTATATAATAATAATTATAGATTAAAATCTAAAAAAAAGTAGTCGCACTTCGATAGGGGGACCCCTTCATTGATTACTGTCTTCTACTGAGAAATATCTGATGAAAAAACAGTTTAACAAACCTTAGACAAAGATTATACATAGGTACAATCAGTATTTGAATTTGAATTGCATGACCATTTTTTGGGATCACATTTATAATTTTTAAATTATAAAATAATTGATTTACAAAGCCTGATGCTATATTTATAAAGTTGTAATTAGCAAATTTTCTAAAATATGTGGAATGTTTTTCAGCTAACAGAGATATGACCCCTAATTATTCAAAGGGAGCATCAATAGAAAGGTCCACATTCAACTCCAGAGGTGACTTCAGTAAGTTTCCTACAATATGACATTGCATTGTTCTATTGCGCTTGTGTCCATTGTCTCTAACTAACAATATATTGTAATTGTCATTACAGCAGCAAGTGGAAGTAGCAGCCGCTCCGGTTCAGTGGGCGTAGCTCGTTCCAACTCCGGTACGCGCAGCACGAGCGGGGCGCCGACCACGCCTCCGGTCGCCAGCGAGGCTCCGGCGCCCGCGCCTGCACCTGCTCCAGTTCCTCAGGAACCACTGCCTGAACCTAAGAAGAAGTCCGTCAAGTCAATGATAGGTCTTTGCATCATTAACTCGGATGCTGCTGAAATGGTAGCTGAGGTCAAGCAACTGTTCACAGCTCAGTACCATGCTGCTGTTGTTAATGAAATACTCAATATTGTCGTAGACAAGTAAGCACATCATACACAGTAAAATTTTATATATATCAAGTCATCTGTTTGATATACCAACATAATAACATCGCAATTTTTGTTTTAGGCCAGCAAAGGCGATCGCTCTCATTTCACAGGCATTGCTCAGTTGCGTGTCATCTAATATCATCTCTTCTGACAATTTTGTAGCGGGTATCAAAGAAATTTTAGAATTTGCGCCCGATCTTTACATTGATATTCCTATGTTGTATGATAACCTAGGAAAAATAATTGCACCACAAATCGAAAAGAAGGTAAATACATGAAATAACTCGATCTATTCCATATTACGTAAATAATCATTTAGTCTTGAGTAATAATCTTTATTATTATTTTCAGCATATCACATTCGTTCAGATATTTAGGCTTTCAGAAAGCATAATTGCTGCAAATCAAGGACATCTGTTTTTGAAAGCCATTATTAGAGACCTAAAAGAAAGTATGGGACCTTCCTTTGTAAAAAGCAAATGGCAAGAGTCTGGCCTACAAATTAATCAATGGATGGACGAAAAACTTGTAAGCGCATTAGTTTTTATATCCTGTCTATAATCTTTATTTATTTATTTGAATGATTATGAGTTCTTTAAAAATAAATATTTGCTTACAGGTGACGGCATGGTTGGAAGATAATAAGTTCGAATTTTTGGAAGGAGATTCCAAGTCTAGCGAAGAAGCGAAGAAAGTCTTAACGCCAGCTCAAACTCAAAGTAGATTAATTCAACTAATGAATTCTGATGAGTCTTGTGAATGTATAAAGGGATGGATACAGGTAAGATGTAGGAGCATTCAAGTGGAATGAAGTTTAAAAAAAGTGTTATTTGTTAATGACTGAAGAAAATAACAATTTTGTATCTTATTTTCGTCTATTATAAAACACAGCTGCTGAGTATGTTAATTCTTCTTTCTTTTAACAGTTTAATTTTAACAGGATAAGATTGGTATTTAGTTTAGTTTCTTTTAACAGGATAAGATTGGTAGCTTCACGAATGAGGATTGGTTTATGCGAGCACTTATCCAAGCGATATGCGAACATGCACTTTTCGGGCCTGAAGGACGCGATGTGCCACACTTTAACCAAGACCGCATGAATAAGTATGCGAGTCTCATACATGACTTTGGCGAGACTAAACAAGCCAGAGAGGCGAGCTGTTTGTTCGGCATACAACAGCTTATACGTAGGCTCGAACATCCGCAAGGTAAATTTAAATTCTGTCCAATCATAATATACATCGAACTTATCAAACACTCCATTATTCTAGAGGTAACTAACTGAATTGTCTTGTTACAGGTTTAACTTTAGAGATATTCCAATATCTACATGAACAATATATTATTTCATTAGATGGGTTTATTGCATGGGAAGAGTCTGAAAAGGAGCCAGAGGGAAAAGGTACTTACATAATTATTTTTCAGTTTCCTGTTACTTTAAGAAATAGACGACAAGTTTTAAGTACTGGCTTTGTGTTTGCAGGTGTAATGATGAAGGCGTTGGTTTCGTTCTTTACGAACATTAAGGAGGCCGACAACGAGGACTCGTGCAGCGAGGACTGACGAGCGCCGCGCCACGCGGTCGCGCTGCCGCCGCCGCTGTTCGCGCCGGTGATCGCGCCCGTGCTGATCGCAGCCACGCCTGACGCAACATCTGCATTCAATGTCTTCTATATTTTTATATATTAGAATCATCCTAAATGGAACTCATAGATTATATTATTATTATTATGATAATGCTTAACCTAACAGAAGCTAGAAAAAAGTTGTATAATATTTTTTAATGCGATAGTTATTTATCAAGATCTTTATTTAAATTTGCTTCAAAATTTGATGCGTAACTGCTGTGTCGCACCTACAATTAAGGAGATCGAGTGTCAATGAATCCAATAGATCTGGTCCAAGAAGCGATGCTGATTATTCTATCCATAAAGCAATTGTTGTGTATGGTATTTTTCAAATATTGAACCCCATTCAAGTGCTTAAAACAAAAACGGGTTCGCCTAAAAAGGGTTAACAGAAGCTATGTTGATTCTACTATTCTTGAAATGAATGTTGTGTTTGGCATTTTGCAAATATCAAAACCCATTAAAGTGTTTCACCAAAGCGGGTTTGCTTAAAAAAGGGTTAAAATAATGTAAGTCGCAATTACTCAAGCTCCTAATATTTCTTGAATTCGAAGATCTTTTTTTTTACTTTTTTCTATCTACTCTGTTTTTTGTGTCTTAATAAAAATAGCGCTGATACAATAATCTTTTAAATATTGTATCTCAAATCGACGCTCACAGCACCTTTTTCATTCGAAGATTTTTGTCTGTGTTTATATCCATATAAGTTTTAGAGTCGTAGTTTTCTGGTTTACGGCACGGTTTGTAATTCTTCCAGTAGTTAATTACAGTAAACTATGAATATGTTTTTCAAAGTGGATCTTTCAAGAAATCGGTTTCGATCACCGACGCTAATTGGACCGGACCCTTACGATCTCTTTTGTGAAGTCCGTCACGTGAATATTGAATTGGTGCAATTTCCGAGAAACATACTAATTATGATTATAGATTGATCTTATTGAATCATTATTTTATGATTAAACTAGTTTTATCAACTTTGTAATCACAATAGTCAGGTTTTTATTCTTTTATAGATCCCCAAAAATGTATTCAATGAAATTGACCTATTTTAACCCGAAATACATGAGAATTGTGACTATTGATAGATCATAAATATTATAGTCATTATTTTATGGTTAAAATAGTTTTGCAAATCACAGATTTAAGTTGTATTATTTTTATTGTTAACATGTCCTAAAAATATATTTATGAAAAATGCCTGGTTTGACAAATTAATTATTACGCAAGTGCATCATTCTCTGTTGTCAAGATTCGCTATGACATCTTTAATATTCGTTTTTAATAAATATTTATTTAAATGTTTTTACTGATTTTAATATTAATTCTGCAAATTGACTTTTTAATTTGAAAAGTCAATTTGACGATTCTCTGAGGATTATTTTATTTTTTAAATGTATTATATAAAGTGCCAATCTTGTCAGCAGCGATAGTAATTAATCTCTGGCACAATCAATAGTAGTATCCTTGCGAGATTAGCCTTCCTAGAGCTCTTGATACATAACTTTTACGCTTCGAACATCTTACAAAATGATTTTATGAAATTAACTGTATATTCTGGTCTAATAGAAATATACTTTTGGATGCTTTCATTGGGTTAAAGCTTATAATAGTCTTAACTACTAGTGAAGTCACTGTTTAGAGAATTATGTAATTCAGTTAACTGTTTTTGTTTGTTGAACATAAAACTAATAGTTAATATATGAATCTTATTATACTTAAATCATATAATTCTATAGGTAATAAAATAGCAAATGTTGGCGTTGAAATGTTAATTTTTTGAATGTAGTGGCGGATTGTTGTACTGGCCGTCCCAGACGTCAGATTGTTGGTGTCTTGTTTATCATGAACGTTATTTTTGTGAATATCATGTTATGACGATTGGGTTGTTTGATTCGTCTTGGACAAAATTCGTCACTACAAACAGATTGTAGAATTTATACAAAACAACGCCAATTCCCGACTCAATGAAATTGTTAATAATGATGATACTTAATTAATCACCCGAATAGTAGAATGATAAATAAATATTTACACAGTTGCTTCTATTGGCATATTTTAAGAATTTTATGAAAGTTTAATTACATGATTAGCTCCAATTTAAAGCCATCGCCCTAAATAATATTAATTTCCGTTTTTTAATATTCAGTAAGTTTTAATTTCTTCATTTAAACTTTTCCTTTTATCATTTTAAAAGCCCCAAGTTACAATTTATTCTTATACCATGTGACTTTAATTTAATAGATATTTTTATTTAGTTTTAATTTGAATAGTTAGCTATGACTCAGTAAGCAGTGATATCTGTCTCAAATCTTTCGTGAATTCAGTTGAATAGCCCGAGATGCACAGCGAGGAGTGCGGGCGAGGGAGGGCGGTCCGACCTCACCTTGGATGCCACGCTTCGCACTCCGTCCTTTGCATGTTAATTTCTTATAACTTCACTGTCTCCGCTGCTGAGTTTTTATTACTTATTAGCTACTCTTGTCAGTTACTATGTATGTTATGTAAATAAACTTTTTAAAAAAAGCTAATCTTTACTGAGTATTCCTATTAATGAACACCACGATGTAAAACTAATATTAAAGCAATAAACGCTAAATTCCTAGCCTTTCAAATATTATAAAAAGAAAAAAAATAGTACTTTTATATTCCATAGAAATGTATATTCAACAAAGAATATTAGTAAACAACACGTTATTTATTATTAAATTTTATAAAAAATATAAAATAAATCTCTGTTTGAGGTTTTTGTAAATAAACGTGGTTTTAATTTGTAGTTAATATACTAGGAAAGAAACCCATAGTAATTAGAATATGTCACAGGTCAAAAATAGCAACAGTTCGGTTTTTTTTGCAAAGCTCTTGGATTGTGCAAGGGTCCCGAAACTAAAAAATATTGTGAAAGATAGATCGTGCTACGTCCAGAAACTTTTTATCCTTAAAATTAAAATAGCTGCTGTTATCTTACTATCTTCCTTCTTACTAATATTATGCGAAAGTTTGTGATCGTGGATGGATGTTTGTGACTCTTTCACGCAAAAACTACTGAACGGATTTGGATGAAATCTGATATACAGAGAGACGATTACCTGGATTAACACATAGGATAGTTTTAACCCCGATTGTATGGCCCGTACCGTGAGATAATTTTAAGTTGAAGCCACTGGCAACAGCTAGTAAACGATATTATTTTCCAAAAAAAGAACTACTTATATTTAACTTGATGTATAGCATCTTTTTCTCGTAACACTAAAATTTTAAGAGCTCATAGGGAACTACGGTAGGCTAATCTTATTATTTAATTAACATTTTAACCCAATCACTGCCGCGGATACCTGTCTACGTTTTTTGTTAAAAACAAGTCACAAGAGATAATTAAAATATGTATATGCATTTTTTTTTGTAAAAATACAAGGTATAGGTCGCCGTTTTTGAATTTTTACTTATGTAAAAAGTCCGAATTACTTCCTAGTTGCGGGGGACATACGGCCTTTCCCAGGGTTTAACAAACCTTTGATTCAGTAGGTACCTAGTTTTTTTGCAATATTTTATTTATTATTTCTCAGAGGTATTTATTAAGTCTAAATTAACTTTCGGAATAGTGTACATTTTTAAAATTAGCAGTTTATGAGACATTGTCGATTAAAAAAAAATGTCCAAAATAAACCAAAATGTCCTCAAGTTACCGTGGTAAAAATTGTTACAAGTAAGCTCTACCAATTTAAAGAAATACCACAAATTAATTTATCGATAGCTCTGCAATCTGCACGAAAAATAAAAAAATAACTTTTGAGTTTAAGGTTTTACTTATTTTTCAACCCAATTAATGGCATTGACAAATACGAGTAGGTATATCCGCTCTTGTTCATGAACGGTTTTAGTTGAACCATCGGGCACCATTATGTTTTGTAAAGGCTTATACAGAATTTGATGTCAAAAAGCTGCATAATGTCTGTAAATTCTTCTGTGATAGATTCTACAACATCTCTCCAATAATCCATTTTGATGTCATCGTCTTGTATTTGAATTTTTATTTGTTTTAAATCTGAAACAAAATGAATAGCTACTTAGGTATCAGCTGATGTGGGTCAAATATCTATATACATATATCTATTGTAGGTACATTTATATGGTACAGACGCCATCATATCAACCTACCCCCAATCTGTCCAAGTTTCCCAATCGAAAATGAACCTTGGGGTAGCTTAATGTGCTGGCGTCTGTACAAAACTATATTAGTAATCGATAACTATAGCTGATTTATTTTATAGCGATTTCAGTGGTGATTCCATATAGAAAGTGATTCTGTCTCGCGTTAGTATCCTGCATAATAAGTAGTTCTTACCATAAATATTTTACTTTATCAATTTAGTGAGGATGGATAGATGTTTGCTTCTCTTTCAATTTTGTATAGTATTTGGCACAAAGACAGTTCATTGTGAGGAAGTGATAAACCTCTAACGAGCCATGTAGGAACGGGTTGCTATTTTACTTTATCGTTTTGAAAGCGAAAATCATGAATTACACAAAGCACTTAGGGTAGCTAAACTGTCTGCCTGGGTTCAAACCTACGACACGTTAGTTGGAGCTAGGATCACTGGGCTTCCATTGCTCCAAGTACTTAAATGTATGTAGGTGTGATTTTATTCAAAACTAACTTTTGCAAACTCCAAGAGCAATCATTTGAAATAATCTCTTCAACTCCACATCATCTGAAACTTTGCCGATGTAGAATAAACGCACAAGTCTGGGCATCAGCTCGAAGATCCGGCGCAATGGGAACACTGCGAATCTCCATTGATGAATACTCAATGTTACTGAAATAACATAAAATAAAGTTTCGACACTGTTGCCGTAATGGCTGAGTGGTAAATAACCTGCTGCGTTGCGTGTTGTGGGTTCGATTCCCGCATGGAACAATATTAATAATGCCTACTGGTATTAATTTCTAGAGGTCTGTTTGTATGTGTTTGTAAATAGTACAAATGAGCCTTTCATATTGGAATTCGAGATAAGCTAGAAAAATTCTAAAAGTTTTTCACCAAAGTCTTTGCCAGTCTTATTGATATGTGATCGACTGCTGCTTAAAAAAAATAAGGCAGCAATATTTTAGCATTGCCGTGTTATCCACGTGTGCGTTACATACCGATACCAACACTAGCGGTATTTAGCCCGTTGGCGGGGCAGGGTCAGTGGTAACCAAAGTAGGTAGTTACCTAATGTGTCGGCGTAGCGATAAGCTATATGGCGAATGAAGCAACTTATGTCTGAATCCTGCCGCTGTCGCATTTTCAGGTCGATACCCAACTGCAGATGCACTTCGCGTAGAGGTATGCTTGGGGTCAGAAAGCGTCTTATATTGTCGTAGTCACGGACGCGAACTGTTAAAAAAATTATTCTTAAATATTTCAGTAGGTAAGCAATCAGCCGTTTATTTGATTGTACCTAGTTATTGAACAGAAATAAAGTAGATACTTTTAGGCTGCTTTTCCACCAGAGATGCGCTATGTAGCTGTGCTGCGAGGATGTAAAAGCTGAGCTACGAAACTGTGTGACCGTTTCCACTGATGCTACGCTATGTAGCTGTGCTGTGAAGATGGGTAGCTGCGCTACGAAGATGCGCTGTCACAAGGTAGCTGCGCTATGAAGATGCGCCGCCACAAGGTAGCTGCGCTATGAAGATGCGTAGCTGCGCTACGAAGATGTGCTGTCACAAGGTAGCTGCGCTATGAAGATGCGTAGCTGCGCTACGAAGATGTGCTGTCACAAGAATCCGTTTCCACCAGTGCTGTGCTATGTAAACCAGTGAATATGATTGGTGGATATCAAACGCATCCGCAGCAACGTAGCATAGCGCATCTCTGGTGGAAAAGCAGCCTTATATTCAAACTATGGATAAAGACTTAATAACAACATGTACAAAAAAGTAAAACTATTCAAAGGGCGTCAAAAAATACGTGCACGATCCACATCGCTGTCAAAAGGAACAGTTCCCAGAACGCTATTAGATAGGTAAGTAGGAAGCATTGCCATGCCACGTATGGCAATGGGGTACCTATCTCGTTCCCTGAGCGGAACCAGTCACGCTAGGCCACCAACCAGGCCGTATTTCCTACTTATGTCATGCACAAGTATTAAGAAGTCACAATATTATGATATCAAACTGACAGAATGCCAACAGCAGATATAGGTCGGGACAGGCTATGGCGACGTGTCTCCAGATGGTGTCCGGTATGTCATACCCGCCAACACCGAGGGAGGCATCAGCGCGGCCGGGTATCTGATCTTCTCTGCAAATCAGCTAGAATCAAGAATAAAGTATTATTATACGAGTAACCTTCCTACATAACATTGGTAGTTTGCCGGTAATGTGGGTGCGTGAGTGATTGTTGACAGAAGGGGCGGCAAAATGATATGCGTGTTCTCGGTTTGAAGTTTATTGGACGACTGTGTCGAAATGTCTGACTCCAGTGAATTTATACAGTAACGAATGTGCCTTAGACTAACTAGTTATATTATGCCTACGCTACAGTCCTCCCCCCTTAGTTGAAGCTAAATTTTATTGTTGAACCCCCAATACTAAATTATAACTAGAAGTACAATATATTTATGTCTACGAAGATAAAAGTACTTAAACGCTACGGTTGTCGGACACTATTAGCGCGCACTTTTCACTTTATGCCACACTATATGCTGGTTTAGGGTTGACGCACGGGTGGTTTGTCTGCATGATGGGCGGTGTTATATGCTGGCGTGCTGTGTGATGGTGCGGCTGATTCTTGTCTCTATGGCGGTTTAGACGCGACGTTTGCAATATCGCCACCCCACGTAGAGTACGCAGAAGGTTACGCCTGTGCTGATTAAGACGACTACGGCCAAGAGCATCTTGAAACTGTTGCTGGAGTTCTCGTCCTCAACCTTGGCTTTGCTGCTCGCAGCTGCGCTGTTTTTGTGCTACGATAATACGTCATTTTGCTGGCTGGTTGGCCCATTATAGAGTCGAGGTGTTTTTTCAGGCTTGGGTGATGCGTGCTTGTTGTCGTGTGGCAGTGAAGTGCTGATGTGGGCTGTGATTGACGACGAAGTGACGGTTCACATGTTGAATCTCACGGTCTTCTTAACGATGCGACCTGATCTTGTAACTTGCTGTGAATCGGGCTTTGCGGTGTCGGATGACGTCGTATCGCTTGGCGGCTGTGGAACGGTCTTGAGTGGCGTCTTATCGCTCGGCGGGTGTGAAGTGTTGTTATGAGTGGTCGCTGTGCTCTCCGGGCGTGGGACCAACACGTCGTCATCCCTTAATAAATAGGCTGGTTTTAAGCGATCAAGTGACACCGTGATTTGTTTACCTTTACATTCCAACTTAAAGAATTTATTATGCCGCGATAAGACTTTGAATGGGCCCTCATACGGTGGTACTAAAGCTCGCCTTGCCTCGTTTCTAATAAATACGTGAGAGCAAGCTGATAAATCTTCGTGAACGAATACGTTATTGTTTGTGTTGCTATGTGAGCTTGAAAGGCTAAGATTTGGGACTGATGATAAAGATTGCGTTAATTGTTTTATAAATTCGCGATCGTTAATATTGGATGAAGGTTTAGATTGGAATAGGTCGCCTGGAAGTCTTATACTACTACCATACAAAAATTGTGATGGGCTGTATCCTAAATCTATTTTAATCGCTGTACGTAAACCTAAGAGTATTATAGGCAATTCATGTACCCATACCTTGCTATCTAAGCATTTTGCCATAATAGCGGCTTTTAAAGTACGATGTAGTCGTTCGACCATACCGTTCGCCTTTGGGTTGTACGCTGTTGTACGGATGCGTTCGATACCGAGTATTTTCAATAATTGTCGAAACAAATCGGATTCGAATTGACGACCTTGATCTGAAGTTATTCTTACTGGACAACCGAAACGAGCGATCCAATGTTCGACGAACACCCTAGCAACTGTTTCAGCTGTTATTTCTTTTACTGGTATAACTTCAGGCCATTTCGTAACTCTATCTATAATGGTGACGCAATATTTGAAATCCTCAACAGGAGGTAAGGGTCCTATAATGTCTATGTGTACGTGTTCAAAACGGTTTCCAGTGTTAAATTCGCCTAACGGAGTTATTGTGTGGCGTTGAATTTTACTTTTTTGACATGGAATACACGTTTTAACGAAGTTTTTGACATCGGTGTTCATATCACTCCAAAAGTATCTAGATTTAACTAAACGTTTCGTAGTGGCGACGCCGGGGTGACTCACGTTGTGCAATGTTTTGATTGCGAGTTCCCGGAATTGTTTAGGTAGATAAGGACGTATATCGTTCGTAGATGTTTCGCATGCTATTTTTATCTCGGTGTTAGGCATAGTAATTAATTTAAATTGAAGATTGTTACGTTTGCGTAGACTTTCTAATTCAGAATCGGTTTTTTGTAATTCAGATAATTTTTGGTAATCGAATAAAGATGGCATGGTGATCTCTTCAATTCTAGATAAGGCGTCGGCTACTGTATTTTTATCGCCTTCTATATATTTAATATTATCGCAAAATTGAGAGATGAAATCTAATTGCCTCAAACGCCTTGGTGAATCTGATGGTGAAACTTTCTTTGTTAGTGCGAAAGTCAATGGTTTGTGATCCGTTAACACGGTTAGTTCTCTACCTTCTATCATATGACGGAAATGTTTTATTGACATATATATAGCTAGAAGTTCCCTGTCGTAGGTACTATATCTTGTTTGGGTATCCGTAAGCTTTTTTGAATAAAATCCGAGAGATTGTAATTTTCCGTCAACTCTTTGATTTAAAGCTGCGCCTACACAACTACCAGAAGCGTCTGTCATTAATACTAAGGGTGCGGTTGCGTCTGGGTGGGCTAGCATGACTGCATTGTTTATGAGTTGTTTACATTGACTGAACGCTTTTAGTGCGCTTTCGTTCCATGTTATCTCAGTTTTGTCGCGTTTTTTTGAGTTATGCAGGTACGCGTTAAGTGGTGCTTGAATCTCTGCAGCTTTTGGAATGCTTTGCCTGTAGAAATTCATCATGCCGAGAAAACGTCGAAGTTCCTCAATTGTTTTCGGTTGTGGATAGTCATTAATAAGTTGTGTTTTTTTCGCACTCGGTTTTACGCCCTGTGAATCGATATGGTAACCGAGAAAATCTAATTCGGATTTACCAAATTCGCACTTATTTGTGTTAATTGTTAAGCCATAGTTATTTAAACGATTTAATATTGTTTCTAGATGTTCTAAATGCTTAGGTTTTGATTCCGATCCGATAATAATGTCATCTAGATATGGGAATGCGAAATCTAGACCTTCCAGTGCTTTATTGATTAATCTTTGGAAGTCTTGTGCTGCGTTACGTAATCCAAAGTTCATTCTTGTAAATTCGAATAAACCGAATGGAGTTATGACTGCAGTCTTGGGAATATCTTCGGGTGCCATGCGAATATTAAAATAGGCTTTTCGCACGTCAATTTTAGAAAATATGGTTTTGCCTCTGAGTAGATAAGTGAAATCAAGTAGTCGCGGTAATGGGTAACGGTCGGGTATAGTTTGTGCGTTGAGTCTACGATAATCTCCGCATGCTCTTATTTCACCGTCTTTTTTAGTAACACACACAAGTGGGTTAGCCCAAGGACTATTTGAAGGCCTACAAATACCTAATTGCATCATTCGTTCGAATTCAGCTTTCGCTATTTTGTATTTCTTCGGATTGAGTGGACGTACTTTTTCATGAACCGGGGGACCGGTGGTATAAATGTGGTGTTGTACGTCATGTTTGGGGTCTGTCATAAAATTTTCTAGTTTGGTGATGCTAGGAAACTTTTGTAAGATAAGATGGTATTCGTCATTGACATCTATTGTACGAATACTCGGTTCGTTGGAGGATATTACGTTTGTGGTGCGCGATAACAATGTGACTTTGTCGACTAATTTTCTACCATGTAGGTCTACCAAAAGTTTGTTTGCGGCTAGGAAATCGGCACCTATTATCGAACTACGTACGTCGGCTAATATAAATTTCCATCTAAATGTACGGCGTAGCCCTAGATTGACCGTAATGACTTTTTCACCGAATGTCTTAATTTTTGTGCCGTTTGCTGCATATAACACATAGTCTGACGTCCTACAGGAGTTTTGCTTATTTGCGGCTAACACGAAGACGTCGGCACCTGTGTCGATTAAATATCGCACACCTGTTGTAGTGTCTGTTACGCACAAACGATATGAATGTTCGACACCGGCGACATTATTTATTCGTGCCGGTGTCTGAATTAGTTTTCCGAATTTTGTGTAGGGTGTTTGAGGCAATTAACGAGATCTCCGCATTTGCGCGCATTATTGCCGTGGACGTAGTGATAAAAACACAGAAAATTTGAATCGCCGGGTTTCGCGGACTGATTCAAAAACTTTTCTCGATTTATTTGTGAATTTTCGCGACTTTTGGAACGCGGTCGAGACGGGCCGGGATTATGTTGGTGTCGTCCTCGCGGTTCATGATGATTTTTTCTATTGTTTTCGCCTAGTTTGTTATTTAATGCTGCAATTTCCATTTTCATTTTGTTTAGTTCATTTAATATTTCGGAAGTATTATTTACTAAATTCTGAGAAGGCTTCGAAACAGAAGCTATCTCAGACGGTTTGGTATTCTCTATAATTTTATCAGCGATTTTGGCTAGACTATCTAATTTTACTTCACCTGAATCACATGCCGTTAAGACGGCTCTAACGGAATGTGGTAGGCGCCCGGTCCACAATAATTTTAAGGTTTCATCTGGGACTCGGTTTTTTCCTAGATTTTGCATTCGTCTAAGTAGCTGTGACGGCTTTTGATCCCCGAGCTCTATCTCGTTTAAGAGTTGGTTTAATTGTTTTGTTTCCGACTCCTCGTAAACGGAAATTAGCCTGTCTTTCAGCGTTTCGAATTTATTTGATTCGGGCATGTTTTCTAAAATATCGCTAATGTCACTTAATTCGCTTTGTTTTAGCCTAGCTATTAAAAGTTGACTTTTGTGGAGGTCACTTGCCTTTTGAGGGTCTACGATGGCGCTGAATTGGTGGAACCAGAGTCTGGGCCGGTCTCGCCAGAAGTCCGGTATCCTTGGTGTGATGGTAACTGCCGTCATCTGCTGTGGCTGCTCCGAGGTCGGTAGTGCAGCTGTAGACATGGTTGCAGGCTGTGGTTGAGCAGCGGCTTGATATCACGGGTCGTTTATCGCGCGCGGTTAAATTGTGCGAGAGTTATAAGAGGCGCGCGCACACGTCGGGTCACCACTTTGCCGGTAATGTGGGTGCGTGAGTGATTGTTGACAGAAGGGGCGGCAAAATGATATGCGTGTTCTCGGTTTGAAGTTTATTGGACGACTGTGTCGAAATGTCTGACTCCAGTGAATTTATACAGTAACGAATGTGCCTTAGACTAACTAATTATATTATGCCTACGCTACAGTAGAAGCACAGACAATTCATAGACATCGAGTGCGACTTTTACTGTAGATTTATCTATCTGATGAATTCCATGTTATCAAAACAATGACAAACTGCCCAAGGTACGTCTTAGTGAATAAATTAAATACTTAAGACATTAGGTATAATATACTTTCACCAGATACCTCAAAATACCTAGGTAAGTATAGGTATTAATGTAGGTATGATAGTGTAAAATTCTGGGTGTCCGTTACCCAGGCCAGATGTCGAAAATGGTCATTTGAATCTTATAGATAATTAGTTTTACAGCTTCTATAATTGTTGCGCACATTTTTAAATTTGTTGCGTTTATAGTTTTTTAATTATTTCACAAAAACATTTCCTGCTGGGGTAACGTTACCCCAGCCAGACCTTTTTCTTTCTAATGGGAATATTTAAATAAATACTAGCTTTATAATTAGTTGTCTAGATGAAGTAAATGTTGTGCCTTATTTTGTATTTATTCTTTCTTCGGTTGCGAAGTTATTCGAGATTTTGCTGGGGTAACGTTTTTGGTTTTGCTAGATCTTTGAAATGGTTAAGCGGATTCTTATCATATTTTGTACATGACTTCTTAGGAATCAGTTTAAATTTGTTCTGCAATAAAAAAACCAAAATAATGCATAGCTTTAAGGTTATTTCATTAAATAGAAAAACACTTCAATTGGTCCCAGCACTCTCAATAAGAAGTCTAAAGACTTACTTTAAACGTTATTTTAAAGCTTGTAACTGCCTTCAAATGTATGTGAAGTTTCATTAGTATCCTGTAAGTATTTAACAAGTTATGATGATATTCAGTTCTTCACGAGCACGGTCTTGATGCGCGCGGTGTTATTTGGCCACTGGATTGGATATATGAACGGAATGTTATGTCAATTATTAGTTTTTTAGTTCAGTTCTATATCAGTAAAATTTCAGCCTAGTTCATTGGATAATTTATGAGATAATACGATTAAAGTCATTAGGAAGTGAATGACAGTGGTAACCCGACCAAGTTTAGGTGGTTACGAAAAAGCGAAAACGCAGAACATTATGGTACCTTCTAAAATATGTAGGATAGTGTTACAAATTTAGTACAGACATGTACACAAGTTAAAAAAAACTACATGATTATTATAGAATTTTTATTGACAGGTAAAATAATCATTAAAATTGAACTTTTAAAGTATTAATAAACTTATACTTAAAAACACTCACAGATTAAAATTACAGATACTTAGTAATTTTGCTTTTTTGAAATTTTCTATTATTTTTTATTTAAATTATAGATTTCAGTATACACAGTACACAGTTTTTATTTAAATATACACATATTGGAATGTGTAATGATTGATACATATTTGAAACTCGAATCGTCATCTATTTGCGAGTTTATATCAACGCGAGTATCGCAACAAGGTAATTATGGATTTCTTAAAGTCTACGTGTCCAAGGAGTTTGTGGAAATAAGTACCTACCTACCTGTTGCGGTAGTCCCGACTCCCGACATTGATAAAGATAAAAATCGGTCGCTAAGTCATGATTTCATTAATCAAGTTTCAAGTCATATGTTGACAATGTTTACACAAAAACCTTCCACTTGAATCAATCTATCTATTAAAAAAATACTGCTTCAGAATCCGTTGCGTAGTTTTAAAGATCTAAGCAAACAGGGACAGACAAACGGGAAGCGACTTTGTTTTATAGGCACTATGTAGCGAAGGATAAATATGTCGTTATCATTGTTGAGAATTCCAGTCCAGGTAATAACTAAGTATGAAAAAAAGAAAATAATAAGTAAGTTCCTAAACTCAAATATTTAAGCCTTAAAGAAAATACAGTTTTAGATAAGTACCTAACAACATGAAAATAATAATAAGTTCCTAAATTCAAATATTTAAGCCTTAAAAAATACAGTTTTAGATAAGTACCTAACAACATGTAGGTACATACTAATACCTAATAATTTTGCTACTATTTCTGTAGTTACATTATGCAAGCTTACCTTGTTCGTGGATTCATCAAGCAGCCCGCACCATAATTATGATCATCAGTAGAAGCACTCCACATTAGCAGTAATTCGCCACACTTATTAATATATACTCGTCAAAACAAAATAAGGGCCACTTTTTAAATTGCACTTTGAACAAGTATTGCTCTTATTGTGGGTACATAATAAATACTAAATATCTTGTTATGGTTTCTTTAAAGTATTAATATTGTTTCTACTGCATAATTGGAAATTCATAACTTTTTTTTTAATTCGATATTTGAAATTACTTAGAATTTACGGTATGGTGTTTTTTAATTTTCAAACTTCTAACGGAGTTTTCTTCGACTAATACAGCAAGCAGGCTAAAATAATCTTTCAATCTCATAATGTCATGTATTCGGAGACATATGGACGCAAAAACAGCCACTTGGGGTGTCACCTTAATCCAGGGGGCCCGTAGCCAGATGAGGTAGGTTTAATGGTGGAATATTCCCAATGAGTGGTTCAAAATGCTTAAAACTGGTCTTAAAAGACAGGTAATATCACCAGACGCCGTGATCAAGGAAGAAAGTAAGTAAGTAAAGCCCAAGAAGACCATTAAGTTTGTTTAACCGCGCAAATAGAGCGAAAATCTACTGCGCGGACCGTACAAACTTCATTGCGTCGAGCTACAGGCACCCCTATAATTGACTAACTATTCTGAATCGACTCCATAAAGACTAACAATACTCAGGATGATGCTTCGTTCGCCTCCAGTTAACTGCAGCGTATGGTGCAAACCGTGAAACATTTGCGAAGGAGAAAATTTATTGAACTGTTTTGACTGGGCTTCATTGTTTTTTATTGATGACTGGTGGGTTATTTTTTTTCAATAAAAACTGATTCATAAGAGTGTAGAGAAGATCTAAACAACTGGTTTCAGATCCTTGAACTCTTAAAACAGACTGTTCTGGCGAGTTCTGAGTTATGCTCTGGGGCGGTTATCTCTATCACGCAAAACTGAGCTCGCACTTCTTAACGAGGGTGCTGTAACTCCTCAAAATTGCGTAGAATTTGTGATGCAACTCCACGTTATCCCATTCGGACAGCAAGGAATACCTGAGTTCTTCTTGAAGCAGGATAATGCTCGAGCGAACACGACGCGACTAACAGTGCACACATTCCCTTACGCTCGAATTACGATGTTACAGTGGACACCCAGGATTTTTACCTGAGTTCTATTGAGCATTTAAGAGATGAGTTAAAGAAGAGTGAAAAAGAAAGTAAAATTCCCATCAACACGCAGCTGGATCTCATAAAATGTCTAAAAACTTGCTGGTAGAGTATCCCAAAAGAAAATGTTCGGTATTTAATCGAGATCATTCCACCTCCATAAAATGAGCAGAACAGAGAGAACAGCGTTAAAAGAGAAGCTTAAAAGAATAATTTGGAACATTAAAGACGTTATTTTTTCGATTTTTTAATGTTTTAAGTAACTTGATACATTCCTGCAATTCCTCACTTTTCATTCAATTTGGTTTATTTTAACGATTTATTGGAATACATATTTAATTTTTGTGTATTTCCATCTAAAACCATTAATATTAATCAGATTCAGTCATTGTAACTAGTAATATTTAAACATTATTTAATAAATCGATAAAAACCAGGTGGCCCTTATTTTGTTTTGAGTAGTATATAATAGCTCTCACGCACTCGATAAATATTTGCAAAAACAGGAAACGGAACTGCCGAAGTGCATGCGCACTCTACAAGATGAATTATGTGATTATGGAGCATGTTTAGTGCGTTATGCAAACAATGTATTACACCCCTTCACCCCACCCCTCCCACGTCCCACAGAACGACTTAATTATATCGGTGATTTTTGATAAGTTTGTGCAACTGGAAGATAATAATAATGTTTTCATAGTACAGATATTATTGTATTATTATTTAACAGTGTACGCGTCTGTACCGAAATTGTAAGGTGTATTATACTAAACATTTCAAAAGATAGTATAATGTTCTGCGTTTTCGCTTTTTCGTAACCACCTGAACTTGGTCGGATTACCACGGTCATTCACTTCCTAATGACTTTAATCGTATTATCTCATTAATTATCCAATGTACTACGCTGAAATTTTACTGATATACAACTGAACTAAAAAACTAATAATTGACATAACATTCAGTTCATATATCCAATCCAGTGGCCAAATAACACCGCGCGCATCAAGACCGTGCTCGTGAAGAACTGAATATCATCATAACTTGTTAAATACTTACAGAATACTAATGAAACTTCACATACATTTGAAGGCAGTTACAAGCTTTAAAATAACGTTTAAAGTAAGTCTTTAGACTTCTTATTGAGAGTGCTGGGACCAATTGAAGTGTTTTTCTATTTAATGAAATAACCTTAAAGCTATGCATTATTTTGGTTTTTTTATTGCAGAACAAATTTAAACTGATTCCTAAGAAGTCATGTACAAAATATGATAAGAATCCGCTTAACCATTTCAAAGATCTAGCAAAACCAAAAACGTTACCCCAGCAAAATCTCGAATAACGTCGCAACCGATGAAAGAACAAATACAAAATAAGGCACAACATTTACTTCAACTAGACAACTAATTTTATAGCTAGTATTTATTTAAATATTCCCATTAGAAAGAAAAAGGTCTGGCTGGGGTAACGTTACCCCAGCAGGAAATGTTTTTGTTTAATAATTAAAAAACTATAAGCGCAACAAATTTAAAAATGTGCGCAACAATTATAGAAGCCGTAAAACTAATTATCTATAAGATTAAAATGACCATTTTCGACAACATCTGGCCTGGGTAACGGACACAAATTCTGGGGGTAATAAGGCTACGAACACAAGACTAGACTGCGGGTTAGTATGGCAATGGCCGCTAGCAGAGGCGTGGTTAGCACTACACTTTACCCGCCCCCGTTACTCACTTCATGACTTCATCTACCAAAGGGATCTAATAACTCACTTCTGCGCAGGTGAAGGTCAGCGCTCAAATTGTACTAATGCCATTCGATCGCGTCGTCCGAGCCGAAGCCGATGCGAATGGCATTAGTAACACCCTTATTACGTTGACATAAAGGTTTTCTTGACCGGCTTAAGCCGATTCCGCGTCGATAAATGTGGGAGCACCCTAACATTTAGTCCATATAATTATAGGTACTACCTGCAACCGAAACCGCTGTCTTTTGATGACCGGTAACAAACATAACAACGCGCCCCCGCTTCCATCGGCTATGTGTGCATATTCTAGCGCAAGAACACGTAGATTCCTTAGCTCTCCAAGACTTCGGAGAAAGGTGTGTCTAGTATTTGGTCTTGGTATAAATGATCCACTTCCTGTAACAACGTAAAGTGTGACAGCATGACGTAAGTAATACAGGGCGTCCCTTCACGCGGCTATGCTATGCTATGCTATTCCACATGGAGGGAAAGTACCTTGAATATTGTAGGTATAACATTTTACTGAAGAAGACATTATTTTAATTTAAAAAACAATTTAAACTGCATTCATAGATTTTTAATAGTAGATTATGCACCGAGGGGCTAAAGTTGTGTCTTATGTCACGGGCGTCATATTGAATCTCGAGCGCAATGAAGGATTCGGTATTTAACTCCCGCGCGTAGCGAGGGAGTTAAGAGTTTAACTCACGAGCGAAGCGAGGGAGTTAATACAAGAATCCTGAATGCAGCGAGGGATTCAAGCTAGCCCAAGGCAAAGACACCTTTAGCCCAGAGGAGGATACTCTACTTTTTACACCTACTGTGAGAAAATAATAGCCATAGTACGAAAAACAAAGACAAGACAAGACACGATCAATTCGATTTTCGAAAAAAAAAGTATCTTCTATGGTTTTGTCGTGTTTGTCCTAATGATATCACTCTCATGGATGTGGCGTTTGTGTAAACTAAGTTTTATACAGGGCTGGTAGAATGGTTTTGGATGATTGGCTGTTTGCATTTTGAATTTAGAACGTCATTGGAGACGCTCGTGAAAATAGAGTATTTTTGATAAAATGTGATAAATCGAAAATCGACTATATTATAGATAGGTTTTATTATTTATTTATTTATTTACAAAATCCACAGCAATCTTAGTGCAGTTTATTTAAAATAAATTAACTAATGTTACAGCCAATTACTATTACCACAGAATACTTAATACAGAATACTTAATAGTACAACAGAAGGACTACTCCAAAAAAAAAATCAAACAAATGTAAAATCTATAAACGAGAGAATAAAGTACATTTTAACTGGCAGCCGTACCGCCCACCTACTTTTATAATAGCCTAAACTTCCCGTGCGCAAGCAAAAATGTACTGAATGGTTACGCCCGAGAGTTTATTTTGGTTTATCTGACGCCAACGACATTAAAAGGTTACTATGGGTCAAGCTCAATAGGGTTGCGACTTGCGAGTTTAGGCACAAATAGGTAGGTACCTATGCGTATTTTATGCATTTGTTAAATTACATTATTACCATAAATACCTATGTTCCTCAAGGAATTTTGTTTTTATCATCAGCCTATATCTTTTTGGTTTCGTCATCGATTACTACATACATTATTGATTGTTAGCACGGAATGTTAACAGTAGGTAGTCTAGGTACCTACGGAACCTTACGTGAGGAATAATATTTATAATAATATTATCTTTTCTACCTATTATTGTTATATTTTTGAACATTTATCTTACAAAAAAAAAAAAAATATTTAAAAGATTTTTATCGTCTATGGCAAAATAGCCAGTCCTTAATATTTTGCACTCAACCTAGTAACCGACCAATTATTATCGCATACTGTCACAGGCCCCGCGTTGCGTGTCTTTGTAGGTAGGTAAAAAAGTGGCGCGCGAATTACGACCGCTGACCTTGAATGCGTAGTGTGGCCATTTTTCTGAGTTAGAACTTTTAAACAGCAACGCAAACATCTTTCTACTTTCTACCGATCCTAATTCTTAGTACTCAGCTTAAGGTGAGTGAGAGTGTCGTCTTTTTATCTTGGTCGTCCAGTAGGCTCACCCCCCCCCACTTACCCCCGTATCTATAAACAAGTCAAAGGTTTTACTTGAGTAAATGTCATTATTTAAGAGACGATATTTATTATGTAGATTAATAATTGCTTGAAGTTTGAACTGTAAAAATATAGAATTCTTACCTTTGCTTTGTTTGACGGTTCCCACTTCGTTTAAATTTATGTCTATTGCATAAAAAAAATTGCATAAGTAATTGCTTAAGCTAAAGTAATTACTTTCACTTGACTATAGATACGGCTGTGTATCTCGCCTCATTTCCAAACTTGTAACCTACCTAATCATGATCAGTTAAGCCCATACTTCACAAGCAGGGAGATAATTTTGTTGATCGTTACTAAATATGTACTATATATTTTTTTTTCTTCATAATAATATTGTGTTATTAATTTACCAAAAGCACCTAAAGCAAGAAACTTGTGCGTAACTACACGTAACGTAACAAAAATATTAAGGAGACGGAGCGCGTGCGTAACGGGTGGCGCGTGGCAGCCGTAGTGAATGGGCCACGACATAATGGCCCGCAACTACTTGCAGTTTTATGCCTACACCGCGGAGTGAGACAGGCCTGCTATTACCTACGGTATTACGGCGCGGTACGGTATTTGTTATTATTAATGCCAGTTTTAATGTTATTTCATTCCTTTTAAAAAATGGTTCGTAGGTAGTTATCTAATTATTCTTACAATATTATGTCTTCGTAAACATGGCAACGATATGAAGAAGCAATCGTTATGATTTTTTAGGAAATCGAGAATATCATCCACGCGTAGTAAGGGTTTCGAGAATAGCTTTCCTATTTCTGGCACACTAAATCAGACTTGGCTGTATGGGCTCAGCTCCCTTTGCCTGCCCCAAAGAGGGACGAAAAGAACCAAAAAAAAAATCTAGGCTGCATGGGCTAGATAGATCCCTTTGTCTTCCCAAAAGGGAAAAGAAAATTAAAAAAAAAAAATCTTTCTGACACCAAAGGGTGTTTGTTGTTTATAAACATATTCCAAATTCAAATCACATTATTGACCAGCGGGTAATAATGAAATCCAGTACAACATTATTGACCGGCTGTGCCCTCGGCCACTAATGACTCACTTTAGGTTAAGGTTGCTTGACATATAATTTGACATTTTCGAGCAGGTGGTGTGAAAATAAAATTACATGGTTGAACCGGGAATCGAACCCGCTACACGAGGAAAAAAAATACCCTGTAGTAATGTAGTTTGATCATACCGATCGAAAGGCTTCACCAAAAGGATTATTTTTTGCTAAATACTTAACATAGTGTCTGACACTATGTTATTTAGTAAAAAATAACCCTTATGATGAAGCTTTTCACTTCGATGTTATGTGAAAATCTAATCGAGGATAATAAGAAAAATAATATTATTTGGGATTGAATATAAACCGGCTTGCTGAAAAATGATTACCTAAACATTGCCTACCTAACTTTGAGATGTTGTGTTGAGTATTTATTTTCGAGTAATCCCTATGAACCATTTTGTTTTACAACAAGTATACTTATAAGCATGTTTTATCTATACTTACATATAATAAATCTGTAGAAGGGTCAATTCTGTACATTGAAAATATTGAAAAAATAAATAGCGGGAGGTGTTGCTGGATCGATACCAAACCCAAATATGTGATTAAAAAATTTTTGTCTGTCTGTCTGTCTGTATATGCAGGCATCACGTGAAAACTAACGGTTCGATTTCGATGAAACTTGGTATAATTATACCTTATTATCCTGGGCATAAAATGGGATACATTTTATCCTGGAAAAATACGTAGAAAAAAATTATTTTTCAGTTTTATTCATAGACGTTGTTCTGTAGAACCGCGAACACACGTTGCATTACCCGCAGTGGATTCAGCGCCGTAACCTGTAGCGCCGAAAGTCGGATTTGGCTTGAACCGTTTGCGGCACACGCGGGCCACGCCTCCCCGACTTCTATATAAGGAGCCGCGTTCCGCACCGCGCGATCCATATAAATTCTGAATTTTGATGCGAGCGGACGTGTCCAGTGTGGCGAGCGGTCGTCCGTGGAATTAATATTGTATGCGTGTATTTTAAACCGTGCTTTTCAGCGCGACCTTTTTGATTACTGTTCCGATCAGTTATTTGTAATTACAAGGTCGGAATTACTATGAAAAAAATACTTACTACAGAACGCGAGCTCAACAGCAGTAGCTCAATAGAGGGATCTCCTTAATTATTATAGGCTTAGCCGTATTTGGGTCCAATAGATATTTATAAGATGTCATTGTCACAGTTACTCAAAATGGAGAAATAAACCATCCACGCGAAGACCGACATCCGCGCGGACGGAGTCGCGGGCAGAAGCTAGTAATATAATAATAAAGCAATATTATGAAAGTTTGGGGTTTCTAGCGACGATTTTTTTGCAAATGTGTGGGTACTTATGAAAATCGTAATGTAATAGTTTTTAACCGACTTCAAAAAGGAGGAGGTTATCAATTCGACGGTATGTTTTTTTTTTTGTTTTTTTTTTTTTTTTTTTTGTATATTTGTTACGCGATTACTCCACCAATTGTGGACCGATTTTTAAAATTCTTTTTTTGTTCGAAAGGAGGTACTTCTGAGATGGTCCCATAGTCACCAAGTTGGGATCTGATGATTGGATCCTGGAGAAATCGAGGGCAACCCTCGAATTTTATAGGCCGACACACCGTTTTTCGCAAATTTTATGAAGTAATTTAAGTACTTGCGTATGGTAATCATAATTTAATGTAGCTGAGCTGATGATGGAAGGTAGAACTCCTTAATAGTAAGGAGTAGGCATCGACTGATTTAGTTTGAGTTCGCATATCTCTGGAACTACAAGTCCGATTTAAGTAATTCTTTTTTTGTTGTACTAGATATCATTTAACTTAGGGAATATTGCAAGTTTCATCAAAATCGGTTCAGTAGTTTTTGAGATAGAGAATTTTATTAGCTTATTGTGTACATGAGCGATGTTATTACCGGTGTTATGGATTACAAAATTCTAGTGCACTTGTTGTATTTGACAAGAATTCGGGTTGAATATTTAAACTAAAAAGAGTAAAATAAAAACTTTTTCAAAAAAAAATGTAACCGCCTTCAAAAACAACCATAAAAAACGGTAAAAAAACCTACAAAATAACTTTTCTTTCGGAAGTCGGTGGCAAAAAAAAGACAATGAAATAAAGAAAACAAAGACACCGACTTCCGAAAGAAAAGTTATTTTGTAGGTTTTTTTACCGTTTTTTATGGTTGTTTTTTGTGGTTGTTTTTGAAGGCGGTTACATTTTTTTTGTATTGTAATTTTCTCATAGTTTTAGACACGCATACACTTATCGGGAGTTAGTCACTAGACGAGGACAAAATAATGAATTTGAGGGTATTGCTGATGCTATGCTATTCCACATTATTGCTGATGACCATGCCTCACAATCAGCCATCGGTGGTGATTTCGATGCTGATGATTGCTTTGACAAAAATTTTAGTACCAGCACCCTGAGTACTCGTAGTCGAAATGAAGGATCATGTTCTGAAACATCGTCTTCATCACAACCATCACAGCAGTTTTTGTTTCTACCACCATCGCCACCTATTCAGCCGCCGCCTTCTCCACTGCCACAGCCGCTATCATCAAACCCGACCAGGGGAACACCCAAATACTCCGAAATATTTTATTCCGAATTTCGGTATTCCGATTTTCAAAACTCCGAATATCATAATACCTAAAATGTACAGTATCTATTATTAAGAATCACGAAATTTATTTAACCGAAAGTCGTATATCCGATATCTTAGTTTTCCGATTTTCACATATTCGAAAAATGTAATGCTCGATGAGTTTTCATTCCGAAAAACGAAATTCCGATTTTCAATATTCCGAATAAACTGTTTTTTTCGGAATATTGAAAATCGTAATTTCGTTTCTTATTCTACAAAGTCAGTGCCAGAAACGAATTGCTGCAAAACCGGCTCCACGTAGTTTTGTCTACCATACTCTTAGAGAGTTATTTAAGCCTGTGTAGGCGCGGAGTGCTGAGGCGTATCCTCTGGACTTTGACTGTTTGTTTTGACCATTTTACTGGCCAGTGATATTGCTGTGATGGTTAGTGACGCAGAACGTTACGATTTTCACGATTTCCTCGAAAAACAAAGATTTTCAGGTCTTTTTTCAAAAACATGTCATTATGATATATGGTACCTACAGAATAGGCTCAAGAATAGGTTTTAATCACAAAATATTAAAAATTCAAAAAAAATTAGGGTGTGCGTTAAAGGGTTGAACTGCGTACTGCTTATCTGCCGCAAGCGGCAACTGAGGTAGGACACGCCGAAACCGCGGCGCGCGGTAAGCACCCTTTTTGAAGAGTGGCAGGAAAGGCACCACGGCATCCTCACCTTGCACATGACGCAGGTCCTCGCCGGACACGACTATTCCAGAAGGGACCTGTTTCAGACTGGGCTAATTGAAACGCCTCGTATGGCACCACTGTGTCACACCAGTAATGCTAGCGAAGGAGGAGACGGCCTAAGTGAGAAAGAGGACATGTTCCACCGCACTATCCAGCCGCCGCGGGAGACGCCCTGGGACCGTGCATCGCGTGGCGATTTTGACCATCCCGGATTTTTAGTAAGTTAGACTTTGATCTTTGACAGTCCCTTCCTCTCCTCCCGGGGGGGGGGGAGGAGGTCCTGCATCAGTTAATTTCCACAACATTGCCCGTCTCTTTGTCCTGCAATATTAGCCTAACATTGTGTTCTTTTGGAAGATCAATATATCCAAAACAGAAGAAGGTACCTCACCGATCTTGGCATAATGGTACCGATATCACTGAAAATAAAAATTAAATAGGTTCTTCATGAGCAAGTAACTCTTCCAGGCATTTTCTAATCGACCTGGTAAGTCTCATATATTCACGGTAAACATTTGTTTACCAACATAATTGGATCAGTATGTTGCAGAGAGAGAATATTATACGAGGCTTTACAATTTCAATGTATTAGCCTTTACAAAACGAATTTTAGTTAAAAACTATTTTATGAAAACTAAATCGTGTAGGAGTATTATGAAAAAAAAGTTTGAAGGTTATCTGTCTAACTGTTTAAAAAAAATTACTTGTCACAATTTTATAGAAAAATAACTAAGTAGGTACTTAGTTAAAAGAAAAATACAAAAAATTGAAAAAGTAATTAAATAATTATAAAATATTGTAGTTCTTGTTCGGTAACTTAAATAAAACAAAGAAAAAATATGCTTCATCTTCTGCCTTTACTGATAGTGTTTCCTAGCTGCAAATTGTTCTGTTTTCTAATACCATGTGCAACGTTACTGGGCATGACAGGGGTTTACTTTGGTGGACTATTTTCACGTTTTTCTGATGTGGCGTACGTTAGGGTTAATGAGTTGGCAAACTTAACATTAAGCAAAATATAGTAAGAGAAAAATGTAAATACTGAATATCCAAGACAACCATTCAATAACACTACCGTGTGTCTGCGTTGCTATGGTAACAAATAATTACTGCTATACTGAAAATGGCTACAGACGAAGAAAAGTCGAAAATTGTAAAGCTCTTGCAAGGATTAGAAGTACCTGAAATAAAATTAACAGAACGATGTTCTGATCTTGTGAAGGCTTTTCAACAAAGATTTAGTGGAGAGGTTGAGGCAGAAAGTCAGCAGGAGGAAGACATGCAAGACCTGGGAGAGAATCCATACAAAGTTGATCGACACTTACTCGAAGAAAACGAAAACAAATTGAAAGAATTGTTAGCTAAAAGTAAAAGGTGCGTCCTATAAAGTGTTATTTATTTATTTTGTATTTAATACCGAGTTTGAGCTGGGTGGGTTGACTTGTATGAAAAGTCTAAGCTATTCAAATTGTGTACTAGAATTATTAGGATCAACACACAATCGCACATTAATCTGTTTTGTTACATAAAACTTACAAATTTCCTTACTATATTTATCTAAATTACAGAGCCAAGAAAGAAAATGCCAATAATGTGATTTTGACTGGTGCTGATCCTAAAAGGCCATGGCGAACCAATTCTAACAAAGAAAAGTTACTCCGAGTGGACAGCGAGCTCAAGCGGCACCTGGAGAAGTCTTCCCAAATTATTGTGCCATTAGCTGAACAGGAGATGCAGGATCTCGTGAAGGAATGTAAGGATGAAGGTCGAGTGGCGCCGGCTGTGGGAGCCAGCCGGCTTAGGGAAACTGTTGATGCAGCCAAGAAGAATCTGCCACATTTCCAGTACAAACAGATTCACAACACCACGGCTACCGCCATTCTGCCGCAAGCTCATGCATTCAACGCTAAATCTACGCAACCTAAGGAATCGGCTTCTACTGAGTGATTCATATCGTATATTTTTTTAGTTTTATTTAAAGTTCTAGAAGAAATATTGTAATAAAATTTCATGATGAACATTAAATTGTTACGTTTTATTTCACGACTCACGCTTATGTTGAGTTTTTTACAAGGGTTGCTTGGGTCATAGTTGGATGGGTTGGGTCATAATATTATATTTACCCCTATGCTGATCATACTAATAAATAATTTTTCAAAGAGTTTGTGTTTATCACATTGGCCGTTTAGTTAGCGTCGGTTATTTACTTGAATCAATTACTTTAAATCTTTAGCTTTTTCTCAGTTGAAATATGCATAATACCAGTGAGCGTGTTTGTACATTTATGATTTTTTTAACTAGGTAAGTACTTGCCTCACCTTTGCCTAGGTTGAAATGGTGACAATACTACTTATGTCAAAACACGACGGGGGGTTAAATCTGCGTTGAATAATGTACCTACTGTTTATAACTATGAATTAATTACTTACCGGTTATGTAGCTGTAGTTAATTAGGAGAGGGTTCTCGTTGGGCAAGACAAATCTCCACAAGAACAGGTACTTGAGACTGTGAGCATTGAAACAAGCCAGGTGTTGTATCAGACTAACTCCTTCGATTCTCTTGCAGCACATGTTCTCGAACGATACTAGTTGGAGGCGATCCTGAGAACTACGATAACATCTAAGGTAAATAAGTCACAATGGCGTTTTGTGTGTGCGATGTGTGTGTGCTGTGTGTGGGTAATGTGTGTGGTGTAATCTGTGTGTGTGTGTGTGTGTGTGGTGTTATAATAAAACCGAAAGATAGATTAAAAAAATTGACCCCTATTTTTTCTTTTGTTATCTACGTAAACCAAAATTGCCCAAAAGCAGCCGTTATGACGGCACAAGCTCTCACTCCAAAAAAAATACGTGTTCATTATTTTTCAATACTTACTCTAACTGACGGACTAAACAAATTTTCAATTTATTTACGCAGCAAAACTACCCTCATAGTATGTCCTACCGTCTGCATGACAGCACACCGCAGACGGCAGGACAGAACATTTTATCGTTCACCGCATTTAAGTAGCTCGTGGAAACAAGAAACAGATTTCAATGTTTAGAGGTTGACCACAAGGCATCAAAGGGGATATTGAACGGCATGGTGTAGGGTGCCAAGGTATGCAATGACATCCTGTAAAACGCTAAGGTGTAGAGAGAGATGCCAAAGGATGAGATGAGATACGTTCGTTAATATTATAGGATCGCAGGGTGAGGCAATACAATGTGTAAATCTTTTTTGAGGAAAGAAAAACTTGATTGCGAGCAGGCGTACTTTCGGATAAGTACTTAAGAACGCCTTAGGCTCAATTCACAACAACCACGCCACGCGACTTGAAGCGACGATAGTGGAAATGTGTATCTTCTCCTGTAGTAAATAAAGTTAGATTTTGAGTCGCTCTACTATAAAACAAGCGCGCAGCGTTGCGTCTCGATACGAATTAACCCTTGCCAATTAGGCCATCGCAGTACTGCTCATGGAGGCCGAATCGTTCATTCCCTTCTGAATGAACATTGCACTGTTATTACCTAGTCTTACCCAATCTTCAACAAATGCAAACAATATCTACCTGAGGACGTGTTGCAAGTATTGGAGAAATTCCTTTCTTTTGAAATAATCAAGGCGGTTCAACTTGATGATGGCGTCGGACACAATCAATCGATCTATTTGAGCATGCTCTATCACCATTCTCTATAGCAGAAAAAAAGTATTTAAATAAAACACAAACATTTAAGGAATTTTCAGTTAACTTATTATTTTCAGTTAAATTGTTTAGGCTCAGACACCCGTCTGAGCCTTCTTTGTGTCCCACTGCTGGGCAAAGGCCTCCCCTTATTCCTTTCAAACCTCTCTATTTTGGGCAATTTCAGTCCATGTCTGCTCCGCGAACATGATCAGATCGACACACCACCTCCGCTGAGGTCGACCTCGACGGCGATATCCTCCCTCAGCCGTCCAGTGAGTGACGATCTTTGTCCACCTCTCCGGTTGCATTTTTAACATGGCCTGCCCACTCCCACTTCAGCTTGGCTGTTTTAACTCCTACATCAGCTACTTTGGTAATGGAGCGCGTTTAGACTTAATCAATTAAAATGAGAAAAAAGGTTACGATGTATTTTACTGATTACCACGATCAAATCTAGCTACGGTGAAACAAAAATTAAAATTAAACCTTCAGAGTTAGAGCAGTGACACTGTACAACTCGCGTTGATACAGACTAGATTGCAGCTTCAGCGCAGCGTTGGATCTCCAGAGGTGGTTGGCGAGGGGAGTCTGCAACCTCGGGTACGGGTACGGGTATGGAAACATCACCTTTTCACAGTGGTGGTCACCCGTGAAGAAACGTTGAACCTCCTCAATTTCCCAGTACTCAGATTCCTTAGACCTAGATACATTTCAGTAAGACCTTGATTAATAAAAAAAAATGTGTTGTGATCTTATGAGTTTACGAGGTAGTTGTAATAGAGATTTGGATTATTTAATTAAATCGTTTGATGTGATATATATTTTAAGGATTTTAAAAAGCCTGAAATTATTTCTATACTTTTACATTTTTGGCGCTTTATAGAATGCCACGGCAGCGGGTTTGCTGCACTTGCTTGCTTGCATATGGCTGAGTTAGTATCATTTTGTGGCTCTGTTTATTATTTCCCTTAAATATCTATTGTTATGGATTTCAATTTTTTTTGTCATGGTAATGACGTAAAATGTCTATCTTATCTCCTGTTACTTACAACAGCGCATCGTCTTCAGCCAGTATGCCATCTGATGTTTGGATGTAATGTAGCCAAATGTAAGGGTTTCTAGTCCAGTCATCCATGGCAAGTTGCCCTGGCTGAGCGCCATACTCTCGGCTCTCGAGCCATTTCACGTCGTAAGAAACGATTTTAAGGCACTTGCAATCAACTGCAGGGAAAGAAAGTGCCAATATTAAGTTTTTAGTGTTCCGTAGCCAAATGGCAAAAACCCTTATAGATTTGTCATGTCTGTCTGTCTGTCTGTCCGCCCGTATGTCATCATCATCATCATCAGCCTATAATGTTCCCACTGCTGGGACACAGGCCTCCTCTCTGTGAGAGGGAGTGGGCCATACCATAATCCACCACGCGTGCCCAGTGCGGGTTGGTAGATGTCACATATCTTCGAATTTTTGGTTCTAGGACATGCCGGTTTCCTCACGATGTTTTCCTTCCCCGTTTTGAGAGCAGTGGCGATGAAATAAATTACACAAAGTAATGCGCCTGGCGGGGTTCCAACCCACGACCTACAACTCGGGACCGATACCACTGGGCCACCACTGCTCTATCCGTATGTCACAGCCACTTTTTGTCGAAAGTATAAGAGCTATCCTGTTGAAACTTGGTAAGTAGATGTATCATGTGAACCGCATTAGGATTTTCACACAAAAATAAAAACAAAACAAATTTTGGGGGTGCCCCCCATACTTGAACTGAAACTCAAAATATTTTTATTCACCAAACCCATAGTGTGGGGTATCTATGGATAGGTCTTTAAAAATGATATTGAGGTTACTATCATTTATTTCTAAACTGAACAGTTTGCGCGAGAGACACTTCCAAAGTGGTTAAATGTATCCCCCCCCCCCCCTGTAACTTCTAAAATAAGAGAATGATAAAACTAAAAATTAATAGATTAAAAAAATCTAAAAGCGCACGTTTTTAAATGTCCTAAAAATAAGAAATTAGCCCTACGGGGCTGAGAGAGGGGCCACTCAAAACGTGGGGGCGTATATTATTTAAGGGATTATTTATGGGATATATTTACATGACGTGTATAGATCGTGGGTGTAACTTGCAAGGATACGCCCCCACGTTTTGAGTGGCCCCTCTCTCAGCCCCGTAGGATTATTTTCTTATTTTTAGGACATTTAAAAACGTGTGCTTTTAGATTTTTTTAATCTATTAATTATTTTATTATTTTTATCTTTGTTCATCTTAAGCTTATCGGGAATTTGAGGAGTGGCTGGATAGGAGTCACGGCTTCCTGACCTACCGCATGACACAGGTCCTCACCGGACACGGAAGTTTCGGGAGGTACCTGTGTCTAAGGAGAAAGGAGGAAACGCCTGGGTGTCACCACTGCGAAGATCGCCCGGAGGACACAGTAGAGCATACGGTGCAAGACTGCCCGCTTGGGCAGAGCACCGACGTGTCCTCACGGCGGCGATAGGCGGAGACCTCTCGCGCCCGGCATTGGTTGCGGCCATGCTGCGGGGCGAGACGGAGTGGGAAGCGGTCGCCTCCTTCTGCGAAGCAGTCATGCTCGCGAAGGAAGAGGCGGGCCGCGTGAGGGAGAGGACAATGTCCTCCCTCCGCCCCACCCGCAGTGGTGGACACCCACGGCGACGGACGTCGCAAGACGATCTCCGGCCACCGTAGGCGCGGGCATGCGGGCGGCGAGTAAAGGGCAACTCGCTGCCCAACCATGGACCATGCCCGGGTCGACGGCGCGTTGTGTTCCACGCGCGCCTCAAAGAGCGTCAGCAAGATGACGGGGCCCCCCTCTAGAGGGCCGAAGCCTGCCGGGGTCGCGGGACTTATCTCATTACCGTGACCCCGGAATATAAAGGGCTATTGAAGGACACCGTGGATTTTAGTCAGTACAAGTCTGACAGTCCCTCCCGCCCTGCCCGGGGTGGGAGGACTCATTTGATGATTTTACCACGATAAAAAAAAAAAAAGCTTATCGGGAAGTGGCTCAAAGCCTGTCCGCCATCTTGGACGTCCGCCATATTGGATTTAAGTCACATGACTATTTTTTTCGTACTCCTGACAGCAAACCCTTTCATTGGATACTCATATCATAGGGGTGGATTTCAAACAGCCAGTCTGCCATCTTGGACGTCCGCCATATTGGATTTAAGTAACGTGACTATTTTTTTCGTACTCCTGACAGCAAACCCTTTCATTTGATACCCATATCATGGGGATGGATTTCAAACAGCCAGTCCGCCATCTTGGGGAGGCCGCCATATTGGATTTGTTATGACGTTTCTTAGCTAGTCATGTATTGTCGTCAGAACTCAGAGCGTGTGCAAAATTTCAGCCTGCTAGCTTATCGGGAAGTGCCTCAAAATTGAGTTGCAAAAGTCCAACCGGAACGACAAACAAAAAACAAACAAGAAAAGTGAGTTTATAAAAACGTGGGAAAAAATATAATATTTATAATGTAGACCTCAACAAAAACTTCCAATGAAAATTGGTTTGGATGAGATACAGTTAGCAGTTTTTGAGATATTATAGTACATTTTCAAACCGCAAATATAACTTTGCCATTCATACAAACACTATGAAAAACAAAGTTATTTATTGTTTGTGTATATTACTTACTAATCTCAATATAATTATATCCCTAATCTATTCTTACTACTACGGAACCCTTCATGGGCGAGTACAACTCACACTTAGCCTGTTTATTTTTGTACATGAAGTAAATATCCAAGTTCTTTATATTTTTGCACGCGGCCGCAGAGCTTACCGCCACCCGGGAACTAAAGTTTGCGAATTAGCAAGTTGAAATGGCAGTGGGGCAGGTCATATAGCACGCAGAACTGATGGCCGATGGGGCCGTGAGGTTCTCGAATGGAGACCACGCACCGGCAAGCGCAGCGTAGGATGCTACGCACAAGGTGGGCAGACGACTTTATAAAGACCATAGGATCATGCTGGATGCAAGCCGTTTCGAACCAGTCCTATTGGAAGTCTATAGGGGAGGCCTATGTTCAGCAGTGGACGGCTTACGGCTGATATGATGAAGACACTGACTGCGGCGCTCACAGCTTGGCGCTTGCGCTGTACGATCGGACGATCTCAAAGCCGTCGTACACATGCCTGCCGGGGTCGCGGGATTTATACTCGTACCATTACCGTGACCCCGGAACGTAAAGGGCTAATGAAGGACACCGTGGATTTTAGACAGTACAAGTCTGACAGTCCCTCCCGCCCTGCCCTGGGTGGGAGGACTTATTTGATGATTTTACCACGATAAAAAAAAAGCCGTCGTACACATCATAGACTCCAGCAATGAGATTTCAAAACAAGAATAAGTAACGCGTTACGTATGTATTCGCATGGCTTAAATACGGAATTACATTATGTGGAAATAGTACAAGTTCAATCTGCAGAAATAAAATGATTTTAACAAGTTTAAAATAAACTGATTCCTGAAAACCACACTTTAAAGACTTGAAAAGATCAACCCTGCCTTGCCTCTACGCGTTTTTCCTTCCGCCGAATACGACAAAGGAACCTTGCGAAACAACCGTTACAGGTAGTCAGTAGCCCCAAAGTCTGACCTTACTCTACAGTACTCTATGTAAAATTCTGGTATACGTAGTTGCATTTGGTTATATTGGGATTAAACTTGAATTTAGAGATCTAGTCGGGAAAAAGCTAAAGCTAGTTGGGAAAAACCTTCCGCTGAAAGATGTAGGCATATTCCAAAGTTACATGCTCTGTGGTATCCAGCTATAAGTTTGAGACTTACCCTCATCATTTATTGTTATACTCTTTTTCTTTTCAGTTTCCACTTTATTTTCTTTTTTAGATTTCAGTTCAGACGCTATTTCAGGAAGAGCAGGCTTTCTATATTTACTTTTTAGTGTCTTTTCAATTTCTATAACTATTTTACCAGTTTTTATGTCACTTATAGACATTATGTAAACAATATATTTAAAAAATCTAATAAAATAACAAAATAATCAATGAAAAAAAAATAGTTACAAAGTAAACAACAACAACTGTCCATCCGTAATGTCATCCATCCGTTTTGACATGGTTTTGACATGTAGGTATTAATAAAAGGCTGCTGTCATCATCAGTAGGTAATTATCAAAAAAGTCTGTTATCTTGGAAATAGAAAGACTTTAGTTTCGTTTCTGTTTTAGATAGATTCCTCACTGAGGTAAAAACCGCGAGGCGTATTGTAGTCCAGTCAACGGGGAATTTTGCCCTGCAAAAGGTGGTGTAGATTTTTTTTTGATTTGTATTGCCCATAGATATAATAAATTTCTGTGGTATTGCCCTTTTGGTGTGGACATACTCAGCAAAATTCTTATTTTATTTTTAATTGTATTTTATTATTATTTCTTTATTCATTTTTTTTACTTATTAATTACATTTTTAAATATTTTTACAAAAAAGAAATAAAAAAAACCGGCCAAGTGCGAGTTGGACTCGCGTGAAGAGGGTTCCGTACGTTACCTATACTTAACGTTTTTTTTAAATCTGACCCAAATTGGTACGCACAATATTGAGTGATTTACCATGTTATTTTATGGACTTCTTATAGGTTTTCCTATAATCTATAAGTAGAAAACTAATTTCTGTATTTAAAAAAAAAAATTAGGTTCAGTAGTTTCGGAGATAAGGGGGGGGGGGGGAATGGTCAAATTTCGTCTATTTTCTTGAATAACTTGGAAACTACTTATTTTAAAATTACAAAAAAATATATTTAAGATTGTCTCAACAAGACCTTTCATTTGATATGTCACACGATGCAGTTTTAATTATTTTTTTTAATTTTCCCCTTCCCCCCCAAAAAGTACCTCCCATATACAGATATGGACTTCTTATAGGTTATCCTATAATCTTTAAGTAGACAACTAATTCCTGTATTTTTTTTTTAATTTTAGGTTCAGTAGTTTCGGAGATAAGGGGGGGTGGATGGTCAAATAAGAAATCTTTTTCTCGTGCAAGTGTGGTGTTAGGACTGGTTCACACGGATGTGTGCGGCCCTATGCCAGTGAAATCTATAGGCGGTGCAAGATATTTGCTAACATTTATTGACGATTTTTCTAGGAAGACATTTTGTTATTCAATAGAATCGAAAGACAAAGTTTATGAGTATTTTTTGATTTTTAAAGCTCTTGTAGAGAACGAGACTAATAAAAAGATTAAAATCCTGAGAAGCGACAATGGTGGCGAGTACATCAATACGAGATTTAAGCAGTATTTGAGTAAGTGTGGCATCCGGCATCATACTACTGTTCCTCACTGTCCACAGCAAAATGCAGTTGCCGAACGCGCAAACCGAACAATTATGGAGGCGGTGCGCTGTATGCTTCTGGAAGCAGGTTTGGATCAACGGTTCTGGGCAGAGGCTGCGAACACTGCGGTGTACATTAAAAATCGCTCACCTACAAAGGCAGTTAGAGGTGCAACTCCAGAAGAAATTTACACGGGACATAAGGTAAACTTAGATAACTTACGTGTGTTTGGTTGTTTAGCATATGCTGTACAAAATAATCGTAATAAACTGGATCGCAAATCTAAACCTTACATATTCGCGGGATATTGTGAGAACACAAAAGGATACAGACTCTTGGATGTTGAGAGCTATAAGCTAACAATAGCGAGAAATGTTAAGTTCATTGAGAATCAATTCCTCAAGCATCTGAATTTCACTAAAGTAGAATCAGATGTGGTTATAGAACTTACGACTCCTTGTGTATCCGAAAATAGAACAGAGTCAGAACAAATTTCTGTTACGACTGATGATGCTAATGATAGCGAGGCTTCGACCAGTAGTTTGGTCACAGATCATCACTCAGATGCTACTTATGTTCCGGATGTTTCATTTGAGACAGATGACTCGAGAGCAGAATACGTGGAAGCAGATGAGAATTCCTTCCTGTGTGGTTTTTTGACGGGGGAAGCGTGTGGCAGTGATGATCCAAGAACAGTTGAAGAAGCGTTGAATAGTCCTGAAGCCAGGCAGTGGCGAGCTGCTATGAAAGACGAGTATCAGTCCTTTTTGGACAATAAGTGCTTTACCTTAACCGATTTGCCGAAAGGTGCAAAGCCAATAAAGACCAAATGGATATTTAAGAAGAAAAGAGGGCTTAACGGTGAATTAATACAATACAAAGCACGTCTAGTAGCAAAAGGATTTACACAAAAGTATGGAGTGGACTATTTTGAAACTTTTTCACCTGTAGTGAGATACGAAACCATAAGAATGTTATTAGCTTTGTCTATGGAGTACGACATGGAGATTGACCACATGGACGTAAAAACAGCTTTTCTAAACGGTGATTTAAAAGAAACCATTTTCATGGAAATACCAGAAGGTTTTGAAGAAGGTAGAGGCAATAATAAGGTGTATCGACTACGTAAAGCTGTGTATGGTCTAAAACAAGCGCCTAAATCATGGAATGAAAAGATCAATCATATTCTTGTCAACAAACTCAAGTTTAAGAGATTGGTCTCTGAACCATGTGTATATATAAACCGAAATGGCGACAAGTTTGTGATTATCGCATTGTATGTTGATGATTTAGTCATTTTTAGCAATTGCAATGTGGAAAAAACTAAAACTAAATCATTGCTGATGAAAGAATTCGTGATGAAAGATCTTGGTCCTGTAGAAAGAGTTCTAGGATTAAGAATCAGGAAAGAGAATGGCAAGATCACTCTAGATCAAAGTGCCTATATTAAAAAGATATTAGAGAAATACAAAATGCAAGACTGCAAATCTGTTGAAACTCCAATGCAGTGCCAAAAATTAAACAAAGCTGAAGAAAAAGATGACAGTTTGGAGTATCGAGAATTGATCGGTTGTCTTATGTATGTAGCGGTCTGTTCGCGTCCTGATATATGTCATGCTGTAAGCGTATTAAGTCAATTCAATAATTGTTTCTCCGATGTCCACTGGAAAGCAGCTAAACGTGTGTTGCGTTATCTTAAAGGTACAGTAGATTACTGCATTACCTATAAAAAAACTGGCTTATCTGTGACGGGTTTTGCTGATGCAGACTGGGCTTCTAATGAAATTGATAGACGTTCTTATACGGGATATGTTTTCAAAATTGGGAATTCTATTACTTGTTGGGAAAGTAGGAAACAGCGTACCGTTGCGTTATCAAGTACTGAGGCGGAGTACATGTCGCTCTCCGATGCTTGTAAAGAAGCACTGTTTATAAAAACTTTCTTGCATGAATGTATAGGTAGTAACATTGAAATAACTATTTTCAATGATAATCAGTCGGCCTTGAAATTGACTGAAATTAGTATGTTTCATGGTAGGTCAAAACATATAGACATACGTCATCATTTCGTCCGGGAGGCGGTCAGCAATGGTGCAGTAAAAATAAATTACATGCCAACGTCCAAAATGACGGCGGATGTCTTAACTAAACCTTTGTCGGTAGAGAAACATAAGTATTTTGTAAACGAGTTAGGTTTGGCTACCGATGTATGTTTACAAGATAAGTTTAAGGGGCGGTGTTAGAGGTTGTAAACCTATAAGCTTACTATAAACTACATCTTGTCTACTGCTTATCGTGTCCTAGCAACCGTTGTAACTTAAAAGTCTAAAATAAAAATTATATATTTTTCAGTTGCACTACTAATAAGTATTTTCTTCCTCCAACCTTATCCCAGTCTCTAATACAAACTTCGTCTAATTTTTTTGAATAACTTGGAAACCATTTATTTTAAAATTACAAAAAAAAAATAGTTTTAAGTTTATCTCAACAATACCTTTCATTTGATATATCACACGATGCAGTTTTCAATTTTTTTTTTAATTTTCCCTTTCCCCCCCCCCCAAAAATTACCTCCCATATACAGATATGGACTTCTTATAGGTTATCCTATAATCTATACGTAGAAAACTAATTACTGTATTTTTTTCAAAATTTTAGGTTCAGTAGTTTCGGAGATAAGGGGGGATGGGGAATGGTCAAATTTCGTCTATTTTCTTGAATAACTTGGAAACTATTTATTTTAAAATTACAAAATAATACATTTAAGATTGTCTCAACAAGACATTTCATTTGATATGTCACACGATGCAGTTTTCAAAACTTTTTTTTTAATTTTCCCCTTCCCCCCCAAAAATTACCTCCCACATACAGATTTCATCTATTCACGTCACACCTCTGTGCTTGGGTCACAGGAATTGATATGTGTACCAAATTTCAACCCAATCGGTCTAGTAGATTCGGAGATAATTGACTGTAAACGACAGACAGACGGACACACGAGTGATCCTATAAGGGTTCCGTTTTTGTATTCGGACGTACGGAACCCTAAAAAAGCTACACCACCTAACTAATGCAAGGCAAAGCCTCTTTTTTGTCCCCATTGACTGGACTATTGTTTATACACACATCAAAAGTGTCTAGGGATCAAAATATATTTTTGCAATAACTTTTCTCCTGATTGATATTAATTAAAATTTTCTTTAAGGATTCATCAAATAAAGTGTTTTCTTTTGTCACAGTAACGATAAACCAAGTCACCTTTGCATTAATAAAGAAATTTGGCATTTGATGTTAGCTGCGGCGAGAGTCTGTCTTACAACTCTTGCGGTGTGCGGTCGTGCATTATCATGCATTAACTGAAATAAGGGACCGATTTGCACTTGTAGAGGAACGATGACGTCTGATACAATCGTCTCAGCATAAATTTGAGCGTTGAGGTTGCCTCTGATCCAAACCAACTCAGCTCTTCCGCCGATCCAAATACCCGCCCATACCATGATGGTTCCACCACTATAAGGATGGACTTCCTGGCAGGATTTTAATCGCTGTTGGCGTCCAGGGGTTCTCCAGTGTCGTATACGTCTTGTATCCGGTCTCATACCGAAACGAGACTCATCAGAAAAGCACACGAAACGCCATTGTTCTTCTGCCCAATTTCTGTGTTCAAGAGCCCATTGATATCGAATCCTACGATTGTGCATTGCTATAGGTGGTACCCGTAGCGGTCTTCGGGAATGAAGGTTCACTTCATGCAAGCGGTTTCTGACTGTTTGGTCGCTAATTAAGTTCCCTGAAGAGTGATGAAGCCTCACGGCTAACATCATGGCGGTTATTGTTGGAGCTCTTCGAGTTAAGATTTGAATGTATCGGTCTTGTCTCCGTGTGGTGCAGCGATACCGTCCTCCATGGCGCTCAGCCACGGTACCAGTGCTTCGGTAACGTGTCCAAAGTCGACTGATAACACTCTGACTTGTATTCAGAGCTAAAGCCACAGTACGTTGCCGGGAACCAGCTTCTATCATTCCCACGGCTCTGAGCATTTCTTCCCTGCTTAAATGACGTCGCCGCTCCATAATAACGTTGGTTTTAATCAGTAGTAGGGAAACAGTAGCACTAATAATGTCTTCAATGCGTTGTATGTTTTTATAGGGAAAATATTGACAGCTGATTTTCATCTTTTACTCGAATTTGATTCACAGTTCCTGATTCAAATTATGAAATGCACCAAAAAGGATCCATATAAATTTATAAAATCATAAATTTATTACAAAGCCACATCTCAATCTCAAGAAATCCGCATAAAAATGCTTGATCCCTAGACACTTTTGATGTGTGTACTTATTGTGTCTATAATTATGTATATATATATTAATTAGTAGGTATGTTTATTTGTCAATCATCCGAAAAAATGTACGTCAGGATTGAGGAGCCACATCAGATTTTTAAAATCTGATTTCACCATTATTTAGCAGCAATGTAGCTGATTTTGCAGCACAAATTCTAGATTTAGCAGCAAAATATATCACTAGTTATATTAATGCAAAAGTGGCTCCTCAATCTAAACGTTTGAATTGAGGAGCCACCTTGGATCTCGGTAAGTAATAGATGGACATTGTTGAAACTTTTGCAGCATTTAGCAGCAATTGTGCATATTATTGTCTAAAAATTTGGCTACTGTAGCGCTAAAATCAAAGAAAATACAATAGTTTTAGTGTGGCTCTTCAATCTAGACGGAATATATTAATTGATCGCTCACATCCAATATAATTTCAGCTCTTGCGTCTAGATTGAAGAGCCAAATATATTCCCTCACAAATCATGCATTTTTGCATTCGATGAAATCATTTTGTAGAGCAATTTGATCAGTTTTCCTTTACCCTCTCCCAATGGCGTCATGGAACGCATTCAACGTCGACTCAGGGCTCGTAAAACAGAAACCCTAGCATGACTTTTTACGTTTTTGTGACTATTTGATGGAAAAATTTAGTTTCTTGTTCGTACACTAGACGCGCTTTTTCAATTTTCCATGCAACAAACGCAGTAAATACTTCAAATACGCTGTTAAAATAAATAATTGAACAAAAAAGTTCACGGCCATACAATTTTGAAAAGACTTCACTTCCCAAAGAGTTCGATTGTTTATTTTGAGTGGCCATCCCAAAGACATTAAAATATATACCATCCACACACAATAAAATAACCCTTCCTTGGAAGTCGGGTAATAAAAAGCACGTTTCTTGGAATTTCATTATATTTGAAAAAATATACAAAGAATTAATGTTATAATTAATTTGTTCTGTACAATTTAAACATACATATTTATTTAAGAATACTAATAAATGCGTTATACAAAAGTGATTATTAAACGATTTTCAAATACATTATTAGGTATGCGTCGAAATAATGAGAATACAACCCGTATCTATTAGTTAGCTGGAAACAGTGTTTAATTTAGAACTAGCGTTTCAGATATTATATACAACATTAGAACGATAGTGCTTATTTATTCATGATTATTTTCGATATTTTAAGTCCTGTTTGAGACGTACGGCACATCAGAGTAGTATGAATTTACTTAAATGTATACTGGCTACTTTAAGCTAACATTATCTACTTTAGTAAAATTCACCACATTGGACGCGCGTCATTAGCATACATCGTGTTTTCTTAGTGTTGCTACATAGTCGTATAAATAATATTACGTTTCTTAACTTAAGTTATTGATTACTACAGAGAAAACACTGACCATGTAGCTGAATTTACTATAGTATGATAATTAGATTCACATGGAAAACATGGATAGCAAAAAGATGACTAACTACACACCTTGCCATTGAAAGACAATCCGAAGACTTTGCAAACGTTATATCTTATCGATATTTTGTAAGCACGTTTGCTAACCGTTTTAAACTAACCAGCAGTCTTCAACTTTTAATACTCGTAAATAGGAAGTTTCATTTTCATAGATTATTATTTTATGCTAAATATATCGAAAAGATATAACAGAAACATTGAACAGTCAGAACCACAATGACTTGAAACGAATGAGCGGCCGTTCATATAATGAAATACTGAAAAGTATTTCAGGAGGTGTGGTTTTGTTGAAAATTGAGAATGTCCACCTTCTTTGTATCCGAAGAGAGACAAAATTATAGCATTCGGTTACAAAAGTAACAGAGGCTAGACACTAAGCACAATTCTTTAAGGCAATGTGCAGTATCTTCCTTCGATTTTCTATATTACTCCGGATTTTTTGGACGTAACTTTATTGTCAATATCGGATCTTTATTTCATATTTTCAGTCTTTGTAATCCGAATTTGAAATTGGATGGACTTCCATTGATGTAATATGTAGATAATGATATCCGGGATACCTAAGTAGTCATGGTTTTCTCTTTAAAACGTACACTGACTAAATGGCCTAATAACGTATTCAAATAAAAGCCATTATCTTGATAAAAACAAGTAGGTATCTATTAAGGCGTATTTCCATTAGTCAAGTATTGCATACAAGTATGATGTCACATTGGTATACAAGTTGCTTGAATTGGGAAGAAAAACATTCTACAGTTCAAACTACCTGCTTACAAATTGGAGGTATTCCACATTGGGCACCTGGAACCTGGCACCTAAGAAAAATTTTGATAGGAGCCGTATGGATTAGTTAAGGTGCCATCAGCTCAGGCGCCATTTTAGCGGGTGCCTAATGTGGAATACCTACGTCGCAAATTGTAACTTGTAGACAAGTTTGTTCAAGTTGCATACAATTTGCAACTTGTATACAAGTAACTTGTATATGGAAACGCGTCCATTTAATATAGTTATGAAGAGCTCACTTTTCATTAGTGATGCTACCATCGTTTCAGTGCTCTGTGCTATTATAGATTGTTGTCACATGACAATACTCGAACTTAACGAAGGAATGCAAGATTTTAATAATGAAACAGCATCTATAAATAAGGCAGTTTATATCATTGATAACTAAATCTACTGCGAGAGAAGACAGAGTAATATGCGTTATACCTATGTATGTATGTATAGTTAACTACTGGTTTCTCACTGAAACTATGATGATTTGTGACGGGCGCTGTTTACGAAGTCAACATTGTTTTATCATCATATTGCATTTACAACTAGATTCTTAATTACTTTTTACCTTAATGCAAATGATTTAACAACAAGAGATATTATATCTAGGTGTATCATTACATTTTACACATTATTAAGGCCTCGTAGCGCTAATCAAATAATCACATTAGACTGTCTCCTCACAGCAGTTTCAACGAACTAAAATACAAAAAAAAACATTTAGTACGTAATTTATCGTTAAATAATTAAATCTAGTCAGGTATTCAAAGCTTAATTTATTAGCTACACAAGGACCGAGTTCCAGTGCTGTAGTATTCCGTTAAAAATACACAAAAAAATTTACATAATATTCATCAGCTGCTTATAAAACGACGGTGAAAATATAATGAAAACTTCTCAACTCCTTAACCTTCATTTTCAGTAAAGTATTGTTGGTACTTAGGTACTAGGTACCACTTACTGGTAAAAAGTCTTAATTATTTTGTCACCGTCATCGTATAATAAAACTGTATTCAGAAAATAAATCAGACACGACATAATCACAGCCCAAACATAATAATAACGCTTACTGAGGGTACAGTGAGATCAGACACATTGGAGTTCTGTATATTTTTCATTTTGTCCCTCCCTACACTTTTACTTTCATAACACCCATGACAATATGCATGTAAATGGAACTGCAGACACCTATTAATGTGATTGTTACCTATCACGTTTAGATAAGATGTAATGTAACGCTGCGCTGCTCTGCGCCTGCCACTCCCAACTACGCTCACGTTTAAAAAGGTGTAATAGTTATTTATGATACTAGTGCGGTAAGTTGGTTTTTACAAACGAGTAGACATAGTCACGAGTTATTTTGAAAATTCAGGAGGCTACTGTTTTGATAAGTGTATCTTTTTGCCAGTGACTGTTACTCGTAGTGTAGAGCGACGCGACGCTTACTGGTACATATTTCGGACCGCATTTGTAAACCATCGAATAATAAAAATCAGAACATATGGCACACACGAGGAATATTACTACACGCATCACTACTTGCTCAATTACAATATTATGTTGAGTGGCATATCGCCATTCCAAGCATTTATATAGCATACCCATAAACACATTTTAAAATCTATTTATTTACTGAAGCTCTTCGGGTACGGAATAGTAAGTTATTCCATTATTTCTATATGGCTGAAAAATCATAACATCGCATTAAATCAACTATACAGGGTGAATTTTTCAACTGGGCGTGGATGGCTAAATCCGAAACTATGAGGAATATCGAAAAACGTTGAAAGGAGTCTGGAGGCCGATTTTGACGAAAACTAAAACTGCATCATCAACAACCAACAATCCTGGCTAGGAATCGAACCCGCTGATTTTGGAAAAAAAATCACACTCTGTATTATTACCTACACCATCCAATAGTGTTGCTAATGAGGATCAAATCTGGGAAGTAATGATATACGGCAAACTTTACTTTACTTCCCAGAATTCGATCTTTATTAGCAACTCTATCGAATGGCTTAATATTACAGGTTGTGATTTTTTTTTCCGAAATCAGCGGGTTCGATTACTGGCCAGGATTATTGATTTTTCTAAAATCCGATGATGCAGTTTTAGTATTCGTCAAAATCGGCCTCCAGACTCCTTTCAATGTTTTTTGATATACCTCATAGGTTCGGATATAGCCATCCACGCCCAGTTGAAAAATTCACCCTGTATACTGTTGCAGTAAAAAAATCTACTTATTCTTAGATATAGACTGCCCGAGTTTATAATAAAAAATATACAATAATTAACTAGGAACATAATATAAAATTGACAAAACTCCAACTCACGCAATAAATATATTTTGCAAGTTCACTGCAAGCAACAATTACCTACAACACAGCGTGTGGTTGTGCGTGTGCGCACTAAACGTTTGTATAAATTTTATTAAATATTTATTTTTACAAAACTTGCCTAAATAATGAATTTTACGTAAATTAAATTCTTCTTTATCTCCATTACAAGTGAACTTGCAAAAAGCCATCCTACATACCTTAGTATACCTTTCAAAATAGCACCCCATTCTGATTACTAAATATTTTTTTAAACTGCGTTCAAAATGATAACAATTTATCGAGATTGGTCATTTTTACAAAAAACACGTTTTCAATTTTCCATTTTTTTCTCAATTATCTTTTGTTTTTAATTTTGTAACTAAGTTTCAAGTTATTTACGTCACATTTACCTAACTTCAGAGAGCTTTATTATTAGAAATGCCTTATGTTACATACTTTTAGATTCTATTCGCTACGTTTACCTGTTTAGCGATTTATGGACACATATCTCGTTACAGTCATTTAAAATGCCAAATAAAATATCTACCAATAAATATATATAATTCCGGTAGGTACATGGCGTATTAAATGTTTCTATTTATTAAAGAAGCATGTAAAGCGCCTGCATGTAACGTGGCCTGCATGACGTGCGCGGCGCTGCTCAGACAGCAGGTTGCGCAGGCGCCGCATGCGTGCTTAGATGCGTGGACTCACTGCGGCGCGGCGGCGCAGGCGGTGGCCGTTTCTTGATCGGCTTGGGCTCCTCCCGTCGTGGCGGGGGCTCTCCTCGGCTGAACACGTTTTCATAGAAAGGATCTTCTACCCCTCCACCATAGTGCTCCTGAACCCACATAGACACACTAGTCTCCTTATAATCCTCCGATAAAGGGTATTCTCTAAAACCTAGAACTTCATGTGGTGTAGTTGCAGGTTCCAATTTACATTTTTGTGCTACTTGCCACTTTTTTCTCATAACCCTTTGCAAGTCTCGAAGGAACTCTTTTGGGGGATTACTATTTGAGTCTGCTAATTTCTTTGGCGATGATAACCTTGTGCTTTCATTTCGTTTCGGTGGCGGAGGCTTGCGAGGTGATAACGGCGGTTGGTCCTTTAAATTAAAAGATATTTTTTTAGTCTTTTTACTATCGGAGCAACTCGGTAGGTCTTCAGCAAAATTAACTTTTTTCATTGAGCCTGTGCGTTCTTTCGAAGGTTCAGTAGTTACTTTTCTCTGGATGGAGGGACTTCCATTACTTATTTTCTTCGTCTGAAGTTCGGCGAGACAAGCGCCGTAAGCTACGTTTTGTTGACCATAGATGCTCTTATCCGAATGTAGAGACGATGTTCGGGACGCTTCTGAGTGAACGCTGTCGAGTGAGGGCTGGCGCGGGAACGTGCGACTCGTCTCCGAGGTGCGCGCGGTGGCTCTCGCCTGGCCGGCGCGGGCCGCCTGCTCCACCTGCTGCGCCGTGAGCTGGGTCACTATGTCGTGCACGCGGCCCGCAGCCGTCTGAGCTTCTATCGTATGTTCCGGGGGTGGCGGTGGCAGACTGAGCTGAGAGCCGGTGAGGTCCTCGATGGGCTCCAGTGGAGGCGGCGGCGGCGGCAACGAGTCCAGGCTCAGGGTAGAACTGAACATTCCGTCGGGGACATCTTCAGTTGGAGGTGGAGGAGGAGGCAAGTCTTCCACGGTACTCACTACTGGTGGTCTCTGGACCTTATCGTAGATGGCGGTGTAACCGTATAAGGCTGAGCCACTGTCGGAGCTGTTCCGGTATATGCTGTCACGAGGAATGCTCTCGTAGTGTCCATAGGTGGGCGAAGGAGCATCGTGGCGCACCGGGCTGCTGGTGCTGCTCAGGCGGCTGTTTGTTGTGCCGCTAAATACACTGGTCTCAGCAGTATCTGATGAATACAAAAAAATAATATTTGATTATTGCCTTTGTGAATTGTGAGAGATATTGAGCATCGCTGTCGGATATGAACGAGTATTAGAACTGACCAATGGTGTTATGTCGCTTGAGCGTGGAGTCATCAGTGCGTGCGGGGCGCGGACGCCGCGTCAGAGTGCCGGAGTCGCCGCCCCCCTCGTCCTCTACGCCGCAGTCGCCGCCCTTCTCCACCATCTCTTTGAGCTGACGAGTCATCCACGTCAACGGAATGTTAGGCTTCATCGATGGCTTGCGCTTTATTGTACCTGGAGTGTTCAAAACCATTGTATGAATATACTTGAACGCAAAACATATTATGCACTGAAATAATTTTAGGTAAGTATTTGTAACTGCATTCATTAAAAAAAGAATTTCTTCATTCAAACTATGTTGGGAAGGAGATAGTTATAAAATAATGTTTAGTTACCCATGGGAAATTCGCAGTCGAACGCACTCTCGGAAGCGGTGCCGCCGTCGGACAGGCATCCGCTCGAACTGGACGACGAGGCCCGCGAGTGTCTGCACACGGTAAGAGTTACCATCATTTTTGTTTATAAACAGACTGTAGTTACTTAATAAATAAAGAAAATAATAACATTAACTTGCTGGTTATTAACAAGGCAATGGCAGTAATAACAACAATAAGTATATAAGTACAGTTTTAGACACAAAAAACATTCGCATTATACAGGACATAACATAAAATATAGGTACGCAAGCGTTTTGACAGTAATCTGAAATTACATGTTGTTAAAATGGGGAGGTAACTAATAAATTCAATCGCTGAGAAAATAAAAATAAATGCATGCATTCAGGAAAAACATAAAGTTGTAATTTAAAACACAAACATAAATAGGTACATACAATGAATTTAATATCTGCATAAGTACATTTAATTATTTTGACTTCAGAAATCTATATTATAACTTTAAAACCATTTTTCCGTAATGTAAAATAATATAGTAAACGACTATGAATACGACACATCAAGGTTTAGACCATACTTAGAATTTGATAAGGTGAAAGTGTAAAATTCTATTGGTTCGATAGAACCTAAGAATCTAGGTCTAAGTATCAAGCTATGTTTTATTTTCATCTAAACCTCGATGTGACATATTTCTCCGTCTCTGGATTCGGGTAATGATACCAACCTGCCACTACTGATATCTGAGTTGGCCACGCTAGCATTGCTTGACGTCGACTGAGCAGGACTATTGATACCCAGCGCGGGCATGCCATTCGTTTTTGTTGGTATAGAAGTGATCTGTTGTGACAAAACGACACTTTTTAAAATCTATGAATGGGCAAATAAATTTTGGACGTCTAACTAACAGACGGTGTACGCAACACTACACTGCAGTCCAAAACAAATTGTTGACGCTGCTCAAAAGGCCGAAACACTGAAGTGGGCCTGGGCCGGATTCGTTTGTCGCAGCCCCAATAAGCTGTGGGCCAAAATAACCACTATGTGGAACCCTGACATAGCCAGAAGGCGTCGCAGCAGACCTCTTGGAAGAAGGCGGGACGAGCTTTACAAAACCAACGACCAGTGCTTGTTTTGGCCCTGGATCGTGAGAACTGGAAGTCATGGAGAGTGGCTTTTGTCCAGCAGTGGATGATGCAGGGTAGCAGTATCAGTAATGGGCAAATTGCTTGTATATATATATATTCTTTATTGTGTACAGAAATTTACAATAAAAATATAAACTAACATTTGTTCACAAAGGTGAGCTTATCTCTATAAAGAGATCTCTTCCAGCCAACCTGTAAAAGTGATACACGAAATAAATAATACGGGGACAGGATTGTACACACAAATAATATATAAGGAAAAACAAAAAAAAAATCAAGAAGAAATGACAATAAATATATACCTAATATAATACATATACATAACATAAATACATAAATATCAAGGTAATTGCGAAAGGAAGTGCTCTTTCAATTTACATTTAAAAGATGTTACAGAGGGAGAGTTTTGGATTACCTATGGTAGACTGTTCCAGAGTTTCGTAGCTCGATAAGTAAAGGAGTTGAGAAAAAATTTAGTGTTCGCCCTAGGACACTCAAGTACCTTGGTGTTACATGCGCGCCTAGGCCGGGGATTAGAAGGTAGTAAGTGGAAGCGGGAGCGGAGATAGTCAGGAGTGGACGGGTCTTTGAGGATTTTGTAGAGAATAGATAGGATGTGCACATCACGACGAAGTCGGATTGGGAGCCATTTTAACTGAGCACGATCGAAATTCAGAGATGTGGTCATATTTGCGAAGTCCAAAAATAAACCGAATAGCAAGATTTTGTAGACGCTCAAGTTTATTAAGAAGCTCCTCAGTCACATCCAAGTAACACACATCAGCATAATCAAGAGTAGGAAGGAGAAGTGATTGTGCAAGCATGATTTTAGTTTGCAAAGGAAGAAAGGTCTGGAGTCGTTTGAGAGAATGAAAAGAATAGTGCATGCGCCTGCTCACCTCACTAATCTGCGCTGACCAGGATAAATGACAATCAAATATTATTCCCAAATTTTTAGCTTTATCCGTGTATGGGATACAGATATCATTAAAATAAACTTTGTGGTTGTCAATATTTGCAAGCCTACTTCTAAGTCTACTGCTGCCTATAATCATAGCTTGTGACTTAGTGGGATTCACCAATAAGCCAAAGTTTTTTGCCCATGTTTGTACGGCTGAAAGATCCGAATTCATCGCTTCAACCGTTTCAGAGAATTCAGCCAGTGAGAAATGTCTGTAGATTTGCAAATCATCTGCATACAAATGGAAGGGAGAAGAAACGACACGAGAAATATTATTTATAAATATGGAGAAAAGCAATGGAGAAAGAACGCCGCCTTGTGGAACACCAGCAGTGAGATTCAACCAGTCCGATGTTGAGTCGTCGGTTTTCACACACTGCTGGCGACCATGAAGGTAAGACCGAAACCAATCGATCACAGAAGGAGCAATGTTAAGAGAGCTTAAGGTACCAAGGAGCATATCAAAGTCAACCGAGTTAAATGCGTTACTGAAGTCAAGCAGAGTCATAACAGTGAGCTTAGTGTTATCCATCGCATGGCGAATATCCTCCGTGACATTCAGTAACGCACTAACCGTACTATGAGAAGGACGGAAACCGGACTGGAAAGGACAGAGTAAGTTATTGGAAGTAAGAAAGGAGTAGAGTTGTTTGTGAACAACACTTTCAAGAACCTTTGAAAGTACTGGAAGGATGGAGATTGGACGGTATTGGGAAAAAGATGTTGGATTGGATGTTTTAGGAAGAGGGATAACAAATGCCTTTTTCCACGCAGAAGGAAAGACATTAGCCCACAGTGAAAAATTTATAATGTGTGTGATAGTAGGCAAAATGCTTCCTAACACAGGGAGGAGCATGTCGAGACTGAGATCGTCACTACCCACGGCTTTCGTAGAGATAGAAAGGATACTCTTCTTAACATTGTCCTCAGTGACCGGATGAAATGTAAATTGAGGGCAGTCGGGTGGGTCAAGGCTGGAAAGGTTAGATAGAGATGATGGTTCAAGAAATTAGTACTAACTGCTTGAACCTTTAGATACAAGCAATTTGCGATAAGAGCCAGTTGCTTGATCAGTACCATAAAATGTTGTCGCAGACGCAGGGGTGAATCAGGATAAAACTTTGAAAGGGCGTATTTCATTGAATTAATATTATACGTTATCAAGAATTACTCTTTTTATGTGTGCATCTTAAAAGTGAATTAAATACGCTATTTAGGTCATATTTTTTGGCGAAAAGCACAATAGGTATTCCTCATAGATATCAGTATACAATTTGTGGGTAACGAGTACTTTTTTTTTGTCATGGATTTTATTCCATTCACGTTATGCACCACGAATCCAATAGTACCTCTGACCCTAAGTTGGCACAGTTACCGGAGGCGGCGATGAAAATTGCCCATCGACCTTTGGAAAGTCATAATAAGCTGCTAGTTTTGGCTTCGTGGAGCGAGCATGATGGATGTAGCGAGCATCTATGTCACACACTGTCAAAGTGACGATTATTGATATCAAAAAGTGACGACCCACGTTTATTACGTTCAATCTGTGTTTTTTTTCTCAATACTGTACCCTTAGCACGAGTTTTCACTCTTTGACTTTACAGCGTCTTTCCAGTATTTACAGCGTTTCTTGTATGAAAAAATGGAACAGCGCCTCTGGTGTGCGAAGAAGGAACTAATTTTTTCCTTGAAAATTGTCAATTTGAAATTGTCAAAATTCCAGTTTCCTTTACGTCTCAAATACTGAAAACTCATGCTAAGGGTACAGTACCCTTACCCAAGAAACGCTGTAAATACTGAAAAGACACTGTAAAGCAAAAGAGTGAAAATTCGTGCTAAGGGTACTGTTTTGTTTTTTTTGCTAAACGTACAGTTACTGGCCATGAACCATCTCAAACAGCAGAATTAGGGAAAATGGATCAAGTAATACAGGCCATTGATTTTACATACGCTAAATGAAGAGGCTTTAAGCGCGCTATTTAAAGCGGCTTCTATTTAATAGCATTATAATATTGTCAACTAAAAATCTTCATTGGCCACAAAATTACTACGTCTCCCACGAATCTAATAAACTCATTGATCAGCAAAATGTTCCTATTTATGTCTGCAGGGTTTAAAGGCCTTTACCGTCAGAGCGCGATCCGTCCCGGCGACACGATATGATCGCATGCGGTCTCTGTAAAGGCTGAACGCGATGTGATCTAACGCCAGCAGTGAGAAAGCACATATTGACATCGACAGGTTACAGAGATCGCATGGGTTCGCCAGATCGGATCGCCAGAACGGATCGAGTTGTCGGAAAAGGCCTATAAGGAACCTAACTAAATCAAACCTCGGGGTGCCCCCAAAACTAAAAATGTTGCAGAGTTTTAATATTCGTGGCTGAGTTGGTAATATTGTGGCTCGGTTTATTATTTCCACTTTTCAAATACTTACTGAACACGATCGGGCATGGGCGAGGTGGTCCAAGTCCTCTTGTGTGAGCTCTTCAACTAATGAACGATAGTTCTCTAACAACTGCCTTCCATGCTGCAAAAATACAATGAAATGTAAACGTAAGTATTATAAGCCACTCAAATTAAGTTCCTATATAATCGGAAATTATACCGGAGACATTGAAGAAAGTTGGTGTAGCTAGATCAAACGATGGGATAGTTGACATCTAAAAACAGGGTGTACCGGGAAGTGTGGATCAAATTGAACAGGGGCATGGGGAGCTTATTTCCAAAATTTTTACCTCTGAGGCATGACGGTTCTATTTGTTACGGTTCAAAAATGATGACCACTTTTCGTGTTCAGATAGGCAACAAATATCCAGAGATTGCAATTCAGTTAAATTCTCTTACTTTAAAACTTCTCAGAATATACCAGTAAGTGATAAATACCTCCAAAGAATCTCTATTCCTCGGGGAAGTTTTTCTAGTATGTGGTCAACTTTCGCTACTGTTACTTTTTCCCAGATAGGCAACAAATGCCTAGAGATTGCAATACAATACCCATTTTCACTAATTATTTATCGTTCATTCTTTATTTTGCTACATTTGATTCTGAATTTATTGCTTATTATTATTACAGGCTTATGGCAAAGTGTAGCTACGTTCAAAGCATTTTTAAATTTCAAAAAGCCACGTGTTTACAGGCACGTGGTATTTTACAAGTAACAACTTGGAAGTTTGTATTGTGTTATGGTTTGTCTTTTCGTGATTGTCGGTATCACATCTGGTTTTATGATCTTTACCTGATTTGTTATTACTGTCAAAGTTACTGTTTCGAACGAGTTATTGTCTTTCCTTCTACGGTTTCCAAATTACTTAGCCGATAGTTTAATTCGAAACCTTAGGAACTTTAAGCCCTATACCTAGTGTAATATCTCTTACTATTTTACGAATTTAGGTTGTTTAGGTTGAGATAATACATTTTTAATTTTGAAATGAAATCTTGCTGCCGTACCTTTGCTATGCGCATCGCGGTCACCCATCTCTCGAGAGTTCGCTGGTCATCAGCGCACAGGAACTTTATAAACTTAACACTCTTTGGTTGCTGCAGCCTCGGGTGCTTGATAGCGAAGCAGTGATCGGTCGGAGACTTGTACTTCTTCTTCCAGTTTAACCCTATGTAAACTTCATTAGTGTCGAACGTCGCTAGACACACCAACTCTTTCAGCGTTTTCACCTTATCCTTTGGCGAGTAGTACAGTCCTAGATAATAACAAATCGAAATGTAATTAAAGGATAATTATATTTAATTAAAAATAAATATATTCGCTTTGGCTTATTCGCTTTGCTTATAAGAAAGACGTAAGGGGTGTGGCCACACAGCGCAGCTTGTCGTATTAGTTACTAACCAGACGGTCGCAAAACGCAGTATATTTTCTTCCATCCTTTTTTAGCATCGTTTTTGAGATAAAGAGGTCCCTCCATCGGAGGCACTGGGTGGCCTGACACGGACGGTATAGTGCTCGTAGTTCCTCCACTCTGTCCGAAAAACTCTTCTATGATTACTTGTCTCGAATGCTCGTCATGCTCGCTGGACCAACCTTAACATTTGCAATTAAATATTAGAAACAATTCATTTGTAACGTTAATAAGTATGCTTACATCAGGTTGCAGTCGCATCGTGAATTTACCTCTGTCGTCTTCAGTCAACAGGAACTTTTCAGGTGTTTGGAACAGAGATATTTTATCAGGACGCTCGGCGAATAGGATTTTGTTTTTTGATTCTCTCGTCCATAACATTAAGTTGTCGACTAACATCTCGTGGTCTTCGTACACTCGTTCTAAAATGTAGAATGAGATTGAATTAAGGAACAGCTATTGAAACAAAAAAAATGGCAAAATTCTAGATCGCGATCTCTTACCCATATGGAGGTCAGGCAGGTGTTCAACAATGGCCCACTTTGGTTCCATAGTCACGTGGTTTTTGTCCGCAAGTAGGCGCGCTACGTATCCACAAGTCATTTTTTCGTCGACCAGAAGACTCTTGGACGATCCATCCATAGAAAAAGCTTTGATGAACAGTTTCTTGATGTTAGCTTCGCGCATTCGTTCCAACGCTAACTTTATTTTATCAGCTTTTAGTTGGAAACTTGCGTCCTGAAATGGTCGTAACTAAAAGTTAGACAACTTTAAAGTAGAAATAGGAGATGGGGCAGAAAGGGCATAATATTTCATTTTTATAAGTGTGCGTCCACAGTGACAGCTGTAGCAGTTAATGACCAATCTAATAATGCCAATATTGATAACCTACTTACGTATTGGTAATAAAGGTTAAAATTGAGTAGAGTTAGGATATACCTTCTGTGTTTGATGAAGATTCAGTTTTAACGATTTGCATTTCGTGCTAGTGCTACTGGATGCAGAAGATTCGCTCGACAGCATGGAAACCTAGGACAAAAATGTCATTATTTCAAGGATGATTGATGATGCTGCACAAGTGATGATTTTCAGCGTTCTTTTGGTACAACCCGGGACATCATTCGTACTACCGAACTACCAGCTAGACTCCGCGCCACGACTGTAATCCTTTTGACGTGTAGCACAAATTTTCCGCAGGTTATCAGTGGTGGCACGGTCTCTAGTCATTCACTGTTAATAACATACTTTAAAACCTGTGTCTATTTCAAAATTAATTCGTTATACAATATCTTTTTGACAACTTACTGTGTCGCTGAACGCCGAGTCATTGTCTGGGGAGTCAGTGCGAGCGATGCTGGACGCGCCGTCAGCGCACTCCTTGTCCGGCCTCTGAGAGCCTTCTGCAGCACTGTCGGCTCTGGACTTGGACACTGATGACAATGCTGCAATCACACATTTGCGTCAGAATAGATGTCATAATGGCAAACGAGCTTTTGAATAGGTACGGCTTTAAACGTGAGGAAGTCGAAAATTATCCCACGTGTTCAATCAGTTTATAAATTGACTGCCAAAACTCCACAGCCATTATCAATCGTCATTTAATTTAATTTAATTTAATTACTATTTATTTAATTAGATTCATTGATATAATTTTGTGAAACTCATGCAAATAATTTTGTTGAGAAATTTGGTTAGGTGACCCAAGTAGTTACCTGAAGACACCCTGGATATCTCCTCATCGTACTCCGAGTCTAGGGCGCAGAGTTCCCCTAGTATGGCGTCCAGATCAGCATCCTGTGTCTCCTCCAGGTTGGCCATGGAGAACCTGTAGGTGTCGATGCGAGGCGCGACTATCTCCAGCGGTCTCAGGGCAGACGAGCCATCGTTCGACGAGTTCAGACCCTGCAATTAAAACACAAATTAAATCATCCACCATTCTAAGTTCTATTTGCAATTATTCCTACAACACCTATTATAGTCTTAGTAACTAATCCCACTCCTAAAATGCCTCAACAGGACGCAATGAATACAAATGATGCATGTCCCTATTAGTCCAGGAATTAATTACCAACACACATACATATTGACATCCCAAAACATACTTGGGAATGCATTGTCTTGAAACAATGAACTTGGTAAGTTTCGATGTCTGTCCTATTATGTCAACAGTTAATTAATAACGGATACCAGTGATATTTATAATTTGAGATTACACAAAGATTGTATTGAGTAAGTATTTCAACAGAGCTGTCATCTCTTAAGAGTCGACATGTAGTGTAAGTGTTATTATTGTATGGCATCATAACTTCGATTGAGAGCAATGTATCAAAAAATTAATGGGTACCTATGAATTGGGTAAACTTAGTGCTAACAAACAATAAGATGACTATTATAATGCTATTTTCAACAAAGTAAAGTCATAAAATAAACATTTAAGTAAACAATTGGTTATCAGCAGACTCATTAGTCAGCACGTACCGTCGCCGTCGATGTCATGTCCAAAGTTTGTTCAAAGCTTTTATTTTCTGTAGGAGAGTTGTTAACACTTCTTGCTTTCCCGCTTGCTAATCGGAAACTTCTGTTGAGAGTTGACAGAAACCCTCCGCGCTGCCACTTACTGGATTCATTTACTTGCACATCCATCATTACGTCTACATCGCAACATGCAATGACTCACAAACCAACACTTCACGCTATTAGCAAAGCGTGCCAAAAGCCGGCGCTATGTCGCGCGGGACATGCCAGCTCCCGTACTATACAGCGTCCGTGTAGATACGGCTTAGGGACGGCAGGACGGCACGCACTTAAATAAAACACTATCCAATTAATGGCATTCTGCACTTATGTACAAGTAATCAGTTAAGTCAGATGTAAGTATGCACTTATAATGATTGGTATGTATGGAAACGAGTTTGTTATTTCAACGGAGCACTGAACACGGAGCCTGCGCGGAACTGCAGCACAACTTTACCGCACTACAGTTAAGTATAATTTCGCTTACAGAGTAGTGACCTCGCCCGTTCACTTCGCCGAAAACAAAACTTTTCGCGCCAGTTATGATAGGTAGTACGTGTTTGGTAAATTCACAGAACAAAGAGCACTAAAGAGGAACTGAAAACGCGTTCGACGTCCGCGGGCACAAACCACAACTAGGCAGCGTAGAGCACAGTGAAGTGAGTAGTATTACAAAATGAAGCATGAGCGCTCGCTGAGTCGGCCGGTCGACGGCAGGCACAGCGCAGGGGGGAGGCAAGTAGACAAGCGGCAACCGTGTTTTGTGACTTGCGCACGTGTGCGCGACCCGCTACGCTACGTTGTTTGATTCCAGAATGAGTGGCCGAGGCGGCGCGCCTGTGTGCGTGAGCCGAGGGGACCGCGCCGGCCCGCCATCCAGCCCGCTCCGCCACACGCACGCCCCGCGCGCCCTGCCACGCGCTGCCACACTGCCTGCCTACGCTTAGGGGAACCATTTCCACATTTAAAAATTCTAAAACAGAATATTGACTAAACACAGGGCGATTTCGAGCTTCATAAAAAATACCATAAAATTAAGTCCAAGTCAAGGACCAAGACCCCGGACAAATGCGAGCGATTTGCAACTTTACAGAAACTCGGTAAAAGATTACTAAACAGATGGCTAATACAAATTTTATCATGTAAATAATAAATACAAAATCTGTTGATTGTATACAATCAACAGATTTTGTCTTGTCATCATTATGAAATGATGATGGTTTTAATTATGCAATTTTATTACAATCATCATTTGCCTAGCCTTTTTACCCCAACTCATGTTGGCGTCGGCTGCAGCTGAATATCAGTATTTTACATGTAGAGACTGCCTATACCTGACCTCTACAATCCAGTAAGGAGCAAATACGATACCCCTTGATAAGACTGGTTGTCAGACTTTCGAGCTTCTGTATAATTATATTCTACTTCTTCACCCAAAATATTGAACATTATTATAATAATTTTTCCTAATTTTCGCACAAGAAATACCTAATAAATACAAGAAAGTATTTTATGTAAAAATCTATACCTAATAATAAAAAAATACATAATGCAAAGCATATTTATAACCGTTTATTTACCATATTATATCAGCACTGACAATGGAAGAAGAAATCGGCTGTATGACCTAGTTATATTTGTCCTACTTTGGTTTAAGTAATGGCCGCACCCCGCACATTACCAAATAAAATGTAACTTTGACCGAAAATACGCCCTACGATAATAACAAAAATAAGTAGAAAAATAATATTCATAATTAACTTTTTGGTGTTAAAGCGAAAACTCAAGTTTGTGGCACAAATATAATTTGAGATAAACATGAATACCTACCTATACCTAGTCCATATAGGTATGTATAGGTTATGATGGTACTCACATACGCATGGCGATTATAAAAGTCAATAAATAAATAAATGAACCATAAATATTAAGATCAGTCGTGCAATTTGTGCGCATACAACTCAGCTTGATACTAAGAGCACGCAAATAAAATGACAATTTCGGTCATTGCCTAAAAATTGTAATAACTTTTGAGAATTGTACGGGACTATACCAGAAGTTGTATGAAAAAGATGGACAAAAAATGGGAAACAGGTGTGTTGTTACACACCTGCTCGAACTCGACCGACGCGCGACAGATGTGCACCAACCACGTTTATCGATCTCTGACTTACTTACACAAAAATATTATGCGAATATTAAATCAGCCCACATTTCATACCATCCAAACTACTAGATAAATGCTATTTGAGTTCCTTTTAAACATTATGAATAACTTTAACTACAAATTCATATAATACATCAATTTCAAACATAATACATCAATTAAAAAAAGATTCCGACCACTCCAGAACTTCCTCCTATTTTTGAAGTCAGTTAAAAAAAAATATATAAATCTATTCTAAGATACAAGATAATTTAAAACCCACACTTACGACCAAGAAT